>OY740785.1:22251111-22851111 GCA_963514005.1 Raja brachyura | reverse complement strand
TGAGGTTACATTGGGGGAGTTCTAAAATCCACAATCTGCTGTATGTGTGTGTCTGCGTTTGTACATGTGTGTGTGTATGTTTATGCGGGTGTGCCTGTGTGGGTGGGTGTGTGCGTGTCTGAGTGTGCGTGCATGTGATTCTAATTTTGTGTGTGTGCATATATCTGGGTGAGTGTACGTGCGTGTGTCTGTGTGTGAGTGTTTGCATGATGCTAAGTGTCTGTGTGTGATGCTCAGTGTATGTCTGTGTGCATATATGTACTTCTGTGTCTACATTTGTGACTGTGTGTATGTTTGAGTGTGTGCATATGTCTGAGCGTGTGTGCATGGGCATGCATGTGCATGTGTGCGCGCATGTGTATGCATGTGAGAGAGAGTAATACTCAGCGTGTCAGGAAATGGCTGTGGAGAGATACAGAGTTAACCTTTCCCGCCTTGAAAAAAGTGGTGAACACGAGTTCTGTATTTGATCTCCAGGTGCAGGAACCTTTTCCCAACAACCATTAGGCTCTTGAACACGACAAACACTAACTAAACAATGAGTTATGGATTGTCCTGGTTGCTGAAAGGATTTGGGGCATTTGTAATAATATTGGCATTTATAATTTATTGAAAATTTATGTTTAGTGTTTTTTTCTATGAAAAGTATCTTCACAGGTCTGTTATGCAAGTAAGAATATCATTGTTCTGTTTTCAGTTGAAGACAATTAAATATTCTTCACTATTGACTCTTGTCCATAACTGAGAAAGTTTCTTCTCCACAGGTACAATCGTTCCCATCTCTGCTGCTTGGGGAATCTATGCCCCGTTTGTAAATGGCAGGATAAAGCAGGAATTTTCATTTTTAATTGGACTTTCTCTTCAAGTCCAAAGTCCACCTGATCCCAAATGATCCGTCAGTTTCTGTTGCCTTTCATCCTGAACGTTCAGGTTATGTCAGGTGAGTTGGTTTTTGTTCATTTTTTATTCTGTTTTCAGTTAGCTGTTTGTGCTTTTGACACGTCTCCACATGGTCTTCTTGACAACACTACACTCATGCACGGTGGGACTGTGGTGAGTGGGCTGGTCCACACGGGTAGGGATCGTGACCATCATTAGTGGTGGTAAGAATGAGTTGGCTCCTGGCTCACAACCTTCACTCCCTCTCCTGAGGTACGACCACTCTCCACGTTGACAGGTTCAGCTCGACACCATAGTGCACGATGTTTGTTTTGTGCTTTCCTGAATCTGCGTCACATGCAAATAAAGCAATTTTAGCTAAAGGTGAGTAAGCAGAAGACTAGAAGGTGGCCAATGCTGTGCCTTTGTTTCACAAGTGAGGGGACGACAAGCAGGGAACTACCCGCTGGTGAGTCTGACATAACTGCTGAGAATGTTACTGCAGAGCAGTCTGAGAGACAGGATCTCGCAGTATTTGCAAAGGCAAGGGCTGATTAGGGATAGACAGCATGGCTTTGTGCATGGGGAATGAAGTCTCTCAAATTTGATTGCGTGTATTGAAAAGTCACCAAGGAGATTTGTGAAAGTTTAGTTTTAGTTTATTGCCGTCCAATTGAGTTCAATTGATTAAATTCAATCTGCCGATTCTCGGTCCATTTCTGGAACTGATCCATATCCCACTGTCTACTTTGACAATATTTCTCACTGTCTGCAACTCCATCAGTTCTGGTGTTGCCTGCAAAATCCATGTTGGCAACATCCACTGTTCCACTCTCATTGATCACCTTCTCCATCTAAGTTCACAAAACGTTATCTGCCATGGACAATGTCACACTGACTGACCCGACTTAGCCCATCCAAATTAGAGTAAATCCCATCTCGAAGAATCCTCTCCAATAGCTTCCCGGCCAGTGATGAGAGGCTAACCAACCTATAATGTCCTAGATTATCTCTACTTCTCTTCTTAAACAAAGTCCTGCCAGACTTCACTTGTGGCTAGAGAGAACACAAAGATCTTCATCGGGTCTCCTGCTATCTCTTCTCTGGCCTCTCTCAATAACCTGGCTCCTAACAGGCCATGGACATTTATCCACCTTAATGCTCTTCACGAGCTCCAACTCTGCAAAAAGTGTCCTGACTCGAAGTGTTGTGATCCATGTCCTCAGTGGTTCAATGGCTTCTTTATTGTCACGTACCAGGTACAGTGAAATAAATGTTTTTGCATGCAGCTCAGCAAGACTATTCCCATACATAAGCACAATCACCCCTGTTAGTACATTAGTTCTCCATAGTTCTCCACGGATGCTGCCTGACCCATTGAGCTACTCCAGCTTTTAGTAAATCAGTATCTGTAATTCATTGCATATTATTGGTATTCTCCGTACGGATGTCACTGTTTTCCATATTCCTTTTTTGTTTAAGCCTTTCTAATTGCCTATTTGTGTACCTTCATGTTTGTTTTCTTCAAAGGAAGAGTATGTGAGGTTTATATAAGTGAGACCGGCAGCATCTCTGGACAGAAGGAATGGGTGATGTTTCGGATCAAGACCTTTCTTCAGATCCTTCTCGACCCAAAACAGCATCCATTCCTTCTTTTCAGTGATGCTGCCTGTCCCACTGAGTTAATCCAGCATTTTGTGTCTATCTTCAGTGTAATCGAGCACCTGCAGTTTTTTCCTAAACATCTTGAAACTTATGGACACAAGGTGCTGGAGTAACTCATCGGGACAGGTAGCATCTCTGGAGTCTGAAGAAGGGTTCCTACTTGAAAAGTCACCTATCCATGTATTCATGGGGTGCTGCCTGACCCCCCCTGTGTTACTCCACGGTAAAGATGCCTCCACATCCCCGGTATTTCCATTTGCCCTTCCCCACCAAAAGAACATCTTGCTGCCTTGACTTCATTCCTTCCCCAGCTCTAGTCTCTACAGAATTACCATCAGCTTTACAGGATTCCACCCCCAGACACATGGCCCCCTCCCTCTTTCATTCAGTTGTTTGAAAGGTTTGCTTCGATGTGGCCTTTAGGTCGGCATGGACAAGTTGGGACAAGGAACCGGTTGCCATGCTCGATATTCCATGACTTGTACAAAGGATTCCTGAATTGAGTCCTGCACCAAGTAACGGCCAATAGAGGGCAGCAGTCACACACAGGAGGAAAGCCGTGTGTTGCAACCATGGTGTTCAATGATCTGAGGGGTGAGTGATGAGGGTAGAGGATGGAAAGCACTGTGGGAGGGAAAGATAATTCAGACCGTCAAATGTTGAGCCAGAGGAACTCAGCGGGTTGAAGTGTATCTGAGGAGGGAAAGGAGTTGTCGGTGTTCGGGTCTAACCCCTGCATCAGGACTGAATTCCGAGTCTCCCAGTGGGGAGCAGACTCTCCTTCTCACTGTATGGGGCCGACTGTGGCCCCAGCCCAGAGGGAGCAATGATACCAGCTCACTTTCAACCTCAGCGATACGGAAAGTGGTCTTTTGTTTACTTAATGGAACAATTGTTCTTAATTATTTACAGGACATTTGAGCAGAAAACTGAAGACTACGAGAGACTCGCCAATGAATTAAAAAATGACTTGGAGCAAGACCACCGTTCCTTTCGCAGCCATTATGTCTATATCGGATGGTACAACACACGGGGACTTGTGCAAATAGTACTTGCAACAAAGTGAAGCATATTCTCTATCTCAGAGGTTCTGCTACATATTCATGTTCCAAACAGTGAGATGTGCTAAACTCTATTCTTCACTTTAACAAGGGTCTCCCACCCACTACATCAACAACATGTATTTCTGTGGCATCTTAATGGAGCAAAATCTGCTCTGGGAATCAAGGGACATGGGGAAAGAGCAGGAACGGGTTACTGAATTTGGATGATCAACCATGATGATATTGAATGCTGGCTCAAAGGGCCGAATGGGTACTCCTGCATCTATTTTCTATGTTTCTATGTTACACGCATTGGATGAACCCTGTAAGTTTGCCACTGTTGGGGTTTTGAACCATCCCCTGTACCCTGTGTATAAACACTGCCCTCTAATGTAGTTGTCAGTTCCCACCTCCCACCCACAGGGCTGCAGTGAAGGGGGCTCACACTTCAGTCACAAAGAACCAGTTACACTCACCCCAATGTGAAGCTTTCCCTGGTTGGACATCTGGGTGTTTGGGGAAAAAGCCATCAAGGCAGAGATATCTGCTCCGTCTCCACACTGCACAGTTGTACATGGGTGGGGGCCTCTTCTGGGCAACAGTGTCCTGTCCTCTACAATGTGGAGAGTGTAATCCCAGGGTGCTGTAGGAAAAGCAACTCATTGACTGGAGGAGCTACTAGTGGGCAATTGCTCCTGTTAACACCAGTCCATTCTCAGCTGCTCTTGCGGCATTAATAAGCCGTTGTCTTTAGATTCTTTGTGTGTGCTTTGTTTTCCAAACTGCTGGGAATGTTTTCTCACTGTGAAATAAAGAGGGTGATGCATCACCACACTGGGTCTCGGGGTCTATTCTTACTCAGAAACAGAACTGGTCACTGATCACACCTCCAGTCCCACAGTGACTCTTTGGCTCAGCACACAGTTGGGGAGACGCACGATATGTGGCCCTTCACGGATGTTTGGTGGAAGTGCATCAGGAAGTCTTGCTGCATTTGTGCACAGCTTGATGAGACCACATGTCAAATATGATGATTGAAAGCAAAACATTAGTGCTGTCAATAGGTAAATACTATAGAAAATAGTGGAGATACTGAAATACGAGTGTATGTTTATTCTCTAGCCTCAATGGTATTCTGGTCTTGCCAGCAACGGAGACTAGTTTCACTGGATAATTGCTAGTTCATAGGTTCATCAGTGATAGGAGCAGAATTAGGCCATTCACCCCAACTAGTCTATTCCACCATACAATCATGGGCGATCTATCTCTCCCTCCTAACTCCATTCTCCGGCCTCTTCCCATAACCATTGGCACCCATACTAATCAATAATATGCCACTGTGCTTTAAAATACACAAAGACGGCCTCAACAGCTGTTTTTTGCAATGAAACCCACAGATTCACCACCCTCTGACTAAATAAATTCTTCCTCATCTCCTTTATAAAGGTATGTCCTTTTATTCTGAGGCTATGGTCTCTGGTCCTAGACTCTCCCACTAGCGGAAACATCCTCTCCACATTGACTCTAGCCAGGTCTTTCACTATTCGGTAAGTTTCAATGAGGTCTCCCCTCTTCCTTCTAAATGCTGGTGAGTATAGCCTCGTGACGTAAACGCTCATCATATGTTAACCCAATTATTGCTGGCAGGAGGAGATAGTGTTCTGAAGAGAGATTTGGTAACATTGGTCTCTGCTCGCTGGAGCCCTTGAATCCTGGCAACATCCTTGTAAATCATCTTTCCACATACAATAGAACAGAACAACATAGGAGCAGAACCTTCAGCTCCCAATGTATTGTGCCAAACAATCATGCCAAATTAAACTAATCTCCTCGGCCTGCAATTGATTCATACCTCACCAGTCTTCACACATCCATGCCTGACTATCTAAAAGCCTTTTAAATGCCTCTATCATATCTGCCCACCAACATAATGTAACCCCCCCACCCCCACTCCCATACACTTTGCCCCTCTGACCTTAAAGCTATGCCCTCCAATCTTTGACCTGTCCCACCTGCTAAAAGGTTACGACTATGTACCCTTTCTAAGCCTCTCATTAGTGATGGAGCTGGAAGCAACATCCCCCCTTCCATTCTTGCCATTAACAATCTTGCCATTAACTATATACTGTCCCCTTACATTCTCACACTTGCTTGGATTAACTCCATCTACAATTTCACTATCTTTACTGCTTCGGCAAGGCCACCGGCATAATCAAGGACCAGTCTCACCACGGACACTCCCTCTTCTCCCATCAGGCAAGAGTTACAAGAATAAAAAAAGCACACCTCCAGATTCTGGGGCAGTTTCATTCCAGCTGTTATCAGGCAACAGAACCATCCTATCACCAAGAGAGTGGTCCTGACTTACAATCTACCTCATTGGGGACTTTCAGACTATCTTTAATCGGGCTTTACTGTACTCTATCTTGCACTAAACATTATTCACTTTACCCTGTATTTCTACACTGTAATCATGTATAATCTTTCTGCTGACTGGTTAGCAGGCAACAAAAAAGCTTTTTGCCGTACCTCCGTAAACATGACAATAAACAAAGCTAAACAAAACTAAACTAAATTTTATTAAACTACATTACTGATCTGTACATCATGATATTTCGACAGCCGTCCCCATTGTCCGCAACTCCACCAATTTTGGTGACGTCTGCGAACTTAATAACCAATCCATCTACATTTACGTCCAGGACAGTTTCTTCCCAGCTGTGATCTGGCAACTGAACCATCCTACAAACAACTATAGAGCTGCCTTGAGCTTTTATCTACCACATTGGAGACTCTTGGACTATCTTTTATCGGACTTTAGCCAATAGACAATAGACAATAGATGCAGGAGTAGGCCATTCGGCCCTTCGGACCAGCACCGCAATTCAATGTGATCATGGCTGATCATCCAAAATCAGCACCCCGTTCCTGCCTTCTCCCCATATCCCCTGACTCCACTATTTTTAAGAGCCCTATCTAGCTCTCTCTTGAAAGCATCCAGAGAACCTGCCTCCCCCGCCCTCTGAGGCAGAGAATTCCACAGACTCACCACTCTCTGTGAGAAAAAGTGTTTCCTCGTTTCCGTTCTAAATGGCTTACTCCTTATTTTTAAACTGTGGCCCTTGGTTCTGGACTCCCCCAACATTGGGAACATGTTTCCTGCCTCTAGCGTGTCCAAACCCTTAACAATATTCTCTCATCCTTCTCAACTCCAGAGTTTACAAGCCCAGCTGTTTCATTCTCTCAGCATATGACAATCCCACCATCCCAGGAATTAACCTTGTAAACCTACGCTGCACTCCCTCAATAGTAAGAATGTCCTCCCTCAAATTAGGGGACCAAAACTGCACACAATAATCCTGGTGTGGTCAAACTAGGGCTCTGTACAACTGCAGAAGGACCTCTTTGCTCCTATATTCGATTCCTCGTGTTATAAAGGCCAACATGCCATTCACTTTCTTCACTGCCTGCTGTACTTGCATGCTTACTTTCATAGACTGATGAACAAGGACCCGCAGATCCCCTTTTCCCAACTTGACGCCATTTAGATAGTAATCTGCCTTCCTGTTTTTGCTACCAAAGTGGATATCCTGACATTCATCCGCATTAAACTTCATCTGCCATGCATCTGCCCACTTCCCCAACCTGTCCAAGTCACCCAGCATTCTAATAGCATCCTCCTCACAGTTCACACTGCCACCCAGCTTTGTGTCATCTGCAAATTTGCTAATGTTACTTTGAATTCCTTCATCAAAATCATTGATATATATTGTAAATAGCTGCGGTCCCAGCTCCGAGCCTTGTAGTACCCCACAAGTCACTGCCTGCCATTCTGAAAGGGACCTGTTAATCCCTACTCTTTGTGTCCTGGCTGCCAACCACTTCTCTATCAATGTCAACACTCTACCCCCAATACCATGTGCCCCAATTTTGCCCACTAATCTCCTATGTGGGACCTTATCAAATGCTTTCTGAAAGTCCAGGTACACTACATCCACTGCCTCTCCCTTGTCCATTTTCCCAGTTACATCTTCAAAAAATTCCTGAAGATTGAATTAGCATGAATTCCCCTTCGTAAATCCATGGTGACTCGGACCAATCCTGTTACTGCTATCCAAATGTTCGGCAATCTCATCTTTTATAATTGACTCTAGCATCTTCCCCACCACCGATGTCAGGCTAACTGGTCTATAATTCCCTGTTTTCTCTATCCCGCCTTTCTTAAAACGTGGGATAACATTAGCTAACCTCCAATCCACAGGAACTGATCCTGAGTCTATAGACATTGGAAAATTATCACCAATGCATCCACAATGTTTAGAGCCACATCCTTAAGTACCCTGGGATGCAGACCCCCCATCAGGCCATGGGGATTTATCAGCCTTCAGTCCCATCAGTCCATCCAACACCATTTCCAGCCTAATGTGGATTTCCTTCAGTCCTCCATCACTCCAGATCTTCTGGTCACTACTATATCAGGAAGATTGTTTGTGTCCTCCTTAGTGAAGACAGATCCAAAGTACCTGTTCAACTCATCTGCCATTTCCTTGTTCCCTCATCTTTGCTACGTTGTACTTCTTCGCTTTAATTTTGAAACTGTCCCTGACGTCCCTTGTCAGCCATGGTCGCCCCTTTCTCCCCTTGGAATCTTTCTTCCTCCTAGGAATGAACTGATCCTGCACCTGTATTATTCCTAGAAATACCTGCCATTTTTGTTCCACTGTCATCCCTGCTAGTGTATCTTTCCAGTCAACTTTGGCCAGCTCCTCCCTCATGGCCCCATAGTCCCCTTTATTCAACTGTAACACTGACACCTCCAATCTACCCTTCTCCCTCTCCAATTGTAGATTAAACCTGACTATATTTTGCTCACTACCTCCGAATGGCTCATTAACCTCAAGGTCCTTCATCGAATCCGGTTCATTGCATAGCACTAAATCCAGAATTGCCTTCTCCCTGGTAGGCTCCAATCCAAGCTGTCTAAAAATCCATCACAAAGGCACTCAACTAAGCCCCTTTCTTGGGTCCAGTACCAACCTGATTTTACAAGTCTACCTGCATGTTGAAATTTCCCATAACAACCACAGCATTACTTTTGGTACATGCCAATTTTAACTCCTGATTCAACTTGCGCCTTTTGTCCAGGCTACTGTTTGGGGGACCTGTAGATTAGTCCCATTAGGGTCTTTTCACTCTTACAATTCCTTAGTTCTAACCATACTGACTCCACATCTCCTGTAGCAATGTCACCCCTTCCAAGGGACTGAATTTCATTCCTCACCAACAGAGCAACCCCAGCATCTCTGACCACCTGTCTGTCTTTTCGATAGTTCAGTTCCCAGCCCTCGCCCTCTTGCAGCCATTGTAGTAATTCCCACAACATCATACTTGCCAGTTTCTAACTGAGCCTCAAGCTCGTCCACTCTATTCCTTATATTTCGCGCATTCATATACAGCACTTTGACCTCCGTATTCACTCCCCCCCTCGCACCACTCGCAATTGGCCCTGACCTTACTCTGTTGTCCCTTCTCGAGCTTTCCTTCCCATTAATTCGAGAATCTTTTGTAAATTTTCCTGTGGTCACGTCCCCTTCAACTCCATCTTTATACTCCCAATTTGTCAATCCCTCCCCCCCACTATTTAGTTTAAACCCACCCGCGTTGCCCTAGCAAACCTGCCTGCCAGAATGTCGGTCCCCTCCAGTTAAGGTGTAACCCATCCCTTTTGTACAAGTCACCCCTACCCCAGAAGAGATCCCAGTGGTCTATAAATCTAAATCCTTGCTCCCTGCTCCAGTCCCTGAGCCACACATTCAGATCCCCTATCTCCCTGTTCCTTTCCTCACTAGCATGAGTTACTGGAAGCAAACCAGAGATAACCACCCTAGAAGTCCAGCATTTCAGTCTTCTCCCCAACTCTCTGAACTGCTGTTGGAGAACCTCCTTACCCTTCTTCCCAATGTCATTTGTGCCTAAGTGCACAACTACTGCCGGCTGTTCACCTTCTCTCTCTCGAATGTTCTGAATTCGGCTCGTGACATCCTGAACCCTGGCACCAGGGAGGCACCAGACCATCCTCGCAACTCGTCTGCTGCCACAGAATCTCCTGTCCGCTCCTTGGAGAATGGAGTCACCCACCACTAAGTCTCTGCCCTATGTTAGTCTCGCCGGTCGAGTCCCATCTCTAGGATTGGAGCCAGCGACGTGTCCGCCACTCGGACTGGAAACATCGTCTCCCCGGACAGTTCCCAAGAGGGCATACATGTTTTCATTATGCACAGCCAACTGGGTCTTCCGCATTCCACGATTTCCACCCTTTCTCTCCGTCACACACCTTGGTTCTTCCCGTATCCTTGGCATGACTACCTCACTGTAGGTCCTGTCCAGGAAACTCTCGTTTTCCAGGATGCCCCGGAGGTCATCCAGCTGCTTCTCCAGTACCCAAACATGGTCCTTTTGGAGCTGAAGCTGAACTCACTTGCCACAGTTGTAGCAGCCAGAGGCTCCATCCGTATCCCTGGGCTCCCACATTCTGCAAGCCTCACTGTCTCATCTGCCCCGACATGTGTTCACTGTGTGACGTCCGCTCGAGCGTTATGCATAGCCTCCTCTCCTCAACCATCTCGCCGAAGACGCTCGAGCCGAAGACTCACACTTTACTCACAAGTCTCTCGAGCCAAAGACTCACACTTTACTCACAAGGCCGCTCCCTAAGAGCCGTCTTGCTTATATTGACTGATAAATTGCCAAACTCACCAATTTACAAACCAAATTCCTCAGTTTCCCCCCCGTCTGACTCACTTCTAACCTCCGCCCACTCGTGCTAGAGCCAATCAGTGATTTTTCCTGCTTCTCTTTGCTGCTGTTTATTCAAAATACATTAGAAATCCATAGTAATTAGAAATAAATGGACAAAATTCTGAATACGATCTCTAAATTGTATAACGATGAATTGGAAGGACCATAAAGCTTGAGATTTGGAACTAACATGAGATTTGGCTTAGGATTATTTAAAATTTGATTATTAACTTGGTACTTTTATTGTCTCACCCCCAGAGAGGGGGCCAAAGATGGGAATGATTATTCAAAGAACATCAGGGAAGGACAGAACTTGGAAAGGTCAAGTAAAATGAAGGAATATCCACGCAACATGAGTAGTGGCATTGAAATAGTAAGAAAGAGGAAATGTGAATAGCAGAACTCCCCTTCGAGAAAGTTAACTGCCTAGAAAGAGTTACTGGAGGAGAAGTCATATTGAATTAGAAGAGGTACTAATGGAATGGGTACTTATTGTCGGAGTCGATGTATTTGACCGGTGAATCTAAATTTGTCTCACCCTTGATATAGCAATGTTACAAAATTTTGAGATTTTAAAGATCAAGACTGCAATTTATCCCATCAGATCGAGCATAAAAAAAAGTTTAATTTGACACCTAATTCACTTTCATATCTTCAGTATTAAGAAAGTTATGACCATTTTCATACTCGGAAATTAGCATCTTGTTCCCCATTGCCTTTCAATTGACTTAACTCAAAAGCTGTGATCTAGAACCGTTAAAAGCCCATAACTTTCTTAAAAATTAGGAGAACTCAATGAAATGTTCAGTTATTATAGATTGAAGCATTCTGAAACAAATATGAAACAATCTTACTTCGATGTACTGAAATTAAAGCATATAATTAGTTAGTTATCTAATTGTAGCTAATTACACAATTCAATGAGTAGATCTAAACATCTATCCATTTCTTAAGAAAAGATAAACTTTTTTTAAATTGCCTAAGTGTCCAAATAACATTCACACAATAATCCACAATATAACTTAATTTTTAAATCTCATTTTCATGAATTTCTGGGCCAAATGGAAGGAATTTAGTGTTTACTGCCTGTAAATTAATGGCCATTTAAATCAATTAGCGAGTGGGTTTTAGTGGAATGCGGTGGATTGGAACGTTGCGGTTTGCGGTGAAGTCGGGAGGAAAAATACTGTTGGTTCATACACTTTTTTTGGACCCCATTTCGCAACATGAAAATATGATTAAAGCCTCCATAAAAACCAACTTTTAATATAAAAATAAATTGTGTACCTTTTTTTCTCCCCTACGCAAAATCCTTCCCGTTGTCGGCGCTCACGGCTTTTGAAGGTGATTTTTAAATTACTCTAGATAATAAATAATCTAGCGTAATTTAAAAATACCTTCATTAATGAATTGTCGGAGCGATTTTTCTTCCGCAACGAAATAGCCCGACATGGATCGATTTGCCCAGTCTGTAGAAAAACGGCACTTTAAGCCCGCCCACCACTGAAAGGCGCCAAAGTCACGCACACGGGGAGCTGCTCAAGGTAAGTTTTGTAACATACCTACTTGATAGTAAAGCGGCTCCTATTATCAAGGTGTAAAGAATTGTCCCTCGATTCGACATTCTTAATTGGCTTTATAATAATCTACAACATATGGAAATTAATTGATTAAAATTTAAACATCTAGGAATTCCACATCAATTGAATTGAATTGTGTTATTGACCACAAGGTGTGGAATGAGAAGGGTGCGACGGACCCTGAAACGTAAAATATTTAGATTGAAAGCTGAGATCTTCTGGAAGAGCACTTGGGACTGCGTGACCTTTTAGAGTGTTTCTGCTTGCACGAGGCTAGAAGGGCTTGGCCAAGCAGATAAAAGGATCGAACCTGCGGTGGTTAGGTATCGTATAGGGGAATTTGTGTTGTGTTATCCAAAATAAAGTTTTGTTGCACAAGTGATTGATTCAGTATTTTATTGACTCAAACTAGACTGGGGGAGCTTAGAGCGAGCTATTTACATTGGGAGCCGTGACATGGGAGTCTGATGAGGCCGCAGTCTCCGTCTTCTGACTGTTTTTTATCTACACTTTCTCTAAAGTTGTAACACTGTATTCTATACTCTTTTGTATTACCTTTCACAAGTTTACTTTAGATATACAGCGTGGAAACAGTCCCTTCAGTCCACTAAGTCTGCACCGGCCAGCAATCCTCATACACTAGCACTATCCTACACATACTAGAGACAATTTGCACTGATACCAAGCAGAATTAGGTAATTCGGCTCAACGTCTACTCCGCCATTCAATAATGGCTGATCTATCTCTCCCTCCTGAGCCCATTCTCCTGCCTTCTCCCCATAACCCCTGATACCCATACCAATCAAGAATCGATCTATCACTGCCTTAAACATATCCACTGACTTGGCTTCCACAGCCTACTGTGCCAAGAATTCTACAGATTCATCACGCTCTGACTAAAGTAATTCCTCCTCATCTCCTTCCTAAAGGTAGGTATGTTACAAAACTTACCTTTAGCGGCGCTGTAGTTCAGTCACTGGCCGTGTGCGCGACTTTGGCATCTTTGAGGGGGGGTGGGGGTGGGGTTAAAATGCAGTTTTCAAATGCCTTCCAGAATTATATTTTCTAGGAGTGAGAGCTTTTTCTGGAGATTCGTTCTGACTGCCGGTAAGTGAAGAAAATGTTTTAAATCGCCCGACTATTTCAGCACTGGAGTAAAATAAAAATTAGCTCCTAATGCCGTGAACGCCGACAACGGGGACGGATTTTACGTAGGGGACAGTTAAAGGAAATCCGTTTATTTTTTCATATAAACCTGCTTGTTAAGATGACCTTCATCAAAGTTTCATGTCGCAAAACGGTGATTTATTCCCCATATGAACCGGCAGTGTTTTTCCTGCCGATATGGGGTTTAAATTCACGGCAACCGCAACATTCTAATCCATCGCGTTTCATAAAATCCCACTCGCTCTACGGGTCTTGATGTTGGAGCCCCCGGCGGGTGCTAGCAAGTCCCACGGTGTAAGGTCCCGCTCCAGGTCATTTTCAACCCCGCAACTCGGGCGGGAGAAGCTGCCAGTGCACGAGCTCCGAAAAGCGATCTCCCACCAGGGACCCGCTAACTCCCGGTGTTACCGTCCACCGGCCTGCAGCTGGAGCCTCTGAATCTCCGGGGTCGGGCTGCAGCAGTGCGCCACCACAGCTCTCCACGCTCCGAAGCCGGCCAGTCCCACGATGGTAAGTAAGTCCGCAGCTCTACGACTGGAGCCCCAGGTCGTTTCGGTTGGAGGCCGCTCCACGGTGCTAGGACCCAACGACAATGGAGACCCGACAGGGGAAAGGTTGGGTCCTCCGTACAGGGAAAATATTTTAAAAGTTTCCCCCACCCCCCACCCCCACACATACCCAGCTAAAAAAAAAACATTATAACTACACTTAAACGAGACAACATTTTTTTTTTAAACCAGATGGACTGCAGAGGCCGCTGCGACGTGAGTCGCGCCACGCACCAGGATATTTTAAGAAATTTAAACTTGTGCATGGATAGGACAGGTTTAGAGGGATAAGAGCCAAATGCAGGCAGGTGGGACTAGTGTAGATGGGACATGTTGGCCGGTGTGGGCAAGATGGCCGAAGGGCTGTTAATCCTGGCTAAATTGGACCAGCCAGGACTTCAAAATGGGGTTAAGTTTCAGGGTTTGCTGGGAGATTTGGTCAAAATGGGAGAGCTCTCTGCAGAGATGGGACAGGCTGTGAGAGGTGCCAGGACATCGGGAACAGATATAATTTGCTAGCAAAGAATGGGAAGATCTACAAACCCGGTCAATCTGGTACTAAATGCATAGAATGGATTGGATGGCTGTAAACCAGTCATACACCTTGTAAATAGCTTGTAAATAATGTTGCGGAATCTGACTCTGCTAAGTGTTGATTGGATTGGTTGAGCGTTGTCTGAGATTTCTGTTAATCAGGGTAAATGTTTTCAAGTTGACTCCATCTCGAAGTCCATTGTGAATACAATGTATTGAACTGTTGTATCAATGGGTTAGGGAAATGTCTGTTATGTATGGGGTTAATCGATATTTGCAATTGGGTGATTAAGAGACAACCCCAGTGTGGTTCGGCCCTCGAGTTCGCGGGGCATGTAAAAGGCCGTGTTCACGAGGCTCAGCGTCGATCTTCTGGAAGAGCGCTCAGGACCGCGTACTCTTCTGGAGTGCCTGTGTCTGCGCGAGGCCTAGAGGGCTTGAACAGATATACACAAGGATCGAACGCGCGGTGGGATATGGACAGTGTGTGATCTGTGATGCGTTTTCCGTAAAATAAAATGTAGTTGATTCAAGTGCTCGATTCAGTTTTGCACTGAAACTAGACTGGGGGGAAGCTTAGAAAAGAGCAATTATCAGGGCCTGTTTCCACACTCTATCACTATGATTCTATGACTGTTAGTAACTCACAATCTGCCATGCTGAATATCCCTAAGTAACCCATTCTTTTCCAAATGAGGGTAAATTCTATCACAAAGAATCCTCTCCAATAGCTTTCCTACTACAAAGTCAAATGTGGCGGAAATATCAGGGACATTCCTTGGATGCGGTGGATGGTGAGATGAAAGGTGAAAAGAGGTGTTATCTGTCTATTCCGTCTACAGGTGCAGCCTGACTTGCCGTGTTCCTGCAGCGTTTAGTTTCATGGCTGAAGACTCCAGCATCTACAGTTTCATGTTTCTCCATGACTGGAGTATCTGAGTATGTTGACCAAACCAACACACTGTATTTCCATAATGCCATTATATCTTGTAGTTCTGTCATTCTAACAGCACTACTATTTTGTTTTCAGTCATATTTGTGATGTGGTCTCACCAAACTGTGCACAAATGCAGCAAGTCTTCCTGATGCACTTTCACCAATCATCAGTGAAGATCAACATATCGTACATCTCCCCAACCAAGTGCTGAGCCAAGGAGTCACTGTGGGACTGGAGATGTGATCAGTGACCAGTTGTGTTTCTGAGTAAGAATCGACCCGGAGACCCAATGTTTTGATGCATCACCCTCTTTATTTCACAGTGAGAATACATTCCCAGCAGTTTGGAAAACAAAGCACACACAAAGAATCTAAAGACAAGGGATTATTAATGCGGCAAGAGTAGCTGAGAATGGACTGGTGTTAACAGGAGCAATGGCCCACTAGTAGCTCCTCCAGTCAATTAGTTGCTTTTCCTACAGCACCCAGGGATTACACTCTCCACATTGCAAAGGACAGGACACTGTTGCCCAGAGGAGGCCCCACCCATGCACAACTGTGCAGTCTGGAGACGGAGCAGATCTCTCTGCCTTGATGTCTCTTTCCCCAAACACCCAGATGTCCAACCGGAGACAGCCTCACATTGGAGTGAATGTAGCTGGTTGATTGTGACTGAAATATGAGCCCCCTTCACTGCAGCCCTATGGGTGGGTGGTGGGAACTGGCAACTACATTAGAGGGCAGTGTTTATACACAGGGTACAGGGGATGGTTCAAAACCCCAAGTGTGGCAAACGTACAGGGTTCATCCAATGTGTGTAACATAGAAACATAGAAAATAGGTGCAGGAGTACCCATTCGGCCCTTTGAGCCAGCATTCAATATCATCATGGTTGATCATCCAAATTCAGTAACCCGTTCCTGCTTTTTCCCCATATCCCTCAATGGCTGATCAGTAACCTGCTCTTTCCCCACATCCCTTAATTCTCAGAGCAGGTTTGGCTCCATTAAGATGCCACAGAAATACATGTTGTTGCAGTAGGTGGGAGACCCTTGTTAAAGTGAAGAATAGAGTTTAGCACATCTCACTGATTGGAATCTGTAAATATAGCAGAACCTCTGAGATAGAGATTATTCTTCACTTTGTTGCAAATGCTATTTGCACAAGTCCCCGTGTGTTGTACCATCCAATATAGACATAATGGCTGAGAAAGGAACGGTGGTCTTTCTCCAATTCCTTTTTGAATTCATTGGCGAGTCTCTTGTAGTCTTCAGTTTTCTGCTCAAATGTCCTGTCAACAATTAAGAACAATTGTTCCATTAAATGAACAAAGGACCACTTTCCGGATCGCTGAGGTTGAAAGTGAGCTGATATCATCGCTCCGTCAGGGCTGGGAACACAATCGGCCCCAGACAGTGAGAAGCAGAGTCTGCTCCCCATTGGGAGACTCGGAATTCAGTCCCGATGCAGGGTTTAGACCCGAACACCGACAACTCCATTCCCTCCTCAGATACACTTCAACCCTCTGAGTTCCTCTGGCACAACATTTGACGGTCTGAATTATCTTTCGCTCACTCAGTGCTTTCCTTCCTCCACCCTCATCACTCACCCCTCAGATCATTGAACACCAAGGCTTTCCTCCTGTGTGTGACTGCTGCCCTCTGTTGGCAGTTACTTGGTGCAGGACTTAATTCAGGAATCCTTTGTACACATCTTGGAATATCAAGCATGGCAACTGGTTCCTTGTCTCAACTTGTCCATGCTGACCTAAAGGCCCCATCGAAGCAAACCTTTCAAACAACTGAATGAGGTTCCATTTGAGAGGCAGATGGAGTAGACGCACTAACCGAGTGCTCCGGTAATCTTATCATTTTCATAACATTCTGCCCTCTAACTTTCACACCAGAATGAAGTCAGCTTTTTTTACTTGTCTGACATTCCTTTAGATTAAGTGTTACCGTCTTTCTAAATGGCCTCGAAGGGTATAAGGTCGAGCAAAAAGGATGACCCTGACGTTAGATTGGACGCCATTACCATGATGCTCGAGCAACATCGGGAGGCACTAGCCACCGAGTTTAGAACTGCGTTTGGTCGGCTCGACTCAAAGCTAGACCAAATGAAGCTTACAGTGAAGGATCGTGATCAACGTGTCTCGTCCCTGGAACTTTCTGCGGAGGACCATAACCAGCGAGTCATCGACCTTGAGAACATTTGTTCCACTCTGAGTGGTGACAATACTAAGCTGAAAGTTAAAATGGCCGATGTCAGCGACAAAACATACGCATCCTCGATCTACCGGAATCCACTGGTAGCAGACGGCCCACTGAGTTTTTCTCAAGTTTGCTGCGAGAGGTTTTCGGGAGCAAGACGTTGACATCCCCTCCAGAAATCAACAGAGCCCAACGTTCCCCAAACGTTAAACCGGCCCCCGGCCAAAGACCGCGGCCAGTCATTCTCCGCCTGCATCGGTACCAGACGAAGGATCTCCTCATCAGAGAGGCACGGCGGAGAGGGAATCTCGAATTTTGCGGCAAACCAATTCGGATTGTGGAGGATTACAGCCCTGACATTCAGAGCCAGTGGGCAGAGTACAGAGACGTCAGATCTTCCTCATCATATTGGAGAAATTGACAAGCAATATGCGCAAACTCAAAATCCAACTCTTTATAAAAGACGATTGGAACTCAAAACCAAATTTGACCTACTCACTCAATTGAACACATACTTACAAAAAATAAAACTATGTTTTATACATATTGAGATAACACTGACAAATTACTTGCAAATTAACTTAAAGGTGCTAAAGCGAGAGAATATTTCTAAAATTTGCATACTTGATGACCAGTTCACTTCAGATCTCTTGAGAATTAATGACGCTGTCAGTGACTTTTATTTCCAGCTTTATACTGCAGAATCTCTACCGGATCATAAGGTAATGCATGACTTTCTGAGCAGTCTAAATATTATCAAACTCTCCTTAGATTTTAGGGAAAGATTGGATGAACCCATATCACGGGCAGAAATAGCTTCACCCATTTCCTCAATGCAATCAGGCAAATGTCCGGGCCCAAACAACTTCCCAGCAGAGTTTAAAAAAAATGTTCTCTCTACTCCTCTCCCCACAGTTGTGTTCCGTTCTATCTGAATCCTAGGGACAAGGTTCTCTTCCTCCATCCTTTGCCGAAGCCTGTATTACTCTTATCGCCAAAAAAGATAAAGATCCAACCGAATGCGCCTCCAACAGACCCGTCTCCTTCTAGCTTGTAGACTAGAGAATGTCCTCTCTACTGTTATATCTAAGGACCAAACCGGCTTTGTTAAGAGCAGACATTGCTTCTTTAATATACGTCGATTATAAGATATTGTCTACTCTGCTTCTGAGGGTGTCCCTGAGTGTGTTGTATCTGTTGATGCAGAAAAAGCATTTGATCGCGTTGAATGGGTCTATCTATGGCCTGTTCTGGACAAATTTGGTTGTGGAACGAACTTTATTTCATGGATCAGGTTACTATACTCTCATCCCACAGCCTCAGCTCGGACAAATTCCCAGGTGTCTAAGCCATTCGATTTGCATCGTGGAACCTGCCAGGGGTGTCCTCTGAGCCCCATGCTTTTTGACTTGGCCATCGAACCACTTGCCATGGCCTTTCGTAGCTGTGAGGACATAGCCGGTATTTGGAAGGGCAGGACACAGCATAAGGCCTCACCAGGTGCTGATGACCTTTTGATTTTTGTCTCAAACCCATGTACCTCTCTGCATTCTGCTATGTCACTGCTCAATCATTTTGGTCAATTTTCAGGTTATAAGATACATTTTGGAAAAAGCGAACTGTTCCCCATTAACCATGAAGTACAACCCACGGATCTTACCAACTTGCCATTCAAAATGGAAAAAAACAAGCTCTCATACTTGGGCATTTCAGTTACGAGGAAATACAAGGATCGTTTTAAAGAGAATTTTATCATTCTGTTAAACCAGATCCAACATACGGCAACACAGTGGTCTCCCCTGTCAATGTCACTTGTCGGCCGGATAAACTCAATCAAAATGATTTTACCTAAATTTTTGTACCTTTTCCAGGCCTTACCGGTTTTTATCCGCAGGTCCTTCTTTGACCATCTTGACTCCGTTATTTCCTCCTATATATGGAGAGGTAAGCGGGCTGCTAACCTGCGCTGCCTTGCATTTTGGTCTTTCTTTCACAGTCAGCCCGATTGCCCTGACTGGGTAGCCATGGAATTACACACAGATGATAATACGTCCATACCTGCACTACTTGGTTCCTCACTTCCACTCCCCTCAATTAAATCTGTAAAAAATCCAGTGGTCAGATACTCTTTGAGGATATGGCTTCAATTCAGGAAATATTTTGAGTTGCATAACTTTTCTCTACTGAGGCCTATTGCATCAAACCACCTTTTTAAACCATCAACTCAGGACTCTGTCTTTAAAGAATGGCATAGGAAGGGTATTGTGCGCTTCAAGGACCTGTGTATGCATAACACTGTAGCATCATTTGAACAATTAAGCAACAAATTCAATCTTCTGTAGTCGGAATTTTTCCGATAACTTCAAATAAGACATGATGTGTTCTGTAAACTGCCCAGCTCTTCTATACCAACAGGCACAACCCTTGTTGATACAGTTCTTTCTTTAAACCCATCTCAGAATAGACTTGTTCCAGCTTTATATGGCAGGATGTTGGATCTAAGGCGCGCCCCCATGGACAAGCTCAAGGCAGCATGGGAGGAAGACTTGGGCTTCTCTCTCTTGGAAGATACATGGAGTTCCATTCGTAAACTGGTTAATTCCACCTCTCTGTGTGCTCGTCACTGCCTGATCCAATTCAAAGTGGTACATGGGACTCATATCTGAAAAGCCAAAATATCTGCTATTTATCCTGAGGTTAGTCCATTCTGTGTTAAGTGTAAAATTTCTGAAGCCTCTCTTATCCATATGTATTGGTCATGCTCCAGCCATACATACCTGGCAGGGGAGAAACCATGATCAAAAAGGCTGTGCTCCCAGATCGCTTCTCGACCTTTTGGCTAAGATCAAGTGTAGTATCTGTGTACAGGACGAGTATTGGAGTGAAAGAGATTATCTGTTCTTATTAGAACAGTTCTGGCGGTCCCTTGGGGACAAGGGCCGTGGATTGCGGAGCGTATTGATGAGGAGTCGGTTGGCTGCAGGCTTAGAGGTGGATCCAAGCTGGTTGGGTAACCAACCTAACACCTCATTCAGCCACAATGTCAGCAGCAGCAGCACAGGGTATTCGGAATACCCTGCGAATAAGCGTTGAGGACCTCAGTGAGGGGACCCCCTACTAACGAGAACTGTTCGTGAAGAAGGTCTTGCTAGGGGCCTGCAAATTCGAGGCAAAGGACATCTACTGCCTCCAGGATTTCCCGGGTGACGGATATTTTGACGTCACCTTCAAGTATCCAACGGGATGGCAGGGGGAATGAAGCTCCGCTGTCGCTGCTGAAAGTGCAGCCGCTCTTCACCCTCCCCACCCAGAAGGAAAGGTTCATTACGGTGCACATGTTCAACCCACATGTGCCCATAGTGGATGTCCTCACCTTCCTTGCTCGCTACGTTGAGGGAACAGGGAACTGTGTGGACGTGAAGGACATGCACGGGATCTGGACGAGCAAGAGGCAAGTTAAGGTGAAGC
Organism: Raja brachyura; assembly: GCA_963514005.1. The sequence goes on along the minus strand of OY740785.1, from coordinate 22,830,283 downwards.
TGAGGAGGACAAGGACGGAGAAATCGTCCACCCCACCTCGGTTTTCACGATTGGAGGAAACCGAGGATACCTGAGCTACATAGGGCAACCCAGGCTGTGCAGGAAATGCAACAAGCCTGGGCATGTGATGGCCCAATGCACAGCTGTTGTCTGCAAAAACTGCAAGATGGAGGGCCATGAGACAAAGGACTGTCAGGCCAGCAAGAACTGCAACCTGTGCGGGGAGGCAGACCACCTTTACAGGGAGCAGTGCAAAGGCCGTTGAGCCCCAGCGACCGGGAGCAGTGAACCAGCCACCATTACCCAGCTACAGGAGACCCACCTCCACATTCTCCAGCAGCTCCCAGTGCTGTTGGCCACGTCCCGGTAGCTCGTTCTGGCCGGTGACTTCAACTGCATCATTGATGCGGCTGGACGATCCGGCAGTGCCGACAGCAGACTGGACAGCACGTCCAAGTTCCTGATGGAGATGGTAAAAGATGCAAAGCTGCGCGATGCCTTCAGCGACCCTGCAGGCGGGCCTTCGACAGGATTCCGTACATGAGGGACTGTTCTCCAAAATGGGTTTTGGGGAGAGAATCAGAAATTGGATCAAACTGCTTCACACCAACATCCGTAGTGCAGTACAAATCAATGGGTGGGAATCAGACAGTTTCCCTGTAAGGTCTGGAGTCTGGCTGGGTTGCTCTCTCTCCTGTCTTGTTTGTCTGCTGTATTCAACCCTTTGCCAAATCCATCAGGAAGGATGCGAGCATAAGAGGAGTGACACTGCCAGGCAGTGGGGGCATTCAAGTAAAGACCTCCCTGTACATGGACGATGTCGCTGTCTTCTGCTCGGATCCAGGGTCGGTCCGCAGACTGATTAGTATCTGCGACCAGTTTGAGTCGGCCACGGGAGCCAGGGTGAACTGCAGGAAGAGCGAGGCCATGCTCTTTGGCAACTGGCCCGACAGATCTTCCGTCCCCTTCACCATCAAGCCTGACTTCTTGAAGGTGCTGGGGATCTGGTTCGGGGGGGCTGAGGCGTGTAACAAGAATTGGCTGGAGCGGATAGCCAGGGTGGGGAGGAAGCTGGAGCAGTGGAGGCAACGCTCCCTCTCCATAACGGGAAAGAATTTGGTCATCATGTGTGAGGTGCTCTCGGGCCTGCTGTACTTGGCACAAGTGTGGCCTGTCCCTCCCTCCTATGCCACACGGATCACCCGGGCCATCTTCCAGTTAATCTGGGGGTCGTGGATGGACCGGGTGCGACGGGCCACAATGTACAGGTCAGCAGACAACGGGGGTAGAAGCGTGCCCAACGTCGCTCTAATCCTGATGACCACATTCGTGTGTGGCTGCATCAGGCGGAGTGTAGAGCCAAGGCACGTGGGCACCAAGTGTAGCAATGTTACAAAATGTTGAGATTTTAAAAATCAAGTCTGCAATTTATCCCATCAGAAAAGGAATAAAAAGAAGTTTAATTTGACACCTAATTCACTTTCATATCTTCAGTATTAAGAATGTTATGACCATTTTCATACTCAGAAATTAGCATCTTGTTCCCCATTGCCTTTCAATTGACTTAACTCAAAAGCTGTGATCTAGAACCGTTAAAAGCCCATAACTTAAAAATTAAGAGAACTCAATGAAATTTTCAGTTATTATAGATTGAAGCATTCTGAAACAAATATGAAACAATCTTACTTGGATGACCTGAAATTAAAGCATATAATTAGTTAGTTATCTAATTGTAGCTAATTACACAATTCAATGAGTAGATCTAAACATCTATCCATTTCTTAAGAAAAGATAAACTTTTTTTAAATTGCCCAAGTGTCCAAATAACATTCACACAATAATCCACAATATAACATAATTTTAAAATCTAATTTTCATGAATTTCTGGGCCAAATGGAAGGAAATTAGTGTTTGATTCCTGTAAATTAATGGCCATTTAAATCAACTATCGAGTGGGTTTTAGTAGAATGCGGTGGATTGGAACGTTGCGGTTAGCGGTGAAGTCGGGAGGAAAAATACTGTTTGTTCATACATTTTTTTGGACCCCATTTCGCAACATGAAAATATTATTAAAGCCTCCCGAAAAACCAACTTTTAATATAAAAATGAACTATTTACCTTTTTTTCTCACGGCGCTCACGGCTTTTGAAGGTGATTTTTAAATTACTCTAGTTAATAAATAATTTAGAGTAATGTAAAAATACCTTCATTCATGAAATGTCGGAGCGATTTTTCTTCCACAACGAAATCGCCCGACATTGATCGATTTTCCCTGCCTGTGGAAAAACGGCACTTTAAGCCCGCCCCCCTCTGAAATGCGCCAAAGTCGCGCACACGGGGAGCGGCAGAACTGCAGCGCTGCTCAAGGTAAGTTTTGGAACATACCTACCAAGTGTCACTACCTGCTGAAGTTCTACCTGTTCCCGGTGTTGCGAAGGATGGGCCTGGCGCAGATGCCACACAAGTTGCCAGTCAGCTGGACATTGCCGCCCCATCTGTCGTCTGTGGAAAGGTTCTTCCGGACCAATACTTCTGACCACATGTCCATTGGGCAGTGGTCAGCACAGAATGTCCTGCAGGCACTGCAGAGAAAGGACTCGATGGACCCGGTGGCGTGGTTCCCTGAGCAGACGGCCCAGTTTGTCTGGCAAAATGCCTCATCGCCAGAACTCACCAACAAGCACCAAGACCTGGCTTGGCTGGCGGTGAGAGGAGCCCACCCAGTCCTGCACCGTCGGAACCTCACTGCCAGCGCACGCTTCCCTCGAGATGGCTGCTATGGAGAGGAGACAGTTGCCCACCTCTTTGCAGAGTGTGGATTTGCTAAAGAGTCTGGAGAAAAATGCAAGGGTCCCTGGTACGCTTTATTCCAAACAGCTCCGTCACAGAGGACTCTGTGATTTACGGACTGTTCCCAGGGACACATTCAGAGACGGACATCGAGTGCTGCTGTAGGGTCATCAACTCGGTGAAAGATGCCCTTTGGTCTGCCCGAGCATCGTTCACCACCCAGCAGAGCGAGATGTCCGTCGGGGAATGTTGCCGACTGGCCCACTGTAGACTGCAGGAGTACGTGCTGAGGGATGCACTGAAGCTCGGTGCAGCCAACGCCAACGCTCGGTGGGGGAGGGCCACAGTCTAAGGTCCTTCCGCTGCTGGACATGGGGCGCACTATATGGTGGAGACGCCCCTCAAAATAAGGGAAGGTATCCCATGCCAGTGGCCCACATGAGTGGCACGGGTGGGGGACACATTTCTGAAATTTGGAGATAAGAAATGTATAAACTGTATTGATCAATTTGTCTAGCCTCCGAAAATGTCGGATGGATTTTCCGCAAGGTTCATGTATTGTATATATTTATCATTTGAATAAAGTCTATTTTGAAATTTAAAAAAAGGATTGGCTAGAGGTCTTTCATACATTATCTCAGGTGTTAAACATCAAATTGGAACCAAAGCGTCTAATCACTCATTTTGGGGTCACTGGTGAGGAGGTTAGATTAACTGCAGATAAATGCCGCACTATATCTTTTGCCTCTCTTCTAGCTCAGCGAATAATCTTGCTCAGGTGGACGGAACCTACCCCGCCCACTCATACACAATGGCTGACAAGTATTATGTCCTGCCTAAAGCTCGAGAAAAGCAGGTACTCACTTCAACATTCAAATGTGTCTGGGGATGGAATCTTGTGAAGCTGATGGTAATTCTGTAGAGACTAGAGGTGGGGAAGGAATGTAGTCAAGGCAGCAAGATGTTTTTTTTGGTGGGGAAGGGCAAATGGAAATACCGGGTATGTGGAGGCATCTTTACTGTGGAAAAGGTGTGATGACGCTGCAGAAGGTGCAGAGGTGATTCACCAGGATGTTATCTGGGATGGAGTCATTCAGGTATGGTGCTAGATCCCAGATTAGTTTATTGTCAACACAAGAATGTGTAACAGTGGAAGAGTATTTAGGGAACAGTAATCACAACTCCATAAGTAGAAACAAGGAACTGCAGATGCTGGATTACAACAAAGTGCTGGAGTAATAGAGGGGGTCAGGCAGCACCTCAGGAGAACATGGCAGGTGACATTTCAAGTAGGAACCCTTCTTCAGACTCCAGAGAAGCTACTTGACCCACTGAGTTACCCCATCACCTTGTATCCATAAATATCAAGATGTTTAGGAAGAAACTGCAGATGCTGGTTTACACTGAAGATAGACACAAAATGCTGGAGTAACTCAGTGGGACTTGCAGCATCACTGAAAAGGAGGAATGAGTGATGTTTTGGGTTGAAAAGGGTCTGATGAAGGGTCTTGACCCGAAATGTCACCCATTCCTTCTCTCCAGAGATGCTGCGGTTCCATTGAGTTAAACCTTACATACTCTTCCTTTGAAGAATATAAAGCACTCAGGAAAGTACACAAACAGGCAATTAGAAAGGCCTAATGGGCCAAGAAATGTCAATGTCAAGTTGAATTAAAGAAAATCCCAAGGTTTCTTGTATGTACATTAAAAGAAGAGGGTAAAAAAGCAGAAGGTCATTTTGCTTAAAAATAAAGGAGGGAATATATGCTTTGACAGAGGATGTAGATGAGGTAGTAAAAGATAACTTTGCATCAATATCCACTCAGAAAAGGAACATGGAAACAGTGACATCTGTATGGGGAATACTAGTAATATGCAATCAATTACAGATATTGGTTTACAAAATGCTGGAGTAACTCAAAGGGTCAGGCAGCATCCCTGGAGAACTAATGTACTAACAGGTGTGATTGTGCTTATGTATGGGAATAGTCTTGCTGAGCTGCATGCAAAAACATTTATTTCACTGTACCTGGTACACGTGACAATAAAGAAACCACTGAGAACATGGATTGCAACACTTAGGGTGAGGACATTTTTTTCAGAAATGGGAGTGCAGTTTGAAACCAAGAAGGAACAAGTGTTGGAACTCGTGAAGAGCATTCAGGTGGATAAATGTCCATGGCCTGTTAGGAGCCAGGTTATTGAGAGAGGCCAGAGAAGAGATAGCAGGAGCCCCGATGAAAATCTTTGTATTCTCTCTAGCCACAGGTGAAGTCCGGCTGGACTGGAGAGTAACCAATGTTATTCTTTTATTTAATAAGGGAACGTAGAGATAATCTATGACATTATAGGTTGGTTAGCCTCTCATCACTGGCCGGGAAGCTATTGGAGAGGATTCTTTGGGAGAGGATTTAGTCTAATTTGGATGGGTTATTCGGGTCAGTCAGTGTGACGTTGTCCATGGCAGATAACGTTTTGTGAACTTAGGTTGAGAAGGTGATCAATGAGAGTGGAACAGTGGATGTTGCCAACATGGATTGTGCAGGCAACACCAGAATTGTTAAAGTATACAGTGAGATATGGATCAGTTCCAGAAATGGACCGAGAATCGGCAGATTGAATTTAATCAATTGAACGGCACGGTGGCACAGCGATAGAGTTGCTGCCTTACACCGCTTACAACGCCAATGACCCTGGTTCGATCCCGACTATGGGTGCTGTCTGTATTCAGTTTGTATGTTCACCCTGTGACCATGTGGGTTTTTTTCTGGGACCTTCAGTTTCCTCCAACACTCCAAAGACTTACAGGTTTCTAGGTTAATTGGCTGAATTTAAAAAAAATGTAAATTATCTCTGGTGTGTGTCAGTGTTGGTGTGCAGGGATCGCTGGTCGGTACGGACTTGGGGACAGGAGGGCCTGATTCTGCGCTGTACGTGTAAACTAAACTAATCTTTCACCAATCTCCTTGGTCATTTTTCAATAAATGCACTCAAATTTGTAAGACTTCATTCCCCATGCACAAAGCCATGCTGACTATCCCTAATCAGTCCTTGCCTTTGCAAACACTGCGAGATCCTGTCTCTTAGACTGCTCTGCAGTAACATTCTCAACAGTGATGTCAGGCTCACCAGCGGGTAGTTCCCTGCTTGTCCTCACCTCACTTGTGAAACAAAGGCACAGCAATGGCCAACTTCTAGTCTTCTGCTTCCTCACCCGTGGCTAACAAGGATGCCAAAGGATTCTGAAGATGGGTCTCGACCCAAATCGTTACCCTTTTCTCCAGAGGTGCTGATTGACCCGCTGAGTTACCCCAGCATTTTGTGTCTATCTTCAGTGTAAACAAGCATCTGCAGTTCCTCCCTATACAAAAGAGTCTCAAACCTCAAATGTTAACGGTTTATCTTTTCACAGACGCTGCCTGACCTGCTAAGTGTTTCCAGCATTTCAGATTTCTGCCATTTGTAGTTTTTCATTGAAAACTTGCTTTATTTGGATGCGACGCAGATTCAGGAAAGCACAAACATTACATCGTGCACTAAAATAAAGGGATATGGGGAGAAAGCAGGAACGGGATACTGATTGTGGATGATCATCCATGATCACAGTGAATGGCGGTGCTGGCCTGAAGTGCCAAATGGCCTACTCTTGTACCTATTTGATATGTAATTCCTGAACAACACGAGCCAGTATATTTGCATCAGTAAGTGTTCTAATACTAAACAGCAAGTTTGGCAACGTGATGGTTAACAATGTTAGTTTGCAGGAACCGAACCCTCACCAGAGATCGGGTCAGGTGGAAACGAGTGTCGGTCACATCCAGTCTCCAGCTGACCCTGTCGGTGTGGAGAATGATCGCGTCATCAGGAGAGGGAGTGAAGGTTGTGAGTCAGGAGCCAACTCATTCTTACCACCACTAATGATGGTCACGATCTCTACCCGTGTGGACCAGCCCACTCACCACAGTCCGACCGTGCCTTAGTGTAGTGTTGTCAGGAAGACCATGTGGAGACGTGTCAAAAGAACAAACAACTAACTGAAATAACGGAATAAAAATAAAAACTCACATGAGATAACCTGAACGTTCAGGATGAAAGACGACAGAAACTGATGGATCATTTGGATCGGGTGGACTTTCGACTTGAAGAGGCAATGTAATGAAAAATGAAAATTCCTGTTTTATCCTTCCATTTACAAATGGGGCGTAAATTATCCAAGCAGCAGAGATGGGAACAATTGTACCTGTGGACAAGAAACTTTCTCAGTTATGGACAAGAGTCAAGAGTGAAGAATATTTAATTGTCACTAACTGAAAACAGAACAATGACATTCTTACTTGCATAACAGACCTGTGAAGATACTTTTCATAGAAAACACACTAAAGATACATTTTCAATAAATTATAAATGCCAATATTATTAGAAATGCCCCAAATCTTTTCAGCAATCAGGACAATCCGTAGTTCATTGTTTAGTTAGTGTTTGTATGCCTCAAGAGCATGTTCAAGAGCACATGCACGCCCAGGCACATACACACACACAAACTCAAACATACACACATATACGCACACAGACATACACATAGCATCACACACGGACACTGAGCATCATGCAAACACTTACACACGGACACACGCACGTACTACAACTCAGATATATGCACACACGCACACTTAGAATCATATGCATGCACACTCTGACACGCACACACATCCACACCCGCATAAACATACACACACACATGTACAAACGCAGACACACACATACAGCAGATTGTGGATTTTAGAACTTCCCCAATGGAACCGCAGCCGTTGTACCTGCACAGCTGAATTCCCTTGTCAGCTCAGCTCAACCTGGAAATGTATGGATGATGAATGAAGTCACAACTGGAAAACTGTGAACAGTTCTGGTCACCTCACCACAGGAAGGGAGTGATAGAATGGAAATTGGGAAGAGTTGAGTTTGCCGCTTTTGACCAGCAAGGACAGGAAAGGCTGACTGGCCTCCTTCTGTCCAGTGTCCTTCAGTCTCTCCATGAATCACAGAAAATCATCTGGTGACCAAATGTGGATCCTGTCTGCCTGCCTGCACACTAGTTGGAAATAAGCTGGGTCAGACACTGAGACATAAGCCACGTTCCATGCTGTTACAATGAACAAACATCTAACGTACCTGCAGCATTATTGAAATGTGAATAATCAAAAAATCTGTCCAAGGCTATCTTTGTTGCAGTCTTCAAATCCGTTCCATTAACAAACGTATAAAGCCATTGCAGGTTTGGTAAAGTGACCTCTTCATAATTCTAGATTGATGAAAGGAAAGACAGCAGTCAATAAAATAGTGGTGAAGTTCAGGGGCAGCATCTGTGTTGGAAGCTGTGATTTGGGAGTCTGATGAGTTCTCAGTCTCCATGCTCTGATTGGACTGAACAACTGAGAGAATGTATTTTCATTCTCTATATTCTGACAAATTTACCGTAAGGAACAGAAGGTTCCCCGGCGTTCCACACTGGGTGAAAGGCTCCTCTGGAAAAAGAAAGGCTCAAGTGTGGGATGAGTGTGAGGAGTCTGAGCCCATTCCCCAGAGGGAGTGGAGTCTGGGCCACAACTGGTAATGATGGGGTGAAGTGGAGAAAGGAGTCCTACTGGTGAGGCAGTGCCTGCTCTCTCAGTCTGGTCTGTGGTGATACATTGGACCTGTTCTCCCACTGTATGTGGTGCACCCAGTCCAGGGGAAGTCTGAGTGTACAGTCGAGTCTGCACTCAACACAACCTTCCAGTAGATGGGATACCCTGAGTGCGGTTATTTAACCTTGCAGACCACACTGCCCCACAGGTTGTCTCTGTGGCCTTGGCCCCACCATTCCCCACCTCTGTTCCCCCTGTCTCCCTGTGCTGATACAACCCCATTCCCTGCACCATCCTGTATTCTTGAACAAAAAATGTTCCAAATTATCATATTGTTTGTTGTGATATTTTAAATATTGGCAGACTTCTCGTTAATGGATCCACGGAACAAAAATCTTTATTCATGTTAAACTGTTGTCGGATCTTCATCACATGTTTAATTTCAGCTGTGACATAATTTCTGAGACTGAAAGTGGAAATAATTGTGCAGTCAGTATACAGGAAATATTCCTCACTCTCCATTCCCTCTGGGATAAACTCCAGAGGGAGTGAGGAGTGTGGAAGTGAAGATACTCAGCAAACTGAGTCCAAGGTCCATCCTTGACTGTCAGGGTGAGCTCCACAACACAGAGCAACATACAACAGAGGATTTCAGGAATGGGTTTCAAACTATAGACGAATTTAACCCTGAGATAAGCGTGGAACTGCAAATATCCTCTCTTCCTCACCATCCATCCCTGATAATTCCCAAAGGTACTTACATCATACACATTGAGTGTCAGGAGATCATAACATATCAAGCTCTTGCACGCCTCTACCCCACGTTGATCTGCTCTTGTTCCTGCAACCTGCAGCCCCAGGAGGACAGAGAGAGTTAAACAGAGACTCAGCATCTTGGGCTCCGCTCTGGTCACTGTTGGATGCACCCAGTCACTCTCCACACCTCCTGCTGGATCTGCTGTCTGAGCCCTGAATTCAAACCTTTTTATACTGTTTTCTGAGGACTATTTTGAATATCGTGTCTGAGAAATGAAGTCAGGTTATATATTATGCAAATATTGTTTTGTTCGGAGCTAATGGAATCATTAACCATCAGAGTGCTGAATCTGAGGAAGCCTGAGACCCTGCAGCGGACAATTAAATGGACGTGTGTGTTAACTGTTGCTGGACGGCGAGCTCTGGCGAAGGTGGAGTCAGCAGTGAGGATGGTCATTAATGGCATCGGTTCGTGAGTGGTGGGGAAGTGGTTTTTCTCATCCACCAACATCCAAGTACCAGCCCTGGGACCTTCCCCATCTTTGAATCACATCCACATGACAGGCCAATGGTGGAACATTAACCAGAGCATATCCATTTTTCCCTCGTCTCAGTTCCTGCTTATTTCCATTGGAGGGAGTCAGTGGATCAGACATTTCCCATTTTATCCCCTTGCCTAATAGACCGTGGGCCAACATGCTTTTTCGCTTCATTTTGTGACCCACATCCCATATCGACCTGTATTTTTAACATATTGTGTCAAAATATTATAGAAATCGCATCTGAAACTCGTCAAGAAAAAAACCAGCACATATTTTTAAAATATGGAAAAAATCTCCAATATTCCGAGTAGTCATCGTCCAATGAAAGCACATTTGACATTGAGTCGGACGCCAGTTGACCAATCACGCACTTTGTTTCAGGCTAGCTAGGCAGGGAGCACTCTGGGATCATGGCGGACAGGAAAGTTAGTGCAAGAGATTTTAACTGTCAAAACAATAATACAAATGACCTCACATGATTATCTATGCCATAATTAACCATGACAGTAGGATTGATGATTACTGTGAAATTTCAGTAAGTTGTCATCTAGTTTTTGCAAGAGAGTGAACTGCACATTACTGTGCATGCATATGTTTGAAATAGTTCAACTTTGAGGAAGACTCTGGATAAGAATACTTTGAATACCCAACTGTACTAAAGTAAAAATGTTCTCCAAACAGGAGACCGGTCCAAGACATGATTATTATTGTGAGGTTGTAGTGTAGTTGTTTATATCAGTACAGTGCCTGCCTGCGTGCCTGTCTCTAAAACTCTCATCTTGACCACCTCCGTCTGCGTTGTAACTAAATTTACACAAAAACCATCCCCCATAGTATTACGATTTTTCACCACCTGCACCATTCTCCTCTGCTGCAAGTCAAATAAGATTTGTTCTGATCAGTGAAATATTAGAAAATGTATTGGTCTGTTATTTGCCAGGACGGCGATGTCCCTCCCGGCACCCGCTATCACTCATGGGCCGCGAGAATAAAGCTGAAGGAGTGTAATGAGCAAAGTGCGAGCGGGGTCTGTGTTCTGCGAGTGGGGGTGTACTCTTTGTTCTGCGAGTGGGGGCGTGCTCTGTGTTCTGTGAGTGTGGACCCACACCACCCCCTCCCACATTCACCCCCTCCCCTACCCCTACCCCCACAACCCCTCACACCCTCCCTCCCCTACACCTCCCCACACCCCAGCTCCCCTACATCCCACCTCCCCTACACCTCCTCCCCCTACACACCCCCACTTCCCTACATCCCACCCATTCCCCTACAGCCCCCCCTTCCCTACACTGTTCGACTACACTGTTGTCGGATCTTCATCACATGTTTAATTTCAGCTGTGACATAATTTCTGAGACTGAAAGTGGAAATAATTGTGCAGTCAGTATACAGGAAATATTCCTCACTCTCCATTCCCTCTGGGATAAACTCCAGAGGGAGTGAGGAGTGTGGAAGTGAAGATACTCAGCAAACTGAGTCCAAGGTCCATCCTTGACTGTCAGGGTGAGCTCCACAACACAGAGCAACATACAACAGAGGATTTCAGGAATGGGTTTCAAACTATAGACGAATTTAACCCTGAGATAAGCGTGGAACTGCAAATATCCTCTCTTCCTCACCATCCATCCCTGATAATTCCCAAAGGTACTTACATCATACACATTGAGTGTCAGGAGATCATAACATATCAAGCTCTTGCACGCCTCTACCCCACGTTGATCTGCTCTTGTTCCTGCAACCTGCAGCCCCAGGAGGACAGAGAGAGTTAAACAGAGACTCAGCATCTTGGGCTCCGCTCTGGTCACTGTTGGATGCACCCAGTCACTCTCCACACCTCCTGCTGGATCTGCTGTCTGAGCCCTGAATTCAAACCTTTTTATACTGTTTTCTGAGGACTATTTTGAATATCGTGTCTGAGAAATGAAGTCAGGTTATATATTATGCAAATATTGTTTTGTTCAGAGCTAATGGAATCATTAACCATCAGAGTGCTGAATCTGAGGAAGCCTGAGACCCTGCAGCGGACAATTAAATGGACGTGTGTGTTAACTGTTGCTGGACGGCGAGCTCTGGCGAAGGTGGAGTCAGCAGTGAGGATGGTCATTAATGGCATCGGTTCGTGAGTGGTGGGGAAGTGGTTTTTCTCATCCACCAACATCCAAGTACCAGCCCTGGGACCTTCCCCATCTTTGAATCACATCCACATGACAGGCCAATGGTGGAACATTAACCAGAGCATATCCATTTTTCCCTCGTCTCAGTTCCTGCTTATTTCCATTGGAGGGAGTCAGTGGATCAGACATTTCCCATTTTATCCCCTTGCCTAATAGACCGTGGGCCAACATGCTTTTTCGCTTCATTTTGTGACCCACATCCCATATCGACCTGTATTTTTAACATATTGTGTCAAAATATTATAGAAATCGCATCTGAAACTCGTCAAGAAAAAAACCAGTACATATTTTTAAAATATGGAAAAAATCTCCAATATTCCGAGTAGTCATCGTCCAATGAAAGCACGTTTGACATTGAGTCGGACGCCAGTTGACCAATCACGCACTTTGTTTCAGGCTAGCTAGGCAGGGAGCACTCTGGGATCATGGCGGACAGGAAAGTTAGTGCAAGATATTTTAACTGTCAAAACAATAATACAAATGACCTCACATGATTATCTATGCCATAATTAACCATGACAGTAGGATTGATGATTACTGTGAAATTTCAGTAAGTTGTCATCTAGTTTTTGCAAGAGAGTGAACTGCACATTACTGTGCATGCATATGTTTGAAAGAGTTCAACTTTGAGGAAGACTCTGGATAAGAATACTTTGAATACCCAACTGTACTAAAGTAAAAATGTTCTCCAAACAGGAGACCGGTCCAAGACATGATTATTATTGTGAGGTTGTAGTGTAGTTGTTTATATCAGTACAGTGCCTGCCTGCGTGCCTGTCTCTAAAACTCTCATCTTGACCACCTCCGTCTGCGTTGTAACTAAATTTACACAAAAACCATCCCCCATAGTATTACGATTTTTCACCACCTGCACCATTCTCCTCTGCTGCAAGTCAAATAAGATTTGTTCTGATCAGTGAAATATTAGAAAATGTATTGGTCTGTTATTTGCCAGGACGGCGATGTCCCTCCCGGCACCCGCTATCACTCATGGGCCGCGAGAATAAAGCTGAAGGAGTGTAATGAGCAAAGTGCGAGCGGGGTCTGTGTTCTGCGAGTGGGGGTGTACTCTTTGTTCTGCGAGTGGGGGCGTGCTCTGTGTTCTGTGAGTGTGGACCCACACCACCCCCTCCCACATTCACCCCCTCCCCTACCCCTACCCCCACAACCCCTCACACCCTCCCTCCCCTACACCTCCCCACACCCCAGCTCCCCTACATCCCACCTCCCCTACATCCCACCTCCCCCTACACACCCCCACTTCCCTACATCCCACCCATTCCCCTACAGCCCCCCCTTCCCTACACCCATCGTCCCACCCTCCCCTACACCCCCCTCCCCCACACTACCCCACACTCCCCCTCCCCCACATGCACCTCCCCCACACTCCGCCATAATAAAGAGAAAGAATATCCATACAGTTCAGCTTTTCAAGTTACTAAATCTCTTCCACGATGGTTAAGGCATATTTATATGTGATCTCCGGATTTGTAAACGATGTTTGCTGATCCTTGTAAGAAATGAGCATTCTATCGGGAAAGTAAACTCCTTATCTGACTCCCTTCATGCCTTGGAGAGCTTGCTTTACCTTAGAGAACGGATTTTGTTTCTGCACAACTTCATAGGGATAATCCCTAAATATTTTGAAGGTTGTCTGCTCATATTTCTGTGGCACTCCATATTTAATATTACTCATAACCTCTTCCACGCCAGAAATGTCCCGGAATTTCACAATGATCTGACGTGTGTATTCTGAGCCCGTTTGGGATTTTTGTTTGAATCTCGGGACTCGATGTGCCGCTTCAATCTTCGGAAGGTTAGGAAGATTGAGAACTTCTTTAATTAGAGCCATAGCAAACACCCGAGGGTTATCTCCCTCGGGTACTCCAACTAATCTTAGATTAAAGTGTCTCGAACGAGCTTCCAAGTCTAAGCACTTATCTGAACATTTTACCAGCTGTTTTGCAGTGAGGTCGTACTGTATCTTCATATCCTCGGCCATCTCTTCCTCCATCTCTTTCATTATTTTCACACATGAGACAGTCTCATGCACTGCAACAAACTTCTTAGTAGTGTCTTCTTCCCCCTTGTTCATTCTCTCCAATAGTTCAACTCTCACCTCTTCAATTCTTTTATTTACAGTGTTGATGGAATCCTGCACAGAATCAATAACTTTCAAATTGCCCGTGTTCGTATTCAGCATTAGCTTATCTGTCATATCTTTCATCATTTTTTCCATGTGCGTTCCGTCCACCTTTTCATCTTTCAGTTCTCTTACCGTTTACTTTAAGTCCTCCAAATCTTTCTCCTTATCTGCCTTAGCTCTTGTAGACATTTCGGAAGGCAGTTTTCCTTCAAGAGACCCTTCAAAAGTTGATTCTTCAAGCTCTTCAGGCTCTTTCTCAGTGCTCCAGTAAAGTTTTGAAATGCTTCTCTGAGGACTCTGAGCAGAAACCGGATTTTGCATTTAAAGGGTTAAATCCACAGTTTAATGCACAGCGCTTACTGATGATGTCATCAGCACAGCATTCAGAGGCTCCGCTAAATGTTTTAATCGGTCCCGATCTGTAAACCCAGTTTTAATGCGAAAAATCGCAGCTTTTCGGGAGCGGAGCTATGTGTGGCGACTGTTACCAAAACATGGCACCACCGGAAGTCCTCGAAACCCGGGAAATCTGCAGCAATCTCACGCACCGTACACCTCCAGTCGGACTCGGTCATGAGTTTCACCACCTGAACTTAATCCAAAGCTCAGCTCATATTCACCAGCGACCTCTCCTCGTAGATCACTGATTAAAGGACTGAATTTCCCATGGTGAATGGTTACCCGTCTCGTGTAATTGGCGTAATGATATTCAATGTTCCCATTCGAGTCTCGGCGCTACCACAGCCCCCCATAGAGTAATATACATCTACCTATTATTGAGCACAAGAGGGTGCTGATACTTTTTCTAATTACCTTAATTAATTAGTGTGCAACTTTTTGCACTGACGAGTTATGAATTCCTTCTCAATGATATCTATATAACTAAAAGTCTCATCTTGACCACTTCCTGCCTGTGCTGTATATTGATTTCAGAAAAAAGGCTACCCTATATCGCTATGATTTTTGGCTATCTTACTCACAGTCGTCCTCTGCTGAGGCAGCCCTGAGGATTTTTACGATCGATGAAACAGATAATCTCACCTGTTTTGGGCAGAATTTCTAGCAGTTTCTGATCTGCCAGCCCACCTGCCCTGAGTAACTGAGCTGCCAGCCCACCAGGCCTGAGTGAATAAGCTGCCAGCACACCAGGCCTGAGTGACTGATCTGCCTACCCACCAGGCCTGAGTGACTGAGCTGCCTGCCTACCAGCCCTGAGTGACTGCGCTGCTAGCCTACCAGGCCCGAGTGACTGAGCGTGTGAACATGGGACACAACGGGTCACACTTACTTCAGTTTTATCTAAATCTGTGCCAAATTTCCAGTAGATACCAGTCATGGGTCATGAAAGTTAAATTCTAGACACATTTTCGATGTTTGGCGCACAGCCTGGAAGGATAAAATTAGAACATGTGGACCTGTTGTTTTAAAGCTAAGGTGCTGAACCTGATACTAAGACCAACTATTACACATAATCCATATCATTCCATTCCCTGCATATCTGTAAGTTAATCGAAAAGTCCCTAGAACACCACTATCACATAATTCTCACCCATCACCCCTGAAAGCACGTTCCAGGCACTCACCGCACCTCGTGTAAAAAACCTTGCCCTGCACATCTCTTTTAAACTTTGGTCTTCTCATCTTAAAGCTACGCCCTTTTACACAGAGACCGATAATCTTACCGACATTTTAAGCAGAGACCGACATTCTGGCAGGCAGGTTTGCTAGGGGTACACGTGTGGGTTTAAACTAAATAGTGGGGGGGAGGGATTGACAAATTGGGAGCATAAAGATGGAGTTGAAGGGGAAGTGGCTACAGGAAAAATTACAAAAATATTCTCGAATTAATGGGAAGGAAAGTTTGAGAATGGACAACAGAGTAAGGTCAGGGCCAATTGCGAGGGGGGAAGTGAATACGCAGGACAAAGTACTGTATATGAATGCGCGAAGTATAAGGAATAAAGCGGACGCGCTTGAATCTCGGGTTGAAATTGGCGAGTATGATGTTGTGGGAATTACTGAGACATGGCTGCAAGAGGGCCAGGGCTGGGAACTGAATATTCAAGGGTGTACCTCCTATCGAAATGACAGACAGGTGGGCAGAGGGAGTGGGGTTGCCCTGTTGGTGAGGAATGAAATTCAGTCCCTTGCAAGGGGTGACATTGCTACAGGAGATGTGCAGTCAGTATGGATAGAACTAAGGAATCGTAAGGTTAAAAAGACCGTAATGAGACTAATCTACAGGCCCCCAAACAGTAGCCTGGACATTGGGCGCAAGTAGAATCAGGAGTTAAAATCGGCATGTAGCAAAAGTAATGCTCTGGTTGTTATGGGAGATTTCAACATGCAGGTAGACTAGTAAAATCAGTTTGGTACTGGACCCCAAGAAAGGGACTTTGTAGAGTGCCTTCGTGATGGATTCTTTGAACAGCTTATATTGGAGCCTACAAAGGAGAGGGCATTTCTGGATTTAGTGGTATGTAATGAACTGGATTGATGAAGGTCCTCGAGATTAATGAGCCATTAGGAGGCAGTGACCATAACATGGTCAGGTTTAATCTACAATTGGAGCGGGAGAAGAGTAGATCAGAGGTGCCAGTGTTGCAGTTGAATAAAGGGGACTATGGGGCCATGAGGGAGGATCTGGCCAAAGTTGACTGGAAAGATACACTAGCAGGGATGACAGTGGAACAAAAATGGCAGGTATTTCTAGGAATAATACAGGTGCAGGATCAGTTCATCCTGAGGAGGAAGGAAGTTTCCAAGGGGAGAAAGGGACGACCATGGCTGACAAGGGGCGTCAGGGACAGTATAAGAATTAAAGCGAAGAAGTATAATGTAGCAAAGATGGGCGGGAAGCAAGAGGATTGGGTAATGTTTAAAGAACAACAGAAGATAACCAAAACGACAATACAGGAAGAAAAGATGAGGTACGAAAGTAAGCTAGCCAAGAATATAAAGCAGGCTAGTAAAAGCTTCTTTAGGTATGTGAAGAGGAAAAATTAGTTAAGACCAAAGTTGGACCCTTGAAGACCGAAAAAGGTGAATTTATTATGGGGAACAAGGAAATGGCAGATGAGTTGAACAGGTACTTCGGACCCATCTTCACTAAGGAGGACACAAACAATTTTGCTGATATGGTAGTGGCCAGAGGATCTGGGGTGACAGACATACTGAAGGAAATCCACCTTAGGCAGGAAATGATGTTGGGTAGACTGATGGGACTGAAGGCTGATAAATCCCCAGGGCCAAATGGTCTGCATCCCAGGGTACTTAAGGAAGTGGCTCTAGAAATCGTGGATGCATTGATAATAATTTTCCAATATTCTATAGACTCAGGATCAGTTCCTGTGGATTGAAGGATAGCTAATGTTATCCCACATTTTAAGAAAGGCGTGAGAGAGAAAACAGGGAATTATGGACCAGTTAGCCTGACATCGGTGGTGGGGAAGATGCTGGAGTCAATTATAAAAGATGAGATAGCCGAACTTTGGATAGCAGTAACAAGATCGGTCCGAGTCAGCATGGAGTTACGAAGGGGAAATCAGCTTGACTAATCTTCTGGAATATTTTGAAGATGTAACTAAGAAAAAGGAGAAGGGAGTGCCAATGGATGTAGTGTACCTGGACTTTCAGAAAGCATTTGATAAGGTCCCACATAGGAGATTAGTGGGCAAAATTAGGGCACATGGTATTGGGGAGAGAGTGCTGACATGGATAGAGAAGTGGTTGGCATAAAGGAAACAAAGAGTATGGATTAACGGGTCCCTTTCAGAATGGCAGGCAGTGACTAGTGGGGTACTGCAAGGCTCGGTGCTGGGACCGCAATTTACAATATACATCAATGATTTAGATGAAGGGATTCTAAGTAACATTAGCAAATTTGCAGATGACACAAAGCTGGGTGGCAGTGTGAACTGTGAGGAGGACGCTATGAGAATGCAGGGTGACTTGGACAGGTTGGGGGAGTGGGCAGATGCATGGCAGATGAAGTTTAATGTGGATAAATGTGAGGTTATGTAAATGTAAAGCTATGCCCTCCAGTGCTTTTTTATATATGGGGAAAAAAGCTTCTTACTCTGTATCCTGTCTTTGACCTGAAACATTTACTTCTTTTCATTTTCAACAGATGTTCCCAACATGCCTGATGTCCCCAGTATTTTCTGTTTTTATTTCAGATTTCCACCATCTGCATTGTTCGTTTACATACATGAGATAAGGGAAGCCAGACTACCTCAAAGGGAGAGGGATTATTAAATTTAATTGGTCTTTCCATGCTCAACTTCCTTATACAATTTGTTCAGATATCCATGGAATCAGCACACAAAGAGTTAATGTCACCAAGTCCATCACAGGGATAGAATCCAGCATCATTTCCATAATGTATCAGCTGCCATTTCATTGGCATTGTACGACACTGCCAGAAGGACACTAGATCAAAAACATCTTCACAAAGGTGGAAAATTTGTTTAACCTGGATTAAAGTGACATAATCTGTCTGGAAATTATTCTTGATGTTCTGGCAGGTGTTTCTTATACGTGGCACCTTTTTTTTCAGTATTAAAATCCTAAATGACCTCAATAACAGTGCAATGCAAAACTTGTCCCCTCTCTGTGTTTCAACCTTGGTTGTCTGAGCAATGACACAAAGAAAAGTCTGGCTCTATAAACACATCTACCTTGAATACGTGTTTTATATAGGACCAACTCTCCAGACTCACTTCTTTCACAGTACCGCAAATTGCCTTTGACTTTGCAAGGTTCAAGTCACAGCCGCTCGTAGTTTCGTAGTCTCTGCCACTTCTCACAGTTTACCTCTCACTTACATCAGGGAGTTATTGAAAGTCACAACATTTTGCAGCCTTTGTCACTTTGGGGATTATAGTATTCTGGAGGATTTTTCTACTTTGGAACTGCAGGCATTTATAGTCAAACGGTACAATAGTCAACAAGGGAAAATGAGCTGGTGTAACGCAGCGGAACAGGCAGCATTTTTGGATAGAAGTAATGGGTGATGTTGCCTGTAGCTGGTACCCCCTAATGTAGGCATTATTCTGGCTGATCTATCTCTTCCTCCTAACCCCATTCTCCTGCCTCCTCCCCGAAACCCATGACACCTGTACTAATTGCAAATCTATCTATCTCGGCCTTAAACATATCCACTTACTTGGCCTCCACAGCCCTCTGTGGCAAAGAATTCCACAGATTCACCACCGTCTGAATTTAATCTAGAGATGCTGCCTGACCCGCTGAGTTACTCCGTCATTTTGTGTCTATATTTGGTATGAACCAGCATCTGCAGTTCCTTCCTACGCAGCGAAAATTGGCTGTTGGGTTGCCTTGAAGGTTATTGGTTATCTTATATTATAACATAGAGCAAAGTTCCTGTCTTCTTATTCCTAACTCAATCTCATTTGGGTACTGTACATTAATAATTTTTTGAACAACATTGCATTAAACCACATTCTTGCACCATTCTGTTGCTTTGCACTCACCCTTGTGTTATTGTGGTGTTGATCATCACTGCGTGAATACTGTTACACTGTGATTTTTATGTGAACAAGAAATTTCATTGCAGCCTGGTGTATCTGACAAAATGTGAATCCCATTCTCCTCACTGCCTTCAGCTGCACCAACCCCACTCTCTCCGTCATCCTAGATTCTTGAACGAAAGAAGATTCACACGCCATCTATTCTCCCCACTCAATAAGCCACATTGTTTGATGTAATATTTCAAATATTGCCAAACACAACAAACTTTGATTAACAATCTTTCATCTTCCCCTGAATTAAAATAATACTTGATATTTTTCATGAGATTTTTAAATTTCAGCTGAGACATTATTTTTAGACTGTAAAGGGAAATAATTGTGCAGTCAGTGATCTGGATATGATGTGATCCGGCACCGTTCCTGCCCTCCTTTTCCACTGGGACAAAGTACAAAGGGAGTGAGGATGTGGAGACTCTGAGCAAACTGAGCCCATGTATGTTGGAGATAGACTCAGCAGGTACAGAACCTTTTCATCCTTTTAGTTTTCCTCTCCCCTGACACTCAGTCTGAAGGAGGATCTCAACTCGAAACGTCACCAATTCCTTCTCTCCGGAGATGCTGCCTGTCTAGATGAGTTACTCCAGCATTTATTGTGGATCTTTGGTCTAAACCAGCATCCTTCCTACAACCAAGGATCCTGGAATTTGGAATCATTGACCCTTGGAGTGCCTAATCTGAGGACAACGATAGTGTTCTGTGAGAGAGGACGAGTTGTAACATATGGAGCAACCCACCACTGGTATTACATCACTGGGAATTTTGCAGCTGATGGAACGAGGTGGATTCATGTAGAAAAATCTGAGACTTCCCTGGCAACCTCCTGTGAAGAGTGCTTGGTAACTTCAGGCTTCAGTACCTCCTGCCCAACTCATCAGTGAAAAGGACCTGCCCCAGATGGCGAGGAGCTTGATGATAGATGTCACCTTCCTGAGGCAACACTTCATGCAGGTGCTTTTCTTGGTGGATATGGCTGTACCCATGATGGGCTGTGATGAGACCACTGCTCTCTGCAGCCTAATGTCCCTCTGTATTTTACATTCCATGACTGAAGGGAAAATATAAAGATTTTTGGCGTTTGAACATGCCAATTATGTGAGGCCTCTGATGCAAGAGAGTGACGTAATCTGTGAGGAGTGGTTTAGTTTAGTTTCTTATTATTGTTACGTAGACTACCAAGATACAATTAAAAGCTTTTTTGGTGTGTGCTATCCAGTCAGCAAAAGACTATACATCATCAAAATCAAGCCGTACACAGAGTACAGAAAGTTACAGAGCAGGTTTTGTATGTGAGGTGTTTAGTGGTGTTGGGGTATGAATGCTGGAACATAAGGTGCAAAGGGGGACCTGCCAGAATATCGAGACTAATTTCCAGACAGGTGATGTCACTCTGCACCAAATAAGCAAATTTCACACATTTATAAAGATGTTTATTGATCCAGTGCCCTTCATGTGAGATGGTACGATGCTAACTAGTGAACAGCTGATATGGAAATGCTGTCTGGTTCTATCCCTGTGATGGTCTTGGTGGAATTAACTATCTGGCTGCTGATTCCATGGATGTCTGAACAATTGTACCAGGTATTTGTGCAAGAATTGACCCATTATATCTAACAACCCCAATCCTCACTGTGTTTTCCAGTATACAGTGGCTTGCAAAAGTTTTCATACCCGTTGAACTTTTCCACATTTTGTCACGTTACAACCACAAACGTAAATGTATTTTATTGGGATTTTATGTGATAGACCAACACAAAGTGGTGCATAATTGTGAAGTGGAAGGAAATGATACATGGTTTCCAAATGTTATTACAAATAAAAAACTGAAAAGTGTGGCGTGAAAAAGTATTCTGCCCCCCTGAGTCAATACTTTGTAGAACCACCTTTCGCTGCAATTACAGCTGCAAGTCTTTTGGGGTATGTCTCTATCAGCTTTGCACATCTAGAGACTGAAATGTTTGCCCATTCTTCTTTGCAAAATAGCTCAAGCTCAGTCAGATTGGATGGAGAGCGTCTGTGGACAACAATTTTCAAGTCTTGCCAGCGATTCTCAATTGGATTTAGGTCTGGACATTGACTGGGCCATTCTAACACATGAATATGCTTTGATCTAAACCATTCCATTGTAGCTCGGGCTGTATGTTTAGGGTCGTTGTCCTGCTGGAAGGTGAACCTCCGCCCCAGTCTCAAGTCTTTTGCAGACTCTATCAGGTTTTCTTCCAAGAATGCCCTGTATTTGGCTCCATCCATCTTCCCATCAACTCAGACCAGCTTCCCTGTCCCCGCTGAAGAAAAGCATCCCCACAGCATGATGCTGCCACCACCATGTTTCACAGTGGGGATGGTGTGTTCAGGGTGATGTGCAGTGTTAGTTTTCGGCCACACATAGCTTTTTGCATTTAGGCCAAAAACTTCAATTTTGGTCACATCAGACCAGAGCACCTTCCTCCACATGTTTGCTGTGTCTCCCACATGGCTTGTGGCAAACTGCAAACGGGATTTCTTATGGCTTTGTTTCAACAATGACTTTCTTCTTGCCACTCTTCCATAAAGGCCCGATTTGTGGAGTGGCCCGATTTGTGGATTTTGTGGACTAATAGTTGTCTTGTGGACAGATTCTGCCACCTGAGCTGTGGATCTCTGCAGCTCCTCCAGAGTTACCATGGGCCTCTTGGCTGCTTCTCTGATCAATGCTCTCCTTGCCCGGCCTGTCAGTTTAGGTGGACGGCCATGTCTTGGTAGGTTTGCAGTATTGCCATACTCTTTCCATTTTTGAATGATGGATTGAACAGTGCTCCGTGAGATGTTCAAAGCTTGGAATATTCTTTTATAACCTAACCCTGCTTTAAACTTCTCCACAACTTTATCCCTGACCTGTCTGGTATGTTCCTTGGGCTTCATGATGCTGTTTGTTCACTAATGTTCTCTAACAAACCTCTGAGGCCTTCACAGAACAGCTGTATTTATAATGAGATTAGATTACACACAAGTGGACTCTATTTACTGATTAGGTGACTTCTGAAGGCAATTGGTTGCACTGGATTTTATTTAGGGGTATCAGAGTAAAGGGGGCTGAATCCTTTTGCACTCCACACTTTTCAGTTTTTTATTTGTAAAAAAATTTGAAAACCATGTATCATTTTCCTTCCACTTCACAATTATGCACCACTTTGTGTTGGTCTATCTCATAAAATCCCAATAAAATGCATTTACGTTTGTGGTTGTAACGTGACAAAATGTGGAAAAGTTCAAAGGGTATGAAAACTTCTGCAAGCCACTGTACCTGGACATTGTTTTTCTCACGATTGAAAAATAAGAAAAGTGCAAGTGTGTAAAGTGAGTTTTAAATTGTACAGAATATGGAAGGTGGTTTGGATGGAACAGAGGGAGTATCTGTGAAAGGGGAGAGCAGTAGAAATGGGCAAATAGATGTAATTAGAAACTCATTATGTTTCCTTATCTGTGTTGCATGTGCCTAAGAACAGGTCTGTGGGGCTGACCCAGCTGGTCAGGCTGGGGTAATGAAGAGAGAGAAACTGAACCAATATCACAGATGGATGACCTAGGGCAGAAATGTCCACACTGATACAGAGAGAGTGAGTGAGGTACGAGCTACCTGAAATTAGGGAAGTCAATGTAGTCTGGACATCCCCGTACACTCAACACTGTGCAGCCAGTTTCAGCTCTAACTCCATCTACAAGTCTTCAGGTGGCACCACTGTGGTGGGCAGGATTATGAACAATAATGAGATGGAGATCTACAGGAAAAATAGACCGAGAGCTCAGTAGAAAAGTGTCAGGACAACAACCTATCCCTCAACATCAGCAAGATGAAGGAGTGGGTTTGGGAACAGCTCTGCACAAGACCACAAGAAATTACAGAGAGTGTAGATGCATTTATCTATTCAAGCCCTCTAGGCCTCGCGTAGACAGAGGCACTCCAGAAGGGTACGAGGTCTGGAGCGCTCTTCCTGAAGATCGACGCTGAGCCTCGTGATCACTGCCTTTTATATGCCCCTCGAACACGAGGGCCGAACCACACGGGGGCTGATTCTTAATCACCCAATTACAAATATCGATTAACCCCATACATAACTGGCATTTCCCTAACCCATTGCTGCAAGAGTTCAATACATTGTATTCACAACAAACTTCGAGATGAAGTCAACATGAAAACATTTACCCTGATTAACAGAAAACCTTTCAAGGCTCAACACCCCATCCAATCAACACTTAGCAGAGTCAGACTCTGCAACATTATTTACAAACTATTTACAAGGCGTATGCCTAGTTTGCAGCCATCCAATCCATTCTATGCATTTAGTACCAGATTGATTGGGCTTGCAAGGCATCCCATTCTTTACTTGCAAATTGTATCTAAGTTCCAGACTTCATGGCACATCTCACAGCCTGTTCCAGCTCTGCAGGGAGCAATTCCAATCTGACCAAATCTCCCAGCAAACCTGAAACTCAACCAGTCCCCCATCACTCACAAACCCATAACCATCCTCCCTGCTGACTCCACCTTCCCCAGACCTCGCTGTCCAGCAACAGTTATCACCCGACCATTTATTTCTTGCCCACAGACAAAAATTCTGGGACTGCTACGAGCACAGAACCACATTGTGAAGGCTTATTTGGATGACATTATATTAATTGGGGACACAAAGGAACCAGCAATAGCATCTGTTTCAGCTACCAAACTCATGTTTTTAGTGGCTGGGATTCGTAATCCATCCAGTTAAGTCACAATTGACTGCAATCAGGGTAATTGATTACCTAGGGTTTACAATCAACTCAATTCAAATGTCAGTGACTCTGCCAGGTGGCAAGCAATCTGACTTGAAGGAAGCCTGCAATAAGCTACCTGCTAACCAGCAGCCAACAATCAGACAAGAAGCAACCATAATTGGCAAGCTTGTGGCAGCCTTTCCAGCTGTACGCTTCGGACATTTGCACTACCAAAATTTACATCGTGCAAAAGAACGGGCCCTCAAATCTCACACAGGCCAATTCGGGGAACATATGCACTTACCACCAGACGCCATTACGGAATTACACTGGTGGGATACCAATATACATCACTGTTGTAAGAAAACTCAAATTGACACACCATCGGTAATAATACAAACCGATGCGAGTGGCCTGGGCTGGGGGGGGGGCAACATACACTAGCTCCAGCTGCGGGGGCAGATGGAATGTGCAGGAATCCTTAATCCTACAGCAATATGGCATCAACTACTTAGAGTTGTTGGGAGCACTCTATGGCATAAAGGCTTATTGCAGCAGTATGCATCATGTGCATGTTCAAGTACAGATTGACAACACCACGGCAGTGGCGTATGTCAATCACATGGGTGGAATAAAATCTGTATCATGTGATAAATTGGCAAACCTCCTTTGGCATTGGTGTATTGCAAGGAACATTTGGGTCACGGCTATCTACCTGCCATGTAGATATAATGTGGTGGCAGACACTAGACCAGGGAAATTCAATGATAACACGGAATGGATGTTGAATCATGTCATGTTCACCGACATTTTTGCCAGATATGGCACGCCGGAGATTGACTTGTTTGCCTCCAGGTTGAATCACCAGTTACCCAAATATGTCTCATGGGAGCCAGACCCAGGGGCAGTAGCAGTCGATGCGTTCACACTGCATTGGGGAGGAATATACCGACACATGGGATGTTAGCGTGGTGCTAACACTACTCCGTCAGTGGGCCCCAGCCACAACACTGGCATTGGTGTATTGCAAGGAACATTTGGGTCACGGCTATCTACCTGCCATGCAGATATAATGTGGTGGCGGACACTAGATCAGGGAAATTCAATGATAACACGGAATGGATGTTGAATCATGTCGTGTTCACCGACATTTTTGCCAGATATGGCACGCCGGAGATTGACTTGTTTGCCTCCAGGTTGAATCACCAGTTACCCAAATATGTCTCATGGGAGCCAGACCCAGGGGCAGTAGCAGTCGATGCGTTCACACTGCATTGGGGAGGAATATACCGACACATGGGATGTTAGCGTGGTGCTAACACTACTCCGTCAGTGGGCCCATCCACAACACTATCCTTACACAAGCTCACCCTCAAGGTGGTCATGCTAATGGCGCTCATTACGGCGCGACGAGTCCACACTCTGCACAAACTGCAACTCGACAACATGCACACCACTGCCAACACCATAACTTTTGTCATTTATGATTTAGTTAAACAGAGCAGGGCCAAGGTGCGAGGGCCCAGGCTTGAGTTCTTGGCATACCCCGAAGATCCCCGAAGATCCCCTTTAGATCTGAGTAGGGCAGCATTCACTCGTGTATTGATATGGGAAAGAATGCTTCTTCAAGATCAATTGAGGCCCTAAATCCTCTGTAATCAGCTAAATTGCTGAATTACAATTATCCATCTTAAACTGGTTATACCAAGCACATGATCAGACTGTCCAAATCCTAGACTGATTTGGCATCCTCCACTTCCTTCAACCTTGAGAAAATATTAGAAATATACCCCTCTTGTACTTGGGCAGACTGCTCATCCTTTGTAAGATGTCTCTGTTTCAACTTGGATAGCCATAGATTCCTCTTTTAACCATAAGTACTGAAATCTTGGCTTCTCTACCGCGGAGGAATTAATCAGCCAGAAACTGAATCTTGTTACCGTTTATGATTTGTAAAATGGAAAATTCGGAGGTTATCTGTCCCCACCTGTTTGTCGAACCGTCTCACCTATCTCTGACTTGAATATCAACAGCACCTCTCATGCGACTGATGAATAACATTTGCATACCTCAATCGCCTCCACCTCATCGTCGCATTGCTGTCCGTGACGTGACAGACGGTGACTGTAGATATGATCAAGGCAGTTTCTGAGAAAGCACTTGCTATAAAACCACCTAGGCTGCCAATAAAATAATAGACAAAAGGTGATTATCACCCCCCGCCACCACGATCCAGCAATCGCTGAGACTGATACCACCAAAAATGGCCTCAGACAGATGACTAATAGCCAACTGATCCCAGACTCTGCTCTGTCCCCTTGCTCAGGTATCATGGCCAGCTGGGGACGATACTGAATATGTCGAGAGCGCTGCATTCATGTTGAGCGCTGAAACCTGTGAATAAAAAGCCCTCTGGCTTGGTTAATTGTGAGGGCCTGGTGCTCCAACCAGCCTCAATGTAGCAGTATCTGCCACTCAATTGGTAGAGATGATATGTATGTAGGTAAATGGGAGTCTTACCCCAAAGGGTGTATTTACCACACCCACCGCAGCCTTGAAATTCTCTTGCGAGTCTTGACTTGCTAGCCCAAGTCTTCTCCAAAAATGTACTAGCAGACTGCACATGCTAAGCTAGCACAAAATTAGCATAAATTGGGTTGACCTCAGGCCTATACCCTCCTAACACAATTGAGTTTAGGCTGCGCTTTACAAAAAAGTGCTAAGGCGGCTACTGAAATTCAGACAGCTGAATTCCCTCTACTCACCTTGCAAAGCCGAATCCTTCCCTGAGAATCTCTGACTTTCTGGGGGTTAAAGCCTTTTGACTTTGATTTGCCCTTCATATTGGCTCAACTGGTGGCATAACCGATGAACCTCCAGTGTCTGGCAGAATCAGAACATACATAATATCCAGCAGTGTCCTGCATGATCTTTTCAATCGACTGATGAAAAGTCAAATAACCAATGCTACTTGCCAGTTCTATCTCTAACAATTCTCCTATCCCCAAAGGGATGGCAAATTTAGTCACAAGTGCCAGCAGATCCCTTACGACGCTTTTACTTTTATTATTATTTATATATTAAATATATATATATATTTGTTTTTTTTATCTTTTTACAACCTGAACCTGCAAGTCAGGTAAAAAATGCTACAAGCCCGATCGGCATTTTGCTAGTTAGTTACCTATCCCCCAGAGGATGGCAAATGATGTTCCAGCAAGCTGGCAACTCTTTAGCCCATATGTGTTGAGGAAATCCCCAAACTACCCCACTCTACTGGGCAGCCTGATAACCTCATTCATAGATGTTGAGGCAATGCTTCCCTGGCCAATGTGATCTAATGGACGGCCAGTTTCAAGCTTTTCTACCCTGAACCTGGACAGACAAGCTGTTCCTTCTTGGAACTTACAGAGCTTGCTGTGTATCAGCAAGTTTCAGCATCAACGTGCTCTTCTCCAGACGCAGTGAAGGGTACTAGACAGACTATGCTGCCAGTATTTCCAATCCCTGGTCGACAGGCTGCTCCATTTCAGAGCTTTAACGGAGGTTAGAAAGGAGACCTTACCTGCCAGTGTGTCCGAGCCCAGGTCGACCTCCTTGTTGGAGTTTTAGCGAAGTTCTTTTTCAGGCTGTATCTGACCACCTTTTCAGCACCACGCTTGCCAAACAGCTCCCTTTCGGAGTTTTAAAAGCCATCGCTGTGCAAAGCGCGATTGCCAGCATCTCTGAGCCCGTTGGGACAGACCGTTCCATCGGTCTTCTGCCTCTTCGTAGTCTTGCTGGAGCTTACCGTGCAGATCGCGCTGCCAGTTACTCCTAGCCTGGTTTGACAGGCCGCTCCTTCGCCCCCTTCTGCTCCTTCGGAGCCTTAGCGGAGCTTACTGAACAGGCCACGCCTGCCCGTACTACTTGCCTGATTCCATAGGCTGCTCCTGCGGGCCTTTTGCCTCTTTGGAGCCTTGCTGGAGTTTACTGTGCACATCACGCAGCCAGTATCTCCCAGCCTGGATCGATAGGCTGCTCCTTTGGGCTAGCTGCTCCTTCGGAGCATTAGCGGAGCTCACTGGACAGGTCGCGCTTGCCAGTGCTGCAAGCCTGGTTCGACATGCTGCTCTTGCGGAACCAGCGAGTGACTCTCGATTGTTCCTTTCCGGAGCTTCAACGGAGGTAGCTGCATGAGCCGCACCCTGTTTGCATTCCTCCGTTTGCTCTCTATCGGAGCCTCCGCAGAGGTAGCTGTATGGGCAGCGCTCGTCAGCTTCTCCGCATTCAGCCGCCTGAATTCAGCCATTCAATGCTCTCATTTATAAAGGCCAGCACACCAAAAGCTTTCTTTATCACCCTATCTACATGCAATTCCACCTTCAGGGAACTATGCGCAGTTATTCCTAGATCCCTCAGCTCCACAACATTCCTCAATTCCCTACCATTTACCATGTATGTCCTATTTTGATTAATCATGCCAAGATGTAGCACCTCACACTTATCAGCATTAAACTCCATCTGGCATCTTTCAGTCCACTCTTCCAAATGTCCCAAATCTCTCTGAAGACTTTGAAAATCTACTTCATTATCCACAGCACCACCTATCTTAGTATCATCTGCAACATACTTATCCAATTTTCCACCCAATCATCTAGATCATTGATGTACATGACAAACAACAGTGGACCCAACACAGATTCCTGAGGCACCCCACTGGTCACCGGCTTCCAACCTGACAAACAGCCATCGACCATTACTCTCTGGCATCTCCCATTCAGCCACTGTTGAATCCATCTTGCTACTCCGCCATTAACACCCAAAGATTGAACCTTCTTAACCAACCTTACATGGGGAACCTTGTCAAAGGCGTTACTGAAATTCATATAGACAACATCTAATGTTTAACCTCATCAATTTCCCTAGTAACCACTTCAAAAAAATCAAGAAGATTTGTCAAACATGACGTTCCAGGCACAAATCCATGTTGACTGTTCATGATCAGACCCTGTTAATCCAGATGCTTATATATATTATCTCTTCACCATCTGGGCCACACATTCTTCTCATGTTTAAAATCAGGCAGGTGGTACATTAGCCTAAAGATCACAGCATTAGATTCAGGAACGTTTCTCTGTGTTACAATATAATGCAGATTATGTCCAATAATGTCAAGACAACCAAACAGCCAATTTTCCCTGTGTAGGAAGGAACTGCAGATGCTGGTTCACATCAAATATAGACACAATATAACGGAGTAACTCAACGGGTCAGGCAGCATCTCTAGATTAAATTCAGAGGGTGGTGAATCTGTGGAATTCTTTGCTGCAGAAGGCTGTGGAGTTGAAGTCAGTGGATATATTTAAGGCAGAGATATATTAATTCGTGATTAGTACAGGTGGCAGAGGTTATGGGGAGGAGGCAGGCGAATGGGGTTAGGAGGGAGAGATAAATCAGCCATAATGATACCTACATTGGGGGTACTAGCTGCAGGAAACATTACCCATTCCTTCTATCCAGAGATGCTGCCTGTTCCGCTGCATTACTCCAGCTCATTTTCACTTGTTGACTATAAATGCCTGCAGTTCCAATGCAGAATAAACCTCCAGAATTCTACAATCCTCGAAGTCACAAAGACTGCAAAATGTTGTGACTTTCAATAATTCCCTGATGTAAGAGTGGTAAACTGCGAGAAGTTGCAGAGACTGGGAAACTACGAGCGACTGTGACTTAAAACTCATGGACAAAGCCAAGGGTTAGGGTTAGGGTCATTGAAAACTTGCAAAGTCAAAGGGCACTTTGCGGTATGGTTAAGGAAGTGAGTCTGGAAAGTTGGTCCTATATAAAACACGTATTCAAGGTAGATGTGTTTATAGAGCAAGACTTTTCTATGTCTCATTGCTCAGACAACCAAGGTTGAAACACACAGAGACAAGTTTTGCATTGCACTGTTATTGAGGTCATTTGGGATTTTAATACTGGAAAATAGGTGCCACGTATAACAAACATCTGCCAGAACATCAAGACTAATTTCCAGACAGAGCACGTCACTTTAATCCATGTTAAACAAATTTAACACCCTTGTGAAGATGTTTTTGATCCAGTGTTCTTTTGGCAGGGTTGAACAATGCCAATTAAATGGCAGCTAATACATTATGGAAATACTGATGGATTCTATCCCTGTGATGGAGTTGGTGACATGAATGGGCCTGTCCCACCAGTATGCGATTCCATGCGGCAAGCGCGACCAAACCGGCAGCAGCGGCCGCGCGGAGGTCGGGTGAGTGGCGCAACGCGGCGCAAAGTGAGGCGAACTTAGAGCAAAGTCTTAAAGGTAAGTTCGCCAGGACAGAGAGGGGCACACAGAGAGGGTCACGGAGGCACCTACAGATAGGTTCACGGAGGCACGACGTCGAGGCGGTGTGTAATGAATCGAGGCGACTGCAAGCCGACAAGCCGTTGCCGCGCGGAATTTTTGAACGCGGTCAGTTTTTCGGAGCCCCGCACGATGTCAGGATGAACTCCGCACAATTCCGCATGGCTCCGGCGATCGAAGTGGGACCGGCCCCGCGACGCCAGACGCCTCAAGCGACCACGTTAGGTCGCGCTCATCGCATGGAGTTGCATGCTGGTGGGACAGGCCCTTAAGCCTCTGTGTGCTGATTCCATGGATGTCTGAACAATTGTATCAGGAAGTTGAGCATGGAAAGGCCAGTTATATTTAATAATCTCACTCTCTTTGAGGTATTCTGGCCTCTATTATCTAATGTATGAAAATGGAAAAAAAAAATGGAAATTTGAAATAAAACAGAAAATACTGGGAACATCAGGGGAGTCAGGAACATCTGTTGAAAATTAAAAAAAATAAATGTTTCAGGTCACAGACCCTTATTAGGAATTGGGAAAGGGAGATAAAGAAGGTAGCTTTAAGTTGCAGACAAGGAGGAAGGAGGGATGGATGGGAAATGGGGGACATCAGTGGAATGAAGGGACCAGTGAAGAGGGTTCAGAGGGCCAGTTAGGCAGTGATTGTGAATAAGTCATGAGTCACTGGAGAGTGACTTATCAACACCACCTCCAACCCTGCCTCTTGCAATAATGCCATCCCCTACTCAATTTGTCCATCTCTGCTGCATCTACTCCGGCATGAGGCTATGTCTCCCCTTTGCCCAACACCTCTGCAGTCCTGGTAGCCAATTACAGGAAGGATGTGGAGGCTTGGGAAAGTGTGTGGGGGAGGTTCACCAGAATGATGCCTGGATTAGGGGGTAGTAGCTACATGGAGCAATTGGACAGACTTGGATTGTTTTCGCTGGAACGTTGGAGGTTGTAGAGAGAGTGTATAAGATTATGAGAGGCACAGATAGGATACAGAGTGAGAAGCTTTTTCCCCATATTAAAAAAATCAAATACTGGCGGGAATAGCTTTAAGATGACAAGAACAAAGTTTAAAAGAGATGTGCGAGGCATGTTTTTTACACAATGTGTGGTGAGTGCCTGGAGCGTGCTGACAGGGTTGATGGATGAGAATGATATGATAGTGGTATTCTAGACATTTTTGGATCAACTTACGGATATGCAGGGATTGGAAGGATATGGATTATTTGTAAGAGTTGATCTTAGCATCAGTTTCGGCACCTGAGCTTTAAAACAACAAGTCCACATTTTCTCATTTTAACCTTGGGCAAGGGGATAAAATGGGCAATATCTGATCCACACTCTCTCCAATGGAAATAAACAGGAACTGAGACTAGGGTAAAATGGATATGCTCTGGTTAATATTCAACTTAGGTCTATAATAGAGAGATTAAACGAGAAATTACCAGTTTGAAGTTTGATCTTCATTTTATGAGAAGTTGCGATAAGAGATTACGTGAAGAAGCCCGCTATGCATGTCAATCTTCAAAGTAGCTGTATGAACCCACAGAATAGTTGCTGAACCTAAGCTGTAGAGAGATTGAAGACTGGAATTACCGAATTATCTTTATGAGAATAGGGTTGGGAGTCGAGAGCACGTAATCCCTCATCGCAACGTCTCATAAAATAAAGATCAAACTTCAAACTGGTAAGTTCTCGTTTAATCTCTCTATTTTATTTCAAAGTCACGTGAGTGACTACGTGAAGATTTCAAAGCTCTGTGGTTTCATACTGTGACATAATCTTTGTTAGAAACACTAAAACAGATAAACAATTAATGGCAGGAAAACATGAGGTATTCATATCATGATGCTAACCTGGATATATGGCCATTGCTCTAAACTGGCCTGTAGTCCCAATAGACTGTTGAGTTAGAATTATGCACATTGTTGCATAAGTTATTGTCTATCTGCAACATCCAGACAT
The DNA here is from genome assembly GCA_963514005.1 of Raja brachyura. Next base: position 22,797,646 of record OY740785.1, on the reverse strand, counting down.
ATTCCACCAAATGTTATAATTTATTAAGCTGCATTATGTAAACCTCATGCTGAAAGTGAAAACCATATGTTGAGAAAAACTTCAACTACTTAATTCTATTGCCCAGTCTGATAACCTCTCATAGATGATGAAGCAGTGCTTCTCTGGTCACTGTGACTCGTATAGCCAGAACCTGAACCAGGAGCTGCCTCAGGCATGTGTACATATACTTTAGCACCATCTCCATCACTACGTTAAACCGAGTGGGAGGAAATTGCAACCATGAACCAGGCATTGCTTCAGGCTTAATGCATATACTTTTGCATCATCTCCACCTCTCCATTTATTTGAGTGGGAAGAAAATTTGCAACCCTGAACCAGGAGCTGCTGCCTGACATGCCATCATAAGATGGAGCATTCCTTGTGTTATAATTTGATTCATCAGATGTTCGTAATTGAGACAATCCCCAATCATGTCCGACATAGATGTCCCAAGACTTGGCTATGACTTTGCCCCGACTTGGGGTTGTCAGGCTGCTCCCTTCAGCAGCCGAACCAGGACTAGCTGTGCAGATTGGTACTCTGTTGGTGTCATCATTTACCAAACTCTATTATAAACGTCCAATTAAAAGAATACACTATATGTGTTATAGTACAGCTGTAGCAGCAACTGTTAAATTTGTTTGGTGCTACAGCAGGCTGAATTTACCTAAGCGGTATTCTTTTTTAACTCACCTGCTGTCTTGAGAGTATTGAAAGAAAAGAACTCTCTTCCATATCATAGGCACCAGCGGCTGAGTGCACTTGTATGCCTAATGACATCCCTGATCTCTGCTGTGGTGGGTATGCTGTCAACCTCAAATGCACACAGTCCTGCTCATTTGCTTATGAGATTATTTCTATAACAAGCTACCCTAATGTCTGTAAGACATGGAGACTAAGCCAGAGATTGAGCAAGGATGTGTTCTTAATGCGGAGATCAGCTGCTGAAGCATAATCATTTTAAGATTCTGGTGCCATTAGGGAAATTTTGAGGAATATTTGCACAACAAATTATTGATGTACATCGCACAGTACAATGAGTGTAGGCTACGAGAGTGGTGAAATAAAAAACACCCTGCATAACATTAGAGAATAGTGGGTGAAGAACTAATCATTTACGTCCCACTTATGGTATAGCAGAAATGATAAAGCAGCACAGGAACTGTCAATTGTGCTGTCCCATAAAGTTTCTCTAGGCGCAAACTGGAAGCCACACAACCTTTGTTACTTCCGTATAGAATTGACTCACACATGTTGTTCACAAGCTTCTCATACAATCGTGCAGAGCAGCTGGCAGAGAAGACAGGCTGTCCCAACCGTCACACGTGAAGGAGTAAATAAGAGTTGCTTCAGCCGTCTACCCTGGCGTGTCTGAATAGGCAAACTGGTACTGTTAAATTCCATGTTGCCTTAAATGTAATATTGTCAAAATATCTACCGACAATGCATAAGATTTATTATTTGCAAATTTGCACAATACCCAAAGCTCGGTGGCACAATGCCCTTAATCTGAGAAGGGCAGCATAGGCTTTCACCACTAGCTTTGTTATAAACAGCAGAAACTGTGCCTATGTGTATAGATATGACGGAGTATGCAACTACAAGATCGATTCTCTGAGTTAGTTAAATTGCAGACACCCAATCATCCATCTTAAACTGGGTAAGTGAACCCACAATTTGATTAGCCTAATGGTATACTGATTCCGCCTGCACCATATTTCTGTAATCTTGAGAAATATACCCCTTTAGTCCTTGGTCAGACCACACATCCTCGGATGAGTTGTCACTGAATGTACTTGGAACCGCTCTGCTGTTCCTCCGTAGATCCTACGGACGGTCTTTTTGTGGGGCTCCGCTACCCGCGGAAGATGCATATCTAGCTATTCATACATATCGCTGATAATATAATCAGCAGCTAATGACTAGAGCTGAACCACGGTTTTCCTTAGATGTGAGAAAACTAGTTCCTTGTCAACTCTTGACTAAGAGCCACGATGAATACATAACGTTTCCCTTCAGTGGAGTGGAGATTAGAATAATGCAAAGTTGAATCAATAATTATCTCGCAGACCTTTGAATGAGACCACATGTCTAAATTTCCAGAGTGCATAACACAATCAATTGGATGCACCACTCAATCGAGAATAGTGGTTTTGAGAACCTGTGGATTATTATGAATACATTGTTGGTTCACAACATGACCTGCAGGTCAGAAAAAGTTAGAATATGTTGCCGATCAGCTTTCTGCTGGTAACTATCTGTCCCAGAGAAAATAGCAATGAAGATTCCAATGAACCAAATGAGGAGAAATAAACCCTGGAAATCTCCTGCAGTAACACCCGCAATTTATGAATGTAAGCTCTGGCCGCCTGCTCCCAGATGGAGCTCTGATGTCGGCAGCCTCTTAAATTAGGGCCGTCTGCTGAAGACTATAACAGTCACAGCCATAAACCCAGCTGTTAACGAGCCTGTCTTCACTGAACTGGGTCGTCCCCTGCCGTGCAGACTAATGACAACAGCCGTATGAAGCCCTATAACGTCAGCCGCTTGCTCACGTTGGAGACTGCGGCAAAAATATACCCTACGTTAGCTCCATTGGAGCGGCTACTTTTTTGGAGGCCCACTATAGAATGGCCCAAAGAAAACTGACTTACCTTGCAGAGCAGTGCAGGAACTGCTCTGACTAGTGCCATGCGCTAGACGTATTGACGCGCATGCGGTCTGGCGGGCTTCTTCACGTAGCTACTCACATGACTTTGAAATAAAATGTATCTGACAACCCTCTCCATCTCAGTTGGTGCATCAGCCTGTCTTGTGAGCCTGATTCAAAGATGGAGAACGTCCCAGGGCTGGACGTGGATGTTGGTGGATGAGGAAAACCACTCATAAACTAATGCTATTAATGACCATCCTCACTGCTGACTCCACGTTCCCCAGAGCTCACCGTCCAGCAACAGTTAACACACACGTCCATTTAATTGTCTGCTGCAGGGTCTCAGGCTTCCTCAGATTCAGCACTCTGATGGTTAATGATTCCATTAGCTCTGAACAAAACAATGTTTGCATAATATATAACCTGACTTCATTTCTCAGACACGATATCCAAAATCATCGTCATATAACAGTATAAAAAGGTTTGAACTCAGGGCTCATGCAGCAGATCAAGCTAGAGGTGTGGAGAGTGACTGGGTGCATCCAACAGTGACCAGAGCAGAGTCCAAGATGCTCAGTCTCTGTTTAACTCTGTCTGTCCTCCTAGGGCTGCGGGTTGCAGGAACAAGAGCAGATCAACGTGTAGAAGAGGCGTGCAAGAGCATGATGTGTTATCCTGTTGGAACAGTCAATGTGTATGATGTAAGTACTTTTGGGAATTATCAGGGATGGATGGTGGGGAAGAGAGGATATTTGTTGTTCCACAGTCAGCTCAGGGTTAAATTCGTCCATAGTTTGAAACCCAACCCTGAAATCCTCTATTGTACGTTGCTCCGTGTTGTGGAGCTCACCCTGACAGACCAGGATGGATCTTGGACTCAGTTTGCCGAGTATCTTCACTTCCACACTCCTCACTCCCTCTGGAGTTTATCCCAGAGGGAATGGAGAGTGAGGAATATTTCCTGTATACTGACTGCACAATTATTTCCACTTTCAGTCTCAGAAATTATGTCACAGCTGAAATTAAACATGTGATGAAAATCCGACAACAGTTTAACATGAATAAAGATTTTTGTTCCGTGGATCGATTAACGAGAAGTCTGCCAATATTTAAAATATCGCAACAAACAATATGATCATTTGGAACCTTATTTGTTCAACAATACAGGATGGTGCAGGGAGTGGGGTTGTATCAGCACTGGGAGACAGGGGGAACAGAAGTGGGGAATGGTGGGGTCAAGGCCACAGGGACAACCTGAGGGGCAGTGTGGTCTGCAAGGTTAAATAACCACACTCAGGGTATCCCATCTACAGGAAGGTTATGTTGTGGAGACTCGACTGTACTCTCAGACTTCTGGGTCTGTGTGCACCACAAACAGTGGGAGAACAGGTCGAATGTTTCACCACAGGCCAGAACTGACAGAGCAGTCACTGCCTCACCAGTAGAACCCCATTCCCCACTTCACCCCATCATTACCAGTTGTGGCCCAGATCCCACTCCCTCTGGGGAATGGGCTCAGGTTCCTCACCCCACACTGGAGCCTTTCTTTTACCAAAGGAGCCTATCACCCAGTGTGGAAAGCCGGGAACCTTTTGCTTCTTACAGCAAAGTTGACATAAAATAGGGAATGAATATAGTCCAGTATTTCTGTAACTTCAACTCAGTAGTTCAGTCCAGTCAGATCACTCATCAGACTCCCAAATCACAGCTCCCAACACAGATGCTGCCCCTGAACTTCACCACTATTCCATTGACTCCTGTCTTTCCTTTCATCACTCTAGAATTATGAGGAGCTCACTTTAACAAACCTGCAATGGCTTTATACGTTTGTTAATGGAACGGATTTGAAGACTGCAACAAAGATCGCTTTGGAGAGATTTTTTGATTATTCACATTTCAATAATGCTGCAGGTACGTTAGATGTTTGTTCAATGTAACAGCATGGAACGTGGCTTATGTCTCAGTGTCTGACCCAGCTTATTTCAAACTAGTGTGCAGGCATGTGGACAGGATCCACATTTGGTCACCAGATGGTTTTCTGTGCTTCATGGAGAGACTGAAGCACACAGGACAGAATGAGGCCAGTCGGTCCTTCCTGTGCTTGCTGAGCAAAAGCGGCAAACTCAACTCTTCCCAATTTCCATTCTATCACTCCCTTCCTGTGGTGAGGTGACCAGAACTGTTCACAATTCTCCAGTTGTGACTTCATTCATCATCCATACATTTCCAGGTTGAGCTGAGCTGACAAGAGAATTCAGCTGTGCAGGTACAACGGCTGAGGTTCCATTGGGGAAGTTCTAAAATCCACAATCTGCTGTATGTGTGTGTCTGCGTTTGTACATGTGTGTGTGGATGTTTATTCGGGTGTGCCTGTGTGGGTGGGTGTGTGCGTGTCTGAGTGTGCGTGCATGTGATTCTAATTTTGTGTGTGTGCATATATCTGGGTGAGTGTACGTGTGTGTGTCTGTGTGTGAGTGTTTGCATGATGCGAAGTGTCTGTGTGTGATGCTCAGTGTATGTCTGTGTGCATATATGTACTTCTGAGTCTGTACATTTGTGACTGACTCTGTGTGTGTATGTGAGTGTGTGCGCGTGTATCTGCATGGGGGTGCATGTGCACATGCATGTGTGCGAGCATGTGTATGCACGTGAGAGAGAGTAATACTCAGCAGGTCAGGAAGTGGCTGTGGGGAGATACAGAGTTAACCTTTCCCACCCTGAAAAAAGTGGTGAACACAAGTTCTGTATTTGATCTCCAGGTACAGGAACCTTTTCCCAACAACCATTAGGCTCTTGAACACGACAAACACTAACTAAACAATGAGCTATGGATTGTCCTGGTTGCTGAAAGGATTTGGGGCATTTGTAATAATATTGGCATTTATAATTTATTGAAAATTTATGTTTAGTGTATTTTCTATGAAAAGTATCTTCACAGGTCTTTTATGCAAGTAAGAATATCATTGTTCTGTTTTCAGTTGAAGACAAGTAAATATTCTTCACTCTTGACTCTTGTCCGTAACTGAGAAAGTTTCTTCTCCACAGGTACAATCGTTCCCATCTCTGCTGCTTGGGGAATCTATGCCCCGTTTGTAAATGGCAGGATAAAGCAAGAATTTTCATTTTTAATTGCACTTCCTCTTCAAGTCCAAAGTCCACCTGATCCCAAATGATCCGTCCGTTTCTGTCGCCTTTCATCCTGAACGTCCAGGTTATGTCAGGTGAGTGGTTTTTTTTTCAATTTTTATTCTGTTTTCAGTTAGTTGTTTGTTCTTTTGACACGTCTCCACATGGTCTTCCTGACAACACTACACTCATACACGGTGGGACTGTGGTGAGTGGGCTGGTCCACACGGGTAGGGATCGTGACCATCATTAGTGGTGGTAAGAATGAGTTGGCTCCTGACTCACAACCTTCACTTCCTCTCCTGAGGCACGACCACTCTCCACATTGACAGGGTCAGCTGGAGACTGGATGTGACCGACACTCGTTTCCACCTGACCCGATCTCTGGTGAGTGTTCGGTTCCTGCAAACTAACATTGTTAACCATCCCTCTGCCAAACTTGCCGTTTAATATTAGAACACTTACTGATGCAAATATACTGGCTCGTGTTGTTCAGGAATAACATAATAAATAGGTGCAGAAGGAGGTCATTCGGCCCTTCGAGCCAGCACCACCATTCTCTGTGATCATGGCTGATCATCCACAATCAGTACCCCGTTCCTGCCTTCTTCCCATATCCTTTTATTCCGCTAGCCCTAAGACCTCTATCTTACTCTTTGAATGCATCCACTGAATCCGTTACTGCCTTATAAGGCAGAGAATTCCACAAATTCACAACTCTGTGGGTGAAAAATGATTTTCCTCGTCTCATTCCTAAATGGCCTCCTCCTTATTCTTACCCACACCATAGTGCATGATGTTTGTTTTGTGCTTTCCTGAATCTGCGTCACATCCAAATAAAGCAATTTTAGCTATGGGTGAGTAAGCAGAAGACTAGAAGGTGGCCATTGCTGTGCCTTTGTTTCACAAGTGAGGTGAGGACAAGCAGGGAACTACCCACTGGTGAGTCTGACATAACTGCTGAGAATGTTACTGCAGAGCAGTCTGAGAGACAGGATCTCGCAGTATTTGCAAAGGCAAGGACTGATTAGGGATAGTCAGCATGGCTTTGTGCATGGGAAATGAAGTCTCTCAAATTTGATTGCATTTATTGAAAAGGAGATTGGTGAAAGTTTAGTTTTAGTTTATTGCTGTCCAATTGAGTTCAATTGATTAAATTCAATCTGCCGATTCTCGGTCCATTTCTGGAACTGATCCATATCCAAGTCTACTTTGACAATATTTCTCACTGTCTGCAACTCCATCAGTTCTGGTGTTGCCTGCAAAATCCATGTTGGCAACATCCACTGTTCCACTCTCATTGATCACCTTCTCCATCTAAGTTCACAAAACGTTATCTGCCATGGACAATGTCACACTGACTGACCCGAATAAGCCCATCCAAAGTAGAGTAAATCCCATCTTGAAGAATCCTCTCCAATAGCTTCCCAGCCAGTGATGAGAGGCTAACCAACCTATAATGTCGTAGATTATCTCTACTTCTCTTCTTAAACAAAGTCCTGCCAGACTTCACTTGTGGCTAGAGAGAATACAAAGATCTTCATCGGGGCTCCTGCTATCTCTTCTCTGGCCTCTCTCAATAACCTGGCTCCTAACAGGCCATGGACATTTATGCACCTTAATGCTCTTCACGACCTCCAACACTTCTTCCTTCTTGGTTTCAAACTGCACTCCTATTTCTGAAAAAGTGTCCTGACTCGAAGTGTTGTGATCCATGTCCTCAGTGGTTCAATGGTTTCTTTATTGTCACGTACCAGGTACAGTGAAATAAATGTTTTTGCATGCAGCTCAGCAAGACTATTCCCATACATAAACACAATCACCCCTGTTAGTACATTAATTCTCCATAGTTCTCCACGGATGCTGCCTGACCCATTGAGCTACTCCAGCTTTTAGTAAATCAGTATCTCTAATTCATTGCATATTATTGGTATTCTCCGTACGGATGTCACTGTTTTCCATATTCCTTTATTGTTTAAGCCTTTCTAATTGCCTATTTGTGTACTTTCATGTTGGTTTTCTTCAAAGGAAAAGTATGTAAGGTTTATATAAGTGAGACCGGCAACATCTCTGGACAGAAAGAATGGGTGACGTTTCGGGTCAAGACCGTTCTTCAGATCCTTCTCGACCCAAAACATCACCCATTCCTTCTTTTCAATGATGCTGCCTGTCCCACTGAGTTACTGGAGTGCTGGAGTAACTCATCGGTACAGGTAGCATATCTGGATTCTGAAGAAGGGTTCCTACCTGAAAAGTCACCTATCCATGTATACATGGGGTGCTGCCTGACCCCCCCTGTGTTACTCCACGGTAAAGATGCCTCCACATCTCCGGTATTTCCATTTGCCCTTCCCCACCAAAAGACCATCTTGCTGCCTTGACTTCATTCCTTCCCCACCTCTAGTCTCTACAGAATTACCATCAGCTTTACAAGATTCTACCCGCAGACACATGGCCCCCTCCCCCTTTCATTCAGTTGTTTGAAAGGTTTGCTTCGATGGGGCCTTTAGGTCGGCATGGACAAGTTGGGACAAGGAACCGGTTGCCATGCTCGATATTCCATGACTTGTACAAAGGATTCCTGAATTGAGTCCTGCACCAAGTAACTGCCAACAGAGGGCAGCAGTCACACACAGGAGGAAAGCCATGTGTTGCAACCGTGGTGTTCAATGATCTGAGGGGTGAGTGATGAGGGTGGAGGAAGGAAAGCACTGAGGGAGGGAAAGATAATTCAGACCGTCAAATGTTGTGCCAGAGGAACTCAGCGGGTTGAAGTTTATCTGAGGAGGGAAAGGAGTTGTCGGTGTTCGGGTCTAAACCCTGCATCAGGACTGAATTACGAGTCTCCCAGTGGGGAGCAGACTCTGCTTCTCACTGTCTGGGGACGTCTGTGTTCCCAGCCCAGAGGGAGCGATGATACCAGCTCACTTTCAACCTCAGCGATCCGGAAAGTGGTCTTCTGTTCAGTTCATGGATCAATTGTTCTTAATTATTTACAGGACATTTGAGCAGAAAACTGAAGACTACGAGAGACTCGCCAATGAATTCAAAAAGGACTTGGAGAAAGACCACCGATCCTTTTGCAGCCATTATGTCTATATCGCATGGTACAACACACGGGGACTTGTGCAAATAGTATTTGCAACAAAGTGAAGCATATTCTCTATCTCAGAGGTTCTGCTACATTTACAGGTTCCAAACAGTGAGATGTGCTAAACTCTATTCTTCACTTTAACAAGGGTCTCCCACCCACTACATCAACAACATGTATTTCTGTGGCATCTTAATGGAGAAAAATCTGCTCTGGGAATCAAGGGATATGGGGAAAAAGCAGGAACGGGTTACTGAATTTGGATGATCAACCATGATGATATTGAATGCTGTCTCAAAGGGCCGAATGGGTACTCCTGCACCTATTTTCTATGTTTCTATGTTACACACATTGGATGAACCCTGTACGTTTGCCACTGTTGGGGTTTTGAACCATCCCCTGTACCCTGTGTATAAACACTGCCCTCTAATGTAGTTGTCAGTTCCCACCTCCCATCCATAGGGCTGCAGTGAAGGGGGCTCACACTTCAGTCACAAAGAACCAGTTACATTCACCCCAATGTGAAGCTTTCCCTGGTTGGACATCTGGGTGTTTGGGGAAAAAGCCATCAAGGCAGAGATATCTGCTCCAAGTCTCCACACTGTACATGGGTGGGGGCATCTTCTGGGCAACAGTGTCCTGTCCTCTGCAATGTGTAGAGTGTAATCCCTGGGTGCTGTAGGAAAAGCTACTCATTGACTGGAGGAGCTACTAGTGGACAATTGTTCCTGTTGACACCAGTCCATTCTCAGCTACTCTTGCGGCATTAATAATCCCTTGTCTTTAGATTCTTTGTGTGTGCTTTGTTTTCCAAACTGCTGGGAATGTTTTCTCACTGTGAAATAAAGAGGGTGATGCTTCACAACACTGGGTCTCCGGGTCGATTCTTACTCAGAAACAGAACTGGTCACTGATCACATCTCCAGTCCCACAGTGACTCCTTGGCTCAGCACACAGTTGGGGAGACGCACGATATATTGCCCTTCACTGATGATTGGTGAAAGTCTTGCTGCATTTGTGCACAGCTTGATGACACCACATGTCAAATATGATGATTGAAAGCAAAACATTAGTGCTGTCAATAGGTAAATACTATAGAAAATAGTGGAGATACTGAAATACGAGTGTATGTTTATTCTCTAGCGTCAATGGTACTCTGGTCTTGCCAGCAACGTAGAGTAGTTTCACTGGATAATTGCTAGTTCATAGGTTCATCAGTGATAGTAGCAGAATTAGGCCATTCACCCCAACTAGTCTATTCCACCATACAATCATGGCCGATCTATCTCTCCCTCCTAACTCCATTCTCCGGCCTTCTTCCCATAACCACTGGCACCCATACTAATCAATAATATGCCAATCTGTGCGTTTAAAATACACAAAGACGGCCTTCACAGCTGTTTTTTGCAATGAAACCCACAGATTCACCACCCTCTGACTAAATAAATTCTTCCTCTTCTCTTTTCTAAAGGTATGTCCTTTTATTCTGAGGCTATGGTCTCTGGTCCTAGACTCTCCCACTAGCGGAAACATCCTCTCCACATTGACTCTGGCCAGGTCTTTCACTATTCGGTAAGTTTCAATGAGGTCCCCCCCTCTACCTTCTAAATGCTGGCGAGTACAGGCCTGGTGACGTCAAACGCTCATCATATGTTAACCCAATTATTGCTGGCATGAGGAGTTTGTGTTCTTTTTTGTTTAATTTCTTTTATTAGAAGTAATCAATTTACAATAGTGTAAACATTATACAAACATCAACTTAATTCCATATTTTTTTTAAATAACCCGTTGAAAGTTATTATCTTCTATTTTTTTTAGGAAATAAAGATAAGGATAGAGTAGTTTTAAATCAATAAGAGGGTGATTAAATAATAATTTGATTATATAAACGAGAAAAAGAAAATAGAGAAAAGAAAAAAGGTTAACAAAAAATGAAAAGATATTATATATATATAAATGAAAATCAACAAAATATATTGTATCTAAAACTATTACAAATAATAATATCAATGAAGATATGCCTATTAATCCTGGTATAAGAATATGTTATTCTCATCAAGTCCCGCAGGGTATCCGTCAAGCTGTGATGTCAATGACAGCTACTTCTCTAGATACTGTATATATGGAGACCATATTTGTTCGAAGGTATTATATTTGTCCAATAGGACAAATCTGATTCTTTCTAATTGTAACGTCTCCAACATTTCTGCTGCCCACATTTTAATTGTGGGGGTTAATGTTCCCTTCCAAAATTTCAATATGATTTTTTTCCCTATTATCAAACAGTAATCAAAGAAATTTCTTTGATTTACTGTAAGTACCGAATTTGAATCCAAAATTCCAAGTATTATTAACTTTGGGTCTGGATCCAATCTAATTTTAAGAACCTCAGAAATAACCTTAAAAATTTCTGTCCAGTAGTGATTCAATTTGGGACACGTAGTAAAACTATGTGTTAAATTTGCTTCTAAATTCTTACATTTATCACAAATTGAAGAGAGATTGGGAAAGATACTATTTAATTTAGTTTTTGAATAATGTAATCTATATAATACTTTGAATTGTATCAATGTATGTCTGGCATTTAACGAACACCGATGTATTTGCTGTAAACTTTCTTCCCAATTTTCTTTTGTTATGGATAAACCAATTTCATTCTCCCATGCTTGACGATATGTTTCAGTTGCTGGATTTTCCTTATCCAAAATTATGTTATATATATAGGCTATTAATTTTTCTGTATTTGGGTGAAAATTAAACAAATCATCTAATAAACCTGGTACCTTATTTTTATAATCTTGTGTGTTGGATTTTATATAATCTCTAATTTGTAAGTACCTAAACAAGTGTTGCGGAGACAATCCGTAGATATCTTGTAAAGGAGTTTGTGTTCTGAAGAAAGATTTGGTAACATTGGTCTCTGCTCACTGGAGCCCTTGAATCCTGGCAACATCCTTGTAAATCATCTTTCCACATACAATAGAACAGAACAACATAGGAGCAGAACCTTCAGCTCCCAGTGTATTGTGCCGAACAATCATGCTAAATTAAACTAATCTCCTTGGTCTGCAATTGATTCATACCTCACCACTCTTCACACATCCATGCCTGTCTATCTAAAAGCCTTTTAAATGCCTCTATCATATCTGCCCACCAACATAATGTAAATAATGTAACCCCCCCACCCCCATACACTTTGCCCCTCTGACCTTAAAGCTATGCCCTCCAATCTTTGACATGTCCCACCTGATAAAAGGTTACGACTGTCTACCCTTTCTAAGCCTCTCATTATTATGTATACTTCTATCAGGTCTCCTCTAAACTTCTTTTTTTTTAATATATTTTTATTAGAGGCCATACATATTACAAATGATATGATTTTTTTTCAGATATACATATTACATCTTTCCAAAATTATATAAATATTACCAAGCCATATATATAGGCCTCAATTTTTTTAATAGTGTGAAAAAGTGAAAAAGAGAAAAGAATAAAGAAAGAATAGAGAATAATTTAAAGAGTGTGATTATAATTTTGATTAGAAGAGAAAAAGATTAGAAGAAGACAAAAAAAAGGAAAAAACATATAACTAATAAACAATTATTATACTTAAGGAAAAAAAAGCAGTATACATCTTGTCAATGAATGGAACAATTTCTAATTATAATATAGGGAGACAAGTATATAAATCTCAGATTAAACATTTTTGTTTGATCTTACCACCGGGTACTTATTGAGTTTCAATGCTGAGCCCAGCTACCCCTTCATATAATCAGTGAATGGAGACCATATTTGTTCAAAAAGCTCATGTTTATCCATTAGGATAAACCTAATTCTCTCCAATTGCAACATCTCCAACATTTCCACTGTCCACATTTTAATTGTAGGGGATAATGGTCCCTTCCAAAATGTTAATATTAATTTTTTTCCAATTATTAAACAATAATCCAGAAAGTTTCTTTGATTTGCTGTTAATGTTTGATTTTAATCTGAAACACCAAATATTATTAATTTTGGGTCAGGAATTAATGTAATCTTTAGAACTATGGAAATAATTTTGAAAATCTCAATCCAATAACTATTAAGTTTTGTACATATTACAAAACTATGAGTCAAATCAGCTTCTATGTGCTGACATTTATCACACAGTGGTGATATATTAGGAAAAATTCTATTTAATTTCTTTTTTGAGTAATGTAATCTATGCAATACTTTGAATTATATCAAAGTATGTCTGGCATTTAACAAGCAGCGATTAATTTGTTGTAAACTTTCTTCCCCAAAATCTTCTGATATCGGTAAACCAGTTTCATTTTCCCATTTTTGTCGAAATAATTCAGTTGTTGGTATTTCCCTGTCCAAAAGAATGTTATATATAAATGCTATTGATTTTTCTGTGTTTGGATGCTTATTAAGTACTTCATCCAGTAAACCTGGATCTCTATTTCTGTAATCTTGCATATTTAATTTGGCATAATCTCTGATTTGTAAATATCTAAATAAATTTTTTGCTTGCAATCCATAAATCTCTTTCAACTCCTGAAATGAGAGAAATTTCCCATTCCTGTAAAGATGTTCTATCCTTATTATTCCTAAATTTTTCCAATGTCTAAACCCCACATCCAATGTCGAGGGCTTAAACAGAGGATTATTCATAATTGGTAAACAAAGCGGCATAGTTTCTATATGTAAAGTCTTAATGATTTGTTTCCAAATACGTATATTATTTAAAATTGTAGGATTTTCCTTATATGTTTTTTTTTGTACCACCCCTGGGGCAAGGAGTATTGTACTTATATCGAATGGTAAACAATCTTCCTTTTCTATTCTTAACCAAACCGGGTCCTATTCCATATGTACCAACCAAAAATTAAAGTTCTTAGTCTGAACCGCCCAAAAATAATATAAAAAATTAGGTAGGGCTAGGCCACCATTTATCTTAGGTTTACATAAGTGTATTTTACTTATTCTGTGATTTTTATAATCCCAAATAAAGCTGTTGACAATGGAATCAATTTTTTTTTTTTAATTTTAGGAAGATATAGCGGGATGGCTTGAAATAAATATAGTAATTGTGGCAAAAAAAATCATTTTAATGGCATTTATTCTACCAATCATTGATGTCGGTAATGTTTTCCTATATAAGATATTATTTTTTAATTTATTTAGTAATTGGGGGAAATTTGATTTAAATAAAGAATTATAAGATTTTGATACATTAATTCCAAGATATTTAATTTGATTATTAACTATTTTAAATGGACATTTTTGTAACTTATTCAATTTTATTCCTGTTATAGGCATAATTTCACTTTTATTCCAGTTAATTCTATATCCTGAGAACATACTAAATTCAGTTATAACATCAAGTAATTTAAGAATACTAATCTCCAGTTTTGTTATGTATATCAAAACATCGTCTGCATATAAAGCTATTTTGTTAATTGTGGTTTTAGTATTGTATCCATAAATTTCTGGTTCTGATCTAATCCTTTCGGCCAATAATTCTATAGCGAGTGCAAATAATAAGGGTGATAACGGACAACCTTGTCTACAACCCTAGAAAGATTAAATTTTGCTGATAACATTTGGTTTGTTAGGATTCTTGCCGTTGGGCCAGAATATAAAATTCTAACCCATTTGCAAAATCCTTCTCCCAGTTGAAATTTCTGCATTATCCTAAATATGTAAGGCCATTCGACCTGGTCAAACGCCTTTTCCGCATCCAAGGATATAACTGCTTATTCAATATCATTCACTCTTCTCTAAACTTCTGGTGCTGCAGAGAAAACAATCCAAGTTAATCCAACTTCTTACAGCTAATATTCTGTAATCCAGTGAGAATTGTGGTAAAGCTCTTCTGCACTCTCTTAAAAGCCTCTACATCCTTCGTGTGATGGGGTGAGCAGAAGGGTGCACAATGATCCAAATGCGGCAACACCAATTTATTATAAAACGGCAGGATGACGTCCTGACTTTTCTGCTCAATTCCTTGACCGATGAAGGGAAGCACGCCATACACCTTCTTTACCACTCTGTCAACTCGGTGCCACGTTCAAGGAGCGATGGAGCTGGAACCAAAATCCCCCTGTCCATTCTTGCCATGAACAATCTTGCCATTATCTATATACTGTCCCCTTACATTCTCCCTAAGTGCAACTCCTCACACTTGCTTGGATTAAACTCCATCTACAATTTCACTATCTTTACTGCTTCGGTAAGGCCACCGGCATAATCAAGGACGTCTCACCACGGTCACTCCCTCTTCACCCGTCTCCCATCAGGCAAGAGTTACAAGAAAGAAAAAGCACACCTCCAGATTCTGGGGCATTCCAGCTGTTATCAGGCAACAGAACCATCCTATCACCAAGAGAGTGGTCCTGACTTACAATGTACCTCATTGGGGACTTTCAGACTATCTTTAATCGGGCTTTACTGGACTCTATCTTGCACTAAACATTATTCACTTTACCCTGTATTTCTACACTGTAATCATGTATAATCTTTCTACTGACTGGTTAGCAGGCAACAAAAAAGCTTTTTGCCGTACCTCCGTAAACATGACAATAAACAAAGCTAAACTAAACTAAACTAAATATTACTAAACTACATTACTGATCTGTACATCATGATATTTCTGACAGCCGTCCTCATTGTCTGCAACTCCACCAATTTTGGTGATGTCTGCGAACTTAATAACCAATCCATCTACATTTACGTCCAGGACAGTTTCTTCCCAGCTGTTATCTGGCAACTGAACCATCCTACAAACACCCAGAGAGCTGTCTTGAGCTATTATCTACCACATTGGAGACTTTTGGACTATCTTTTATCGGACTTTAGCCAATAGACAATAGACAATAGATGCAGGAGTAGGCCATTCGGCCCTTCGGACCAGCACCGCAATTCAATGTGATCATGGCTGATCATCCACAATCAGTACCCCGTTCCTGCCTTCTCCCCATATCCCCTGACTCCACTATTTTTAAGAGCCCTATCTAGCTCCCTCTTGAAAGCATCCAGAGAACCTGCCTCCCCCGCCCTCTGAGGCAGAGAATTCCACAGACTCACCACTCTCTGTGAGAAAAAGTGTATCTCGTTTCCGTTCTACATGGCTTACTCCTCATTTTAAACTGTGGCCCCTGGTTCTGGACTCCCCCAACATTGGGAACATGTTTCCTGCCTCTAGCGTGTCCAAACCCTTAACGATATTCTCTCATCCTTCTAAACACCAGAGTATATAAACCCAGCTGTTTCATTCTCTCAGCATATGACAGTCCCACCATCCCAGGAATTAACCTTGCAAACCTACGCTGCACTCCCTCAATAGTAAGAATGTCCTTCCTCACTTTAGGGGACCAAAACTGCACACAATAATCCTGGTGTGGTCAAACTAGGGCTCTGTACAACTGCTGAAGGACCTCTTTGCTCCTATATTCGATTCCTCTTGTTATAAAGGCCAACATGCCATTCACTAACTTCACTGCCTGCTGTACTTGCATGCTTACTTTCATAGACTGATGAACAAGGACCCGGAGATCCCCTTTTCCCAACTTGACACCATTTAGATAGTAATCTGCCTTCCTGTTTTTGCTACCAAAGTGGATAACCTGACATTTATCCGCATTAAACTTCATCTGCCATGCATCTGCCCACTTCCCCAACCTGTCAGTCACCCTGCATTCTAATAGCATCCTCCTCACAGTTCACACTGCCACCCAGCTTTGTGTCATCTGCAAATTTGCTAATGTTACTTTGAATTCCTTCATCCAAATCATTGATATATATTGTAAATAGCTGCGGTCCCAGCTCCGAGCCTTGCAGTACCCCACAAGTCATTGCCTGCCATTCTGAAAGGGACCTGTTAATCCCTACTCTTTGTGTTCTGTCTGCCAACCACTTCTCTATCAATGTCAACACTCAACCCCCAATACCATGTGCCCCAATTTTGCCCACTAATCTCCTCTGTGGGACCTTATCAAATGCTTTCTGAAAGTCCAGATACACTACATCCGCTGCCTCTCCCTTGTCCATTTTCCGAGTTACATCTTCAAAAAATTCCTGAAGATTGAATTAGCATGAATTCCCCTTCGTAAATCCATGCTGACTCGGACCGATCCTGTTACTGCTATCCAAATGTTCGGCAATCTCATCTTTTATAATTGACTCCAGCATCTTCCCCACTACCGATGCCTGGCTAACTGGTCTATAATTCCCTGTTTTCTCTCTCCCGCCTTTCTTAAAACGTGGGATAACATTAGCTAACCTCCAATCCACAGGAACTGATCCTGAGTCTATAGACATTGGAAAATTATCACCAATGCATCCACAATGTTTAGAGCCACATCCTTAAGTACCCTGGGATGCAGACCCCCCATCAGGCCATGGGGATTTATCAGCCTTCAGTCCCATCAGTCCATCCAACACCATTTCCAGCCTAATGTGGATTTCCTTCAGTCCTCCATCACCCCAGATCTTCTGGTCACTACTATATCAGGAAGATTGTTTGTGTCCTCCTTAGTGAAGACAGATCCAAAGTACCTGTTCAACTCATCTGCCATTTCCTTGTCCCCTCATCTTTGCTATGTTGTACTTCTTCGCTTTAAGTTTGAAACTGTCCCTGACGTCCCTTGTCAGCCATGGTCGCCCCTTTCTCCCATTGAAATCTTTCTTCCTCCTAGGAATGAACTAATCCTGCACCTGTATTATTCCTAGAAATACCTGCCATTTTTGTTCCACTGTCATCCCTGCTAGTGTATCTTTCCAGTCAACTTTGGCCAGCTCCTCCCTCATGGCCCCATAGTCCCCTTTATTCAACTGTAACACTGACACCTCCAATCTACCCTTCTCCCTCTCCAATTGTAGATTAAACCTGACCATATATTGCTCACTACCTCCGAATGGCTCATTAACCTCAAGGTCCTTCATCGAATCCGGTTCATTGCATAGCACTAAATCCAGAATTGCCTTCTCCCTGGTAGGCTCCAATCCAAGCTGTTCTAAAAATCCATCACAAAGGCACTCAACTAAGCCCCTTTCTTGGGGTCCAGTACCAACCTGATTTTACAAGTCTACCTGCATGTTGAAATTTCCCATAACAACCACAGCATTACTTTTGGTACATGCCAATTTTAACTCCTGATTCAACTTGCGCCTTATGTCCAGGCTACTGTTTGGGGGACCTGTAGATTAGTCCCATTAGGGTCTTTTCACTCTTACAATTCCTTAGTTCTAACCATACTGACTCCACATCTCCGGTCGCAATGTCACCCCTTCCAAGGGACTGAATTTAATTTCATTTCGGAGTCACGTGAGTGACTTCGTGAAGAGCCCGCCGGCGCGCATGCTCAACATATCGTCGTAACGCGTTGCTGCGACGGCTGGCGGTGGAGCGCGCTCCTCGCCAGCCCTTCATAAGGGGCCACGGAGGTGAGTATTCTACCTTTAGTTGGTGGTCCTTGTTGTCTGATTATGTCTTGCAGCAAGGACATGGATGGGAGTTCGAAGGGCCGGAGGACGTCAGGACGAGTTCGCCGGTCAACAGTTCCGGGGCCTTTACCATCGGCAATACCTGCAGCGCAGGCCGGGACTCAGGCGGAGATGTGGGTAAGCCCTGTGATTACAGGTCCAGGTCCGCCAGCACACCACAGCTCGGAGGAGTTCGACGAGGAGGAGTGTGGTGTGCCGCCAGAGCAGGGGGACCCTGCCATGGCAGTCAGGTCGTCAGCGGGCTCGCTGGCGACCTCGAGCAGGGCACGTGCTGTTGCACGGTCTGTTCCACTCAGCCCTCCGAGAAGGGGGAGGGCAGGAGCCCAGAAGCCTAACCCTGTTAGGGCTAAGGCATTGCCTATCGCGGAGGAGCGGTCAGGTTCCAGGGCGAGACCCGGGGCGGCTGTGAGGTCCAGCCGGCACACCCCGACTCTCGACGCCGGGACGGGTCGGTCGAGTCGGGTCTCGTCACGGTCGCCGAGCCCCCCATGGATGGGTGGGCGAGACCATGCGTCGGCAACGTCCACGATGTGGGCAGCCAGCAAGACTGCGCGGGCCCCAGGCAGCCATGCTTCGGCTGGTGCCGACACCTCGCCGCAATTGCCCTTAGTGGCAGCGGCTTCAGCTCTCGCTAAACGGAGGCGATTGAACACGCCCGCGCAGGAATCGCGCAGTTTCGCCTCGGCGGCTGTTAGCGACAACTACCGGCACCGGCAGGGCCTCGACGAGGTGCGGGCCGATGACAGGAGCCCGGTTTTCTTTTCAGAGCCGGAGGACTCCGACCACCTGAGTGTTCAGGGTGAAGGGCGTATTGACCGTATGGAGCGGCTGCTGGAGCTCCTGCTTCAACGTCAACAACAGCAGGGCAGCAACAGGCACAGGGCGTCTTCACCAACATCTACTATCAGCCTGGAGCAGCAGGAGGAGGAGGTTCTGGTGGATCCCGTACCAACTCCGTTGGAGGTGCCAGCGGAAGAACTCTTGGATGTGGCGACCAAATTCGCGGCCCCACATACGGCTGGTCTTCCTCTAAATACAAAGCTGGCAGCCACAGTGGACTTTCTTAATAATCAGGTGCTGCAGGAAGAAGTCCTCATCCAGGCTATGAGCCGGCACAAGGCTCCATCAAACTGCAACTCCCTCAACGTGCCTGTGGTCAATACGCCAATATGGGGCAACATCAGTGCGGCTATCCGTCAACAGGAGCTAATATTGCAGCGGATCCTGAAACTCCTCACGGCCGGTATTACCGCCTTTGCGCGGTCGGTGGACGGGGACGAACTGAATTTGGACCAGGAAGATGCTCTGGCCTTATTGTGCGCGACCCAGCACGAAATCAACGGGTTTCGCAAAAACAGCATCCGCCCAGCACTCAACCCGAAGTTTGCAGGATTGTGCAAACCACCGCCGCCGCCGCCGCCCCGTCAGCTCTTTGGTGAGGACCTCTCGAAGAGAGTCAAAGAGCTTGACGAACAAGCCAAAACGGTGGGGATCATGCGCTCTCAGAGTGCCCCCACACCGTCAGGCTCAAAAGCTCCATACATTCGCTCACGAGGGTCGGCCGGTGCCTCGACGAGGACTCGCCCTCTAGCTCCACAACGACAACAGCACCAGAACCAGCACCAAGGGTCTTTTTTCGGACAGGGTCGGCAGAGACCTTTGTGGAAATCGAAGACGCCGCGCCCTCAAGCCAACCCAGCACCTCCACGGCCACCCACACGTGTCAAGGACCGCCGGTAACCACGGAGGTGAGGGGGTCTGGTTCTCTTTTTTCTCTCTGTTTAACTTCCCATGTTGGTGGTCGTTTACGGTTGTTTTTGGATGCATGGGGTAATTTTACTGGTGATGAGTATGTGTTGCGGAATATTCGGGGGCATAAAATTGAGTTTATTAATGGCGACATTCCTCCATCCCAGCACATGCCTGGTCGTACGTTCAAATTGTCTGCTGCAGAACAGGCAGCAGGTTACAAGGAAATTGTAAGTTTGGAACAGAAGGGTGTGATTGAGAAAACAGTGCATGAGCCAATTGAATTTGTTTCGAACATATTTACTAGACCTAAGAAGGATGGAGGCTGTCGTGTCATTATTGATCTAACCCGTTTGAATACGTTTGTAACATATACTCATTTTAAAATGGATACGTTTGAAACAGCCAAATCATTGATTTCTCATGGCTGCTTTATGGCATGCATTGATTTGAGGGATGCATATTATTCAGTATCCATCCAGAAAGATGATAGAAGGTTTTTGAAATTTATCTGGATGGGGCAACTTTGGCAGTATAAGGCTTTGCCTAATGGGCTTACTACAGCCCCTAGATTGTTCACTAAATTGGTGAAGCCAATCATGGCTTATTTGAGACAACGACATCATATAGTTATGGCCTATTTAGATGATGTCTTTATTGTGGGCCACACCCTGCAATTGGCTGAACAGGGTGTTGCAGCTGCTGTCAATATATTTCAACAATTAGGATTCATTGTCCATCCAGAGAAATCGAAGTTCTGCCCTGCCCAGGTAATTAATTACCTAGGGTTCACGGTGAACTCAATGAGCATGAGGATAACTATACCAATTAACAAAATTGAGGAAGTCACTAAGGTGTGCAGAGATTTAATTGGCACCAATATACCATCGATTCGGCATACAGCCACAGTAATTGGCAAGTTAGTGGCTTTGTTTCCGGCAGCACGATATGGACCTTTGCATTATCAGAATTTGCAAAGAGCTAAAATTACTGCGTTAAAACGGAACGCTGGTCATTACGATCGATCTATGCAGCTGCCGTCCGAAGCGATAACTGAGTTGCAATGGTGGGTGTGTCACATTAGCAACTCATTTAAGCCTGTCAGGGAGGCTAATCCGGTGGTATATTTACAGACTGATGCAAGCTCCAATGGCTGGGGAGCTACTGATAATTGCTCTAGTTGTGGGGGTAGATGGGACACCCTTGAGGCATCGATGTTGTTGACTCAAGGGATTAACTATTTGGAGTTGCTGACAGCATTCCACGGACTTCGTGCATATTGTTCCAAGCTTGTTGGAGCACACGTCTGTCTCCAAATAGACAACACCACAGCTGTGGCATATTTAAACCATATGGGTGGCACCAGGTCAGTTTCGTGTGACAAATTGGCTAACTCAATTTAGCTCTGGTGTATTCAAAGAGACATTTGGATTTCAGCTACCTATTTGCCAGGTGAGCTTAATACTGTGGCGGACACCAGGTCACGCAAATGTAATGACAACATTGAATGGATGTTGCATCCTGAGATTTTTTCTAAAGTCACAGCCAAATTTGGTAAACCGGACATTGACCTTTTTGCGTCACGGTTGAACCATCAGGTACCAGCCTACGTTTCATGGGAACCAGATCCTGGGGCAATAGCGCTAGATGCATTCTCGCTGGACTGGGGGAATTGGTTTTTCTATGCCTTCCCTCCGTTTTGCCTCATCAGTCGGGTATTGCGAAAGATTCAGGCAGATGCTGCCAAGGGCATCCTTATTATACCCGACTGGCCCACACAGCCTTGGTATCCGGTGGTCTTTGACATGCTCAACGAACCTTGGGTCCTTTTGAAGGGTTGCCCACAATTGGTTACTCACCCTGTGTCAGGGGAGCCACA
Organism: Raja brachyura; assembly: GCA_963514005.1. The sequence goes on along the minus strand of OY740785.1, from coordinate 22,775,638 downwards.
TCCCTGCCATGGCTATTTAAATTTGTTGGCTTGCAGGTTCTGAACAGGCCGTTAGTCCAATACGGCCTCTCGGCTCGGACCATGGATACCATCGGGGCGTCGTGTCGAGAGTCCACAAGGCGAAGATACCGCTCGCATATTAAGAAGTGGGAAGCCTACTGCAGCCGCTCTCGCATCACGTACGATGACGTGACAATAACCGACGTCCTGGAATTCCTCGCGGGGTTGCACCATGATGAACACTTAAGTTACAGTGCCATCAACAGCGCCAGAAGTGCGCTATCATTCTACCTCAAGATTGGGGTAGGATCCAACAGGCTAGTGTCCAGACTCATGCGGGGTATATTCAATATGAATCCGCCTACACCACGCTATAATATCACCTGGGATGTCAGGGACGTATTAACCCTGCTCAGGACGTGGTCTCCCATGGAAGGGCTCCAACTGGACCAACTCACCATGAAGCTGGTGATGTTACTAGCGCTGACTTCAGCTCAGAGGGTACAGACACTACACAAACTGCGTGTCGACAGAATGACAGCTACCCCTACAGAAGTAGTCTTTTTCGTTGACGAGCTACTAAAGCAGCATAGACCTGGGTGCACAGGGCTGCAGCTGAAGTTCCCGGCATACCCCGCAGATGCTAGGCTATGTTTAGTCTCACATATCCGCCACTATGTCAAAGTGACGGCACGCATCAGAGGAATGGAGAGATACCTGCTTGTCACTCATAAGAGACCTCATCATCGAGTGACAGTCCAGACGATATCCAGGTGGCTTCGAGTCGTCTTGGGTAAGTCAGGTATCGACATTAATGTGTTCAAGTCTCATTCCACCAGGGCTGCATCGACGTCAGCGGCGAGGGTCATGGAGGTGCCCATGGACCAAATTCTCGCCACAGCAGGATGGGCGAATGAAGCTGTGTTCCAGCGTTTTTATAACAAGCCTGTTGCTGCTCCTCTACAGTTCGCAGAAGCCGTGCTGAATGCAGGTCAAGAACGTGGAGATGTCCCCGCATGAGGGGTTTTGATTTGTTATTAATAAATATGCTCTTGTTTTGCAGTATGAACTATTGAGCAAGTTTGTTCCTCCCATCCATCCCTGGTAGTGGTGTGTCAGCATGGACGTGGTCCAGGGCGTGTAATCACAGAAGCTTTGAAGTCTTCACGAAGTCACTCACGTGACTCCGAAATGAAATAGTAAGATTGAACGAGAACTTACCAGTTCGAAGGTTGATCTTTATTTTATGAGGAGTCGAAGTGAGGGATTTCGTGCCCTCCTCGCCCAACCCTCAATCACCTTCATCTGGTAATCTTAGTCAATTCAATCATACTATGCGAAGTCATTTCTTTTGTTGGTTTCTGTGATTCCACGCCGCTACTTTGAAGTATGTCGAGCATGCGCGCCGGCGGGCTCTTCACGAAATCCCTCACTTCGACTCCTCATAAAATAAAGATCAACCTTCGAACTGGTAAGTTCTCGTTCAATCTTACTATTCCTCACCAACAGAGCAACCCCAGCATCTCTGACCACCTGTCTGTCCTTTCGATAGTTCAGTTCCCAGCCCTAGCCCTCTTGCAGCCATTGCAGTAATTCCCACAACATCATACTTGCCAGTTTCTAACTGAGCCTCAAGCTCGTCCACTCTATTTCTTATATTTCGTGCATTCATATACAGCACTTTGACCTCCGTGTTCACTTCCCCCCTCGCACCACTCGCAATTGGCCCTGACCTTACTCTGTTGTCCCTTCTCGAGCTTTCCTTCCCATTAATTCGAGAATCTTTTGTAAATTTTCCTGTGGTCACGTCCCCTTCAACTCCATCTTTACACTCCCAATTTGTCAATCCCTCCCCCCCACTATTTACTTTAAACCCACACGTGTAGCCCTAGCAAACCTGCCTGCCAGAATGTTGGTCCCCTCCAGTTAAGGTGTAACCCATCCCTTTTGTACAGGTCACCCCTACCCCAGAAGAGATCCCAGTGGTCTATAAATCTAAATCCTTGCTCCCTGCTCCAGTCCCTGAGCCACACATTCAGATCCCCTATCTCCCTGTTCCTTTCCTCACTAGCATGAGTTACTGGAAGCAAACCAGAGTTAACCACCCTAGAAGTCCAGCATTTCAGTCTTCTCCCCAACTCTCTGAACTGCTGTTGGAGAACCTCCTTACCCTTCTTCCCAATGTCATTTGTGCCTAAGTGCACAACTACTGCCGGCTGTTCACCTTCTCTCTCTCGAATGTTCTGAATTCGGCTCGTGACATCCTGAACCCTGGCACCAGTGAGTCAACAGACCATCTTCGCAACTCGTCTGCTGCCACAGAATCTCCTGTCCGCTCCTTGGAGAATGGAGTCACCCACCACTAGGTCTCTTCCCGATGTTAGTCTCGCCGGTCGAGTCCCATCTCTAGGATTGGAGCCACCGACATGTCCGCCACTCGGACTGGAAATATCGTCTCCCCGGACAGTTCCCAAGAGGGCATACATGTTTTCATTAGGCACAGCCACCTGGGTCTTCCGCACTCCACGATTTCCACCCTTTCTCTCCGTCACACACCTTGGTTCTTCCCGTATCCTTGGCGTGACTACCTCACTGTAGGTCCTGTCCAGGAAACTCTCGTTTTCCAGGATGCCCCTGAGGTCATCCAGCTGCTTCTCCAGTACCCAAACATGGTCCTTTACGAGCTGAAGCTGGACTCACTTGCACAGTTGTAGCAGCCAGAGGCTCGATCCATGTCCCTGGGCTCCACATTCTGCAAGCCTCACTGTCTCACCTGCCCCGACATGTGTTCACCGCGTGATGTCCTCTCGAGCTTTATGCATAGCCTCCTCTCCTCAACCACCTCGCCGAAGACTCTCGAGCCAAAGACTCACACTTTACTCACAAGACTCTCGAGCCAATGACTCACATTTTACTCACAAGGCCGCTCCCTAAGAGCCGTCTTGCTTATATTGACTGATAAATTGCCAAACTAACCAATTTACAAACCAAATTCCTCAGTTTTAAACTGTTTCCCCCCCCCCCTGACTCACTTCTAACCTCCGCCCACTCGTGCTAGAGCCAGTCAGTGATTTTTCCTGCTTCTCTTTGCTGCTGTTTATTCAAAATCCATTAGAAATCCATAGTAATTAGAAATAAATTGACAAAATTCTGAATACGATCTCTAAATTGTATAGCGATGAATTGGAAGGACCATAAAGCTTGAGATTTGGAACTAACATGAGATTTGGCTTAGGATTATTTAAAATTTGATTATTAACGTGGTATTTTTACTGTCTCACCCCAGAGAGGGAGCCAAAGACGGGAATGATTATTCAAAGAACATCAGGGAAGGACAGAACTTGAAAAGGTCAAGTAAAATGAAGGAATATCCACGCAACATGAGTAGTGGCATTGAAATAGTAAGAAAGAGGAAATGTGAATAGCAGAACTCCCCTTCCAGAAAGTTAACTGCCTAGAAAGAGTTACTGGAGGAGAAGTCATATTGAATTAGAAGAGGTACTAATGGAATGGGTACTTATTGTCGGAGTCGATGTATTTGACCGGTGAATCTAAATTTGTCTGACCCTTGATATAGCAATGTTACAAAATTTTGAGATTTTAAAGATCAAGACTGCAATTTATCCCATCAGATCAAGCATAAAAAGAAGTTTAATTTGACACCTAATTCACTTTCATATCTTCAGTATTAAGAAAGTTATGACCATTTTCATACTCGGAAATTAGCATCTTGTTCCCCATTGCCTTTCAATTGACTTAACTCAAAAGCTGTGATCTAGAACCGTTAAAAGCCCATAACTTTCTTAAAAATTAGGAGAACTCAATGAAATGTTCAGTTATTATAGATTGAAGCATTCTGAAACAAATATGAAACAATCTTACTTGGATGAACTGAAATTAAAGCATATAATTAGTTAGTTATCTAATTGTAGCTAATTACACAATTCAATGAGTAGATCTAAACATCTATCCATTTCTTAAGAAAAGATAAACTTTTTTTAAAGTCTCAGTGTCCAAATAACATTCACGCAATAATCCACAATATAACATAATTTTTAAATCTCATTTTCATGAATTTCTGGGCCAAATGGAAGGAATTTAGTGTTTACTGCCTGTAAATTAATGGCCATTTAAATCAATTAGCGAGTGGGTTTTAGTGGAATGCGGTGGATTGGAACGTTGCGGTTTGCGGTGAAGTCGGGAGGAAAAATACTGTTGGTTCATACATTTTTTTTGGACCCCATTTCGCAACATGAAAATATGATTAAAGCCTCCATAAAAACCAACTTTTAATATAAAAATAAATTGTGTACCTTTTTTTCTCCCCTACGCAAAATCCTTCCCGTTGTCGGCGCTCACGGCTTTTGAAGGTGATTTTTAAATTACTCTAGATAATAAATAATCTAGCGTAATTTAAAAATACCTTCATTAATGAAATGTCGGAGCGATTTTTCTTCCGCAACGAAATAGCCCGACATGGATCGATTTGCCCAGTCTGTGGAAAAACGGCACTTTAAGCCCGCCCACCTCTGAAAGGCGCCAAAGTCACGCACATGGGGAGCTGCTCAAGGTAAGTTTTGTAACATACCTACTTGATAGTAAAGCGGCTCCTATTATCAAGGTGTAAAGAATTGTCCCTAGATTCGACATTCTTAATTGGCTTTATAATAATCTACAACATATGGAAATTAATTGATTAAAATTTAAACATCTAGGAATTCCACAACAATTGAATTGAATTGTGTTATTGACCACAATGTGGAATGAGAAGGGTGCGACGGACCCTGAAACGTAAAATATTTAGATTGAAAGCTGAGATCTTCTGGAAGTGCACTTGTGACTGTGTGAACTTTTAGAGTGTTTCTGCTTGCACGAGGCTAGAAGGGCTTGGCCAAGCAGATAAAAGGATCAAACCTGCGGTGGTTAGGTATCGTATAGGGGAATTTGTGTTGTGTTATCCAAAATAAAGTTTAGTTGCTCAAGTGCTCGATTCAGTATTTTATTGGCTGAAACTAGACTGGGGGGAGCTTAGAACGAGCTATTTACATTGGGAGCCATGACATGGGAGTCTGATGAGGCCGCAGTCTCCGTCTTCTGACTGTTTTTTATCTACACTTTCTCTAAAGTTGTAACACTGTATTCTATATTCTTTTGTATTACCTTTCACAATTTTACTTTAGATATACAGCGTGGAAACAGTCCATTCAGCCCACTAAGTCTGCACCGACCAGCCATCCTCATACACTAGCACTATCCTACACATACTGGAGACAATTTCACTTTACCAAGCAGAATTAGGTAATTCGGCCCAACGTCTACTCCGCCATTCAATAGTGGCTGATCTATCTCTCCCTCCTGAGCCCATTTCATTTCGGAGTCACGTGAGTGACTTCGTGAAGAGCCCGCCGGCGCGCATGCTCGACATATCGTCGTACCGCGTTGCTGCGACGGCTGGCGGTGGAGCGCGCTCCTCGCCAGCCCTTCAGAAGGGGCCACGGAGGTAAGTATTCTACCTTTAGTTGGTGGTCCTTGTTGTTGGTTTTGTCTTGCAGCAAGGACATGGATGGGAGTTCCAAGGGCCGGAGGACGTCAGGACGAGTTCGCCGGTCAACAGTTCCGGGGCCTTTACCATCGGCAATACCTGCAGCGCAGACCGGGACTCAGGCGGAGATGTGGGTAAGCCCTGTGATTACAGGTCCAGGTCCGCCAGCACACCACAGCTCGGAGGAGTTCGACGAGGAGGAGTGTGGTGTGCCGCCAGAGCAGGGGGACCCTGCCATGGCAGTCAGGTCGTCAGCGGGCTCGCTGGCGACCTCGAGCAGGGCACGTGCCGTTGCACGGTCTGTTCCACTCAGCCCTCCGAGAAGGGGGAGGGCAGGAGCCCAGAAGCCTAACCCTGTTAGGGCTAAGGCATTGCCTATCGCGGAGGAGCGGTCAGGTTCCAGGGCGAGACCCGGGGCGGCTGTGAGGCCAGCCGGCATACCCCGACTCTCGACGCCGGGACGGGTCGGTCGAGTCGGGTCTCGTCACGGTCGCCGAGCCCCCCATGGATGGGTGGGCGAGACCATGCGTCGGCAACGTCCACGATGTGGGCAGCCGGCAAGACTGCGCGGGCCCCAGGCAGCCATGCTTCGGCTGGTGCCGACACCTCGCCGCAAGTGCCCTTAGTGGCAGCGGCTTCAGCTCTCGCTAAACGGAGGCGATTGAACACGCCCGCGCAGGAATCGCGCAGTTTCGCCTCGGCGGCTGTTAGCGACAACTACCGGCACCGGCAGGGCCTCGACGAGGTGCGGGCCGATGACAGGAGCCCGGTTTTCTTTTCAGAGCCGGAGGACTCCGACCACCTGAGTGTTCAGGGTGAAGGGCGTATTGACCGTATGGAGCGGCTGCTGGAGCTCCTGCTTCAACGTCAACAACAGCAGGGCAGCAACAGGCACAGGGCGTCTTCACCAACATCTACTATCAGCCTGGAGCAGCAGGAGGAGGAGGTTCTGGTGGATCCCGTACCAACTCCGTTGGAGGTGCCAGCGGAAGAACTCTTGGATGTGGCGACCAAATTCGCGGCCTCACATACGGCTGGTCTTCCTCTAAATATAAAGCTGGCAGCCACAGTGAACTTTCTTAATAATCAGGTGCTGCAGGAAGAAGTCCTCATCCAGGCTATGAGCCGGCACAAGGCTCCATCCAATTGCAACTCCCTCAACGTGCCTGTGGTCAATACGCCGATATGGGGCAACATCAGTGCGGCTATCCGTCAACAGGAGGTAAAACTGTACCGGATCCTGAAGCTCCTCACGGCCGGTATTACCGCCTTTGTGCGGTCGGTGGACGGGGACGAATTGAATTTGGACCAGGGAGATGCCCTGGCCCTCCTGTGCGCGACCCAGCACGAAATTAACGGGTTTCGCAAAACCAGCATCCGCCCAGCGCTCAATCCAAAGTTTGCAGGAGTGTGCAAACCACCGCCGCCGCCCCCGCCCCGTCAGCTCTTTGGGAAGGACCTCTCGAAGAGAGTCAAAGAGCTTGACGAGCAAGCCAAAACGGTGGGGATCATGCGCCCTCAGAGTGCCCCCACACCGTCAGGCTCAAAGTCTCCATACATTCGATCACGAGGGTCTGCCAGTACCTCGACGAGGACCCACCCTCAAGCTCCACAACGACAGCAACATCAGACCCAGCACCAGGGGTCTTTTTTAGGACAGGGTCGGCAGAGACCCTGGTGGAAAACGAAGACGCCGCGCCCTCAAGCCAACCCAGCACCTCCACGTCCACACACGCGTGTCAAGGACCGCCGGTAACCACGGAGGTGAGGGGGTCTGGTTCTCTCTTTTCTCTCTGTTTAACTTCACATGTTGGTGGTCACATTCGGTGGTTTTTGGGTGCATGAGGTAATTTCACTGGTGACGAGTATGTGTTGCAGAATATTCAGGGGCATAAAATTGAGTTTATTAGTGGCGACATTCCTCCATCCCAGCACATGCCCGCTCGAACATTTAAAATTATCTGCTGCAGAACAGGCAGCCGGCTATAAGGAATTGTTAAGTCTTGAGCAAAGGAGTGATTAAGAGAGTGGTGCATGAACCAGTTGAATTTGTTTCGAACATATTCACCAGACCTAAGAAGGATGGAAGTTGTCGTGTCATTATTGATCTAACCTGTTTGAATACTTTTGTAACATATTCTCATTTTAAAATGGATACGTTGAAACAACCAAATCATTGATTTCTCATGGTTGCTTTATGGCATGCATCGATTTAAAAGACGCATATTATTCCGTATCCGTCCAGAAATGTGACAGAAGGTTTTAAAATTCATCTGGATGGGGCAACTCTGGCAGTACAAGGCTTTGCCTAATGGGCTCACCACAGCCCTAGATTGTTCACTAAATTAGTGAAGCCAATTATGGCTTATTTGAGACAACGACACCATATAGTATGGCCTATTTAGATAATGTCTTAATTGTGGGCCACACCCTGGAATTGGCTGAACAGGGTGTTGCAGCTGCTGTCAATATATTTCAACAATTGAGGTTTATTGTCCATCCAGAGAAATCAAAGTTCTACCCTGCCCAGGTGATTAATTACCTAGGGTTCACGGTGAACTCTATAAGCATGAGACCATTCCAATTAACAAGATTGAGGAGGTTACCCAGGTGTGTCAAGATTTAATCCGCACCAATATACCATCGATTCGGCACTTAGCTACAATAATTGGGAAGCTGGTAGCTTTGTTTTCGGCAGCGCGATATGGACTTTTGCATTATCAGAATTTGCAAAGAGCTAAAATTGCTGCGTTAAAACAGAACGCTGGTCATTATGATCGGTCCATGCAGCTGCCGCCCGAAGCGATAAATGAGTTGCAATGGTGGGTGTGTCACATTAGCAACTCATTCAAGCCTATTAGGGAGGCTAATCCGGTGGTATATTTGCAAACTGATGCAAGCTCCAATGGTTGGGGATCCACGAATAATTGCTCTAGTTGTGGTGGCAGATGGGACACCCTTGAATCAACGATGTTGTTAACTCAAGGGATTAACTATTTGGAGTTGCTGGCAGCATTCCACGGACTTCGTGCGTATTGTTCCAAGCTTGTTGGAGCACATGTCCGTCTCCAAATAGACAACACCACAGCAGTAGCATATTTAAACCATATGGGTGGTACCAGGCCAGTTTCGTGTGACAAATTGGCAAACTCAATTTGGCTCTGGTGTGTTCAAAGAGACATTTGGATTTCAGCTACCTATTTGCCAGGTGAGCTTAATACTGTGGCGGACACCAGGTCACGCAAATTTAATGACAATATTGAATGGATGTTGCATCCTGAGATCTTTTCTAAAGTCACAGCCAAATTTGGTAAACCGGACATTGACCTTTTTGCGTCACGGTGGAACCATCAGGTACCAACCTACGTTTCATGGGAACCAGATCCTGGGGCAATAGCGCTAGATGCATTCTCGCTGGACTGGGGGAAGTGGTTTTCTATGCCTTCCCCCCATTTTGCCTCATCAGTCGGGTATTGGGAAAGATTCAGGCAGATGCTGCCAAGGGCATCCTTATTATACCCGACTGGCCCACACAGCCTTGGTATCCGGTGGTCTTTGACATGCTCAACGAACCTTGGGTCCTTTTGAAGGGTTGCCCACAATTGGTTACTCACCCTGTCTCAGGGGAGCCGCATCCCTGCCATGGCTATTTAAATTTGTTGGCTTGCAGGTTCTGAACAGGCCGTTAGTCCAATACGGCCTCTCGGCTCGGACCATGGATACCACCGGGGCGTCGTGTCGAGAGTCTACAAGGCGAAGATACCGCTCGCATATTAAGAAGTGGGAAGCCTACTGCAGCCGCTCTCGCATCACGTACGATGACGTGACAACAACCGACGTCCTGGAATTCCTCGCGGGGTTGCACCATGATGAACACTTAAGTTACAGTGCCATCAACAGCGCCAGAAGTGCGCTATCGTTCTACCTCAGTTGGAGGTAGGATCCAACAGGCTAGTGTCCAGACTCATGCGGGGTATATTCAATATGAATCCGCCTACACCACGCTATAATATCACCTGGGATGTCAGGGACGTATTAACCCTGCTCAGGACGTGGTCTCCCATGGAAGGGCTCCAACTGGACCAACTCACCATGAAGCTGGTGATGTTACTAGCGCTGACTTCAGCTCAGAGGGTACAGACACTACACAAACTGCGTGTCGACAGAATGACAGCTACCCCTACAGAAGTAGTCTTTTTCGTTGACGAGCTACTAAAGCAGCATAGACCTGGGTGCACAGGGCTGCAGCTGAAGTTCCCGGCATACCCCGCAGATGCTAGGCTATGTTTAGTCTCACATATCCGCCACTATGTCAAAGTGACGGCACGCATCAGAGGAATGGAGAGATACCTGCTTGTCACTCACAAGAGACCTCATCATCGAGTGACAGTCCAGACGATATCCATGTGGCTTCCAGTCGTCTTGGGTAAGTCAGGTATCGACACTAATGTGTTCAAGTCTCTTTCCACCAGGGCTGCATCGACGTCAAGGGCGAGGGTCATGGAGGTGCCCATGGACCAAATTCTCGCCACAGCAGGATGGGCTAATGAAGCTGTGTTCCAGCGTTTTTATAACAAGCCTGTTGCTGCTCCTCTACAGTTCGCAGAAGCCGTGCTGAATGCAGGTCACGAACGTGGAAATGTCCCCGCATGAGGGGTTTTGTTTTGTTGTTAATAACTCTGCTCTTGTTTTGCAGTATGAACTATTGAGCAAGTTTGTTCCTCCCATCCATCCCTGGTAGTGGTGTGTCAGCATGGACGTGGTCCAGGGCGTGTAATCACAGAAGCTTTGAAGTCTTCACGAAGTCACTCACGTGACTCCGAAATGAAATAGTAAGATTGAACGAGAACTTACCAGTTCGAAGGTTGATCTTTATTTTATGAGGAGTCGAAGTGAGGGATTTCGTGCCCTCCTCGCCCAACCCTCAATCACCTTCATCTGGTAATCTTAGTCACTTCAATCTTACTATGCGAAGTCATTTCTTTCTTGTTTTCTGTGATTCACGCCGCTACTTTGAAGTATGTCGAGCATGCGCGCCGGCGGGCTCTTCACGAAATCCCTCACTTCGACTCCTCATAAAATAAAGATCAACCTTCGAACTGGTAAGTTCTCGTTCAATCTTACTATTCTCCTGCCTTCTCCCCATAACCCCTGATACCCATACCAATCAAGAATCTATCCATCTCTGCCTTAAACATATCCACTGACTAGGCCTCCACAGCCTACTGTGCCAAGAATTCTGCAGATTCATCACGCTCTGACTAAAGTAATTCCTCCTCATCTCCTTCCTAAAGGTAGGTATGTTACAAAACTTACCTTTAGCGGCGCTGTAGTTCTGTCACTGGCCGTGTGCGCGACTTTGGCATCTTTGAGGGGGGGTGGGGGCGGGGTTAAAATGCGGTTTTCAAATGCCTTCCAGAATTATATTTTCTAGGAGTGCGAGCTTTTTCTGGAGATTCGTTCTGACTGCCAGTAAGTGAAGAAAATGTTTTAAATCGCCCAACTATTTAAGCACTGGAGTAAAATAAAAATTAGCTCCTAATGCTGTGAACGCCGACAACGGGGACGGATTTTACGTAGGGGACAGGTAAAGGAAATCCGTTTATTTTTTCATATAAACCTGCTTGTTAAGATGACCTTCATCAAAGTTTCATGTTGCGAAACGGTGATTTATTCCCCATATGAACCGGCAGTGTTTTTCCTGCCGATATGGGGTTTAAATTCACGGCAACCGCAACATTCTAATCCATCGCGTTCCATAAAATCCCACTCGCTCTCCAGGTCTTGATGTTGGAGCCCCCGGCGGGCTCTAGCAAGTCCCATGGTGTAAGGTCCCGCTCCAGGTCATTTTCAACCCCGTAATTCGGGCGGGAGAAGCTGCCACTGCAGGAGCACCGAAAAGCGATCTCCCACCAGGGACCCGCAAGCTCCCGGTGTTACCGTCCACCGGCCTGCAGCTGGAGCCTCTGAATCTCCGGGGTCTGGACGCAGCAGCAGTGCGCCACCACAACTCTACACGCTCCGAAGCTGGCCAGTCCCACGATGGTAAGTCAGTCCGCAGCTCTGCGACTGGAGCCCCAGGTCGTTTCGGTTGGAGGCCGCTCCACAGTGCTAGGCCCCACGACAATGGAGACCCGACAGGGGAAAGGTTGGGTCCTCCGTACAGGGAAAATATTTTTAAAGTTTCCCACACACCCCCACACCCCCACACATACCCAGCTAAAAAAACACTAACTACACTTAAACGAGTCAAAAAATTAAAAAAAATAAACAGATGGACTGCAGAGGTCGCTGCGACACGAGTCGCGCCACCCACCAGGATATTTTAAGAAATTTAGACTTGTGCATGGATAGGACAGGTTTAGAGGGATACGAGCGAAATGCAGGCAGGTGGGACGAGTGTAGATGGGACATGTTGGCCGGTGTGGGCAAGATGGCCGAAGGGCTGCTAATCCTGGCTAAATTGGACCAGCCAGGACTTCAAAATGGGGTTAAGTTTCAGGGTTTGCTGGGAGATTTGGTCAAAATGGGAGAGCTCTCTGCTGAGATGGGACAGGCTGTGAGAGGTGCCAGTGTGTCTGGAACAGATATAATTTACCAGCAAAGAATGGGAAGATCTGCAAACCCGGTCAATCTGGTACTAAATGCATAGAATGGATTGGATGGCTGCAAACCAGTCATACACCTTGTAAATAGCTTGTAAATTATGTTGCAGAATCTGACTCTTCTAAGAGTTGATTGGATTGGTTGAGCGTTGTCTGAGATTTCTGTTAATCAGAAATGTTTTCAAGTTGACTCCATATCGAAGTCCATTGTGAATACAATGTATTGAACTGTTGTATCAATGGGCTAGGGAAATGCCAGTTATGTATGGGGTTAATCGATATTTGCAATTGGGTGATTAAGAGACAACCCCCGTGTGGTTCGGCCCTCGAGTTCGCGGGGCATATAAAAGGCGTGATCACGAGGCTCAGCGTCGATCTTCTGGAAGAGCGCTCAGGGCCGCGTACCCTTCTGGAGTGCCTGTGTCTGCGCGAGGCCTAGAGGGCTTGAACAGATATACACAAGGATCGAAGACGCAGTGGAATAGGGACAGTGTGTGATCTGTGACGCGCTTTCGGTAAAATAACATGTAGTTGATTTAAGTGCTTGATTCACTTTTGCACTGAAACTAGACGGGGGGAAGCTTGGAAAAGAGCAATTATCAGGGCCTGTTTCCACACTCTATCACTATGATTCTTTGACTGTTTGTATCTCACAATCTGCCATGTGCAAAGCCATTCTAAATATCCCTAAGTAACCCATTGTTTTCCAAATGAGGGTAAATTCTATCACAAAGAATCCTCTCCAATAGCTTTCCTACTACAAAGTCAAAGGTGGCGGAAATATCAGGGACATTCCTTGGATGCGGTGGATGGTGAGATGAAAGGTGAGAAGAGGTGTTATCTGTCCATTCCGTCTACAGGTGCAGCCTGACTTGCCGTGTTCCTGCAGCGTTTAGTTTCATGGCTGAAGACTCCAGCATCTGCAGTTTCATGTTTCTCCATGACTGGAGTATCTGAGTATGTTGACCAAACCTACACACTGTATTTCCATAATGCCATTATATCTTGTAGTTCTGTCATTCTAGCAGCACTACTATTTTGTTTTCAGTCATATTTGTGATGTGGTCTCACCAAACTGTGCACAAATGCAGCAAGTTTTCCTGATGCACTTTCACCAAACATCAGTGAAAGGCAACATATCGTACATCTCCCCAACCGAGTGCTGAGCCAAGGAGTCACTGTGGGACTGGAGATGTGATCAGTGACCAGTTGTGTTTCTGAGTAAGAATTGACCCGGAGACCCAGTGTTGTGATGCATCACCCTCTTTATTTCACAGTGAGAAAATATTCCCAGCAGTTTGGAAAATAAAGCACACACAAAGAATCTAAAGACAAGGGATTATTAATGCGGCAAGAGTAGCTGAGAATGGACTAGTGTTAACAGGAGCAATGGCCCACTAATAGCTCCTCCAGTCAATTAGTTGCTTTTCCTACAGCACCCAGGGATTACACTTTCCACATTGCAGAGGACATTGCCCAGAGGAGGCCCCCACCCATGCACAACTGTGCAGTCTGGAGACGGAGCAGATATCTCTGCCTTGGTGTCTCTTTCCCCAAACACCCAGATGTCCAACCGGAGACAGCCTCACATTGGAGTGAATGTAGCTGGTTCATTGTGACTGAAATATAAGCCCCCTTCACTATGGGTGGGGGTGGGAACTGGCAACTACATTAGAGGGCAGTGTTTATACACAGGGTACAGGGGATGGTTCAATACCCCAACAGTGGCAAACGTACAGGGTTCATCCAATGTGTGTAACATGGAAACATCGAAAATAGGTGCAGGAATAAACCATTTGGCCCTTTGAGCAAGCATTCAATATGATCATGGCTGATCATCCAAAATCAGTAACCCGCTCCTGCATTTTCCCCACATCCCTTAATTCTCAGAGCAGGTTTGGCTCCATTAAGATGCCACAGAAATACATGTTGTTGCAGTAGGTGGGAGATCCTTGTTAAAGTGAAGAATAGAGTTTAGCACATCTCACTGATTGGAATCTGTAAATGTAGCAGAACATCTGAGATAGAGATTATGCTTCACTTTGTTACAAATACTATTTGCACAAGTCCCCGTGTGTTGTACCATGCGATATAGACATAATGGCTGAGAAAGGATCTGTGGTCTTTCTCCAAGTCCTTTTTGAATTCATTGGCGAGTCTCTCGTAGTCTTCAGTTTTCTGCTCCAATGTCCTGTCAACAATTAAGAACAATTGTTCCATTAAGTGAACAAAAGACCACTTTCCGGATCGCTGAGGTTGAAAGTGAGCTGGTATCATCACTCCCCCTGGGCTGGGAACACAGTCGGCCCCAGACAGTGAGAAGCAGAGTCTGCTCCCCACTCGGAATTCAGTCCCGATGCATGGTTTAGACCCGAACACCGACAACTCCATTCCCTCCTCAGATATACTTCGACCCGCTGAGTTCCTCTGGTACAACATTTGACGGTCTGAATTATCTTTCCCTCCCTCAGTGCTTTCCTTCCTCCACCCTCATCACTCACCCCTCAGATCATTGAACACCACGGTTGCAACACACAACTTTCCTCCTGTGTGTGACTGCTGCCCTCTGTTGGCAGTTACTTGGTGCAGGACTTAATTCAGGAATCCTTTGTACAAGTCTTGGGATATCGAGCATGGCAACTGGTTCCTTGTCCCAACTTGTCCATGCTGACCTAAAGGCCCCATCGAAGCAAACCTTTCAAACAACTGAATGAGGTTCCATTTGAGAGGCAGATGGAGTCGACGCAAGTGCTCCGATAATCTTATCATTTTCATAACATTCTGCCCTCTAACTTTCACACCAAAACAAAGCCAGCTTTTTTTACTTGTCCGACATTCCTTTAGATTAAGTGTTACCGTCTCTCTAAATGGCCTCAAAGGGTACAAGGTCGAGCAAAAAGGATGATGCTGACGTTAGATTGGAGGCCATTACCATGATGCTCGAGCAATGTCGGGAGGCACTAGCCACCGAGTTTAGTACTACGTTTGGTCGGCTTGACTCAAAGCTAGACCAAATGAAGCTTACAGTGAAGGATCATTATCAACGTGTCTCGTCCCTGTAACTTTCTGCGGAGGACCATAACCAGCGAGTCATCGACCTTGAGAACATTTGTTCCACTCTGAGTGGTGACAATACTAAGCTGAAGGTTAAAGTGGCCGATGTCGGCGACAAAACATGCGCATCCTCGGTCTACCGGAATCCACTGATAGCAGACGGCCCACTGAGTTTTTCCTCAAGTTTGCTGCGAGAGGTTTTCGGGAGCAAGACGTTGACATCCCCTCCAGATGTCAACAGAGCCCAACGTTCCCCAAACGCTAAACTGGCCCCCGGCCAAAGACCGCGGCCAGTCATTCTCCGCCTGCATAGGTACCAGACGAAGGATCTCCTCATCAGAGAGGTACGGCGGAGCGGGAATCTCGAATTTTGCGGCAAACCAATTCAGATTGTGGAGGATTACAGCCCTGACATTCAGAGCCAGCGGGCAGAGTACAGAGACGTCATGATCTTGCTCATCATATTGGAGAAATTGACAAGCAATATGCGCAAACTCAAAATCCAACTCTTTATAAAAGACGATTGGAACTCAAAACCAAATTTGACCTACTCACTCCTCACTCAATTTAACACATACTTTAGGGAAAGATTGGATGAACCCATATCACCCATTTACTCAATGCAATCAGGCAAATGGCCGGGCCTGACGGCTTCCCGGAGAGTTTTTTAAAAAGTTCTCTCTACTCCTCTCCCCACAGTTGTGTTCTGTTCTATCTGAATCCTACAGACAAGGTTCTCTTCCTCTATCCTTTGCCGAAACCTTTATTACTCTTATCGCCAAAAAAGGTAAAGATCCAACCGAATGCGCCTCCAACAGACCCGTCTCCCTTCTAAACACGGATGCTAAAATTGTAGCTAAGGTTCTAGCTCGTAGACTAGAGAATGTCCTCTCTACTGTTATATCTAAGGACCAAACCGGCTTTGTTAAGAGCAGACATTCCTTCTTTAATATACGTCGATTATTAGATATTGTCTACTCTGCTTCTGAGGGTGTCCCTGAGTGTGTTGTATCTGTTGATGCAGAAAAAGCATTTGACCGCGTTGAATGGGTCTCTCTATGGCCTGTTCTGGACAAATTTGGTTGTGGAACGAACTTCATTTCATGGATCAGGTTACTATTCTCTCACCCCACTGCCTCAGTTCGGACTAATTCCCAGATGTCTAAGCCGTTCGATTTGCATTGTGGAACCCGCCAGGGGTGTCCTCTGAGCCCCATGCTTTTTGACTTGGCCATCGAACCACTTGCCATGGCCTTTCGTAGCTGTGAGGACATAGCCGGTATTTGGAAGGGCAGGACACAGCATAAGGTCTCACCAGGTGCTGATGACCTTTTGCTTTTTGTCTCAAACCCATGTACCTCTCTGCATTCTGCTATGTCACTGCTCAATCATTTTGGTCAATTTTCAGGTTATAAGATACATTTTGGAAAAAGCGAACTGTTCCCCATTAACCATGAAGTACAACCCACGGATCTTACCAACTTGCCATTCAAAATGGAAAAAAAAAATCTCTCATACTTGGGCATTTCAGTTACGAGGAAATACAAGGATCTTTTTAAAGAGAATTATATCATTCTGTTAAACCAGATCCAACATACGCCAACACAGTGGTCTCCCCTGTCAATGTCACGTCGGCCGGATAAACTCAATCAAAATGATTTTACCTAAATTTTTGTACCTTTTTCAGACCTTACTGGTTTTTATCCGCAGGTCCTTCTTTGACCATCTTGACTCAGTTATTTCCTCCTATATATGGAGAGGTAAGCGGGCTGCTAACCTGCGCTGCCTTGCATTTTGGTCTTTCTTTCACAGTCAGCCCGATTGCCCTGACTGGGTAGCCATGGAATTACACACAGATGATAATACGTCCATACCTGCACTACTTGGTTCCTCACTTCCACTCCCCTCAATTAAATCTGTAAAAAATCCAGTGGTCATACACTCTTTGAGGATATGGCTTCAATTCAGGAAATGTTTTGAGTTGCATAACTTTTCTCTACTGAGCCCTATTGCATCAAACCACCTTTTTAAACCATCAACTCAGGACTCTGTCTTTAAAGAATGGCATTGGAAGGGTATTGTGTGCTTCAAGGACCTGTTTATGCGTAACACTGTAGCATCATTTGAACAATTAAGCAGCAAATTCAATCTTTTAAAGTCGGATTTTTTCCGATAACTGCAAATAAGACATGATGTGTTCTGTAAACTGCCCAGCTCTTCTATACCAACAGCCACAACCCTTGTTGATACAGTTCTTTCTTTAAACCCATCTCAGAATAGACTTGTTCCAGCTTTATATGGCAGGATGTTGGATCTAAGGCGCGCCCCCATGGACAAGCTCAAAGCAGCATGGGAGGAAGACTTGGGCTTCTCTCTCTCTCGGAAGATACATGAAGTTCCATTCTTAAACTGGTTAATTCCACCTCTCTATGTGCTCGTCACTGTCTGATCCAATTCAAAGTGGTACATGGGACTCATATCTGAAAAGCCAAAATATCTGCTATTTACCCTGAGGTTAGTCCATTCTGTGTTAAGTGTAACATTTCTGAAGCCTCTCTTATCCATATGTATTGTTCATGCCCCAGCCATACTTATACCCCTGTCTCACGGTGCGAGTTGTCCCACGAGGTACCCCGAGTTTTCACTCGCGGTAATCCCGTACAACCAACGTAGCGGGGACGTCGGAACTCACGTGAGCATCTTAGCGACTCGTGGCGCTAACGTCAGGTACCCGTGAAACTTGTCAAATCGTGAAAAAAATCAAACATGTTTGATATTTTCCACGAGTCAAATTTACTGTCCAAGTTTAAAATTGAAACATTTAAACTCATTGTAATATCGTAGTGGCCCGTGCGTTAACTTTAGTGATTCGTGCGTCTACCGTGGGAACTCTTTAGTAGACACAAAATGCTGGAGCAGCTCAGGCAGGCAGCATGTCTGGAGAGAAGGAATGGAGTCGAGACCCTTCTTCAGACTTACCCGAAACGCCACCCATTCCTTCTCTCCAGAGATGCCGCCTGTCCCGCCGAGTTACTCCAGCATTTTGTGTCTATCTATACTTTAGTTTCGGACATGGTCAAGTAGTAAGAAACGCAAACCAGGCTACCTTCACATCAGAGAATCCTAATGTTCCAGGATAAAAATCCACACACCCTCGTTACATCCAATTTTAAATTGCATGAATATCATGCATACTATGCATCTATGAGCTCAACATTTAAAGGGCTGCCCTTTAAATGAAAAGTATGCCAATCATAGAGATTGTGTTAAACCACTGTACGATATTTTAAAATATTTATAACCTGTATCTTACTTGGGTGACAAAATAAACGCATCAAAACCTAAAAGCGAGAAAGAGAAAATAAATAGGTCCGATATTTGCTTAAAATCATCTCCTAGATTTTAGAAATGATGCCAAAGCCCGGCTTTACCATTCAAAACTGCAGCAGTTCAAATTATCTAAATTATAAAAATACATTGAGAATCAATGATTGATAATGGAATGACTCCGCTCTTCAGTAGAAGCAATTAATTTCTTCTGGGGGTTTTTTAACAGACGTATTCTCTTTTAAAACGAGATTAATTTAATTATTTGGAGTTTGGAGCCTCTCCCACCACTTTATTTCTCAATATCATCCTCGCTCCTCCGTCGAGAAAATCTCCACTGAACGCATCGGTTCTGACGGAGAAATTAAATAACATATATAGTGGATATGTCAACATCTTTTTGATCTTAGGGTTAGGTGGGGCGGTTTAGTCCATCAAGTCCGGACACACAGATCTGCTTCAGATGATTTGAAGAAGAGTCTCGACACGAAACGTCTCCCATTCCTTCTGTCCAGAGATGCTGCCTGTCCCACTGAGTTACTCCAGCATTTTGTGTCTATCTCAGCAGGGCACAGTCCCGTGGTTAACACCACATTCCAGACCTATCTAACCCCTTATTTGTGAAAGTTCCACACATATTTATCGATATTTTTTCCGGCAGTGTGCCCAGGCTACGGACACCACACTGAGCCCAAACTAAAACAATCCCAATACTTATTGGTGTGTATGGTTTGACCGAGGACAAGTGCAATTTGGCCGAGGCACTTCACAGTCCGTGTGTAGGAAGGAACTGCAGATGCTGGTTTACACCGGCGATAGACACAAACATGCTGGAGTAACTCAGTGGAACAGGCACCGCCTCTGGAGAGAAGGAATGGGTGATGTTTCGGGTCGGGACCCTTCTTCAGACTCCCCGCTCATTCTTCCCTCGTCGATGTGAACGGGTGCGAGGAATCGGGCGTCGCTGGGTAAGGGGAAGAGAGGTTTTACTGCTGAATTATGCGCAACAGAAGCATGAAGTGGGGGCAAGGTCCGTTTAAACTATCTCGCCCCCTCGGACTATCTCGGAGAGAGTTGTGCAAACAAACCACGGGAGACTGCATCTTTGGAGGTAAATCATAAAATGTACGCGGATGTTTCGGGCCAGGACCCTAAAGGTTGACTACCCGTTTCCCAGATGCTGCCTGGCTTTTGGCTTCTTCCTGCAGTTTGCTTTTGTCCCAGACTCCAGCATCTGCAATCTCCTTGGCCTCCAAAGGGAAAAGTTGCTCGTGAAGCAATGGTCGATATTGACCCATGCTTACTGCGAAATCAAAGCTGCAGTGCTTACATATTTAGTTAAACCTGCACCTTAAACAGCTTCAAACTCTTCTTCCGTGGTTGGTGCCGACGGAATTGAAATGATTTTCCAAAGCACTCGGTTTGTGCTTCAGATTAAGTCATAACTTCCTCAATTGTATGAACAAAATGATCATTGAGCCCTCAACCTGCTCTTTCATCTCGACCAGTTCGCTCTTCGCCTCTTCTGACCTCCAGCCGAGTCCAGGCCCACTCCTCTACCCCTTCCTCTCATTCCTTCTCCTCAACTGCCAACGCCGTTCCCAGCCCCCCTCTCACTCCTCCCCACCCATAGTCCTTGCCTTCTCCCAATTCCACCATCCCTCGTCCCGCCCCCCCCCCCCCCCCCCCCCAACCTGTCCTCGCCTGAACTGCTGAAGGTAACCGAGTGCTTTAAATGCGAAACACGGAGTGCGGCAACAACACACGCCCTGAGCGTGAGAGGAACTTGGTAACTCAAGAGCAAACGGGAGAGGAACTTGGTAACTCTGGAGACGAACTCGGAACATCGCAGAAAGTACAAGTAAACGGCAAACTTACCATACCCGTGGGAACTAGGAGGGCCATGAGACAAAGGACTGTCAGGCCAGCAAGAACTGCAACCTGTGCAGGGAAGCAGGCCACCTTTACAGGGCTTGCCCTAGAAGAGCCTGCACCTACGCACAGGCAACAAGAGGGGCTGCTGCCAGCACCCCCAAGGTGGGTGAGGCACCCCCCACCACTGCCAAGACCCCAGCAGAAAGAGGGAACATGGATGAGGACAGCCCAACCACCTTGAGGCCCCAAGTGCCAGAAGGAGACGCCCAGCATCCCACCCAGGAGGGAGAGTGGATGGAGGAGGATGAACAGCAGGAGAAATGGACAATGGTGAAGTACAAGAAGCAGAGGGTTCAGCCCAAAGAGCCGAGGCCGGAAAGGACTGGTAAGTCCAAAAGTAAACCCCAAAAAAGGTGTCTTTCTCTTACAGAAGGCAGCAACCTCTCCTCCTCGTCGGAGGATGAGGCGACCGGGAAGTCCCAACGAGGGAGGCAGAGGAAGAAAACGGGGGAGGAGAAGAGAGAGGCCACGACGATCACTTCCCAGCCCCAGGAGACCGAGAGCAGAGAAGCGGCCGAAGGGCTCCAGCCCCAGGACATCGGGAGCAGAGCAGCGGTCGAGGGACTCCAGCCCCTGGAGACAGGGATCATCATGGCCCCAATAGGCCCCAGCTCCGGGTGACCGGGAGCAGCGCAGAGGCCATTGGGCCCCAGCACTGGGCGACCGGGAGCAGTGAACCAGCCACCGTGACCCAGCTACAGGAGACGGAGGAAGCCGTGTGCCCGAAAGGGGGTGGAACGAGAAGGCCCCCCCCAACGACACCTTTGGTTGCGCCACCAGAAACCCATCTCATCGCTGGATTCCTGAGCCCAGGAAAGCTGGGGAAATTCACCGAAGCGGTGGGAATGAGGGGACACGGAAATGGTCAGTGACTCTAAAGACAATGGAGCTCAAACTGGCATCTTTAAACGTGCGCAGTATAAAGATCACTGCGCGATGTGTTAATGCCTTACAGTACCTGCCCAAGGTCAAGGCAGATGTGACTTTTCTTCAGGAGTGCGGGCTGCCACACCTCCGCTGCTATCAGAGGTGGTCGCGATGGTGGCCCCACGGACTGTCGGTGTGGTCGGGGGGCAATGACTGTCGTGCTTCCGGCCTGGGGATTTTGCTGCGGGGAGGAAACTTCACCATCACTGACGTCAGGGAGGTGGTTGGGGGGCGTCCCCTTGTGGTGGATGTTATGTACCGTGGCTCTCCGCTCCGGCTGATTAATGTGTATGCCTCACCCACGCAGAGCGAGCGGCTGGCCATTCTCCAGCAGCTCACAGTGCTGTTGGCCACATCCCAGCAGCTCATTCTGGCCGGTAACTTCAACTGCATCATTGATGCGGCTGGACGATCCGGCAGTGCTGACAGTAGACTGGACAGCACGTCCAAGTTCCTGATGGAGATGGTAAAAGATGCAAAGCTGCGCGATGCCTTCAGCGACCCTGCAAGCGGGTCCCAGTCGCGGTTCACCTGGTCGAGATCGGACGGTTTAGCCCGATCTCGGATAGATTTTGCCTTCATGACGAAGGCCGTCACGGTGAGACACACTGACCTCACGCCGGTGTTCTTCTCCGACCACTGCCTCCTTCAGGCTTCCCGTCACCTACAGGAGGACCGGAAGGCAGGCAGGCAGAGGGACGTGGAAGTTAAACATGAAGCTGTTGACCACAGAGAACATCGAAGAGCAAAAGAGGGACTACGCATGTTGGAGAAGTCCCCCTTTGACTCCCCCACACTCTGGTGGGAAGCAACCAAGGAGAACATTAAGAGGTTCTTCATAATTAAAGTGGTTCAGCGAGCAAGACAGAGTCAGAGAGAATTGTGCCAACTCCAGACAGATTTGTAACAGCTGCTCCTTCTGCAGTCTAGAGGGGTGGATGTGAGGGAGGAACTTAGAGAGGTGAAGGACCGGCAAGCTCGGCTCTTTACCTCCGAATCCTCCAAGATCATCTTCCTATCCAGGGTCCACCATGTGGAGCAGGATGAGACGTGCTCACGTTTCTTCTTCCATAAGGTTCACAGGGGGAGCTCTGTGATGAACAGCCTTAGGGAGGAGGACGGCTTGGTAGCATCCTCACAGACAGACATGCTGAGGATATGCAAATCCTTTTACACAGATTTGTATGACCAAAAGGCCACAGACAGTACCTCCTCCCAGAACTTCCTGTCCTCGATCACGGAGGTCTTTGAGGACAGTAAGCGGGAGAGTCTGGACCAACCACTGACCCTAGAGGAGCTGACTGGCTCCATCCGTTCCTTTGACTCAAGTAAAACTCCCGGAAGAGATGGTTTACCGGCCGAGTTGTATCCGGCTCTGTGGGACTTCATGGGTCCGGACCTGCTAGAAGTGTACAACGACATGCTTCTAGCATGTCAGACTCCATGAGGAAGGGCAACATCACCCTAATCTACAAGCAGAAGGGGGAGATGAAGGACATAAAGAATTGGAGACCCATAACACTCTTGAATGTAGACTGCAAGATCCTGCCTTAGGCCAACCAAGTCAAGTCTGCTCTGGGACAAGTGATCCACCCAGACCAAACCTGTGCTGTACCTGGCAGGAAAATCTCAGACAGCCTAGCGCTGCTGAGAGATACCATCGCCTACGTGCAGGACAGACGGGTGGATGCCTGCCTAGTCAGCTTGGACCAGGAGAAGGCCTTCGACAGGATTTTGTACATGAGGATCGTGTTCTCCAAAATGGGTTTTGGGGAGGGAATCAGAAATTGGATCAAACTGCTCTACACCAACATCCGTAGTGCAGTCCAAATCAGACAGTTTCCCTGCAAGGTCTGGAGTCAGGCAGGGTTGCTCTCTCTCTCCTGTCTTGTTTGTCTGCTGTATTCAACCCTTTGCCGAATCCATCAGGAAGGATGTGAGCATAAGAGGAGTGACACTGTCAGGCAGTGGGGGCATTCAATTAAAGACCTCCCTGTACATGGACGATGTCGCTGTCTTCTGCTCGGATCCAGGGTCGGTCCGCAGACTGATTAGTATCTGTGACCAGTTTGAGTCGGCCACGGGAGCCAGGGTGAACCGCAGGAAGAGCGAAGCCATGCTTTTGGCAACTGGCCCGACAGATCTTCCGTCCCCTTCACCATCAAGCCTGACTTCTTGAAGGTGCTGGGGATCTGGTTCGGGGGGGCTGAGGCGTGTAACAAGAATTGGCTGGAGCGGATAGCCAGGGTGGGCAGGAAGCTGGAGCAGTGGAGGCAACGCTCCCGCTCCATAACAGGAAAGAACTTGGTCATCAGGTGTGAGGTGCTCTCGGGCCTGCTGTACTTGGCACAAATGTGGCCTGTCCCTCCCTCCTACGCCACACGGATCACCCGGGCTGTCTTCCAGTTCATCGGGGGGTCGAGGATGGACCGGGTGCGACGGGCCACAATGTACAAGTCAGCAGCCAACAGGGGTAAAAGCATGCCCAGCGTTGTTCTCATCCTGATGACCACCTTCGTGTGGCTGCATCAGGCGGAGTGTAGAGCCAAGGCACGTGGGCACCAAGTGTCACTACCTGCTGAGGTTCTACCTGTTCCCGGTGTTGCGAAGGATGGGCCTGGCACAGATGCCACACAAGGTGCCAGTCAGCTGGACATTGCCGCCCCATCTGTCGTCTGTGGAAAGGTGCTTCCGGACCAATACTTCTGACCACATGTCCATTGGGCAGTGGTCAGCACAGAATGTCCTGCAGGCACTGCAGATAAAGGACTCCATGGACCCGGTGGCGTGCTTCCCTGAGCAGACTGCCCAGTTTGTCTGGCAAAATGCCTCATCGCCAGAACTCGCCAACAAGCACCAAGACCTGGCTTGGCTGGCGGTGAGGGGAGCCCTCCCAGTCCTGCACCGTCGGAACCTCACTGCCAGCGCACGCTGCCCTCGGGATGGCTGCTATGGAGAGGAGATGGTTGCCCACCTCTTTGCAGAGTGTGGATTTGCTAAAAGAGTCTGGAGGAAAATGCAAGGGTCCCTGGTACGTTTTATTCCAAACAGCTCCGTCACAGAGGACTCTGATTTACGGACTATTCCCAGGGACACATTCAGAGGCTGACATCGAGTGCTGCTGGAGGGTCATCAACTCGGTGAAAGACGCCCTTTGGTCTGCCCGAGCATCGTTCACCACCCAGCAGAGCGAGATATCCGTCGGGGAATGTTGCCGACTGGCCCACTGCAGACTGCAGGAGTACGTGCTGAGGGACGCACTGAAGCTCGGTGCAGCCAACGCCAAGGCTCGGTGGGGGAGGGCCACAGTCTAAGGTCCTTCTGCTGCTGGACATGGGGCGCACTATATGGTGGAGACGCCCCTCAAATTAAGGGAAGGTATCCTATGCCAGTGGGCCACGAGTGGCACGGGTGGGGGACACATTTCTGAAATTTTGAGAAAAGAAATGTATAAACTGTATAGATCAATTTGTATAGCCTTCGAAAATGTCGGATGGATTTTCCGCAAGGTTCATGTATTGTATATATTTATCATTTGAATAAAGTCTATTTTGAAATTTAAAAAAAGGATTGGCTAGAGGTCTTTCATACATTATCTCAGGTGTTAAACATCAAATTGGAACCAAAGCATCTAATCACTCATTTTGGGGTCACTGGTGATGAGGTTAGATTAACTGCAGATAAATGCCGCACTATATCTTTTGCCTCTCTTCTAGCTCAGCGAATAACCTTGCTCAGGTGGACGGAACCTACCCCGGCCACGCATACACAATGGCTGACAGATATTATGTCCTGCCTAAAGCTCGAGAAAAGCAGGTGCTCACTTCAACATTCAAATGTGTCTGGGGATGGAATCTTGTGAAGCTGATGGTAATTCTGTAGAGACTAGAGGTGGGGAAGGAATGTAGTCAAGGCAGCAAGATGTTTTTTTTGGTGGGGAAGGGCAAATGGAAATACCGGGTATGTGGAGGCATCTTTACTGTGGAAAAGGTGTGATGACGCTGCAGAAGGTGCAGAGGTGATTCACCAGGATGTTATCTGGGATGGAGTCATTCAGGTATGGTACTAGGAACCCTTCTTCCAGACTCCAGAGATGCTACTTGCCCCACTGAGTTACCCCATCACCTTGTGTCCATAAGTATCAGGATGTTTAGGAAGAAACTGCAGATGCTGGTTTACACTGAAGATAGACACAAAATGCTGGAGTAACTCAGTGGGACTGGCAGCATGACTGAAAAGGAGGAATGGGTGATGTTTTGGGTTGAAAAGGGTCTGATGAAGGGTCTTGACCCGAAATGTCACCCATTCCTTCTCTCCAGAGATGCTGCGGTTCCACTGAGTTAAGCCTTACATACTCTTCCTTTGAAGAATATAAAGCACTCAGGAAAGTACACAAACAGTCAATTAGAAAGGCCTAATGGGCCATGAAATGCCAATGTCAAGTTGAATTAAAGAAAATCCCAAGGATCTTGTATGTACAGTAAAAGAAGAGGGTAAAAAAGCAGAAGGTCATTTTGCTCAAAAATAAAGGAGGGAATATATGCTTTGACACAGAGGATGTAGATGAGGTAGTAAAATATAACTTTGCATCAATATCCACTCAGAAAAGGAACATGGAAACAGTGACATCTGTACGGGGAATACTAGTAATATGCAATCAATTACAGATATTGGTTTACAAAATGCTGGAGTAACTCAATGGGTCAGGCAGCATCCCTGGAGAACGAATGTACTAACAGGGGTGATTGTGTTTATGTGTGGGAATAGTCTTGCTGAGCTGCATGCAAAAACATTTATTTCACTGTACCTGGTACACGTGACAATAAAGAAACCAAGAAGGAAGAAGTGTTGGAGCTCGTGAAGAGCATTAAGGTGGATAAATGTCCATGGCCTGTTAGGAGCCAGGTTATTGAGAGAGGCCAGAGAAGAGATAGCAGGAGCCCCGATGAAGATCTTTGTATTCTCTCTAGCCACAGGTGAAGTCCGGCTGGACTGGAGAGTAACCAATGTTATTCCTTTATTTAATAAGGGAAAGTAGAGATAATCTAGGACATTATAGGTTGGTTAGCCTCTCATCACTGGCCGGGAAGCTATTGGAGAGGATTCTTTGGGAGAGGATTTAGTCTAATTTGGATGGGTTATTCGGGTCAGTCAGTGTGACGTTGTCCATGGCAGATGACGTTTTGTGAACTTAGGTTGAGAAGGTGATCAATGGGAGTGGAACAGTGGATGTTGCCAACATGGATTGTGCAGGCAACACCAGAATTGTTAAAGTATACAGTGGGATATGGATCAGTTCCAGAAATGGACCGAGAATCAGCAGATTGAATTTAATCAATTGAACGGCACGGTGGCACTGCGATAGAGGTGCTGCCTTACACCGCCAATGACCCAGGCTCGATCCCGACTATGGGTGCTGTCTGTATAGAGTTTGTATGTTCACCCTGTGACCGTATGGGTTTTTTTTCTGGGACCTTCAGTTTCCTCCAACACTCCAAAGACTTACAGGTTTCTAGGTTAGTTGGCTTAATTTAAAAAAAATGTAAATTATCCCTGGTGTGTGTCAGTGTTGGTGTGCAGGGATCGCCGGTCGGTACGGACTCGGGGCAGAAGGGCCTGATTCTGCGCTGTACGTATAAACTAATCTTTCACCAATCTCCTCGGTCACTTTTCAATAAACGCAATCAAATTTGTAAGACTTCATTCCCCATGCACAAAGCCATGCTGACTATCCCTAATCAGTCTTTGCCTTTGCAAACACTGCGAGATCCTGTCTCTCAGACTGCTCTGCAGTAACGTTCTCAACAGTGATGTCAGGCTCACCAGCGGGTAGTTCCCTGCTTGTCCTCACCTCACTTGTGAAACAAAGGCACAGCAATGGCCACCTTAAAGTCTTCTGCTTCCTCACCCGTGGCTAACAAGGATGCCAAAGGATTCTGAAGATGGGTCTCGACCCAAATCGTTACCTATTCCTTTTCTCCAGAGGTGCTGATTGACCCGCTGAGTTACCCCAACATTTTGTGTCTATCTTCAGTGTAAACCAGCATCTGCAGTTCCTCCCTATACAAAAGAATCTCAAACCTGAAATGTTAACTGTTTATCTTTTCACAGATGCTGCCTGACCTGCTGAGTGTTTCCAGCATTTCAGATTTCTGCCATTTGTAGTTTTTCATTGAAAACTTGCTTTATTTGGATGCGACGCAGATTCAGGAAAGCACAAACCAAACATCATGCACTAAAATAAAGGGATATGGGGAGAAGGCAGGAACGGGATACTGATTGTGGATGATCAGACATGATCACAGTGAATGGCGGTGCTGGCCTGAAGGGCCAAATGGCCTACTCTTGTACCTATTTGATATGTAATTCCTGAACAACACGAGCCAGTATATTTGCATCAGTAAGTGTTCTAATACTAA
Organism: Raja brachyura; assembly: GCA_963514005.1. Next base: position 22,747,829 of record OY740785.1, on the reverse strand, counting down.
ACAGCAAGTTTAGCAACGGGATTGTTAACAATGTTAGTTTGCAGGAACCGAACCCTCACCAGAGATCGGGTCAGGTGAAACGAGTGTCGGTCACATCCAGTCTCCAGCTGACCCTGTCGGTGTGGAGAATGATCGCGTCCTCAGGAGAGGGAGTGAAGATTGTGAGTCAGGAGCCAACTCATTCTTACCACCACTAATGAAGGTCACGATCTCTACCCGTGTGGGCCAGCCCACTCACCACAGTCCGACCGTGCCTTAGTGTCGTATTGTCAGGAAGACCATGTGGAGACGTGTCAAAAGAACAAACAACAAACTGAAATAATGGAATAAAAATAAAAAACAACTCACATGACATAACCTGAATGTTCAGGACGAAAGACGACAGAAACTGATGGATCATTTGGATCAGGTGGACTTTCGACTTGAAGAGGCAATATAATGAAAAATGAAAATTCCTGTTTTATCCTGCCATTTACAAATGGGGCATACATTGCCCAACCAGCAGAGATGGGAACAATTGTACCTGTGGACAAGAAACTTCCTCAGTTATGGACAAGAGTCAAGAGTGAAGAATATTTAATTGTCATCAACTGAAAACAGAACAATGATATTCTTACTTGCATAACAGACCTGTGAAGATACTTTTCATAGAAAACACACTAAAGATACATTTTCAATAAATTATAAATGCCAATATTATTAGAAATGCCCCAAATCGTTTCAGCAACCAGGACAATCCGTAGTTCATTGTTTAGTTAGTGTTTGTATTCCTCAAGAGCATGTTCAAGAGCACATGCACGCCCAGGCACATACACACACACAAACTCAAACATACACACACACACACAGAGTCAGTCACAAATGTACAGACACAGAAGTAAAGATACGCACACAGACATACACATAGCATCACACACGGACACTGAGCATCATGCAAACACTTACACACGGACACACGCACTACAACTCAGATATATGCACACACGCACACTTAGAATCAAATGCATGCACACTCGGACACGCACACACATCCACACCCGCATAAACATACAAACACACACGTACAAACACAGACACACACATACAGCAGATTGTGGATTTTAGAATTTCCCCAATGGAACTTCAGCCGGTGTACATGCACAGCTGAATTCCCTTGTCAGCTCAGCTCAACCTGGAAATGTATGGATGATGAATGAAGTCACAACTGGAAAACTGTGAACAGTTCTGGTCAGCTCACCACAGGAAGGGAGTGATAGAATTGAAATTGGGAAGAATTGAGTTGGCCGCTTTTGACCAGCAAGGACAGGAAGGGCTGACTGGCCTCCTTCTGTCCTGTGTCCTTCAGTCTCTCCATGAAGCACAGAAAATCATCTGGTGACCAAATGTGGATCCTGTCTACCTGCCTGCACACTAGTTTGAAATAAGCTGGGTCAGACACTGAGACATAAGCCACGTTCCATGCTGTTACATTGAACGAACATCTAACGTACCTGCAGCATTATTGAAATGTGAATAATCAAAAAATCTGTCCAAGGCGATCTTTGTTGCAGTCTTCAAATCCGTTCCATTAACAAACGTATAAAGCCATTGCAGGTTTGTTAAAAGGAGCTCTTCATAATTCTAGAGTGATGAAAGGAAAGACAGGAGTCAATGGAATAGTGGTGAAGTTCAGGGGCAGCATCTGTGTTGGAAGCTGTGATTTGGGAGTCTGATGAGTTCTCAGTCTCCATGCTCTGATTGGACTGAACTGAGAGAATGTATTTTCATTCCCTATATTCTGTCAAATTTGCTGTAAGGAGCAGAATGTTCCCCGGCTTTCTACATTGGGTGAAAGGCTCCTCTGGAAAAAGAAAGGCTCCAGTGTGGGATGAGTGTGGGGAGTCTGAGCCCATTCCCCAGAGGGAGTGGAGTCTGGGCCACAACTGGTAATGATGGGGTGAAGTGGGGAATGGAGTCCTACTGGTGAGGCAGTGTCTGCTCTGTCAGTCTGGGCTGTGGTGATACATTGGACCTGTTCTCCCACTGTATGTGGTGCACCCAGACCAGGGGAAGTCTGAGTGTACAGTCGAGTCTGCACTCAACACAACCTTCCAATAGATGGGATACCCTGAGTGTGGTTATTTAACCTCGCAGACCACACTGCCCCACAGGTTGTCTCTGTGGCCTTGGCCCCACCATTCCCCACCTCTGTTCCCCCTGTCTCCCTGTGCTGATACAACCCCACTCCCTGCACCAACAAAAAAAGGTTCCAAATGATCATATTGTTTGTTGTGATATTTTAAATATTGGCCGACTTCTCGTTAATCGATCCACGGAACAAAAATCTTTATTCATGTTAAAATGTTGTCGGATCTTCATCACATGTTTAATTTCAGCTGTGACATAATTTCTGAGACTGAAAGTGGAAATAATTGTGCAGTCAGTATACAGGAAATATTCCTCACTCTCCATTCCCTCCGGGATAAACTCCAGAGGGAGTGAGGAGTGTGGAAGTGAAGATACTCAGCAAACCGAGTCCAAGGTCCATCCTGGTCTGTCAGGGTGAGCTCCACAACACAGAACAACGTACAACAGAGGATTTCAGGAATGGGTTTCAAACTATGGACGAATTTAACCCTGAGATGAGTGTGGAACAGCAAATTTCCTCTCTTCCTCACCATCCATCCCTGATAATTCCCAAAGGTACTTACATCATACACATTGACTGTTCCAACAGGATAACATATCATGCTCTTGCACGCCTCTACCACACGTTGATCTGCTCTTTTTCCTGCAACCTGCAGCCCCAGGAGGACAGAAAGAGTTAAACAGAGTCTCAGCATCTTGAGCTCCGCTCTGGTCACTGTTGGATGCACCCAGTCACTCTCCACACCTCCAGCTGGATCTGCTGTCTGAGCCCCGAGTTCAAACCTTTTTATACTGTTTTCTGAAGACTATTTTGAATATCGTGTCTGAGAAATAAAGTCAGGTTATGTATTATGCAAATATTGTTTTGTTCCGAGCTAATGGAATCATTAACAATCAGAGTTAGAAATGGACGTGTGAATTAACTGTTGCTGGACGGCGATCTCTGGGGAAGGTGGAGTCAGCAGTGTGGATGGTCATTAATGGCATCGGTTCGTGAGTGGTGGGGGAGTGGTTTTTCTCATCCACCAACATCCAAGTACCAGCCCTGGGACCTTCCCCATCTTTGAATCACATCCACATGACAGGCCAATGGTGGAATATTAACCAGAGCATATCCATTTTTCCCTCGTCTCAGTTCCTGCTTATTTCCATTGGAGAGAGTCAGTGGATCATTTCCCATTTAATCCCCTTGCCCAATTGACCGTGGGCCAACGTGCTTTTTTGTTTCATTTTGTGACCCACATCCCATATCTACCTGTATTTTTAACATAGTTTCAAAATATTATAGAAATCTTATCTTAAACTCGTCAAAAAAAACCAGCACATATTTTTAAAATATGGAAAAAATCTCCAATATTCCGAGTAGTCATCGTGCAATGTAAACACGTTTGACATCGATAGATTTTCATTCTCAATCTCGGCCTTAAACATATCCACTTAATTGGCCTCCACAGCCCTCTGTGGCAAAGAATTCCACAGATTCACCACCGTCTGAATTTAATCTAGAGATGCTGCCTGACCCGCTGAGTTACTCCGTCATTTTATGTCTATATTTGGTGTGAACCAGCATCTGCAGTTCCTTCCTACACAGCGAAAATTGGCTGTTGGGTTGCCTTGAAGGTTATTGGTTATCTTATATTATAAACATAGAGTAAAGTTCCTGTCTTCTTATTCCTAACTCATTCTCATTTGGGTACTGTACATGAATATTTTTTTGCACTGCATTACACCACATTCTTACACCATTCTGTTGCTTGCACTCACCCTTGTGTTTATTGTGGTGTTGATCATCACTGTGTGAATACTGTTACACTGTGATTTTCATGTGAACAAGAAATTTCATTGCAGCCTGGTGTATCTGACAAAATGTGAATCCCATTCTCCTCACTGCCTTCAGCTGCACCAACCCCACTCTCTCCGTCATCCTAGATTCTTGAACGAAAGAAGATTCACACGCCATCTATTCTCCCTGCTCTATAGGCCACATTGTTTGATGTAATATCTCAGATATTGCCAAACACAACAAACTTTGATTAACAATCTTTCATCTTCCCCCGAATTAAAATAATACTTGATATTTTTCATGAGATTTTTAAATTTCAGCTGAGACATTATTTTTAGACTGAAAAGGGAAATAATTGTGCAGTCAGTGATCCGGCAACGTTCCTGCCCTCCCTTTTCCACTGGGACAAAGTCCAGAGGGAGTGAGGATGAGGAGACTCTAAGCAAACTGAGTCCATGTATGTTGGAGATAGACACAGCAGGTACAGAACATTTTCATCCTTTTAGTTTTCCTCTCCCCTGACACTCAGTCTGAAGGGGGGTCTCAACTCGAAACGTCACCCATTCCTTCTCTCCAGCATTTATTGTCGATCTTTGGTCTAAACCAGCATCCTTCCTACAACCAAGGATCCTGGAATTTGGAATCATTGACCCTTGGAGTGCCTAATCTGAGGACAACGATAGTGTCCTGTGAGAGAGGACGAGTTTAACATATGGAGCAACCCACCACTGGTATTACATCACTGGGAATTTTGCAGCTGATGGAGCAAGGTGGATTCATGTAGAAAAATCTGACACTTCCTGGCAACCTCCTGTGAAGAGTGCTTGGTAACTTCAGGCTTCAGTACCTCCTGCCCAACTCATCAGTGAAAAGGACCTGCCCCAGATGGCGGGGAGCTTGATGATAGATGTCACCTTCCTGAGGCAACACTTCATGCAGGTGCTTTTCTTGGTGGCTATGGCTGTGCCCATGATGGGCTGTGATGAGACCACCACTTTCTGCAGCCTAATTCCCCTCTGTATTTTACATTCCATGACTGAAGGGAAATTTTTAGCATTGGAACATGCCAATTATGTGAGGCCTCTGATGCAAGAGTGTGATGTAATCTGTGAGGAGTGGTTTATTTTAGTTTCTTATTATTGTCACGTAGACTACCAAGATACAATTAAAAGCTTTTTTGTTGTGTGCTATCCAGTCAGCAAAAGACTATACATCATCAAAATCAAGCCGTCCACAGAGTACAGAAAGTTACAGAGCAGGTTTTGTATGTGAGGTGTTTAGTGGTGTTGGGGTATGAATGCTGGTACATCAGGTGCAAAGGGGGACCTGCCAGAACATCGAGACTAATTTCCAGACAGGTGATATCTCTGTTCTAGGTTATGAAAATTTCACACATTTATAAAGATGTTTATTGATCCAGTGCCAACTAGTGAACAGCTGATATGGAAATGCTGTCTGGTTCTATCCCTGTGATGGTCTTGGTGGAATTAACTATCTGGCTGCTGATTCCATGGATGTCTGAACAATTGTACCAGGTATCTGCGCAAGAATAGACCCATTATATCCAACAACCCCACTCCTCACTGTGTTTTCCAGTATACAGTGGCTTGCAAAAGTTTTCATACCCGTTGAACTTTTCCACATTTTGTCACATTACAACCATTTTATTGGGATTTTATGTGATAGACCAACACAAAGTGGTGCATAATTGTGAAGTGGAAGGAAAATGATACATGGTTTCCAAATTTTATTACAAATAAAAAACTGAAAAGTGTGGCGTGCAAAGGTATTCTGCCCGCCTGAGTCAATACTTTGTAGAACCACCTTTCGCTGCAATTACAGCTGCAAGTCTTTTGAGGTATGTCTCTACCAGCTTTGCACATCTAGAGACTGAAATTTTTGCCAATTCTTCTTTGCAAAATAGCTCAAGCTAAGTCAGATTGGATGGAGAGCGTCTGTGAACGCCATTTTTCAAGTCTTGCCAGAGATTTTGAATTGGATTTAGGTCTAGACATTGACTGGACCATTCTAACACATGAATATGCTTTGATCTGAACCATTCTATTGTAGCTCTGGCTGTATGTTTAGGGTCGTTATCCTGCTGGAAGGAGAACTTCCACCCCAGTCTCAAGTATTTTCCAAGAATGCCCTGTATTTGGCTCCATCCATCTTCCCATCAACTCTGACCAGCTTCCCTGTCCCCGCTGAAGAAAAGCATCCCCACAGCATGATGCTGCCACCACCATGTTTCACAGTGGGGATGGTGTGTTCAGGGTGACGTGCAGTGTTAGTTTTCCGCCACACATAGCGTTTTGCATTTAGGCCAAAAACTTCAATTTTGGTCACATCAGACCAGAGCACCTTCCTCCACATGTTTGCTGTGTCTTCCACATGGCTTGTGGCAAACTGCAAACAAGATTTCTTATGGCTTTGTTTCAACAATGGCTTTCTTCTTGCCACTCTTCCATAAAGGCCCGATTTGTGGAGTGCATGACTAATAGTTGTCTTGTGGACAGATTCTGCCACCTGAGCTGTGGATCTCTGCAGCTCCTCCAGAGTTACCAATGGGCCTCTTGGCTGCTTCTCTGATCAATGCTCTCCTTGCCCGGCCTGTCCATTTAGGTGGACGGCTATGTTTTTGTAGGTTTGCAGTAGTGCCATACTCTTTCCATTTTCGGATGATGGATTGAACAGTGCTCAGTGAGATGTTCAAAGCTTTGGATATTTTTTTATAACTTAACCCTGCTTTAAACTTCTCCACAACTTTATCCCTGAACTGTCTGGTGTGTTCCTTGGGCTTCATGATGCTGTTTGTTCACTAATGTTCTCTAACAAACCTCTGAGGCATTCACAGAACAGCTGTATTTATACTGAAATTAGATTACACACAAGTGGACTCTATTTACTAATTAGGTAACTTCTGAAGGTACTTGGTTGCACTGGATTTTATTTAGGGGTATCAGAGTAAAGGGGGCTGAATACTTTTGCACTCCACACTTTTCAGTTTTTTTATTTATAAAAAAATTTGAAAACCATGTATCATTTTTCTTCCACTTCACAATTATGCGCCACTTTGTGTTGGTCTATCTCATAAAATCCCAATAAAATACATTTACGTTTGTGGTTGTAACGTGACAAAATGTGGAAAAGTTCAAAGGGTATGAAAACTTCTGCAAGCCACTGTACCTGGACATTGTTTTTTTCACGATTGAAAAATAAGAAAAGTGCAAGTGTGTAAAGTTACTTTTAAATTGTACAGAATATGGAAGGTGGTTTGGATGGAACAGAGGGAGTATTTGTGAAAGGGGAGAGCAGGAGAAATGGGCAAATAGAAGTAATTAGAAACTCATGTTTCCTTATCTGTGTTGCATGTGCCTAAGAGCAGGTCTGTGGGGCTGACCCAGCTGGTCAGGCTGGGGTAATGAAGAGAGAGAAACTGAACCAATATCACAGATGAATGACCTAGGGCAGAAATGGCCACACTGATACAGAGAGAGTGAGGTATGAGCTACCTGAAGTTAGGGAAGTCAATGTAGTCAGGATATCCCCGTACACTCACCACTATGCAGCCAGTTTCTGCTCTAACTCCATCCATAAGTCTTCAGGTAGCACCACTGTGGTGGGCAGGATTATGAACAATAATGAGATGGAGATCTACAGGAAAAATAGACCGAGAGCTCAGTAGTATAGTGTCAGGACAACGACCTATCCCTCAACATGAGCAGGATGAAGGAGTGGGTTGGGGAACAGCTCTGCACAAGACCACAAGAAATTACGGACTTCGAGATGAAGTCAACATGAAAACATTTACCCTGATTAACAGAAAACCTATCAAGGCTCAACACCCCATCCAATCAACACTTAGCAGAGTCAGACTCTGCAACATTATTTACAAACTATTTACAAGGCGTATGCCTAGTTTGCAGCCATCCAATCCATTCTATGCATTTAGTACCAGATTGATTGGGCTTGCAAGGCATCCCATTCTTTGCTTGCAAATTGTATCTAAGTTCCAGACTTCATGGCACATCTCACAGCCTGTTCCAGCTCTGCAGGGAGCAATTCCAATCTGACCAAATCTCCCAGCAAACCTGAAACTCAACCACATTTTGAAGTCCTGGCTGGTCCAATTTAGCCAGGATTAACATAGCCCACTGACCAGATTTACCACTATTGACTTCATCTCCACTTCACACTGCCTATGAAAAAGATCCAACAAAGTCAAAGACTCACCCCATTCATTTCTTCTTCCTTTACTTGTTCATGAAGTAAAGATCAGCTTCCCAAACTTTTATCATGTAAAGTAGGAAATATCTGATGAGCTGACGGTGATCATTTCTGCAAACGGCATTAGGAAGGTCTGATATTGAAGAAGAATGGATTTTCCTTTTTCACATTATGCTCAGCTTCAAATTCCGAAGTGTGTCTCTGACAACCTACTCCATCTCAGTTGGTGATGTAGACTGAACCATACATGGGTAGGTCCAGATCTCAGACTTGGATGCTGGTGGATTTGGAACACCACTCCCCCATCACTCACAAACCCATAACCATCCTCCCTGCTGACTCCACCTTCACCAGACCTCGCTGTCCAGCAACAGTTATCACCCGACCATTTATTTCTTGCCCACAGACAAAAATTCTGTGACTGCTACGAGCACAGAACCACATTGTGAAGGCTTATTTGGATGACATTATATTAATTGGGGACACAAAGGAATCAGCAATAGCATCTGTTTCAGCTACCAAACTCATGTGTGAGAGGCTGGGATTCGTAATCCATCCAGTTAAGTCACAATTGACTCCAATCAGGGTAATTGATTACCTAGGGTTTACAATCAACTCAATTCAAATGTCAGTGACTCTGCCAGGTGGCAAGCAGGGAAGTCAGGGGTAGACATTACTTTTCTATTCAATCTGAAGTTAGGAAAATATGTTTCTGTACATCTCTGTCTCGTAGGGACTCAGTTAAATTGTGTAGGTTGAAATTGGGACACTGTGGGTTAAATTATTATTTGTACATTATCGGGAAACATGTTTCTGGCTTGTGTGAATGTGGGAGTGATGAGACAGTTTAGCATGTTTTCCCAGAATGTGAAAAGTATAGGGTAGAAAGAAAAGTATTGTTAGTTAGACTGATGGGACTTGGTGTTGAGGCTTTTTCTGTTTTATCTTTGTTTGGGCATAATGAGAAACATCAATTGATATCCAGGGCTGTTCTTCAATTCCTGCATGTGACAGGATTGTATGTAAGAATCTAGTTCAAGCTCTGAACTGTGGAAGGCAGTAATACACTTAGCAGCGTCTACACTGCCAGAACCCGGAAAAAAGAAAGAAAGAAGGTGGCAAGCAATCTGACTTGAAGGAAGCCTGCAATAAGCTAACTGCTAAGCAGCAGCCAACAATCAGACAAGAAGCAAGCATAATTGGCAAGCTTGTGGCAGCCTTTCCAGCTGTACGCTTCGGACCTTTGCACTACCAAAATTTACAATGTGCAAAGGAACGGGCCCTCAAATCTCACGCAGGCCAATTCGGGGAACATATGCACTTACCACCAGACGCCATTACGGAATTACACTGGTGGGATACCAATATACATCACTTTTCTAAGAAAATTCAAATTGACACACCATCGGTAATAATACAAACCGATGCGAGTGGCCTGGGCTGGGGGGGGGGCAACAGAAACCAGCTCCAGCTGCGGGGGCAGATGTAATGTGCAGGAATCATTAATCCTACAGCAATATGGCATCAACTACTTAGAGTTGTTGGGAGCACTCTATGGATTAAAGGCTTATTGCAGCAGTATGCATCATGTGCATGTTCAACTACAGATTGACAACACCACGGCAGTGGCGTATATCAATCACATGGGTGGAATAAAATCTGTATCATGTGATAAATTGACAAACCTCCTTTGGCATTGGTGTATTGCAAGGAACATTTGGGTCACGGCTATCTACCTGCCAGGTAGATACAATGTGGTGGCGGACACTAGATCACGGAAATTCAATGATAACGTGGAATGGATGTTGAATCATGTCGTGTTCACCGACATTTTTGCCAGATATGGCATGCCGGAGATTGACTTGTTTGCCTCCAGGTTGAATCACCAGTTACCCAAATATGTCTGTGTTAAAGAAGGAACTGCAGATGCTGGAGAATCGAGGGTTACACAAAAAGCTGGAGAAACTCAGCGGGTGCAGCAGCATCTAAGGAGTGAAGGAGATAGGCGACGTTTCGGGTCGAGACCCTTCTTCAGACTGGTCAGGGATCAGGGAAACGAGAGATATAAACAGTGATATGGAGAGATAAAGCAAGAACAATGAGTGAAAGATATGCAAAAAAGTATTGGTGATAAGAAAAACAGGCCATTGTAAGCTGTTTCTGGTGTGAAAATGAGAAGCTAGTGCGACTTGGGGGGGGGGGGGGGGGGAGATGGTGAAGGAATGTCAGGGCCCGAGGGCTGAGGGAGAGGTGGGGGGGTGGGGGGAAAGGAGCAGTCTGGGTTAACAGAATTGAGAAAATTCAATGTTTAAGCCCAGAGGATGCAGACTCCCCAAGCGGAATATGAGATGTTGTTCCTCAAACTTGCGGTGTTGTTCACTCTGGCCATGGAGGAGGCCCAGGACCGAGAGGTCGGATACGGAGTGGGAGGGGGAGTTGAAGTGCTGAGCCACCGGGAGGTCGGGTTGGTTATTGCGGACCGAGCGGAGGTGTTCGGCGAAACGATCGCCTAGCCTCCGCTTGGTCTCACCGATGTAGATTAGCTGGCATCTGGAGCAACGGATGCAGTAGACGAGGTTGGAGGAGGTGCAGGTGAACCTCTGTCGGACTTGGAATGACTGCTTGGGTCCCTGAAAGGAGTGGATGGGGGAGGTGAAGGAACAAGTGTAGCATCTCTTGCGGTTGCAAGGGAAAGTGCCCGGGGAAGGAGTGGAGCAGGAGGGAAGGGAAGAATTGACGAGGGAGTTGCGGAGGGAGCGGTCTTTGCGGAAGGCAGATAGGGGGGGAGATGGGAAGATGTGGCGAGTGGAGGGGTCACGTTGGAGGTGGCGAAACTGGCGGAGGACTATCTGTTGTATGCGCTGGCTGGTGGGGTGAAAGGTGAGGACCAGGGGGACTCGGCCCTTGTTGTGAGTGGGGGAATGGGGAGAGAGGGCAGTGTTGCGGGGTATGGAGGAGACCCTGGTGCGAGCCTCATCGATAGTGGGGGAGGGGAAACCCCGTTCTCTGAAGAACGAGGACATTTGCGATGACCTGGTGTGGAACACGTCATCCTGGGAGCAGATGCGGCGTAGTCGGAGGAATTGGGAATAATTTATTCCCAATTCCTCCGACTACGCCGCATCTGCTCCCAGGATGACGTGTTCCACACCAGGTCATCGCAAATGTCCTCGTTCTTCAGAGAACGGGGTTTCCCCTCCCCCACTATCGATGAGGCTCGCACCAGGGTCTCCTCCATACCCCGCAACACTGCCCTCTCTCCCCATTCCCCCACTCACAACAAGGGCCGAGTCCCCCTGGTCCTCACCTTTCACCCCACCAGCCAGCGCATACAACAGATAGTCCTCCGCCAGTTTCGCCACCTCCAACGTGACCCCTCCACTCGCCACATCTTCCCATCTCCCCCCCTATCTGCCTTCCGCAAAGACCGCTCCCTCCGCAACTCCCTCGTCAATTCTTCCCTTCCCTCCTGCTCCACTCCTTCCCCGGGCACTTTCCCTTGCAACCGCAAGAGATGCTACACTTGTTCCTTCACCTCCCCCATCCACTCCTTTCAGGGACCCAAGCAGTCATTCCAAGTCCGACAGAGGTTCACCTGCACCTCCTCCAACCTCGTCTACTGCATCCGTTGCTCCAGATGCCAGCTAATCTACATCGGTGAGACCAAGCGGAGGCTAGGCGATCGTTTCGCCGAACACCTCCGCTCGGTCCGCAATAACCAACCCGACCTCCCGGTGGCTCAGCACTTCAACTCCCCCTCCCACTCCGTATCCGACCTCTCGGTCCTGGGCCTCCTCCATGGCCAGAGTGAACAACACCGCAAGTTTGAGGAACAACATCTCATATTCCGCTTGGGGAGTCTGCATCCTCTGGGCTTAAACATTGAATTTTCTCAATTCTGTTAACCCAGACTGCTCCTTTCCCCCCACCCCCCCACCTCTCCCTCAGCCCTCGGGCCCTGACATTCCTTCACCATCTCCCCCCCCCCCCCCCCCCCCAAGTCGCACTAGCTTCTCATTTTCACACCAGAAACAGCTTACAATGGCCTGTTTTTCTTATCACCAATACTTTTTTGCATATCTTTCACTCATTGTTCTTGCTTTATCTCTCCATATCACTGTTTATATCTCTCGTTTCCCTGATCCCTGACCAGTCTGAAGAAGGGTCTCGACCCGAAACGTCGCCTATCTCCTTCACTCCTTAGATGCTGCTGCACCCGCTGAGTTTCTCCATCTTTTTGTGTAACCCAAATATGTCTCATGGGAGCCAGACCCAGGGGCAGTAGCAGTCGATGCGTTCACACTGCATTGGGGAGGAATATACCGACACATGGGATGTTAGCGTGGTGCTAACACTACTCTGTCAGTGGGCCCCAGCCACAACACTATCCTTACACAAGCTCACCCTCAAGGTGGTCATGCTAATGGCACTCATTACGGCGCGACGAGTCCAGACTCTGCACAAACTGCAACTCGACAACATGCACACCACTGCCAACACCATAACTTTTGTCATTTATGATTTAGTTAAACAGAGCAGGGCCAATATGCGAGGGCCCAGGCTTGAGTTCTTGGCAATACCCCGAAGATCCCCGAAGATCCCCTTTAGATCTGAGTGGGGCAGCATTCACTCGTGTATTGATATGGGAAAGAATGCTTCTTCAAGATCAATTGAGGCCCTAAATCCTCTGTAATCAGCTAAATTGCTGAATTACAATTATCCATCTTAAACTGGTTATACCAAGCACATGATCAGACTGGCCAAATCCTAGACTGATTTGGCATCCTCCACTTCCTTCAACCTTGAGAAAATATTAGAAATATACCCCTCTTGTACTTGGGCAGACTGTTCATCCTTTGTGAGATGTCTCTGTTTCAACTTGGATAGCAGTAGTTTCCTCTTTTAACCATAAGTACTGAAATCTTGGCTTCTCTACCGCGGAGGAATTAATCAGCCAGAAACTGAACCTTGTTACCGATTATGATTTGTAAAATGGAAAATTCGGAGGTTATCTGTCCCCACCCAATTGTCGAACCGTCTCACCTATCTCTGACTTGAATATCAACAGCACCTCTCATGCGACTGATGAATAACATTTGCATACCTCAATCGCCTCCACCTCATCGTCGCATTGCTGTCCGTGACGTGACAGACGGTGACTGTAGATATGATCAAGGCAGTTTCTGAGAAAGCACTTGCTATAAAACCACCTAGGCTGCCAATAAAATAATAGACAAAAGGTGATTATCACCCCCCGCCACCACGATCCAGCAATCACTGAGACTGATACCACCAAAAATGGCCTCAGACAGATGACTAATAGTCAACTGATCCTAGACTTTGCTCTGTCCCCTTTCTCAGGTATCATGGCCAGCTGGGGACGATACTGAATATGTCGAGAGCGCTGCATTCATGTTGAGCGCTGAAACCTGTGAATAAAAAGCCCTCTGGCTTGGTTAATTGTGAGGGCCTGGTGCTCCAACCAGCCTCAATGTAGCAGTATCTGCCACTCAATTGGTAGAGATGATATGTATGCAGGTAAACGGGAGTCTTACCCCAAAGGGTGTATTTACCACACCCACTGCAGCCTTGAAATTCTCTTGCGAGTCTTGACTTGCTAGCCCAAGTCTTCTCCAAAAATGTACTAGCAGACTGCACATGCTAAGCTAGCACAAAATTAGCATAAATTGGGTTGACCTCAGGCCTATACCCTCCTAACACAATTGAGTTTAGGCTGCGCTTTACACAAAAGTGCTAAGGCGGCTACTGAAATTCAGACAGCTGAATTCCCTCTACTCACCTTGCAAAGCCGAATCCTTCCCTGAGAATCTCTGACTTTCTGGGGGTTAAAGCCTTTTGACTTTGATTTGCCCTTCATATTGGCTCAACTGGTGGCATAACCGATGAACCTCCAGTGTCTGGCAGAATCAGAACATACATAATATCCAGCAGTGTCCTGCATGATCTTTTCAATCGACTGATGAAAAGTCAAATAACCAATGCTACTTGCCAGTTTTATCTCTAACAATTCTCCTATCCCCAAAGGGATGGCAAATTTAGTCACAAGTGCCAGCAGATCCCTTACGGCGCTTTTACTTTTATTATTATTTATATATTAAATATATATATATATTTGTTTTTTTATCTTTTTACAACCTGAACCTGCAAGTCAGGTAAAAAATGCTACAAGCCCGATCGGCATTTTGCTAGTTAGTTACCTATCCCCCAGAGGATGGCAAATGATGTTCCAGCAAGCTGGTAACTCTTTAGCCCATATGAAAAAATAAGCATGTGTTGAGGAAATCCCCAAACTACCCCACTCTACTGGGCAGCCTGATAACCTCATTCATAGATGTTGAGGCAATGCTTCCCTGGCCAATGTGATCTAATGGACGGCCAGTTTCAAGCTTGTCTACCCTGAACCTGGACAGACAAGCTGTTCCTTCTTGGAACTTACAGAGCTTGCTGTGTATCAGCAAGTTTCAGCATCAACGTGCTCTTCTCCAGACGCAGTGAAGGGTACTAGACAGACTATGCTGCCAGTATTTCCAAACCCTGGTCGGGGTGCTGCTCCATTTCAGAGCTTTTACGGCGGTTAGAAAGGAGACCTTACCTGCCAGTGTGTCCGAGCCCAGGTCGACCTCCTTGTTGGAGTTTCAGCGAAGTTCCTTTTCAGGCCGTATCTGACCACCTTTTCAGCCCCACGCTTGCTAAACAGCTCCCTTTCGGAGTTTTAAAAGCCATCGCTGTGCAAGGCACAATTGCCAGCATCTCTGAGCCCGTTGGGACAGACCGTTCCATCGGCCTTCTGCCTCTTCGGAGTCTTGCTGGAGCTTAACGTGCAGATCACGCCGCCAGTTACTCCCAGCCTGGTTTGACAGGCCGCTCCTTCGCCCCCTTCTGCTCCTTCGGAGCCTTAGCGGAGGTCACTGAACAAGCCATGCCTGCCTGTACTCCTTGCCTGATTCCACAGTCTGCTCCTGCGGGCCTTCTGCCTCTTTGGAGCCTTGCTGGAGTTTACTGTGCACATCGCGCTGCCAGTATCTCCCAGCCTGGATCGATAGGCTGCTCCTTTGGGCTAGCTGCTCCTTCGGAGCATTAGCGGAGCTCACTGGACAGGTCGCGTTTGCCAGTACTGCAAGCCTGGTTCGACATGCTGCTCTTGCGGAACCAGCGAGTGACTCTCGATTGTTCCTTTCCAGAGCTTCAACGGAGGCCGCGCCCTGTTTGCGTTCCTCCGTTTGCTCCCTATCGGAGCCTCCACAGAGGCAGCTGTATGGGCAGCGCCTGTCAGCTTCTCCGCATTCAGCCGCCTGAATTCAGCCATTCAATGCTCTCATTTATAAAGGCCAGCACACCAAAAGCTTTCTTTATCACCCTATCTTCATGCGATTCCACCTTCAGGGAACTATGCACAGTTATTCCTAGATCCCTCAGCTCCACAGCATTCCTCAAATCCCTACCATTTACCATGTATGTCCTATTTTGATTAATCCTGCCAAGATGTAGCACCTCACCCTTATCAGCATTAAATTCCATCTGGCATCTTTCAGCCCACTCTTCCAAATGGCCCAAATCTCTCTGGAGACTTTGAAAATCTACTTCATTATCCACAGCACCACCAATCTTAGTATCATCTGCAACTTACTTATCCAAGTTTCCACCCCATCATCTAGATCATTGATGTACATGACAAACAACAGTGGACCCAACACAGATCCCTGAGGCACCCACTGGTCACCGGCTTCCAACCTGACAAACAGCCATCCACCATTACTCTCTGGCATCTCCCATTCAGCCACTGTTGAATCCATCTTGCTGCTCCGCCATTAACACCCAACGATTGAACCTTCTTAACCAACTTTACATGGGGAACCTTGTCAAAGGCCTCACTGAAATCCATATAGAAAACATCCACTGCTTTACCCTCATCAATTTCCCTCGTAACCTCTTCAAAAAAATCAAGAAGGTTTCTCAAACATGACCTTCCAGGCACAAATCCATGTTGACTGTTCTTGATCAGACCCTGTTTATCCAGATGCTTATATATATTATCTCTTCACCATCTGGGACACACATTCTTCTCATGTTTAAAATCAGGCAGGTGGTACATTAGCCTAAAGATCACAGCATCAGATTCAGGAACGTTTCTCTGTGTTACAATATAATGCAGATAATGTCCAATAATGTCAAGACAACCAAACAGCCAATTTTCCCTATGTAGGAAGGAAATGCAGATGCTGGTTCACATCAAATATAGACACAAAATAACTGAGTAACTCAACGGGTCAGGCAGCATCTCTAGATTAAATTCAGAGGGTGGTGAATCTGTGGAATTCTTTGCTGCAGAAGGCTGTGGAGTTGAAGTCAGTGGATATATTTAAGGCAGAGATATATAAATTCGTGATTAGTACAGGTGGCAGAGGTTATGGGGAGGAGGCAGGCGAATGGGGTTAGGAGGGAGAGATAAATCAGCCATAATGATACCTACATTGGGGGTACTAGCTGCAGGAAACATTACCCATTCCTTCTATCCAGAGATGCTGCCTGTTCCACTGCGTTACTCCAGCTCATTTTCCCTTGGTGACTATAAATGCCTGCAGTTCCAATGCAGAATAAACCTCCAGAATTCTACAATCCTCAAAATCACAATGGCTGCAAAATGTTGTGACTTTCAATAACTCCCTGATGTAAGAGTGAGAGGTAAACTGTGAGGAGTTGCAGAGACTAGGAAACTACGAGCGACTGTGACTTAAAACTCATGGACAAAGCCAAGGGTTAGGGTTAGGGTCATTGAAAACTTGCAAATTCAAAGGGCACTTTGCGGTATGGTTAAATAAGTGAGTCTGGAGAGTTTCTCCTATATAAAACACGTATTCATGGTAGATGTGTTTATAGAGCAAGACTTTTCTCTGTCTCATTGCTCAGACAACCAAGGTTGAAACATACAGAGACACGTTTTGCATTGCACTGTTATTGAGGTCATTTGGGATTTTAATACAGGAAAATAGGTGCCACGTATAACAAACATCTGCCAGAACATCAAGACTAATTTCCAGACAGAGCACGTCACTTTAATCCATGTTAAACAAATTTAACACCCTTGTGAAGATGTTTTTGATCCAGTGTTCTTTTCGCAGGGTTGAACAATGCCAATTAAATGGCAGCTAATACGTTATGGAAATACTGCTGGATTCTATCCCTGTGATGGAGTTGGTGACATTAAAGGGCCTGTCACACCAGTATGCGATTCCATGCGGCAAGCGCGACCAAACCGGCAGCAGCGGCCGCACGGAGGTCGGGTGAGTGGCGCAACGCGGCGCAAAGTGAGGCGAACTTAGAGCAAAGTCTTAAAGGTAAGTTCGCCAGGACAGAGAGGGGCACACAGAGAGGGTCACAGAGGCACCTACAGATAGGTTCACAGAGGCACGACGTCGAGGCGGTGTGTAATGAATCGAGGCGACTGCAAGCCGACAAGCCGTTGCCGCGCGGAATTTTTGAACGCGGTCAGTTTTTCGGAGCCGCACGCGATGTCGGGATGAACTCCGCACAATTCCGCATGTCTCCGGCGATCGAAGTGGGACCGGCCCCGTGATGCCAGATGCCTCAAGCGACCACGTTAGGTCGCACTCATCGCATGGAGTTGCATGCTGGTGGGACAGGCCCTTAAGCCTCTGTGTGCTGATCCATGGATGTCTGAACAATTGTATCAGGAAGTTGAGCATGGAAAGGCCAGTTATATTTAATAATCTCACTCTCTTTGAGGTATTCTGGCCTCTATTATCTAATGTATGAAAATGGAAAAAAAAAAAATGGAAATTTGAAATAAAACAGAAAATACTGGGAACATCAGGGGAGTCAGGAAAATCTGTTGAGAATTAAAAAAAAAAAATGTTTCAGGTCACAGACCCTTATTAGGAATTGGGAAAGGGAGATAAAGAAGGTAGCTTTAAGTTGCAGACAAGGAGGAAGGAGGGATGGATGGGAAATGGGGGACATCAGTGGAAGGAAGGGACCAGTGAAGAGGGTTCAGAGGGCCAGTTAGGCAGTGATTGTGAATAAGTCATGAGTCTCTGGAGAGCGACTTACCAACACCACCCCCAACCCTGCCTCTTGCAATGATGCCATCCCCTACTCAATTTGTCCATCTCTGCTGCATCTACTCCGGCATGAGGCTATGTCTCGTCTTTGCCCAACACCTCTGCAGTCCTGGTAGCCAATTACAGGAAGGATTTGGAAGCTTGGGAATGTGTGTGGGGGAGGTTCACCAGAATGATGCCTGGATTAGGGGGTACTAGCTACATGGAGCAATTGGACAGACTTGGATTGTTTTCGCTGGAACGTTGGAGGTTGTAGAGAGAGTGTATAAGATTATGAGAGGCACAGATAGGATACAGAGTGAGAAGCTTTTTCCCCATATAAAAAAAATCAAATACTAGCGGGAATAGCTTTAAGATGAGAAGGACAAAGTTTAAAAGAGATGTGCGGGGCATGTTTTTTACACAATGTGTGGTGAGTGCCTGGAGCGTGCTGACAGGGGTGATGGATGAGAATGATATGATAGTGGTATTCTAGACATTTTTGGATCAACTTACGGATATGCAGGGAATGGAAGGATATGGATTATTTGTAAGAGTTGATCTTAGCATCAGGTTCGGTACCTTAGCTTTAAAACAACAAGTCCACATTTTCTCATTTTAACCTTGGGCAAGGGGATAAAATGGGCAATATCTGATCCACTGACTCTCTCCAATGGAAATAAACAGGAACTGTGACTAGGGTAAAATGGATATGCTCTGGTTAATATTCCACTTAGGTCGAAAAAATAGAGAGATTAAACGAAAAATTACCAGTTTGAAGTTTGATCTTCATTTTATGAGAAGTTGCGATAAGAGATTACGTGAAGAAGCCCGCCATGCGTGTCAACCTTCAAAGTAGCTGTATGAACCCACAGAATAGTTGCTGAACCTAAGCTGTAGAGAGATTGAAGACTGGAATTACCGAATTATCTTTATGAGAATAGGGTTGGGAGTCGAGAGCACGTAATCCCTCATCGCAACGTCTCATAAAATAAAGATCAAACTTTAAACTGGTAAATTCTCGTTTAATCTCTCTATTTTATTTCAAAGTCACGTGAGTGACTACATGAAGATTTCAAAGCTCTGTGGTTTCATACTGTGACATAATCTGTGTTAGAAACACTAAAACAGATAAACAATTAATGGCAGGAAAACATTAGGTATTAATATCATGATGCTAACCTGGATACATGGCCATTGCTCTAAACTGGCCTGTAGTCCCAATAGACTGTTGAGTTAGAATTATACACATTGTTGCATAAGTTATTGTCTATCTGCAACATCCAGACATTCCACCAAATGTTATAATTTATTAAGCTGCATTATGTAAACGTCATGCTGAAAGTGAAAACCATATGTTGAGAAAAACTTCAACTACTTAATTCTATTGCCCAGTCTGATAACCTCTCATAGATGATGAAGCAGTGCTTCTCTGGTCACTGTGATTCGTATAGCCAGAACCTGAACCAGGAGCTGCCTCAGGCATGTGTACATATACTTTAGCACCATCTCCATCACTACGTTCAACCGAGTGGGAGGAAATTGCAACCATGAACCAGGCGTTGCTTCAGGCTTAACGCATATACTTATGCATCATCTCCACCTCTCCATTTATTTGAGTGGGAAGAAAATTTGCAACCCTGAACCAGGAGCTGCTGCCTGACATGCCGTCATAAGATGGAGCATTCCTTGTGTTATAATTTGATTCATCAGATGTTCGTAATTGAGACAATCCCCAGTCATGTCCGACATAGATGTCCCAAGACTTGGCTGTGACTTTGCCCCGACTTGGGGTTTTCAGGCTGCTCCCTTCAGCAGCCGAACCAGGACTAGCTGTGCAGATCGATACTCTGTTGGTGTCATCATTTACCAAACTCTATTATAAACGTCCAATTAAAAGAATACACTATATGTGTTATAGTATAGCTGTAGCAACAACTGTTACATTTGTTTGGTGCTACAGCAGGCTGAACTTACCTAAGCGGTATCCTTTTTTAACTCACCTGCTGTCTTGAGACTATTGAAAGAAAATAACTCTCTTCCATATCATAGGCACCAGCGGCTGAGTGCACTTGTATGCCCAATGACATCCCTGATCTCTGCTGAGGTGGGTATGCTGTCAACCTCAAATGCACACAGTCCTGCTCATTTGCTTATGAGATTATTTCTATAACAAGCTACCCTAATGTCTGTATGACATGAAGACTAAGCCAGAGATTGAGCAAGGATGTGTTCTTAATGCAGAGATCAGCTGCTGAAGAATAATCATTTGAAGATACTGGTCCCATTAGGGAAATTTTGAGGAATATTTGCACAACAAATTATTGATATACATCGCACAGTACAATGAGTGTAGGCTACGAGAGTGGTGAAATAAAAAACACCCTGCATAACGTTAGAGAATAGTGGGTGAAGAACTAATCATTTACGTCCCACTTATGATATAGCAGAAATGATAAAGCAGTCAATTGTGCTGTCCCATAAAGTTTCTCTAGGCGCAAACTGGAAGCCACACAACCTTTGTTACTTCCGTATAGAATTGACTCACACATGTTGTTCACAAGCTTCTCATACAATCGTGCAGAGCAGCTGGCAGAGAAGACAGGCTGTCCCAGCCGTCACACGTGAAGGAGTAAATAAGAGTTGCTTCAACCGTCTACCCTGGCGTGTCTGAATAGGCAAACTGGTACTGTTAAATTCCATGTTGCCTTAAATGTAATATTGTCAAAATATCTACCGACAATGCATAAGATTTATTATTTGCAAATTTGCACAATACCCAAAACTCGGTGGCACAATGCCCTTAATCTGAGAAGGGCAGCATAGGCTTTCACCACTAGCTTTGTTATAAACAGCAGAAACTGTGCCTATGTGTATAGATATGACGGAGTATGCAACTACAAGATCGATTCTCTGAGTTAGTTAAATTGCAGACACCCAATCATCCATCTTAAACTGGGTAAGTGAACCCACAATTTGATTAGCCTAATGGTATACTGATTCCGCCTGCACCATATTTCTGTAATCTTGAGAAATATACCCCTCTAGTCCTTGGTCAGACCACACATCCTTGGATGAGTTGTCACTGAATGTACTTGGAACCGCTCCGCTGTTCCTCCGTAGATCCTTCGGACGGTCTTTTTGTGGGGCTCCGCTACCCGCGGAAGATGCATATCTAGCTATTCATACATATCGCTGATAATATAATCAGCAGCTAATGACTAGAGCTGAACCACGGTTTTCCTTAGATGTGAGAAAACTAGTTCCTTGTCAACTCTTGACTAAGAGCCACGATGAATACATAACGTTTCCCTTCAGAGTGGAGATTAGAATAATGCAAAGTTGAATCAATAATTATCTCGCAGACCTTTGAATGAGACCACATGTCTAAATTTCCAGAGTGCATAACACAATCAATTGGATGCACCACTCAATCGAGAATAGTGGTTTTGAGAACCTGTGGATTATTATGAATACATTGTTGGTTCACAACATGACCTGCAGGTCAGAAAAAGTTAGAATATGTTGCCGATCAGCTTTCTGCTGGTAACTATCTGTCCCAGACAAAATGGCAATGAAGATTCCAATGAACCAAATAAGGAGAAATAAACCCTGGAAATCTCCTGCAGTAACACCCACAATTTATAAATGTAAGCTCTGGCCGCCTGCTCCCGAATGGAGCTCTGATGTCGGCAGCCTCTTATATTAGGGCCGTCTGCTAAAGACTATAACAGTCACAGCCATAAACCCAGCTTTTAACGAGCCTGTCTTCACTGAACTGGGTCGTCCCCTGCCGTGCAGACTAATGACAACAGCCGTATGAAGCCCTATAACATCAGCCGCTTGCTCACGTTGGAGACTGCGGCAAAAATATACCCTACGTTAGATCCAGTGGAGCGGCTACTTTTTTGGAGGTCCGCTATAGAACGACCCAAAGAAAACTGACTTACCTTGCAGAGCAGTGCAGGAACTGCTCTGACTAGTGCCATGCGCTAGACGTATTGACGCGCATGCGGTCTGGCGGGCTTCTTCACGTAGTTACTCATGTGACTTCAAAATAAAATGTATCTGACAACCCTCTCCATCTCAGTTGGTGCATCAGCCTGTCTTGTGAGCCTGATTCAAAGATGGGGAATGTCCCAGGGCTGGGACTTGGATGTTGGTGGATGGGGAAAACCACTCATAAACCAATGCCATTAATGACCATCCTCACTGCTGACTCCACCTTCCCCACAGCTCGCCGTCCAGCAACAGTTAACACACACGTCCATTTAATTGTCCGCTGCAGGGTCTCAGGCTTCCTCAGATTCAGCACTCTGATGGTTAATGATTCCATTAGCTCTGAACAAAACAATATTTGCATAATATATAACCAGACTTTATTTCTCAGACACAATATCCAAAATCATCGTCATAAAACACTGTAAAAAGGTTTGAACTCAGGGCTCATGCAGCAGATCCAGCTGGAGGTGTGGAGAGTGACTGGTGCATCCAACAGTGAACAGAGCAGAGTCCAAGATGCTGAGTCTCTGTTTAACTCTGTCTGTCCTCCTAGGGCTGCAGGTTGCAGGAACAAGAGCAGATCAACGTGTAGAAGAGGCGTGCAAGAGCATGATGTGTTATCCTGTTGGAACAGTCAATGTGTATGATGTAAGTACTTTTGGGAATTATCAGGGATGGATGGTGGGGAAGAGAGGATATTTGTTGTTCCACACTCAGCTCAGGGTTAAATTCATACATAGTTTGAAACCCATCCCTGAAATCCACTGTTGTACGTTGCTCCCGTGTTGTGGAGCTCACCCTGACAGACCAGGATGGATCTTGGACTCAGTTTGCTCAGTATCTTCACTTCCACACTCCTCACTCCCTCTGGAGTTTATCCCAGAGGGAATGGAGAGTGAGGAATATTTCCTGTATACTGACTGCACAATTATTTCCACTTTCAGTCTCAGAAATTATGTCACAGCTGAAATTAAACATGTGATGAAGATCCGACAACAATTTAACATGAATAAAGATTTTTGTTCCGTGGATCGATTAACGAGAAGTCTGCCAATATTTAAAATATCACAACAAACAATATGATCATTTGGAACCTTTTTTGTTCAAAAATACAGGATGGTGCAGGGAGTGGGGTTGTATCAGCACAGGGAGACAGGGGGACCAGAAGTGGGGAATGGTGGGGTCAAGGCCACAGAGACAAACTGTGGGGCAGTGTGGTCTGCGAGGTTAAATAAGCACACTCAGGATATCCCATCTACAGGAAGGTTGTGTTGTGGAGACTCGACTGTACACTCAGACTTCTGGGTCTGGGTGCACCACATACAGTGAGAGAACAGGTCCAATGTATCACCACAGCCCAGACTGCAGAGCAGACACTGCCTCGCCAGTAGGACCCCATTCCCCACTTCACCCCCATCATTACCAGATGTGGCCCAGATCCCACTCCCTCTGGGGAATGGGCTCAAGTTCCTCACACTCATCCCACACTGGAGCCTTTCTTTTACCAGAGGAGCCTATCACCCAGTGTGGAAAGCCGGGAACCTTTTGCTTCTCACATCAAAGTTGACAGAAAATAGGGAATGAAAATATTCCAGTATTTCTGTAACTTCAACTCAGTAGTTCAGTCCAGTCAGATCACTGATCAGACTCCCAAATCACTGCTCCCAACACAGATGCTGCCCCTGAACTTCACCACTATTCAATTGACTCTTTCCTTTCATTACTCTAGAATTATGAAGTGCTCCTTTTAACAAACCTGCAATGGCTTTATACGTTTGTTAATGGAACGGATTTGAAGACTGCAACAAAGATCGCCTTGGAGAAATTTTTTGATTATTCACATTTCAATAATGCTGCAGGTACGTTAGATGTTTGTTCAATGTAACAGCATGGAACGTGGCTTATGTCTCAGTGTCTGACCCAGCTTACTTCAAACTAGTGTGCAGGCAGGTGGACAGGATCCACATTTGGTCACCAGATGGTTTTCTGTGATTCATGGAGCGACTGAAGGACACAGGACAGAATGAGGCCAGTCGGCCCTTCCTGTGTTTGCTGAGCAAAAGCGGCAAACTCAACTCTTCCCAATTTCCATTCTATCACTCCCTTCCTGTGGTGAGGTGACCAGAGCTGTTCACAATTCTCCAGTTGTGATTTCATTCATCATCCATACATTTCGAGGTTGAGCTGAGCTGACAAGGGAATTCAGCTGTGCAGGTACACCGGCTGAGGTTACATTGGGGGAGTTCTAAAATCCACAATCTGCTGTATGTGTGTGTCTGCGTTTGTACATGTGTGTGTGTATGTTTATGCGGGTGTGCCTGTGTGGGTGGGTGTGTGCGTGTCTGAGTGTGCGTGCATGTGATTCTAATTTTGTGTGTGTGCATATATCTGGGTGAATGTACGTGCGTGTGTCTGTGTGTGAGTGTTTGCATGATGCTAAGTGTCTGTGTGTGATGCTCAGTGTATGTCTGTGTGCATATATGTACTTCTGTGTCTACATTTGTGACTGTGTGTATGTTTGAGTGTGTGCATATGTCTGAGCGTGTGTGCATGGGCATGCATGTGCATGTGTGCGCGCATGTGTATGCATGTGAGAGAGAGTAATACTCAGCGTGTCAGGAAATGGCTGTGGAGAGATACAGAGTTAACCTTTCCCGCCTTGAAAAAAGTGGTGAACACGAGTTCTGTATTTGATCTCCAGGTGCAGGAACCTTTTCCCAACAACCATTAGGCTCTTGAACACGACAAACACTAACTAAACAATGAGTTATGGATTGTCCTGGTTGCTGAAAGGATTTGGGGCATTTGTAATAATATTGGCATTTATAATTTATTGAAAATTTATGTTTAGTGTTTTTTTCTATGAAAAGTATCTTCACAGGTCTGTTATGCAAGTAAGAATATCATTGTTCTGTTTTCAGTTGAAGACAATTAAATATTCTTCACTATTGACTCTTGTCCATAACTGAGAAAGTTTCTTCTCCACAGGTACAATCGTTCCCATCTCTGCTGCTTGGGGAATCTATGCCCCGTTTGTAAATGGCAGGATAAAGCAGGAATTTTCATTTTTAATTGGACTTTCTCTTCAAGTCCAAAGTCCACCTGATCCCAAATGATCCGTCAGTTTCTGTTGCCTTTCATCCTGAACGTTCAGGTTATGTCAGGTGAGTTGGTTTTTGTTCATTTTTTATTCTGTTTTCAGTTAGCTGTTTGTGCTTTTGACACGTCTCCACATGGTCTTCTTGACAACACTACACTCATGCACGGTGGGACTGTGGTGAGTGGGCTGGTCCACACGGGTAGGGATCGTGACCATCATTAGTGGTGGTAAGAATGAGTTGGCTCCTGGCTCACAACCTTCACTCCCTCTCCTGAGGTACGACCACTCTCCACGTTGACAGGTTCAGCTCGACACCATAGTGCACGATGTTTGTTTTGTGCTTTCCTGAATCTGCGTCACATGCAAATAAAGCAATTTTAGCTAAAGGTGAGTAAGCAGAAGACTAGAAGGTGGCCAATGCTGTGCCTTTGTTTCACAAGTGAGGGGACGACAAGCAGGGAACTACCCGCTGGTGAGTCTGACATAACTGCTGAGAATGTTACTGCAGAGCAGTCTGAGAGACAGGATCTCGCAGTATTTGCAAAGGCAAGGGCTGATTAGGGATAGTCAGCATGGCTTTGTGCATGGGGAATGAAGTCTCTCAAATTTGATTGCGTGTATTGAAAAGTCACCAAGGAGATTTGTGAAAGTTTAGTTTTAGTTTATTGCCGTCCAATTGAGTTCAATTGATTAAATTCAATCTGCCGATTCTCGGTCCATTTCTGGAACTGATCCATATCCCACTGTCTACTTTGACAATATTTCTCACTGTCTGCAACTCCATCAGTTCTGGTGTTGCCTGCAAAATCCATGTTGGCAACATCCACTGTTCCACTCTCATTGATCACCTTCTCCATCTAAGTTCACAAAACGTTATCTGCCATGGACAATGTCACACTGACTGACCCGACTTAGCCCATCCAAATTAGAGTAAATCCCATCTCGAAGAATCCTCTCCAATAGCTTCCCGGCCAGTGATGAGAGGCTAACCAACCTATAATGTCCTAGATTATCTCTACTTCTCTTCTTAAACAAAGTCCTGCCAGACTTCACTTGTGGCTAGAGAGAACACAAAGATCTTCATCGGGTCTCCTGCTATCTCTTCTCTGGCCTCTCTCAATAACCTGGCTCCTAACAGGCCATGGACATTTATCCACCTTAATGCTCTTCACGAGCTCCAACTCTGCAAAAAGTGTCCTGACTCGAAGTGTTGTGATCCATGTCCTCAGTGGTTCAATGGCTTCTTTATTGTCACGTACCAGGTACAGTGAAATAAATGTTTTTGCATGCAGCTCAGCAAGACTATTCCCATACATAAGCACAATCACCCCTGTTAGTACATTAGTTCTCCATAGTTCTCCACGGATGCTGCCTGACCCATTGAGCTACTCCAGCTTTTAGTAAATCAGTATCTGTAATTCATTGCATATTATTGGTATTCTCCGTACGGATGTCACTGTTTTCCATATTCCTTTTTTGTTTAAGCCTTTCTAATTGCCTATTTGTGTACCTTCATGTTTGTTTTCTTCAAAGGAAGAGTATCTGAGGTTTATATAAGTGAGACCGGCAGCATCTCTGGACAGAAGGAATGGGTGATGTTTCGGATCAAGACCTTTCTTCAGATCCTTCTCGACCCAAAACAGCATCCATTCCTTCTTTTCAGTGATGCTGCCTGTCCCACTGAGTTAATCCAGCATTTTGTGTCTATCTTCAGTGTAATCGAGCACCTGCAGTTTTTTCCTAAACATCTTGAAACTTATGGACACAAGGTGCTGGAGTAACTCATCGGGACAGGTAGCATCTCTGGAGTCTGAAGAAGGGTTCCTACTTGAAAAGTCACCTATCCATGTATTCATGGGGTGCTGCCTGACCCCCCCTGTGTTACTCCACGGTAAAGATGCCTCCACATCCCCGGTATTTCCATTTGCCCTTCCCCACCAAAAGAACATCTTGCTGCCTTGACTTCATTCCTTCCCCAGCTCTAGTCTCTACAGAATTACCATCAGCTTTACAGGATTCCACCCCCAGACACATGGCCCCCTCCCTCTTTCATTCAGTTGTTTGAAAGGTTTGCTTCGATGTGGCCTTTAGGTCGGCATGGACAAGTTGGGACAAGGAACCGGTTGCCATGCTCGATATTCCATGACTTGTACAAAGGATTCCTGAATTGAGTCCTGCACCAAGTAACGGCCAATAGAGGGCAGCAGTCACACACAGGAGGAAAGCCGTGTGTTGCAACCATGGTGTTCAATGATCTGAGGGGTGAGTGATGAGGGTAGAGGATGGAAAGCACTGTGGGAGGGAAAGATAATTCAGACCGTCAAATGTTGAGCCAGAGGAACTCAGCGGGTTGAAGTGTATCTGAGGAGGGAAAGGAGTTGTCGGTGTTCGGGTCTAACCCCTGCATCAGGACTGAATTCCGAGTCTCGCAGTGGGGAGCAGACTCTCCTTCTCACTGTATGGGGCCGACTGTGGCCCCAGCCCAGAGGGAGCAATGATACCAGCTCACTTTCAACCTCAGCGATACGGAAAGTGGTCTTTTGTTTACTTAATGGAACAATTGTTCTTAATTATTTACAGGACATTTGAGCAGAAAACTGAAGACTACGAGAGACTCGCCAATGAATTAAAAAATGACTTGGAGCAAGACCACCGTTCCTTTCGCAGCCATTATGTCTATATCGGATGGTACAACACACGGGGACTTGTGCAAATAGTACTTGCAACAAAGTGAAGCATATTCTCTATCTCAGAGGTTCTGCTACATATTCATGTTCCAAACAGTGAGATGTGCTAAACTCTATTCTTCACTTTAACAAGGGTCTCCCACCCACTACATCAACAACATGTATTTCTGTGGCATCTTAATGGAGCAAAATCTGCTCTGGGAATCAAGGGACATGGGGAAAGAGCAGGAACGGGTTACTGAATTTGGATGATCAACCATGATGATATTGAATGCTGGCTCAAAGGGCCGAATGGGTACTCCTGCATCTATTTTCTATGTTTCTATGTTACACGCATTGGATGAACCCTGTAAGTTTGCCACTGTTGGGGTTTTGAACCATCCCCTGTACCCTGTGTATAAACACTGCCCTCTAATGTAGTTGTCAGTTCCCACCTCCCACCCACAGGGCTGCAGTGAAGGGGGCTCACACTTCAGTCACAAAGAACCAGTTACACTCACCCCAATGTGAAGCTTTCCCTGGTTGGACATCTGGGTGTTTGGGGAAAAAGCCATCAAGGCAGAGATATCTGCTCCGTCTCCACACTGCACAGTTGTACATGGGTGGGGGCCTCTTCTGGGCAACAGTGTCCTGTCCTCTACAATGTGGAGAGTGTAATCCCAGGGTGCTGTAGGAAAAGCAACTCATTGACTGGAGGAGCTACTAGTGGGCAATTGCTCCTGTTAACACCAGTCCATTCTCAGCTGCTCTTGCGGCATTAATAAGCCGTTGTCTTTAGATTCTTTGTGTGTGCTTTGTTTTCCAAACTGCTGGGAATGTTTTCTCACTGTGAAATAAAGAGGGTGATGCATCACCACACTGGGTCTCGGGGTCTATTCTTACTCAGAAACAGAACTGGTCACTGATCACACCTCCAGTCCCACAGTGACTCTTTGGCTCAGCACACAGTTGGGGAGACGCACGATATGTGGCCCTTCACGGATGTTTGGTGGAAGTGCATCAGGAAGTCTTGCTGCATTTGTGCACAGCTTGATGAGACCACATGTCAAATATGATGATTGAAAGCAAAACATTAGTGCTGTCAATAGGTAAATACTATAGAAAATAGTGGAGATACTGAAATACGAGTGTATGTTTATTCTCTAGCCTCAATGGTATTCTGGTCTTGCCAGCAACGGAGACTAGTTTCACTGGATAATTGCTAGTTCATAGGTTCATCAGTGATAGGAGCAGAATTAGGCCATTCACCCCAACTAGTCTATTCCACCATACAATCATGGGCGATCTATCTCTCCCTCCTAACTCCATTCTCCGGCCTCTTCCCATAACCATTGGCACCCATACTAATCAATAATATGCCACTGTGCTTTAAAATACACAAAGACGGCCTCAACAGCTGTTTTTTGCAATGAAACCCACAGATTCACCACCCTCTGACTAAATAAATTCTTCCTCATCTCCTTTATAAAGGTATGTCCTTTTATTCTGAGGCTATGGTCTCTGGTCCTAGACTCTCCCACTAGCGGAAACATCCTCTCCACATTGACTCTAGCCAGGTCTTTCACTATTCGGTAAGTTTCAATGAGGTCTCCCCTCTTCCTTCTAAATGCTGGTGAGTATAGCCTCGTGACGTAAACGCTCATCATATGTTAACCCAATTATTGCTGGCAGGAGGAGATAGTGTTCTGAAGAGAGATTTGGTAACATTGGTCTCTGCTCGCTGGAGCCCTTGAATCCTGGCAACATCCTTGTAAATCATCTTTCCACATACAATAGAACAGAACAACATAGGAGCAGAACCTTCAGCTCCCAATGTATTGTGCCAAACAATCATGCCAAATTAAACTAATCTCCTCGGCCTGCAATTGATTCATACCTCACCAGTCTTCACACATCCATGCCTGACTATCTAAAAGCCTTTTAAATGCCTCTATCATATCTGCCCACCAACATAATGTAACCCCCCCACCCCCACTCCCATACACTTTGCCCCTCTGACCTTAAAGCTATGCCCTCCAATCTTTGACCTGTCCCACCTGCTAAAAGGTTACGACTATGTACCCTTTCTAAGCCTCTCATTAGTGATGGAGCTGGAAGCAACATCCCCCCTTCCATTCTTGCCATTAACAATCTTGCCATTAACTATATACTGTCCCCTTACATTCTCACACTTGCTTGGATTAACTCCATCTACAATTTCACTATCTTTACTGCTTCGGCAAGGCCACCGGCATAATCAAGGACCAGTCTCACCACGGACACTCCCTCTTCTCCCATCAGGCAAGAGTTACAAGAATAAAAAAAGCACACCTCCAGATTCTGGGGCAGTTTCATTCCAGCTGTTATCAGGCAACAGAACCATCCTATCACCAAGAGAGTGGTCCTGACTTACAATCTACCTCATTGGGGACTTTCAGACTATCTTTAATCGGGCTTTACTGTACTCTATCTTGCACTAAACATTATTCACTTTACCCTGTATTTCTACACTGTAATCATGTATAATCTTTCTGCTGACTGGTTAGCAGGCAACAAAAAAGCTTTTTGCCGTACCTCCGTAAACATGACAATAAACAAAGCTAAACAAAACTAAACTAAATTTTATTAAACTACATTACTGATCTGTACATCATGATATTTCGACAGCCGTCCCCATTGTCCGCAACTCCACCAATTTTGGTGACGTCTGCGAACTTAATAACCAATCCATCTACATTTACGTCCAGGACAGTTTCTTCCCAGCTGTGATCTGGCAACTGAACCATCCTACAAACAACTATAGAGCTGCCTTGAGCTTTTATCTACCACATTGGAGACTCTTGGACTATCTTTTATCGGACTTTAGCCAATAGACAATAGACAATAGATGCAGGAGTAGGCCATTTGGCCCTTCGGACCAGCACCGCAATTCAATGTGATCATGGCTGATCATCCAAAATCAGCACCCCGTTCCTGCCTTCTCCCCATATCCCCTGACTCCACTATTTTTAAGAGCCCTATCTAGCTCTCTCTTGAAAGCATCCAGAGAACCTGCCTCCCCCGCCCTCTGAGGCAGAGAATTCCACAGACTCACCACTCTCTGTGAGAAAAAGTGTTTCCTCGTTTCCGTTCTAAATGGCTTACTCCTTATTTTTAAACTGTGGCCCTTGGTTCTGGACTCCCCCAACATTGGGAACATGTTTCCTGCCTCTAGCGTGTCCAAACCCTTAACAATATTCTCTCATCCTTCTCAACTCCAGAGTTTACAAGCCCAGCTGTTTCATTCTCTCAGCATATGACAATCCCACCATCCCAGGAATTAACCTTGTAAACCTACGCTGCACTCCCTCAATAGTAAGAATGTCCTCCCTCAAATTAGGGGACCAAAACTGCACACAATAATCCTGGTGTGGTCAAACTAGGGCTCTGTACAACTGCAGAAGGACCTCTTTGCTCCTATATTCGATTCCTCGTGTTATAAAGGCCAACATGCCATTCACTTTCTTCACTGCCTGCTGTACTTGCATGCTTACTTTCAT
The DNA here is from genome assembly GCA_963514005.1 of Raja brachyura. The sequence goes on along the minus strand of OY740785.1, from coordinate 22,716,306 downwards.
AGACTGATGAACAAGGACCCGCAGATCCCCTTTTCCCAACTTGACGCCATTTAGATAGTAATCTGCCTTCCTGTTTTTGCTACCAAAGTGGATATCCTGACATTCATCCGCATTAAACTTCATCTGCCATGCATCTGCCCACTTCCCCAACCTGTCCAAGTCACCCAGCATTCTAATAGCATCCTCCTCACAGTTCACACTGCCACCCAGCTTTGTGTCATCTGCAAATTTGCTAATGTTACTTTGAATTCCTTCATCAAAATCATTGATATATATTGTAAATAGCTGCGGTCCCAGCTCCGAGCCTTGTAGTACCCCACAAGTCACTGCCTGCCATTCTGAAAGGGACCTGTTAATCCCTACTCTTTGTGTCCTGGCTGCCAACCACTTCTCTATCAATGTCAACACTCTACCCCCAATACCATGTGCCCCAATTTTGCCCACTAATCTCCTATGTGGGACCTTATCAAATGCTTTCTGAAAGTCCAGGTACACTACATCCACTGCCTCTCCCTTGTCCATTTTCCCAGTTACATCTTCAAAAAATTCCTGAAGATTGAATTAGCATGAATTCCCCTTCGTAAATCCATGGTGACTCGGACCAATCCTGTTACTGCTATCCAAATGTTCGGCAATCTCATCTTTTATAATTGACTCTAGCATCTTCCCCACCACCGATGTCAGGCTAACTGGTCTATAATTCCCTGTTTTCTCTATCCCGCCTTTCTTAAAACGTGGGATAACATTAGCTAACCTCCAATCCACAGGAACTGATCCTGAGTCTATAGACATTGGAAAATTATCACCAATGCATCCACAATGTTTAGAGCCACATCCTTAAGTACCCTGGGATGCAGACCCCCCATCAGGCCATGGGGATTTATCAGCCTTCAGTCCCATCAGTCCATCCAACACCATTTCCAGCCTAATGTGGATTTCCTTCAGTCCTCCATCACTCCAGATCTTCTGGTCACTACTATATCAGGAAGATTGTTTGTGTCCTCCTTAGTGAAGACAGATCCAAAGTACCTGTTCAACTCATCTGCCATTTCCTTGTTCCCTCATCTTTGCTACGTTGTACTTCTTCGCTTTAATTTTGAAACTGTCCCTGACGTCCCTTGTCAGCCATGGTCGCCCCTTTCTCCCCTTGGAATCTTTCTTCCTCCTAGGAATGAACTGATCCTGCACCTGTATTATTCCTAGAAATACCTGCCATTTTTGTTCCACTGTCATCCCTGCTAGTGTATCTTTCCAGTCAACTTTGGCCAGCTCCTCCCTCATGGCCCCATAGTCCCCTTTATTCAACTGTAACACTGACACCTCCAATCTACCCTTCTCCCTCTCCAATTGTAGATTAAACCTGACTATATTTTGCTCACTACCTCCGAATGGCTCATTAACCTCAAGGTCCTTCATCGAATCCGGTTCATTGCATAGCACTAAATCCAGAATTGCCTTCTCCCTGGTAGGCTCCAATCCAAGCTGTCTAAAAATCCATCACAAAGGCACTCAACTAAGCCCCTTTCTTGGGTCCAGTACCAACCTGATTTTACAAGTCTACCTGCATGTTGAAATTTCCCATAACAACCACAGCATTACTTTTGGTACATGCCAATTTTAACTCCTGATTCAACTTGCGCCTTTTGTCCAGGCTACTGTTTGGGGGACCTGTAGATTAGTCCCATTAGGGTCTTTTCACTCTTACAATTCCTTAGTTCTAACCATACTGACTCCACATCTCCTGTAGCAATGTCACCCCTTCCAAGGGACTGAATTTCATTCCTCACCAACAGAGCAACCCCAGCATCTCTGACCACCTGTCTGTCTTTTCGATAGTTCAGTTCCCAGCCCTCGCCCTCTTGCAGCCATTGTAGTAATTCCCACAACATCATACTTGCCAGTTTCTAACTGAGCCTCAAGCTCGTCCACTCTATTCCTTATATTTCGCGCATTCATATACAGCACTTTGACCTCCGTATTCACTCCCCCCCTCGCACCACTCGCAATTGGCCCTGACCTTACTCTGTTGTCCCTTCTCGAGCTTTCCTTCCCATTAATTCGAGAATCTTTTGTAAATTTTCCTGTGGTCACGTCCCCTTCAACTCCATCTTTATACTCCCAATTTGTCAATCCCTCCCCCCCACTATTTAGTTTAAACCCACCCGCGTTGCCCTAGCAAACCTGCCTGCCAGAATGTCGGTCCCCTCCAGTTAAGGTGTAACCCATCCCTTTTGTACAAGTCACCCCTACCCCAGAAGAGATCCCAGTGGTCTATAAATCTAAATCCTTGCTCCCTGCTCCAGTCCCTGAGCCACACATTCAGATCCCCTATCTCCCTGTTCCTTTCCTCATTAGCATGAGTTACTGGAAGCAAACCAGAGATAACCACCCTAGAAGTCCAGCATTTCAGTCTTCTCCCCAACTCTCTGAACTGCTGTTGGAGAACCTCCTTACCCTTCTTCCCAATGTCATTTGTGCCTAAGTGCACAACTACTGCCGGCTGTTCACCTTCTCTCTCTCGAATGTTCTGAATTCGGCTCGTGACATCCTGAACCCTGGCACCAGGGAGGCACCAGACCATCCTCGCAACTCGTCTGCTGCCACAGAATCTCCTGTCCGCTCCTTGGAGAATGGAGTCACCCACCACTAAGTCTCTGCCCTATGTTAGTCTCGCCGGTCGAGTCCCATCTCTAGGATTGGAGCCAGCGACGTGTCCGCCACTCGGACTGGAAACATCGTCTCCCCGGACAGTTCCCAAGAGGGCATACATGTTTTCATTATGCACAGCCAACTGGGTCTTCCGCATTCCACGATTTCCACCCTTTCTCTCCGTCACACACCTTGGTTCTTCCCGTATCCTTGGCATGACTACCTCACTGTAGGTCCTGTCCAGGAAACTCTCGTTTTCCAGGATGCCCCGGAGGTCATCCAGCTGCTTCTCCAGTACCCAAACATGGTCCTTTTGGAGCTGAAGCTGAACTCACTTGCCACAGTTGTAGCAGCCAGAGGCTCCATCCGTATCCCTGGGCTCCCACATTCTGCAAGCCTCACTGTCTCATCTGCCCCGACATGTGTTCACTGTGTGACGTCCGCTCGAGCGTTATGCATAGCCTCCTCTCCTCAACCATCTCGCCGAAGACGCTCGAGCCGAAGACTCACACTTTACTCACAAGTCTCTCGAGCCAAAGACTCACACTTTACTCACAAGGCCGCTCCCTAAGAGCCGTCTTGCTTATATTGACTGATAAATTGCCAAACTCACCAATTTACAAACCAAATTCCTCAGTTTCCCCCCCGTCTGACTCACTTCTAACCTCCGCCCACTCGTGCTAGAGCCAATCAGTGATTTTTCCTGCTTCTCTTTGCTGCTGTTTATTCAAAATACATTAGAAATCCATAGTAATTAGAAATAAATGGACAAAATTCTGAATACGATCTCTAAATTGTATAACGATGAATTGGAAGGACCATAAAGCTTGAGATTTGGAACTAACATGAGATTTGGCTTAGGATTATTTAAAATTTGATTATTAACTTGGTACTTTTATTGTCTCACCCCCAGAGAGGGAGCCAAAGATGGGAATGATTATTCAAAGAACATCAGGGAAGGACAGAACTTGGAAAGGTCAAGTAAAATGAAGGAATATCCACGCAACATGAGTAGTGGCATTGAAATAGTAAGAAAGAGGAAATGTGAATAGCAGAACTCCCCTTCGAGAAAGTTAACTGCCTAGAAAGAGTTACTGGAGGAGAAGTCATATTGAATTAGAAGAGGTACTAATGGAATGGGTACTTATTGTCGGAGTCGATGTATTTGACCGGTGAATCTAAATTTGTCTCACCCTTGATATAGCAATGTTACAAAATTTTGAGATTTTAAAGATCAAGACTGCAATTTATCCCATCAGATCGAGCATAAAAAAAAGTTTAATTTGACACCTAATTCACTTTCATATCTTCAGTATTAAGAAAGTTATGACCATTTTCATACTCGGAAATTAGCATCTTGTTCCCCATTGCCTTTCAATTGACTTAACTCAAAAGCTGTGATCTAGAACCGTTAAAAGCCCATAACTTTCTTAAAAATTAGGAGAACTCAATGAAATGTTCAGTTATTATAGATTGAAGCATTCTGAAACAAATATGAAACAATCTTACTTCGATGTACTGAAATTAAAGCATATAATTAGTTAGTTATCTAATTGTAGCTAATTACACAATTCAATGAGTAGATCTAAACATCTATCCATTTCTTAAGAAAAGATAAACTTTTTTTAAATTGCCTAAGTGTCCAAATAACATTCACACAATAATCCACAATATAACTTAATTTTTAAATCTCATTTTCATGAATTTCTGGGCCAAATGGAAGGAATTTAGTGTTTACTGCCTGTAAATTAATGGCCATTTAAATCAATTAGCGAGTGGGTTTTAGTGGAATGCGGTGGATTGGAACGTTGCGGTTTGCGGTGAAGTCGGGAGGAAAAATACTGTTGGTTCATACACTTTTTTTGGACCCCATTTCGCAACATGAAAATATGATTAAAGCCTCCATAAAAACCAACTTTTAATATAAAAATAAATTGTGTACCTTTTTTTCTCCCCTACGCAAAATCCTTCCCGTTGTCGGCGCTCACGGCTTTTGAAGGTGATTTTTAAATTACTCTAGATAATAAATAATCTAGCGTAATTTAAAAATACCTTCATTAATGAATTGTCGGAGCGATTTTTCTTCCGCAACGAAATAGCCCGACATGGATCGATTTGCCCAGTCTGTAGAAAAACGGCACTTTAAGCCCGCCCACCACTGAAAGGCGCCAAAGTCACGCACACGGGGAGCTGCTCAAGGTAAGTTTTGTAACATACCTACTTGATAGTAAAGCGGCTCCTATTATCAAGGTGTAAAGAATTGTCCCTCGATTCGACATTCTTAATTGGCTTTATAATAATCTACAACATATGGAAATTAATTGATTAAAATTTAAACATCTAGGAATTCCACATCAATTGAATTGAATTGTGTTATTGACCACAAGGTGTGGAATGAGAAGGGTGCGACGGACCCTGAAACGTAAAATATTTAGATTGAAAGCTGAGATCTTCTGGAAGAGCACTTGGGACTGCGTGACCTTTTAGAGTGTTTCTGCTTGCACGAGGCTAGAAGGGCTTGGCCAAGCAGATAAAAGGATCGAACCTGCGGTGGTTAGGTATCGTATAGGGGAATTTGTGTTGTGTTATCCAAAATAAAGTTTTGTTGCACAAGTGATTGATTCAGTATTTTATTGACTCAAACTAGACTGGGGGAGCTTAGAGCGAGCTATTTACATTGGGAGCCGTGACATGGGAGTCTGATGAGGCCGCAGTCTCCGTCTTCTGACTGTTTTTTATCTACACTTTCTCTAAAGTTGTAACACTGTATTCTATACTCTTTTGTATTACCTTTCACAAGTTTACTTTAGATATACAGCGTGGAAACAGTCCCTTCAGTCCACTAAGTCTGCACCGGCCAGCAATCCTCATACACTAGCACTATCCTACACATACTAGAGACAATTTGCACTGATACCAAGCAGAATTAGGTAATTCGGCTCAACGTCTACTCCGCCATTCAATAATGGCTGATCTATCTCTCCCTCCTGAGCCCATTCTCCTGCCTTCTCCCCATAACCCCTGATACCCATACCAATCAAGAATCGATCTATCACTGCCTTAAACATATCCACTGACTTGGCTTCCACAGCCTACTGTGCCAAGAATTCTACAGATTCATCACACTCTGACTAAAGTAATTCCTCCTCATCTCCTTCCTAAAGGTAGGTATGTTACAAAACTTACCTTTAGCGGCGCTGTAGTTCAGTCACTGGCCGTGTGCGCGACTTTGGCATCTTTGAGGGGGGGTGGGGGTGGGGTTAAAATGCAGTTTTCAAATGCCTTCCAGAATTATATTTTCTAGGAGTGAGAGCTTTTTCTGGAGATTCGTTCTGACTGCCGGTAAGTGAAGAAAATGTTTTAAATCGCCCGACTATTTCAGCACTGGAGTAAAATAAAAATTAGCTCCTAATGCCGTGAACGCCGACAACGGGGACGGATTTTACGTAGGGGACAGTTAAAGGAAATCCGTTTATTTTTTCATATAAACCTGCTTGTTAAGATGACCTTCATCAAAGTTTCATGTCGCAAAACGGTGATTTATTCCCCATATGAACCGGCAGTGTTTTTCCTGCCGATATGGGGTTTAAATTCACGGCAACCGCAACATTCTAATCCATCGCGTTTCATAAAATCCCACTCGCTCTACGGGTCTTGATGTTGGAGCCCCCGGCGGGTGCTAGCAAGTCCCACGGTGTAAGGTCCCGCTCCAGGTCATTTTCAACCCCGCAACTCGGGCGGGAGAAGCTGCCAGTGCACGAGCTCCGAAAAGCGATCTCCCACCAGGGACCCGCTAACTCCCGGTGTTACCGTCCACCGGCCTGCAGCTGGAGCCTCTGAATCTCCGGGGTCGGGCTGCAGCAGTGCGCCACCACAGCTCTCCACGCTCCGAAGCCGGCCAGTCCCACGATGGTAAGTAAGTCCGCAGCTCTACGACTGGAGCCCCAGGTCGTTTCGGTTGGAGGCCGCTCCACGGTGCTAGGACCCAACGACAATGGAGACCCGACAGGGGAAAGGTTGGGTCCTCCGTACAGGGAAAATATTTTAAAAGTTTCCCCCACCCCCCACCCCCACACATACCCAGCTAAAAAAAAAACATTATAACTACACTTAAACGAGACAACATTTTTTTTTTAAACCAGATGGACTGCAGAGGCCGCTGCGACGTGAGTCGCGCCACGCACCAGGATATTTTAAGAAATTTAAACTTGTGCATGGATAGGACAGGTTTAGAGGGATAAGAGCCAAATGCAGGCAGGTGGGACTAGTGTAGATGGGACATGTTGGCCGGTGTGGGCAAGATGGCCGAAGGGCTGTTAATCCTGGCTAAATTGGACCAGCCAGGACTTCAAAATGGGGTTAAGTTTCAGGGTTTGCTGGGAGATTTGGTCAAAATGGGAGAGCTCTCTGCAGAGATGGGACAGGCTGTGAGAGGTGCCAGGACATCGGGAACAGATATAATTTGCTAGCAAAGAATGGGAAGATCTACAAACCCGGTCAATCTGGTACTAAATGCATAGAATGGATTGGATGGCTGTAAACCAGTCATACACCTTGTAAATAGCTTGTAAATAATGTTGCGGAATCTGACTCTGCTAAGTGTTGATTGGATTGGTTGAGCGTTGTCTGAGATTTCTGTTAATCAGGGTAAATGTTTTCAAGTTGACTCCATCTCGAAGTCCATTGTGAATACAATGTATTGAACTGTTGTATCAATGGGTTAGGGAAATGTCTGTTATGTATGGGGTTAATCGATATTTGCAATTGGGTGATTAAGAGACAACCCCAGTGTGGTTCGGCCCTCGAGTTCGCGGGGCATGTAAAAGGCCGTGTTCACGAGGCTCAGCGTCGATCTTCTGGAAGAGCGCTCAGGACCGCGTACTCTTCTGGAGTGCCTGTGTCTGCGCGAGGCCTAGAGGGCTTGAACAGATATACACAAGGATCGAACGCGCGGTGGGATATGGACAGTGTGTGATCTGTGATGCGTTTTCCGTAAAATAAAATGTAGTTGATTCAAGTGCTCGATTCAGTTTTGCACTGAAACTAGACTGGGGGGAAGCTTAGAAAAGAGCAATTATCAGGGCCTGTTTCCACACTCTATCACTATGATTCTATGACTGTTAGTAACTCACAATCTGCCATGCTGAATATCCCTAAGTAACCCATTCTTTTCCAAATGAGGGTAAATTCTATCACAAAGAATCCTCTCCAATAGCTTTCCTACTACAAAGTCAAATGTGGCGGAAATATCAGGGACATTCCTTGGATGCGGTGGATGGTGAGATGAAAGGTGAGAAGAGGTGTTATCTGTCTATTCCGTCTACAGGTGCAGCCTGACTTGCCGTGTTCCTGCAGCGTTTAGTTTCATGGCTGAAGACTCCAGCATCTGCAGTTTCATGTTTCTCCATGACTGGAGTATCTGAGTATGTTGACCAAACCAACACACTGTATTTCCATAATGCCATTATATCTTGTAGTTCTGTCATTCTAACAGCACTACTATTTTGTTTTCAGTCATATTTGTGATGTGGTCTCACCAAACTGTGCACAAATGCAGCAAGTCTTCCTGATGCACTTTCACCAATCATCAGTGAAGATCAACATATCGTACATCTCCCCAACCAAGTGCTGAGCCAAGGAGTCACTGTGGGACTGGAGATGTGATCAGTGACCAGTTGTGTTTCTGAGTAAGAATCGACCCGGAGACCCAATGTTTTGATGCATCACCCTCTTTATTTCACAGTGAGAATACATTCCCAGCAGTTTGGAAAACAAAGCACACACAAAGAATCTAAAGACAAGGGATTATTAATGCGGCAAGAGTAGCTGAGAATGGACTGGTGTTAACAGGAGCAATGGCCCACTAGTAGCTCCTCCAGTCAATTAGTTGCTTTTCCTACAGCACCCAGGGATTACACTCTCCACATTGCAAAGGACAGGACACTGTTGCCCAGAGGAGGCCCCACCCATGCACAACTGTGCAGTCTGGAGACGGAGCAGATCTCTCTGCCTTGATGTCTCTTTCCCCAAACACCCAGATGTCCAACCGGAGACAGCCTCACATTGGAGTGAATGTAGCTGGTTGATTGTGACTGAAATATGAGCCCCCTTCACTGCAGCCCTATGGGTGGGTGGTGGGAACTGGCAACTACATTAGAGGGCAGTGTTTATACACAGGGTACAGGGGATGGTTCAAAACCCCAAGTGTGGCAAACGTACAGGGTTCATCCAATGTGTGTAACATAGAAACATAGAAAATAGGTGCAGGAGTACCCATTCGGCCCTTTGAGCCAGCATTCAATATCATCATGGTTGATCATCCAAATTCAGTAACCCGTTCCTGCTTTTTCCCCATATCCCTCAATGGCTGATCAGTAACCTGCTCTTTCCCCACATCCCTTAATTCTCAGAGCAGGTTTGGCTCCATTAAGATGCCACAGAAATACATGTTGTTGCAGTAGGTGGGAGACCCTTGTTAAAGTGAAGAATAGAGTTTAGCACATCTCACTGATTGGAATCTGTAAATATAGCAGAACCTCTGAGATAGAGATTATTCTTCACTTTGTTGCAAATGCTATTTGCACAAGTCCCCGTGTGTTGTACCATCCAATATAGACATAATGGCTGAGAAAGGAACGGTGGTCTTTCTCCAATTCCTTTTTGAATTCATTGGCGAGTCTCTTGTAGTCTTCAGTTTTCTGCTCAAATGTCCTGTCAACAATTAAGAACAATTGTTCCATTAAATGAACAAAGGACCACTTTCCGGATCGCTGAGGTTGAAAGTGAGCTGATATCATCGCTCCGTCAGGGCTGGGAACACAATCGGCCCCAGACAGTGAGAAGCAGAGTCTGCTCCCCATTGGGAGACTCGGAATTCAGTCCCGATGCAGGGTTTAGACCCGAACACCGACAACTCCATTCCCTCCTCAGATACACTTCAACCCTCTGAGTTCCTCTGGCACAACATTTGACGGTCTGAATTATCTTTCGCTCACTCAGTGCTTTCCTTCCTCCACCCTCATCACTCACCCCTCAGATCATTGAACACCAAGGCTTTCCTCCTGTGTGTGACTGCTGCCCTCTGTTGGCAGTTACTTGGTGCAGGACTTAATTCAGGAATCCTTTGTACACATCTTGGAATATCAAGCATGGCAACTGGTTCCTTGTCTCAACTTGTCCATGCTGACCTAAAGGCCCCATCGAAGCAAACCTTTCAAACAACTGAATGAGGTTCCATTTGAGAGGCAGATGGAGTAGACGCACTAACCGAGTGCTCCGGTAATCTTATCATTTTCATAACATTCTGCCCTCTAACTTTCACACCAGAATGAAGTCAGCTTTTTTTACTTGTCTGACATTCCTTTAGATTAAGTGTTACCGTCTTTCTAAATGGCCTCGAAGGGTATAAGGTCGAGCAAAAAGGATGACCCTGACGTTAGATTGGACGCCATTACCATGATGCTCGAGCAACATCGGGAGGCACTAGCCACCGAGTTTAGAACTGCGTTTGGTCGGCTCGACTCAAAGCTAGACCAAATGAAGCTTACAGTGAAGGATCGTGATCAACGTGTCTCGTCCCTGGAACTTTCTGCGGAGGACCATAACCAGCGAGTCATCGACCTTGAGAACATTTGTTCCACTCTGAGTGGTGACAATACTAAGCTGAAAGTTAAAATGGCCGATGTCAGCGACAAAACATACGCATCCTCGATCTACCGGAATCCACTGGTAGCAGACGGCCCACTGAGTTTTTCTCAAGTTTGCTGCGAGAGGTTTTCGGGAGCAAGACGTTGACATCCCCTCCAGAAATCAACAGAGCCCAACGTTCCCCAAACGTTAAACCGGCCCCCGGCCAAAGACCGCGGCCAGTCATTCTCCGCCTGCATCGGTACCAGACGAAGGATCTCCTCATCAGAGAGGCACGGCGGAGAGGGAATCTCGAATTTTGCGGCAAACCAATTCGGATTGTGGAGGATTACAGCCCTGACATTCAGAGCCAGTGGGCAGAGTACAGAGACGTCAGATCTTCCTCATCATATTGGAGAAATTGACAAGCAATATGCGCAAACTCAAAATCCAACTCTTTATAAAAGACGATTGGAACTCAAAACCAAATTTGACCTACTCACTCAATTGAACACATACTTACAAAAAATAAAACTATGTTTTATACATATTGAGATAACACTGACAAATTACTTGCAAATTAACTTAAAGGTGCTAAAGCGAGAGAATATTTCTAAAATTTGCATACTTGATGACCAGTTCACTTCAGATCTCTTGAGAATTAATGACGCTGTCAGTGACTTTTATTTCCAGCTTTATACTGCAGAATCTCTACCGGATCATAAGGTAATGCATGACTTTCTGAGCAGTCTAAATATTATCAAACTCTCCTTAGATTTTAGGGAAAGATTGGATGAACCCATATCACGGGCAGAAATAGCTTCACCCATTTCCTCAATGCAATCAGGCAAATGTCCGGGCCCAAACAACTTCCCAGCAGAGTTTAAAAAAAATGTTCTCTCTACTCCTCTCCCCACAGTTGTGTTCCGTTCTATCTGAATCCTAGGGACAAGGTTCTCTTCCTCCATCCTTTGCCGAAGCCTGTATTACTCTTATCGCCAAAAAAGATAAAGATCCAACCGAATGCGCCTCCAACAGACCCGTCTCCTTCTAGCTTGTAGACTAGAGAATGTCCTCTCTACTGTTATATCTAAGGACCAAACCGGCTTTGTTAAGAGCAGACATTGCTTCTTTAATATACGTCGATTATAAGATATTGTCTACTCTGCTTCTGAGGGTGTCCCTGAGTGTGTTGTATCTGTTGATGCAGAAAAAGCATTTGATCGCGTTGAATGGGTCTATCTATGGCCTGTTCTGGACAAATTTGGTTGTGGAACGAACTTTATTTCATGGATCAGGTTACTATACTCTCATCCCACAGCCTCAGCTCGGACAAATTCCCAGGTGTCTAAGCCATTCGATTTGCATCGTGGAACCTGCCAGGGGTGTCCTCTGAGCCCCATGCTTTTTGACTTGGCCATCGAACCACTTGCCATGGCCTTTCGTAGCTGTGAGGACATAGCCGGTATTTGGAAGGGCAGGACACAGCATAAGGCCTCACCAGGTGCTGATGACCTTTTGATTTTTGTCTCAAACCCATGTACCTCTCTGCATTCTGCTATGTCACTGCTCAATCATTTTGGTCAATTTTCAGGTTATAAGATACATTTTGGAAAAAGCGAACTGTTCCCCATTAACCATGAAGTACAACCCACGGATCTTACCAACTTGCCATTCAAAATGGAAAAAAACAAGCTCTCATACTTGGGCATTTCAGTTACGAGGAAATACAAGGATCGTTTTAAAGAGAATTTTATCATTCTGTTAAACCAGATCCAACATACGGCAACACAGTGGTCTCCCCTGTCAATGTCACTTGTCGGCCGGATAAACTCAATCAAAATGATTTTACCTAAATTTTTGTACCTTTTCCAGGCCTTACCGGTTTTTATCCGCAGGTCCTTCTTTGACCATCTTGACTCCGTTATTTCCTCCTATATATGGAGAGGTAAGCGGGCTGCTAACCTGCGCTGCCTTGCATTTTGGTCTTTCTTTCACAGTCAGCCCGATTGCCCTGACTGGGTAGCCATGGAATTACACACAGATGATAATACGTCCATACCTGCACTACTTGGTTCCTCACTTCCACTCCCCTCAATTAAATCTGTAAAAAATCCAGTGGTCAGATACTCTTTGAGGATATGGCTTCAATTCAGGAAATATTTTGAGTTGCATAACTTTTCTCTACTGAGGCCTATTGCATCAAACCACCTTTTTAAACCATCAACTCAGGACTCTGTCTTTAAAGAATGGCATAGGAAGGGTATTGTGCGCTTCAAGGACCTGTGTATGCATAACACTGTAGCATCATTTGAACAATTAAGCAACAAATTCAATCTTCTGTAGTCGGAATTTTTCCGATAACTTCAAATAAGACATGATGTGTTCTGTAAACTGCCCAGCTCTTCTATACCAACAGGCACAACCCTTGTTGATACAGTTCTTTCTTTAAACCCATCTCAGAATAGACTTGTTCCAGCTTTATATGGCAGGATGTTGGATCTAAGGCGCGCCCCCATGGACAAGCTCAAGGCAGCATGGGAGGAAGACTTGGGCTTCTCTCTCTTGGAAGATACATGGAGTTCCATTCGTAAACTGGTTAATTCCACCTCTCTGTGTGCTCGTCACTGCCTGATCCAATTCAAAGTGGTACATGGGACTCATATCTGAAAAGCCAAAATATCTGCTATTTATCCTGAGGTTAGTCCATTCTGTGTTAAGTGTAAAATTTCTGAAGCCTCTCTTATCCATATGTATTGGTCATGCTCCAGCCATACATACCTGGCAGGGGAGAAACCATGATCAAAAAGGCTGTGCTCCCAGATCGCTTCTCGACCTTTTGGCTAAGATCAAGTGTAGTATCTGTGTACAGGACGAGTATTGGAGTGAAAGAGATTATCTGTTCTTATTAGAACAGTTCTGGCGGTCCCTTGGGGACAAGGGCCGTGGATTGCGGAGCGTATTGATGAGGAGTCGGTTGGCTGCAGGCTTAGAGGTGGATCCAAGCTGGTTGGGTAACCAACCTAACACCTCATTCAGCCACAATGTCAGCAGCAGCAGCACAGGGTATTCGGAATACCCTGCGAATAAGCGTTGAGGACCTCAGTGAGGGGACCCCCTACTAACGAGAACTGTTCGTGAAGAAGGTCTTGCTAGGGGCCTGCAAATTCGAGGCAAAGGACATCTACTGCCTCCAGGATTTCCCGGGTGACGGATATTTTGACGTCACCTTCAAGTATCCAACGGGATGGCAGGGGGAATGAAGCTCCGCTGTCGCTGCTGAAAGTGCAGCCGCTCTTCACCCTCCCCACCCAGAAGGAAAGGTTCATTACGGTGCACATGTTCAACCCACATGTGCCCATAGTGGATGTCCTCACCTTCCTTGCTCGCTACGTTGAGGGAACAGGGAACTGTGTGGACGTGAAGGACATGCACGGGATCTGGACGAGCAAGAGGCAAGTTAAGGTGAAGCTGAGGAGGACAAGGACGGAGAAATCGTCCACCCCACCTCGGTTTTCACGATTGGAGGAAACCGAGGATACCTGAGCTACATAGGGCAACCCAGGCTGTGCAGGAAATGCAACAAGCCTGGGCATGTGATGGCCCAATGCACAGCTGTTGTCTGCAAAAACTGCAAGATGGAGGGCCATGAGACAAAGGACTGTCAGGCCAGCAAGAACTGCAACCTGTGCGGGGAGGCAGACCACCTTTACAGGGAGCAGTGCAAAGGCCGTTGAGCCCCAGCGACCGGGAGCAGTGAACCAGCCACCATTACCCAGCTACAGGAGACCCACCTCCACATTCTCCAGCAGCTCCCAGTGCTGTTGGCCACGTCCCGGTAGCTCGTTCTGGCCGGTGACTTCAACTGCATCATTGATGCGGCTGGACGATCCGGCAGTGCCGACAGCAGACTGGACAGCACGTCCAAGTTCCTGATGGAGATGGTAAAAGATGCAAAGCTGCGCGATGCCTTCAGCGACCCTGCAGGCGGGCCTTCGACAGGATTCCGTACATGAGGGACTGTTCTCCAAAATGGGTTTTGGGGAGAGAATCAGAAATTGGATCAAACTGCTTCACACCAACATCCGTAGTGCAGTACAAATCAATGGGTGGGAATCAGACAGTTTCCCTGTAAGGTCTGGAGTCTGGCTGGGTTGCTCTCTCTCCTGTCTTGTTTGTCTGCTGTATTCAACCCTTTGCCAAATCCATCAGGAAGGATGCGAGCATAAGAGGAGTGACACTGCCAGGCAGTGGGGGCATTCAAGTAAAGACCTCCCTGTACATGGACGATGTCGCTGTCTTCTGCTCGGATCCAGGGTCGGTCCGCAGACTGATTAGTATCTGCGACCAGTTTGAGTCGGCCACGGGAGCCAGGGTGAACTGCAGGAAGAGCGAGGCCATGCTCTTTGGCAACTGGCCCGACAGATCTTCCGTCCCCTTCACCATCAAGCCTGACTTCTTGAAGGTGCTGGGGATCTGGTTCGGGGGGGCTGAGGCGTGTAACAAGAATTGGCTGGAGCGGATAGCCAGGGTGGGGAGGAAGCTGGAGCAGTGGAGGCAACGCTCCCTCTCCATAACGGGAAAGAATTTGGTCATCATGTGTGAGGTGCTCTCGGGCCTGCTGTACTTGGCACAAGTGTGGCCTGTCCCTCCCTCCTATGCCACACGGATCACCCGGGCCATCTTCCAGTTAATCTGGGGGTCGTGGATGGACCGGGTGCGACGGGCCACAATGTACAGGTCAGCAGACAACGGGGGTAGAAGCGTGCCCAACGTCGCTCTAATCCTGATGACCACATTCGTGTGTGGCTGCATCAGGCGGAGTGTAGAGCCAAGGCACGTGGGCACCAAGTGTAGCAATGTTACAAAATGTTGAGATTTTAAAAATCAAGTCTGCAATTTATCCCATCAGAAAAGGAATAAAAAGAAGTTTAATTTGACACCTAATTCACTTTCATATCTTCAGTATTAAGAATGTTATGACCATTTTCATACTCAGAAATTAGCATCTTGTTCCCCATTGCCTTTCAATTGACTTAACTCAAAAGCTGTGATCTAGAACCGTTAAAAGCCCATAACTTAAAAATTAAGAGAACTCAATGAAATTTTCAGTTATTATAGATTGAAGCATTCTGAAACAAATATGAAACAATCTTACTTGGATGACCTGAAATTAAAGCATATAATTAGTTAGTTATCTAATTGTAGCTAATTACACAATTCAATGAGTAGATCTAAACATCTATCCATTTCTTAAGAAAAGATAAACTTTTTTTAAATTGCCCAAGTGTCCAAATAACATTCACACAATAATCCACAATATAACATAATTTTAAAATCTAATTTTCATGAATTTCTGGGCCAAATGGAAGGAAATTAGTGTTTGATTCCTGTAAATTAATGGCCATTTAAATCAACTATCGAGTGGGTTTTAGTAGAATGCGGTGGATTGGAACGTTGCGGTTAGCGGTGAAGTCGGGAGGAAAAATACTGTTTGTTCATACATTTTTTTGGACCCCATTTCGCAACATGAAAATATTATTAAAGCCTCCCGAAAAACCAACTTTTAATATAAAAATGAACTATTTACCTTTTTTTCTCACGGCGCTCACGGCTTTTGAAGGTGATTTTTAAATTACTCTAGTTAATAAATAATTTAGAGTAATGTAAAAATACCTTCATTCATGAAATGTCGGAGCGATTTTTCTTCCACAACGAAATCGCCCGACATTGATCGATTTTCCCTGCCTGTGGAAAAACGGCACTTTAAGCCCGCCCCCCTCTGAAATGCGCCAAAGTCGCGCACACGGGGAGCGGCAGAACTGCAGCGCTGCTCAAGGTAAGTTTTGGAACATACCTACCAAGTGTCACTACCTGCTGAAGTTCTACCTGTTCCCGGTGTTGCGAAGGATGGGCCTGGCGCAGATGCCACACAAGTTGCCAGTCAGCTGGACATTGCCGCCCCATCTGTCGTCTGTGGAAAGGTTCTTCCGGACCAATACTTCTGACCACATGTCCATTGGGCAGTGGTCAGCACAGAATGTCCTGCAGGCACTGCAGAGAAAGGACTCGATGGACCCGGTGGCGTGGTTCCCTGAGCAGACGGCCCAGTTTGTCTGGCAAAATGCCTCATCGCCAGAACTCACCAACAAGCACCAAGACCTGGCTTGGCTGGCGGTGAGAGGAGCCCACCCAGTCCTGCACCGTCGGAACCTCACTGCCAGCGCACGCTTCCCTCGAGATGGCTGCTATGGAGAGGAGACAGTTGCCCACCTCTTTGCAGAGTGTGGATTTGCTAAAGAGTCTGGAGAAAAATGCAAGGGTCCCTGGTACGCTTTATTCCAAACAGCTCCGTCACAGAGGACTCTGTGATTTACGGACTGTTCCCAGGGACACATTCAGAGACGGACATCGAGTGCTGCTGTAGGGTCATCAACTCGGTGAAAGATGCCCTTTGGTCTGCCCGAGCATCGTTCACCACCCAGCAGAGCGAGATGTCCGTCGGGGAATGTTGCCGACTGGCCCACTGTAGACTGCAGGAGTACGTGCTGAGGGATGCACTGAAGCTCGGTGCAGCCAACGCCAACGCTCGGTGGGGGAGGGCCACAGTCTAAGGTCCTTCCGCTGCTGGACATGGGGCGCACTATATGGTGGAGACGCCCCTCAAAATAAGGGAAGGTATCCCATGCCAGTGGCCCACATGAGTGGCACGGGTGGGGGACACATTTCTGAAATTTGGAGATAAGAAATGTATAAACTGTATTGATCAATTTGTCTAGCCTCCGAAAATGTCGGATGGATTTTCCGCAAGGTTCATGTATTGTATATATTTATCATTTGAATAAAGTCTATTTTGAAATTTAAAAAAAGGATTGGCTAGAGGTCTTTCATACATTATCTCAGGTGTTAAACATCAAATTGGAACCAAAGCGTCTAATCACTCATTTTGGGGTCACTGGTGAGGAGGTTAGATTAACTGCAGATAAATGCCGCACTATATCTTTTGCCTCTCTTCTAGCTCAGCGAATAATCTTGCTCAGGTGGACGGAACCTACCCCGCCCACTCATACACAATGGCTGACAAGTATTATGTCCTGCCTAAAGCTCGAGAAAAGCAGGTACTCACTTCAACATTCAAATGTGTCTGGGGATGGAATCTTGTGAAGCTGATGGTAATTCTGTAGAGACTAGAGGTGGGGAAGGAATGTAGTCAAGGCAGCAAGATGTTTTTTTTGGTGGGGAAGGGCAAATGGAAATACCGGGTATGTGGAGGCATCTTTACTGTGGAAAAGGTGTGATGACGCTGCAGAAGGTGCAGAGGTGATTCACCAGGATGTTATCTGGGATGGAGTCATTCAGGTATGGTGCTAGATCCCAGATTAGTTTATTGTCAACACAAGAATGTGTAACAGTGGAAGAGTATTTAGGGAACAGTAATCACAACTCCATAAGTAGAAACAAGGAACTGCAGATGCTGGATTACAACAAAGTGCTGGAGTAATAGAGGGGGTCAGGCAGCACCTCAGGAGAACATGGCAGGTGACATTTCAAGTAGGAACCCTTCTTCAGACTCCAGAGAAGCTACTTGACCCACTGAGTTACCCCATCACCTTGTATCCATAAATATCAAGATGTTTAGGAAGAAACTGCAGATGCTGGTTTACACTGAAGATAGACACAAAATGCTGGAGTAACTCAGTGGGACTTGCAGCATCACTGAAAAGGAGGAATGAGTGATGTTTTGGGTTGAAAAGGGTCTGATGAAGGGTCTTGACCCGAAATGTCACCCATTCCTTCTCTCCAGAGATGCTGCGGTTCCATTGAGTTAAACCTTACATACTCTTCCTTTGAAGAATATAAAGCACTCAGGAAAGTACACAAACAGGCAATTAGAAAGGCCTAATGGGCCAAGAAATGTCAATGTCAAGTTGAATTAAAGAAAATCCCAAGGTTTCTTGTATGTACATTAAAAGAAGAGGGTAAAAAAGCAGAAGGTCATTTTGCTTAAAAATAAAGGAGGGAATATATGCTTTGACAGAGGATGTAGATGAGGTAGTAAAAGATAACTTTGCATCAATATCCACTCAGAAAAGGAACATGGAAACAGTGACATCTGTATGGGGAATACTAGTAATATGCAATCAATTACAGATATTGGTTTACAAAATGCTGGAGTAACTCAAAGGGTCAGGCAGCATCCCTGGAGAACTAATGTACTAACAGGTGTGATTGTGCTTATGTATGGGAATAGTCTTGCTGAGCTGCATGCAAAAACATTTATTTCACTGTACCTGGTACACGTGACAATAAAGAAACCACTGAGAACATGGATTGCAACACTTAGGGTGAGGACATTTTTTTCAGAAATGGGAGTGCAGTTTGAAACCAAGAAGGAACAAGTGTTGGAACTCGTGAAGAGCATTCAGGTGGATAAATGTCCATGGCCTGTTAGGAGCCAGGTTATTGAGAGAGGCCAGAGAAGAGATAGCAGGAGCCCCGATGAAAATCTTTGTATTCTCTCTAGCCACAGGTGAAGTCCGGCTGGACTGGAGAGTAACCAATGTTATTCTTTTATTTAATAAGGGAACGTAGAGATAATCTATGACATTATAGGTTGGTTAGCCTCTCATCACTGGCCGGGAAGCTATTGGAGAGGATTCTTTGGGAGAGGATTTAGTCTAATTTGGATGGGTTATTCGGGTCAGTCAGTGTGACGTTGTCCATGGCAGATAACGTTTTGTGAACTTAGGTTGAGAAGGTGATCAATGAGAGTGGAACAGTGGATGTTGCCAACATGGATTGTGCAGGCAACACCAGAATTGTTAAAGTATACAGTGAGATATGGATCAGTTCCAGAAATGGACCGAGAATCGGCAGATTGAATTTAATCAATTGAACGGCACGGTGGCACAGCGATAGAGTTGCTGCCTTACACCGCTTACAACGCCAATGACCCTGGTTCGATCCCGACTATGGGTGCTGTCTGTATTCAGTTTGTATGTTCACCCTGTGACCATGTGGGTTTTTTTCTGGGACCTTCAGTTTCCTCCAACACTCCAAAGACTTACAGGTTTCTAGGTTAATTGGCTGAATTTAAAAAAAATGTAAATTATCTCTGGTGTGTGTCAGTGTTGGTGTGCAGGGATCGCTGGTCGGTACGGACTTGGGGACAGGAGGGCCTGATTCTGCGCTGTACGTGTAAACTAAACTAATCTTTCACCAATCTCCTTGGTCATTTTTCAATAAATGCACTCAAATTTGTAAGACTTCATTCCCCATGCACAAAGCCATGCTGACTATCCCTAATCAGTCCTTGCCTTTGCAAACACTGCGAGATCCTGTCTCTTAGACTGCTCTGCAGTAACATTCTCAACAGTGATGTCAGGCTCACCAGCGGGTAGTTCCCTGCTTGTCCTCACCTCACTTGTGAAACAAAGGCACAGCAATGGCCAACTTCTAGTCTTCTGCTTCCTCACCCGTGGCTAACAAGGATGCCAAAGGATTCTGAAGATGGGTCTCGACCCAAATCGTTACCCTTTTCTCCAGAGGTGCTGATTGACCCGCTGAGTTACCCCAGCATTTTGTGTCTATCTTCAGTGTAAACAAGCATCTGCAGTTCCTCCCTATACAAAAGAGTCTCAAACCTCAAATGTTAACGGTTTATCTTTTCACAGACGCTGCCTGACCTGCTAAGTGTTTCCAGCATTTCAGATTTCTGCCATTTGTAGTTTTTCATTGAAAACTTGCTTTATTTGGATGCGACGCAGATTCAGGAAAGCACAAACATTACATCGTGCACTAAAATAAAGGGATATGGGGAGAAAGCAGGAACGGGATACTGATTGTGGATGATCATCCATGATCACAGTGAATGGCGGTGCTGGCCTGAAGTGCCAAATGGCCTACTCTTGTACCTATTTGATATGTAATTCCTGAACAACACGAGCCAGTATATTTGCATCAGTAAGTGTTCTAATACTAAACAGCAAGTTTGGCAAAGGGATGGTTAACAATGTTAGTTTGCAGGAACCGAACCCTCACCAGAGATCGGGTCAGGTGGAAACGAGTGTCGGTCACATCCAGTCTCCAGCTGACCCTGTCGGTGTGGAGAATGATCGCGTCATCAGGAGAGGGAGTGAAGGTTGTGAGTCAGGAGCCAACTCATTCTTACCACCACTAATGATGGTCACGATCTCTACCCGTGTGGACCAGCCCACTCACCACAGTCCGACCGTGCCTTAGTGTAGTGTTGTCAGGAAGACCATGTGGAGACGTGTCAAAAGAACAAACAACTAACTGAAATAACGGAATAAAAATAAAAACTCACATGAGATAACCTGAACGTTCAGGATGAAAGACGACAGAAACTGATGGATCATTTGGATCGGGTGGACTTTCGACTTGAAGAGGCAATGTAATGAAAAATGAAAATTCCTGTTTTATCCTTCCATTTACAAATGGGGCGTAAATTATCCAAGCAGCAGAGATGGGAACAATTGTACCTGTGGACAAGAAACTTTCTCAGTTATGGACAAGAGTCAAGAGTGAAGAATATTTAATTGTCACTAACTGAAAACAGAACAATGACATTCTTACTTGCATAACAGACCTGTGAAGATACTTTTCATAGAAAACACACTAAAGATACATTTTCAATAAATTATAAATGCCAATATTATTAGAAATGCCCCAAATCTTTTCAGCAATCAGGACAATCCGTAGTTCATTGTTTAGTTAGTGTTTGTATGCCTCAAGAGCATGTTCAAGAGCACATGCACGCCCAGGCACATACACACACACAAACTCAAACATACACACATATACGCACACAGACATACACATAGCATCACACACGGACACTGAGCATCATGCAAACACTTACACACGGACACACGCACGTACTACAACTCAGATATATGCACACACGCACACTTAGAATCATATGCATGCACACTCTGACACGCACACACATCCACACCCGCATAAACATACACACACACATGTACAAACGCAGACACACACATACAGCAGATTGTGGATTTTAGAACTTCCCCAATGGAACCGCAGCCGTTGTACCTGCACAGCTGAATTCCCTTGTCAGCTCAGCTCAACCTGGAAATGTATGGATGATGAATGAAGTCACAACTGGAAAACTGTGAACAGTTCTGGTCACCTCACCACAGGAAGGGAGTGATAGAATGGAAATTGGGAAGAGTTGAGTTTGCCGCTTTTGACCAGCAAGGACAGGAAAGGCTGACTGGCCTCCTTCTGTCCAGTGTCCTTCAGTCTCTCCATGAATCACAGAAAATCATCTGGTGACCAAATGTGGATCCTGTCTGCCTGCCTGCACACTAGTTGGAAATAAGCTGGGTCAGACACTGAGACATAAGCCACGTTCCATGCTGTTACAATGAACAAACATCTAACGTACCTGCAGCATTATTGAAATGTGAATAATCAAAAAATCTGTCCAAGGCTATCTTTGTTGCAGTCTTCAAATCCGTTCCATTAACAAACGTATAAAGCCATTGCAGGTTTGGTAAAGTGACCTCTTCATAATTCTAGATTGATGAAAGGAAAGACAGCAGTCAATAAAATAGTGGTGAAGTTCAGGGGCAGCATCTGTGTTGGAAGCTGTGATTTGGGAGTCTGATGAGTTCTCAGTCTCCATGCTCTGATTGGACTGAACAACTGAGAGAATGTATTTTCATTCTCTATATTCTGACAAATTTACCGTAAGGAACAGAAGGTTCCCCGGCGTTCCACACTGGGTGAAAGGCTCCTCTGGAAAAAGAAAGGCTCAAGTGTGGGATGAGTGTGAGGAGTCTGAGCCCATTCCCCAGAGGGAGTGGAGTCTGGGCCACAACTGGTAATGATGGGGTGAAGTGGAGAAAGGAGTCCTACTGGTGAGGCAGTGCCTGCTCTCTCAGTCTGGTCTGTGGTGATACATTGGACCTGTTCTCCCACTGTATGTGGTGCACCCAGTCCAGGGGAAGTCTGAGTGTACAGTCGAGTCTGCACTCAACACAACCTTCCAGTAGATGGGATACCCTGAGTGCGGTTATTTAACCTTGCAGACCACACTGCCCCACAGGTTGTCTCTGTGGCCTTGGCCCCACCATTCCCCACCTCTGTTCCCCCTGTCTCCCTGTGCTGATACAACCCCATTCCCTGCACCATCCTGTATTCTTGAACAAAAAATGTTCCAAATTATCATATTGTTTGTTGTGATATTTTAAATATTGGCAGACTTCTCGTTAATGGATCCACGGAACAAAAATCTTTATTCATGTTAAACTGTTGTCGGATCTTCATCACATGTTTAATTTCAGCTGTGACATAATTTCTGAGACTGAAAGTGGAAATAATTGTGCAGTCAGTATACAGGAAATATTCCTCACTCTCCATTCCCTCTGGGATAAACTCCAGAGGGAGTGAGGAGTGTGGAAGTGAAGATACTCAGCAAACTGAGTCCAAGGTCCATCCTTGACTGTCAGGGTGAGCTCCACAACACAGAGCAACATACAACAGAGGATTTCAGGAATGGGTTTCAAACTATAGACGAATTTAACCCTGAGATAAGCATGGAACTGCAAATATCCTCTCTTCCTCACCATCCATCCCTGATAATTCCCAAAGGTACTTACATCATACACATTGAGTGTCAGGAGATCATAACATATCAAGCTCTTGCACGCCTCTACCCCACGTTGATCTGCTCTTGTTCCTGCAACCTGCAGCCCCAGGAGGACAGAGAGAGTTAAACAGAGACTCAGCATCTTGGGCTCCGCTCTGGTCACTGTTGGATGCACCCAGTCACTCTCCACACCTCCTGCTGGATCTGCTGTCTGAGCCCTGAATTCAAACCTTTTTATACTGTTTTCTGAGGACTATTTTGAATATCGTGTCTGAGAAATGAAGTCAGGTTATATATTATGCAAATATTGTTTTGTTCGGAGCTAATGGAATCATTAACCATCAGAGTGCTGAATCTGAGGAAGCCTGAGACCCTGCAGCGGACAATTAAATGGACGTGTGTGTTAACTGTTGCTGGACGGCGAGCTCTGGCGAAGGTGGAGTCAGCAGTGAGGATGGTCATTAATGGCATCGGTTCGTGAGTGGTGGGGAAGTGGTTTTTCTCATCCACCAACATCCAAGTACCAGCCCTGGGACCTTCCCCATCTTTGAATCACATCCACATGACAGGCCAATGGTGGAACATTAACCAGAGCATATCCATTTTTCCCTCGTCTCAGTTCCTGCTTATTTCCATTGGAGGGAGTCAGTGGATCAGACATTTCCCATTTTATCCCCTTGCCTAATAGACCGTGGGCCAACATGCTTTTTCGCTTCATTTTGTGACCCACATCCCATATCGACCTGTATTTTTAACATATTGTGTCAAAATATTATAGAAATCGCATCTGAAACTCGTCAAGAAAAAAACCAGCACATATTTTTAAAATATGGAAAAAATCTCCAATATTCCGAGTAGTCATCGTCCAATGAAAGCACATTTGACATTGAGTCGGACGCCAGTTGACCAATCACGCACTTTGTTTCAGGCTAGCTAGGCAGGGAGCACTCTGGGATCATGGCGGACAGGAAAGTTAGTGCAAGAGATTTTAACTGTCAAAACAATAATACAAATGACCTCACATGATTATCTATGCCATAATTAACCATGACAGTAGGATTGATGATTACTGTGAAATTTCAGTAAGTTGTCATCTAGTTTTTGCAAGAGAGTGAACTGCACATTACTGTGCATGCATATGTTTGAAAGAGTTCAACTTTGAGGAAGACTCTGGATAAGAATACTTTGAATACCCAACTGTACTAAAGTAAAAATGTTCTCCAAACAGGAGACCGGTCCAAGACATGATTATTATTGTGAGGTTGTAGTGTAGTTGTTTATATCAGTACAGTGCCTGCCTGCGTGCCTGTCTCTAAAACTCTCATCTTGACCACCTCCGTCTGCGTTGTAACTAAATTTACACAAAAACCATCCCCCATAGTATTACGATTTTTCACCACCTGCACCATTCTCCTCTGCTGCAAGTCAAATAAGATTTGTTCTGATCAGTGAAATATTAGAAAATGTATTGGTCTGTTATTTGCCAGGACGGCGATGTCCCTCCCGGCACCCGCTATCACTCATGGGCCGCGAGAATAAAGCTGAAGGAGTGTAATGAGCAAAGTGCGAGCGGGGTCTGTGTTCTGCGAGTGGGGGTGTACTCTTTGTTCTGCGAGTGGGGGCGTGCTCTGTGTTCTGTGAGTGTGGACCCACACCACCCCCTCCCACATTCACCCCCTCCCCTACCCCTACCCCCACAACCCCTCACACCCTCCCTCCCCTACACCTCCCCACACCCCAGCTCCCCTACATCCCACCTCCCCTACACCTCCTCCCCCTACACACCCCCACTTCCCTACATCCCACCCATTCCCCTACAGCCCCCCCTTCCCTACACTGTTCGACTACACTGTTGTCGGATCTTCATCACATGTTTAATTTCAGCTGTGACATAATTTCTGAGACTGAAAGTGGAAATAATTGTGCAGTCAGTATACAGGAAATATTCCTCACTCTCCATTCCCTCTGGGATAAACTCCAGAGGGAGTGAGGAGTGTGGAAGTGAAGATACTCAGCAAACTGAGTCCAAGGTCCATCCTTGACTGTCAGGGTGAGCTCCACAACACAGAGCAACATACAACAGAGGATTTCAGGAATGGGTTTCAAACTATAGACGAATTTAACCCTGAGATAAGCGTGGAACTGCAAATATCCTCTCTTCCTCACCATCCATCCCTGATAATTCCCAAAGGTACTTACATCATACACATTGAGTGTCAGGAGATCATAACATATCAAGCTCTTGCACGCCTCTACCCCACGTTGATCTGCTCTTGTTCCTGCAACCTGCAGCCCCAGGAGGACAGAGAGAGTTAAACAGAGACTCAGCATCTTGGGCTCCGCTCTGGTCACTGTTGGATGCACCCAGTCACTCTCCACACCTCCTGCTGGATCTGCTGTCTGAGCCCTGAATTCAAACCTTTTTATACTGTTTTCTGAGGACTATTTTGAATATCGTGTCTGAGAAATGAAGTCAGGTTATATATTATGCAAATATTGTTTTGTTCAGAGCTAATGGAATCATTAACCATCAGAGTGCTGAATCTGAGGAAGCCTGAGACCCTGCAGCGGACAATTAAATGGACGTGTGTGTTAACTGTTGCTGGACGGCGAGCTCTGGCGAAGGTGGAGTCAGCAGTGAGGATGGTCATTAATGGCATCGGTTCGTGAGTGGTGGGGAAGTGGTTTTTCTCATCCACCAACATCCAAGTACCAGCCCTGGGACCTTCCCCATCTTTGAATCACATCCACATGACAGGCCAATGGTGGAACATTAACCAGAGCATATCCATTTTTCCCTCGTCTCAGTTCCTGCTTATTTCCATTGGAGGGAGTCAGTGGATCAGACATTTCCCATTTTATCCCCTTGCCTAATAGACCGTGGGCCAACATGCTTTTTCGCTTCATTTTGTGACCCACATCCCATATCGACCTGTATTTTTAACATATTGTGTCAAAATATTATAGAAATCGCATCTGAAACTCGTCAAGAAAAAAACCAGTACATATTTTTAAAATATGGAAAAAATCTCCAATATTCCGAGTAGTCATCGTCCAATGAAAGCACGTTTGACATTGAGTCGGACGCCAGTTGACCAATCACGCACTTTGTTTCAGGCTAGCTAGGCAGGGAGCACTCTGGGATCATGGCGGACAGGAAAGTTAGTGCAAGATATTTTAACTGTCAAAACAATAATACAAATGACCTCACATGATTATCTATGCCATAATTAACCATGACAGTAGGATTGATGATTACTGTGAAATTTCAGTAAGTTGTCATCTAGTTTTTGCAAGAGAGTGAACTGCACATTACTGTGCATGCATATGTTTGAAAGAGTTCAACTTTGAGGAAGACTCTGGATAAGAATACTTTGAATACCCAACTGTACTAAAGTAAAAATGTTCTCCAAACAGGAGACCGGTCCAAGACATGATTATTATTGTGAGGTTGTAGTGTAGTTGTTTATATCAGTACAGTGCCTGCCTGCGTGCCTGTCTCTAAAACTCTCATCTTGACCACCTCCGTCTGCGTTGTAACTAAATTTACACAAAAACCATCCCCCATAGTATTACGATTTTTCACCACCTGCACCATTCTCCTCTGCTGCAAGTCAAATAAGATTTGTTCTGATCAGTGAAATATTAGAAAATGTATTGGTCTGTTATTTGCCAGGACGGCGATGTCCCTCCCGGCACCCGCTATCACTCATGGGCCGCGAGAATAAAGCTGAAGGAGTGTAATGAGCAAAGTGCGAGCGGGGTCTGTGTTCTGCGAGTGGGGGTGTACTCTTTGTTCTGCGAGTGGGGGCGTGCTCTGTGTTCTGTGAGTGTGGACCCACACCACCCCCTCCCACATTCACCCCCTCCCCTACCCCTACCCCCACAACCCCTCACACCCTCCCTCCCCTACACCTCCCCACACCCCAGCTCCCCTACATCCCACCTCCCCTACATCCCACCTCCCCCTACACACCCCCACTTCCCTACATCCCACCCATTCCCCTACAGCCCCCCCTTCCCTACACCCATCGTCCCACCCTCCCCTACACCCCCCTCCCCCACACTACCCCACACTCCCCCTCCCCCACATGCACCTCCCCCACACTCCGCCATAATAAAGAGAAAGAATATCCATACAGTTCAGCTTTTCAAGTTACTAAATCTCTTCCACGATGGTTAAGGCATATTTATATGTGATCTCCGGATTTGTAAACGATGTTTGCTGATCCTTGTAAGTAATGAGCATTCTATCGGGAAAGTAAACTCCTTATCTGACTCCCTTCATGCCTTGGAGAGCTTGCTTTACCTTAGAGAACGGATTTTGTTTCTGCACAACTTCATAGGGATAATCCCTAAATATTTTGAAGGTTGTCTGCTCATATTTCTGTGGCACTCCATATTTAATATTACTCATAACCTCTTCCACGCCAGAAATGTCCCGGAATTTCACAATGATCTGACGTGTGTATTCTGAGCCCGTTTGGGATTTTTGTTTGAATCTCGGGACTCGATGTGCCGCTTCAATCTTCGGAAGGTTAGGAAGATTGAGAACTTCTTTAATTAGAGCCATAGCAAACACCCGAGGGTTATCTCCCTCGGGTACTCCAACTAATCTTAGATTAAAGTGTCTCGAACGAGCTTCCAAGTCTAAGCACTTATCTGAACATTTTACCAGCTGTTTTGCAGTGAGGTCGTACTGTATCTTCATATCCTCGGCCATCTCTTCCTCCATCTCTTTCATTATTTTCACACATGAGACAGTCTCATGCACTGCAACAAACTTCTTAGTAGTGTCTTCTTCCCCCTTTTTCATTCTCTCCAATAGTTCAACTCTCAACTCTTCAATTCTTTTATTTACTGTGTTGATCGAATTCTGCACAGAATCAATAACTTTCAAATTGCCCGTGTTCGTATTCAGCATTAGCTTATCTGTCATATCTTTCATCATTTTTTCCATGTGCGTTCCGTCCACCTTTTCATCTTTCAGTTCTCTTACCGTTTACTTTAAGTCCTCCAAATCTTTCTCCTTATCTGCCTTAGCTCTTGTAGACATTTCGGAAGGCAGTTTTCCTTCAAGAGACCCTCCAAAAGTTGATTCTTCAAGCTCTTCAGGCTCTTTCTCAGTGCTCCAGTAAAGTTTTGAAATGCTTCTCTGAGGACTCTGAGCAGAAACCGGATTTTGCATTTAAAGGGTTAAATCCACAGTTTAATGCACAGCGCTTACTGATGATGTCATCAGCACAGCATTCAGAGGCTCCGCTAAATGTTTTAATCGGTCCCGATCTGTAAACCCAGTTTTAATGCGAAAAATCGCAGCTTTTCGGGAGCGGAGCTATGTGTGGCGACTGTTACCAAAACATGGCACCACCGGAAGTCCTCGAAACCCGGGAAATCTGCAGCAATCTCACACACCGTACACCTCCAGTCGGACTCGGTCATGAGTTTCACCACCTGAACTTAATCCAAAGCTCAGCTCATATTCACCAGCGACCTCTCCTCGTAGATCACTGATTAAAGGACTGAATTTCCCATGGTGAATGGTTACCCGTCTCGTGTAATTGGCGTAATGATATTCAATGTTCCCATTCGAGTCTCGGCGCTACCACAGCCCCCCATAGAGTAATATACATCTACCTATTATTGAGCACAAGAGGGTGCTGATACTTTTTCTAATTACCTTAATTAATTAGTGTGCAACTTTTTGCACTGACGAGTTATGAATTCCTTCTCAATGATATCTATATAACTAAAAGTCTCATCTTGACCACTTCCTGCCTGTGCTGTATATTGATTTCAGAAAAAAGGCTACCCTATATCGCTATGATTTTTGGCTATCTTACTCACAGTCGTCCTCTGCTGAGGCAGCCCTGAGGATTTTTACGATCGATGAAACAGATAATCTCACCTGTTTTGGGCAGAATTTCTAGCAGTTTCTGATCTGCCAGCCCACCTGCCCTGAGTAACTGAGCTGCCAGCCCACCAGGCCTGAGTGAATAAGCTGCCAGCACACCAGGCCTGAGTGACTGATCTGCCTACCCACCAGGCCTGAGTGACTGAGCTGCCTGCCTACCAGCCCTGAGTGACTGCGCTGCTAGCCTACCAGGCCCGAGTGACTGAGCGTGTGAACATGGGACACAACGGGTCACACTTACTTCAGTTTTATCTAAATCTGTGCCAAATTTCCAGTAGATACCAGTCATGGGTCATGAAAGTTAAATTCTAGACACATTTTCGATGTTTGGCGCACAGCCTGGAAGGATAAAATTAGAACATGTGGACCTGTTGTTTTAAAGCTAAGGTGCCGAACCTGATACTAAGACCAACTATTACACATAATCCATATCATTCCATTCCCTGCATATCTGTAAGTTAATCGAAAAGTCCCTAGAACACCACTATCACATAATTCTCACCCATCACCCCTGAAAGCACGTTCCAGGCACTCACCGCACCTCGTGTAAAAAACCTTGCCCTGCACATCTCTTTTAAACTTTGGTCTTCTCATCTTAAAGCTACGCCCTTTTACACAGAGACCGATAATCTTACCGACATTTTAAGCAGAGACCGACATTCTGGCAGGCAGGTTTGCTAGGGGTACACGTGTGGGTTTAAACTAAATAGTGGGGGGGAGGGATTGACAAATTGGGAGCATAAAGATGGAGTTGAAGGGGAAGTGGCTACAGGAAAAATTACAAAATATTCTCGAATTAATGGGAAGGAAAGTTTGAGAATGGACAACAGAGTAAGGTCAGGGCCAATTGCGAGGGGGGAAGTGAATACGCAGGACAAAGTACTGTATATGAATGCGCGAAGTATAAGGAATAAAGCGGACGCGCTTGAATCTCGGGTTGAAATTGGCGAGTATGATGTTGTGGGAATTACTGAGACATGGCTGCAAGAGGGCCAGGGCTGGGAACTGAATATTCAAGGGTGTACCTCCTATCGAAATGACAGACAGGTGGGCAGAGGGAGTGGGGTTGCCCTGTTGGTGAGGAATGAAATTCAGTCCCTTGCAAGGGGTGACATTGCTACAGGAGATGTGCAGTCAGTATGGATAGAACTAAGGAATCGTAAGGTTAAAAAGACCGTAATGAGACTAATCTACAGGCCCCCAAACAGTAGCCTGGACATTGGGCGCAAGTAGAATCAGGAGTTAAAATCGGCATGTAGCAAAAGTAATGCTCTGGTTGTTATGGGAGATTTCAACATGCAGGTAGACTGGTAAAATCAGTTTGGTACTGGACCCCAAGAAAGGGACTTTGTAGAGTGCCTTCGTGATGGATTCTTTGAACAGCTTATATTGGAGCCTACAAAGGAGAGGGCATTTCTGGATTTAGTGGTATGTAATGAACTGGATTGATGAAGGTCCTCGAGATTAATGAGCCATTAGGAGGCAGTGACCATAACATGGTCAGGTTTAATCTACAATTGGAGCGGGAGAAGAGTAGATCAGAGGTGCCAGTGTTGCAGTTGAATAAAGGGGACTATGGGGCCATGAGGGAGGATCTGGCCAAAGTTGACTGGAAAGATACACTAGCAGGGATGACAGTGGAACAAAAATGGCAGGTATTTCTAGGAATAATACAGGTGCAGGATCAGTTCATTCTGAGGAGGAAGGAAGTTTCCAAGGGGAGAAAGGGACGACCATGGCTGACAAGGGGCGTCAGGGACAGTATAAGAATTAAAGCGAAGAAGTATAACGTAGCAAAGATGAGCGGGAAGCAAGAGGATTGGGTAATGTTTAAAGAACAACAGAAGATAACCAAAACGACAATACAGGAAGAAAAGATGAGGTACGAAAGTAAGCTAGCCAAGAATATAAAGCAGGCTAGTAAAAGCTTCTTTAGGTATGTGAAGAGGAAAAATTAGTTAAGACCAAAGTTGGACCCTTGAAGACCGAAAAAGGTGAATTTATTATGGGGAACAAGGAAATGGCAGATGAGTTGAACAGGTACTTCGGACCCATCTTCACTAAGGAGGACACAAACAATTTTGCTGATATGGTAGTGGCCAGAGGATCTGGGGTGACAGACATACTGAAGGAAATCCACCTTAGGCAGGAAATGATGTTGGGTAGACTGATGGGACTGAAGGCTGATAAATCCCCAGGGCCAAATGGTCTGCATCCCAGGGTACTTAAGGAAGTGGCTCTAGAAATCGTGGATGCATTGATAATAATTTTCCAATATTCTATAGACTCAGGATCAGTTCCTGTGGATTGAAGGATAGCTAATGTTATCCCACATTTTAAGAAAGGCGTGAGAGAGAAAACAGGGAATTATGGACCAGTTAGCCTGACATCGGTGGTGGGGAAGATGCTGGAGTCAATTATAAAAGATGAGATAGCCGAACTTTGGATAGCAGTAACAAGATCGGTCCGAGTCAGCATGGAGTTACGAAGGGGAAATCAGCTTGACTAATCTTCTGGAATATTTTGAAGATGTAACTAAGAAAAAGGAGAAGGGAGTGCCAATGGATGTAGTGTACCTGGACTTTCAGAAAGCATTTGATAAGGTCCCACATAGGAGATTAGTGGGCAAAATTAGGGCACATGGTATTGGGGATAGAGTGCGGACATGGATAGAGAAGTGGTTGGCATAAAGGAAACAAAGAGTATGGATTAACGGGTCCCTTTCAGAATGGCAGGCAGTGACTAGTGGGGTACTGCAAGGCTCGGTGCTGGGACCGCAATTTACAATATACATCAATGATTTAGATGAAGGGATTCTAAGTAACATTAGCAAATTTGCAGATGACACAAAGCTGGGTGGCAGTGTGAACTGTGAGGAGGATGCTATGAGAATGCAGGGTGACTTGGACAGGTTGGGGGAGTGGGCAGATGCATGGCAGATGAAGTTTAATGTGGATAAATGTGAGGTTATGTAAATGTAAAGCTATGCCCTCCAGTGCTTTTTTATATATGGGGAAAAAAGCTTCTTACTCTGTATCCTGTCTTTGACCTGAAACATTTACTTCTTTTCATTTTCAACAGATGTTCCCAACATGCCTGATGTCCCCAGTATTTTCTGTTTTTATTTCAGATTTCCACCATCTGCATTGTTCGTTTACATACATGAGATAAGGGAAGCCAGAATACCTCAAAGGGAGAGGAATTATTAAATTTAATTGGTCTTTCCATGCTCAACTTCCTTATACAATTTGTTCAGATATCCATGGAATCAGCACACAAAGAGTTAATGTCACCAAGTCCATCACAGGGATAGAATCCAGCATCATTTCCATAATGTATCAGCTGCCATTTCATTGGCATTGTACGACACTGCCAGAAGGACACTAGATCAAAAACATCTTCACAAAGGTGGAAAATTTGTTTAACCTGGATTAAAGTGACATAATCTGTCTGGAAATTATTCTTGATGTTCTGGCAGGTGTTTCTTATACGTGGCACCTTTTTTTTCAGTATTAAAATCCTAAATGACCTCAATAACAGTGCAATGCAAAACTTGTCCCCTCTCCGTGTTTCAACCTTGGTTGTCTGAGCAATGACACAAAGAAAAGTCTGGCTCTATAAACACATCTACCTTGAATACGTGTTTTATATAGGACCAACTCTCCAGACTCACTTCTTTCACAGTACCGCAAATTGCCTTTGACTTTGCAAGGTTTAAGTCACAGCAGCTCGTAGTTTCGTAGTCTCTGCCACTTCTCACAGTTTACCTCTCACTTACATCAGGGAGTTATTGAAAGTCACAACATTTTTGCAGTCTTCGTTACTTTGGGGATTATAGTATTCTGGAGGATTTTTCTACTTTGGAACTGCAGGCATTTGTAGTCAAACGGTACAATAGTCAACAAGGGAAAATGAGCTGGTGTAACACAGCGGAACATGCAGCATTTTTGGATAGAAGTAATGGGTGATGTTGCCTGTAGCTGGTACCCCCTAATGTAGGCATTATTCTGGCTGATCTATCTCTTCCTCCTAACCCCATTCTCCTGCCTCCTCCCCGAAACCCATGACACCTGTACTAATCGCAAATCTATCTATCTCGGCCTTAAACATATCCACTTACTTGGCCTCCACAGCCCTCTGTGGCAAAGAATTCCACAGATTCACCACCGTCTGAATTTAATCTAGAGATGCTGCCTGACCCGCTGAGTTACTCTGTCATTTTGTGTCTATATTTGGTGTGAACCAGCATCTGAAGTTCCTTCCTACGCAGCGAAAATTGGCTGTTGGGTTGCCTTGAAGGTTATTGGTTATCTTATATTATAACATAGAGCAAAGTTCCTGTCTTCTTATTCCTAACTCAATCTTATTTGGGTACTGTACATTAATACTTTTTTGAACAACATTGCATTAAACCACATTCTTGCACCATTCTGTTGCTTTGCACTCACCCTTGTGTTATTGTGGTGTTGATCATCACTGCGTGAATACTGTTACACTGTGATTTTCATGTGAACAAGAAATTTCATTGCAGCCTGGTGTATCTGACAAAATGTGAATCCCATTCTCCTCACTGCCTTCAGCTGCACCAACCCCACTCTCTCCGTCATCCTAGATTCTTGAACGAAAGAAGATTCACACGCCATCTATTCTCCCCACTCAATAAGCCACATTGTTTGATGTAATATTTCAAATATTGCCAAACACAACAAACTTTGATTAACAATCTTTCATCTTCCCCTGAATTAAAATAATACTTGATATTTTTCATGAGATTTTTAAATTTCAGCTGAGACATTATTTTTAGACTGTAAAGGGAAATAATTGTGCAGTCAGTGATCTGGATATGATGTGATCCGGCAGCGTTCCTGCCCTCCTTTTCCACTGGGACAAAGTACAAAGGGAGTGAGGACGTGGAGACTCTGAGCAAACTGAGCCCATGTATGTTGGAGATAGACTCAGCAGGTACAGAACCTTTTCATCCTTTTAGTTTTCCTCTCCCCTGACACTCAGCCTGAAGGAGGATCTCAACTCGAAACGTCACCAATTCCTTCTCTCCGGAGATGCTGCCTGTCTAGATGAGTTACTCCAGCATTTATTGTGGATCTTTGGTCTAAACCAGCATCCTTCCTACAACCAAGGATCCTGGAATTTGGAATCATTGACCCTTGGAGTGCCTAATCTGAGGACAACGATAGTGTTCTGTGAGAGAGGACGAGTTGTAACATATGGAGCAACCCACCACTGGTATTACATCACTGGGAATTTTGCAGCTGATGGAACGAGGTGGATTCATGTAGAAAAATCTGAGACTTCCCTGGCAACCTCCTGTGAAGAGTGCTTGGTAACTTCAGGCTTCAGTACCTCCTGCCCAACTCATCAGTGAAAAGGACCTGCCCCAGATGGCGAGGAGCTTGATGATAGATGTCACCTTCCTGAGGCAACACTTCATGCAGGTGCTTTTCTTGGTGGATATGGCTGTACCCATGATGGGCTGTGATGAGACCACCGCTCTCTGCAGCCTAATGTCCCTCTGTATTTTACATTCCATGACTGAAGGGAAAATATAAAGATTTTTGGCGTTTGAACATGCCAATTATGTGAGGCCTCTGATGCAAGAGAGTGACGTAATCTGTGAGGAGTGGTTTAGTTTAGTTTCTTATTATTGTTACGTAGACTACCAAGATACAATTAAAAGCTTTTTTGGTGTGTGCTATCCAGTCAGCAAAAGACTATACATCATCAAAATCAAGCCGTACACAGAGTACAGAAAGTTACAGAGCAGGTTTTGTATGTGAGGTGTTTAGTGGTGTTGGGGTATGAATGCTGGAACATAAGGTGCAAAGGGGGACCTGCCAGAATATCGAGACTAATTTCCAGACAGGTGATGTCACTCTGCACCAAATAAGCAAATTTCACACATTTATAAAGATGTTTATTGATCCAGTGCCCTTCATGTGAGATGGTACGATGCTAACTAGTGAACAGCTGATATGGAAATGCTGTCTGGTTCTATCCCTGTGATGGTCTTGGTGGAATTAACTATCTGGCTGCTGATTCCATGGATGTCTGAACAATTGTACCAGGTATTTGTGCAAGAATTGACCCATTATATCTAACAACCCCAATCCTCACTGTGTTTTCCAGTATACAGTGGCTTGCAAAAGTTTTCATACCCGTTGAACTTTTCCACATTTTGTAACGTTACAACCACAAACGTAAATGTATTTTATTGGGATTTTATGTGATAGACCAACACAAAGTGGTGCATAATTGTGAAGTGGAAGGAAATGATACATGGTTTCCAAATGTTATTACAAATAAAAAACTGAAAAGTGTGGCGTGAAAAAGTATTCTGCCCCCCTGAGTCAATACTTTGTAGAACCACCTTTCGCTGCAATTACAGCTGCAAGTCTTTTGGGGTATGTCTCTACCAGCTTTGCACATCTAGAGACTGAAATTTTTGCCCATTCTTCTTTGCAAAATAGCTCAAGCTCAGTCAGATTGGATGGAGAGCGTCTGTGGACAACAATTTTCAAGTCTTGCCAGCGATTCTCAATTGGATTTAGGTCTGGACATTGACTGGGCCATTCTAACACATGAATATGCTTTGATCTAAACCATTCCATTGTAGCTCGGGCTGTATGTTTAGGGTCGTTGTCCTGCTGGAAGGTGGACCTCCGCCCCAGTCTCAAGTCTTTTGCAGACTCTATCAGGTTTTCTTCCAAGAATGCCCTGTATTTGGCTCCATCCATCTTCCCATCAACTCAGACCAGCTTCCCTGTCCCCGCTGAAGAAAAGCATCCCCACAGCATGATGCTGCCACCACCATGTTTCACAGTGGGGATGGTGTGTTCAGGGTGATGTGCAGTGTTAGTTTTCGGCCACACATAGCTTTTTGCATTTAGGCCAAAAACTTCAATTTTGGTCACATCAGACCAGAGCACCTTCCTCCACATGTTTGCTGTGTCTCCCACATGGCTTGTGGCAAACTGCAAACGGGATTTCTTATGGCTTTGTTTCAACAATGACTTTCTTCTTGCCACTCTTCCATAAAGGCCCGATTTGTGGAGTGGCCCGATTTGTGGATTTTGTGGACTAATAGTTGTCTTGTGGACAGATTCTGCCACCTGAGCTGTGGATCTCTGCAGCTCCTCCAGAGTTACCATGGCCTCTTGGCTGCTTCTCTGATCAATGCTCTCCATGCCCGGCCTGTCAGTTTAGGTGGACGGCCATGTCTTGGTAGGTTTGCAGTATTGCCATACTCTTTCCATTTTTGAATGATGGATTGAACAGTGCTCCGTGAGATGTTCAAAGCTTGGAATATTCTTTTATAACCTAACCCTGCTTTAAACTTCTCCACAACTTTATCCCTGACCTGTCTGGTATGTTCCTTGGGCTTCATGATGCTGTTTGTTCACTAATGTTCTCTAACAAACCTCTGAGGCCTTCACAGAACAGCTGTATTTATAATGAGATTAGATTACACACAAGTGGACTCTATTTACTGATTAGGTGACTTCTGAACGCAATTGGTTGCACTGGATTTTATTTAGGGGTATCAGAGTAAAGGGGGCTGAATCCTTTTGCACTCCACACTTTTCAGTTTTTTATTTGTAAAAAAATTTGAAAACCATGTATCATTTTCCTTCCACTTCACAATTATGCACCACTTTGTGTTGGTCTATCTCATAAAATCCCAATAAAATGCATTTACGTTTGTGGTTGTAACGTGACAAAATGTGGAAAAGTTCAAAGGGTATGAAAACTTCTGCAAGCCACTGTACCTGGACATTGTTTTTCTCACGATTGAAAAATAAGAAAAGTGCAAGTGTGTAAAGTGAGTTTTAAATTGTACAGAATATGGAAGGTGGTTTGGATGGAACAGAGGGAGTATCTGTGAAAGGGGAGAGCAGTAGAAATGGGCAAATAGATGTAATTAGAAACTCATTATGTTTCCTTATCTGTGTTGCATGTGCCTAAGAACAGGTCTGTGGGGCTGACCCAGCTGGTCAGGCTGGGGTAATGAAGAGAGAGAAACTGAACCAATATCACAGATGGATGACCTAGGGCAGAAATGTCCACACTGATACAGAGAGAGTGAGTGAGGTACGAGCTACCTGAAATTAGGGAAGTCAATGTAGTCTGGACATCCCCGTACACTCAACACTGTGCAGCCAGTTTCAGCTCTAACTCCATCTACAAGTCTTCAGGTGGCACCACTGTGGTGGGCAGGATTATGAACAATAATGAGATGGAGATCTACAGGAAAAATAGACCGAGAGCTCAGTAGTATAGTGTCAGGACAACAACCTATCCCTCAACATCAGCAAGATGAAGGAGTGGGTTTGGGAACAGCTCTGCACAAGACCACAAGAAATTACAGAGAGTGTAGATGCATTTATCTATTCAAGCCCTCTAGGCCTCGCGTAGACAGAGGCACTCCAGAAGGGTACGAGGTCTGGAGCGCTCTTCCTGAAGATCGACGCTGAGCCTCGTGATCACTGCCTTTTATATGCCCCTCGAACACGAGGGCCGAACCACACGGGGGCTGATTCTTAATCACCCAATTACAAATATCGATTAACCCCATACATAACTGGCATTTCCCTAACCCATTGCTGCAAGAGTTCAATACATTGTATTCACAACAAACTTCGAGATGAAGTCAACATGAAAACATTTACCCTGATTAACAGAAAACCTTTCAAGGCTCAACACCCCATCCAATCAACACTTAGCAGAGTCAGACTCTGCAACATTATTTACAAACTATTTACAAGGCATATGCCTAGTTTGCAGCCATCCAATCCATTCTATGCATTTAGTACCAGATTGATTGGGCTTGCAAGGCATCCCATTCTTTGCTTGCAAATTGTATCTAAGTTCCAGACTTCATGGCACATCTCACAGCCTGTTCCAGCTCTGCAGGGAGCAATTCCAATCTGACCAAATCTCCCAGCAAACCTGAAACTCAACCAGTCCCCCATCACTCACAAACCCATAACCATCCTCCCTGCTGACTCCACCTTCCCCAGACCTCGCTGTCCAGCAACAGTTATCACCCGACCATTTATTTCTTGCCCACAGACAAAAATTCTGGGACTGCTACGAGCACAGAACCACATTGTGAAGGCTTATTTGGATGACATTATATTAATTGGGGACACAAAGGAACCAGCAATAGCATCTGTTTCAGCTACCAAACTCATGTTTTTAGTGGCTGGGATTCGTAATCCATCCAGTTAAGTCACAATTGACTGCAATCAGGGTAATTGATTACCTAGGGTTTACAATCAACTCAATTCAAATGTCAGTGACTCTGCCAGGTGGCAAGCAATCTGACTTGAAGGAAGCCTGCAATAAGCTACCTGCTAACCAGCAGCCAACAATCAGACAAGAAGCAACCATAATTGGCAAGCTTGTGGCAGCCTTTCCAGCTGTACGCTTCGGACATTTGCACTACCAAAATTTACATCGTGCAAAAGAACGGGCCCTCAAATCTCACACAGGCCAATTCGGGGAACATATGCACTTACCACCAGACGCCATTACGGAATTACACTGGTGGGATACCAATATACATCACTGTTGTAAGAAAACTCAAATTGACACACCATCGGTAATAATACAAACCGATGCGAGTGGCCTGGGCTGGGGGGGGGCAACATACACTAGCTCCAGCTGCGGGGGCAGATGGAATGTGCAGGAATCCTTAATCCTACAGCAATATGGCATCAACTACTTAGAGTTGTTGGGAGCACTCTATGGCATAAAGGCTTATTGCAGCAGTATGCATCATGTGCATGTTCAAGTACAGATTGACAACACCACGGCAGTGGCGTATGTCAATCACATGGGTGGAATAAAATCTGTATCATGTGATAAATTGGCAAACCTCCTTTGGCATTGGTGTATTGCAAGGAACATTTGGGTCACGGCTATCTACCTGCCATGTAGATATAATGTGGTGGCAGACACTAGACCAGGGAAATTCAATGATAACACGGAATGGATGTTGAATCATGTCATGTTCACCGACATTTTTGCCAGATATGGCACGCCGGAGATTGACTTGTTTGCCTCCAGGTTGAATCACCAGTTACCCAAATATGTCTCATGGGAGCCAGACCCAGGGGCAGTAGCAGTCGATGCGTTCACACTGCATTGGGGAGGAATATACCAACACATGGGATGTTAGCGTGGTGCTAACACTACTCCGTCAGTGGGCCCCAGCCACAACACTGGCATTGGTGTATTGCAAGGAACATTTGGGTCACGGCTATCTACCTGCCATGCAGATATAATGTGGTGGCGGACACTAGATCAGGGAAATTCAATGATAACACGGAATGGATGTTGAATCATGTCGTGTTCACCGACATTTTTGCCAGATATGGCACGCCGGAGATTGACTTGTTTGCCTCCAGGTTGAATCACCAGTTACCCAAATATGTCTCATGGGAGCCAGACCCAGGGGCAGTAGCAGTCGATGCGTTCACACTGCATTGGGGAGGAATATACCAACACATGGGATGTTAGCGTGGTGCTAACACTACTCCGTCAGTGGGCCCCAGCCACAACACTATCCTTACACAAGCTCACCCTCAAGGTGGTCATGCTAATGGCGCTCATTACGGCGCGACGAGTCCACACTCTGCACAAACAGCAACTCGACAACATGCACACCACTGCCAACACCATAACTTTTGTCATTTATGATTTAGTTAAACAGAGCAGGGCCAAGGTGCGAGGGCCCAGGCTTGAGTTCTTGGCATACCCCGAAGATCCCCGAAGATCCCCTTTAGATCTGAGTAGGGCAGCATTCACTCGTGTATTGATATGGGAAAGAATGCTTCTTCAAGATCAATTGAGGCCCTAAATCCTCTGTAATCAGCTAAATTGCTGAATTACAATTATCCATCTTAAACTGGTTACACCAAGCACATGATCAGACTGGCCAAATCCTAGACTGATTTGGCATCCTCCACTTCCTTCAACCTTGAGAAAATAATAGAAATATACCCCTCTTGTACTTGGGCAGACTGCTCATCCTTTGTAAGACGTCTCTGTTTCAACTTGGATAGCCATAGATTCCTCTTTTAACCATAAGTACTGAAATCTTGGCTTCTCTACCGCGGAGGAATTAATCAGCCAGAAACTGAATCTTGTTACCGTTTATGATTTGTAAAATGGAAAATTCGGAGGTTATCTGTCCCCACCTGTTTGTCGAACCGTCTCACCTATCTCTGACTTGAATATCAACAGCACCTCTCATGCGACTGATGAATAACATTTGCATACCTCAATCGCCTCCACCTCATCGTCACATTGCTGTCCGTGACGTGACAGACGGTGACTGTAGATATGATCAAGGCAGTTTCTGAGAAAGCACTTGCTATAAAACCACCTAGGCTGCCAATAAAATAATAGACAAAAGGTGATTATCACCCCCCGCCACCACGATCCAGCAATCGCTGAGACTGATACCACCAAAATTGGCCTCAGACAGATGACTAATAGTCAACTGATCCTAGACTTTGCTCTGTCCCCTTGCTCAGGTATCATGGCCAGCTGGGGACGATACTGAATATGTCGAGAGCGCTGCATTCATGTTGAGCGCTGAAACCTGTGAATAAAAAGCCCTCTGGCTTGGTTAATTGTGAGGGCCTGGTGCTCCAACCAGCCTCAATGTAGCAGTATCTGCCACTCAATTGGTAGAGATGATATGTATGCAGGTAAACGGGAGTCTTACCCCAAAGGGTGTATTTACCACACCCACTGCAGCCTTGAAATTCTCTTGCGAGTCTTGACTTGCTAGCCCAAGTCTTCTCCAAAAATGTACTAGCAGACTGCACATGCTAAGCTAGCACAAAATTAGCATAAATTGGGTTGACCTCAGGCCTATACCCTCCTAACACAATTGAGTTTAGGCTGCGCTTTACAAAAAAGTGCTAAGGCGGCTACTGAAATTCAGACAGCTGAATTCCCTCTACTCACCTTGCAAAGCCGAATCCTTCCCTGAGAATCTCTGACTTTCTGGGGGTTAAAGCCTTTTGACTTTGATTTGCCCTTCATATTGGCTCAACTGGTGGCATAACCGATGAACCTCCAGTGTCTGGCAGAATCAGAACATACATAATATCCAGCAGTGTCCTGCATGATCTTTTCAATCGACTGATGAAAAGTCAAATAACCAATGCTACTTGCCAGTTTTATCTCTAACAATTCTCCTATCCCCAAAGGGATGGCAAATTTAGTCACAAGTGCCAGCAGATCTCTTACGGCGCTTTTGCTTTTATTATTATTTATATATTAAATATATATATATATTTGTTTTTTTTATCTTTTTACAACCTGAACCTGCAAGTCAGGTAAAAAATGCTACAAGCCCGATCGGCATTTTGCTAGTTAGTTACCTATCCCCCAGAGGATGGCAA
Organism: Raja brachyura; assembly: GCA_963514005.1. The sequence continues at coordinate 22,675,043 of OY740785.1, read as the reverse complement.
ATGATGTTCCAGCAAGCTGGCAACTCTTTAGCCCATATGAAAAAATAAGCATGTGTTGAGGAAATCCCCAAACTACCCCACTCTACTGGGCAGCCTGATAACCTCATTCATAGATGTTGAGGCAATGCTTCCCTGGCCAATGTGATCTAATGGACAGCCAGTTTCAAGTTTGTCCACCCTGAACCTGGACAGACAAGCTGTTCCTTCTTGGAACTTACAGAGCTTGCTGTGTATCAGCAAGTTTCAGCATCAACGTGCTCTTCTCCAGACGCAGTGAAGGGTACTAGACAGACTATGCTGCCAGTATTTCCAATCCCTGGTCGACAGGCTGCTCCATTTCAGAGCTTTTACGGAGGTTAGAAAGGAGACCTTACCTGCCAGTGTGTCCGAGCCCAGGTCGACCTCCTTGTTGGAGTTTCAGAGAAGTTCTTTTCAGGCCGTATCTGACCACCTTTTCTGCCCCACGCTTGCCAAACAGCTCCCTTTCGGAGTTTTAAAAGCCATCGCTGTGCAAAACGCGGTTGCCAGCATCTCTGAGCCCGTTGGGACAGACCGTTCCATCGGTCTTCTGCCTCTTCGTAGTCTTGCTGGAGCTTACCGTGCAGATCGCACTGCCAGTTACTCCTAGCCTGGTTTGACAGGCCGCTCCTTCGCCCCCTTCTGCTCCTTCGGAGCCTTAGCGGAGCTTACTGAACAGGCCACGCCTGCCCGTACTACTTGCCTGATTCCATAGGCTGCTCCTGCGGGCCTTTTGCCTCTTTGGAGCCTTGCTGGAGTTTACTGTGCACATCACGCAGCCAGTATCTCCCAGCCTGGATCGATAGGCTGCTCCTTTGGGCTAGCTGCTCCTTCGGAGCATTAGCGGAGCTCACTGGACAGGTCGCGCTTGCCAGTGCTGCATGCCATGGTTCGACATGCTGCTCTTGCGGAACCAGCGAGTGACTCTCGATTGTTCCATTCCGGAGCTTCAACGGAGGTAGCTGCATGGGCCGCACCCTGTTTGCATTCCTCCGTTTGCTCTCTATCGGAGCCTCCGCAGAGGTAGCTGTATGGGCAGCGCTCGTCAGCTTCTCCGCATTCAGCCGCCTGAATTCAGCCATTCAATGCTCTCATTTATAAAGGCCAGCACACCAAAAGCTTTCTTTATCACCCTATCTACATGCAATTCCACCTTCAGGGAACAATGCGCAGTTATTCCTAGATCCCTCAGCTCCACAACATTCCTCAATTCCCTAAAATTTACCATGTATGTCCTATTTTGATTAATCATGCCAAGATGTAGCACCTCACACTTATCAGCATTAAACTCCATCTGGCATCTTTCAGTCCACTCTTCCAAATGTCCCAAATCTCTCTGAAGACTTTGAAAATCTACTTCATTATCCACAGCACCACCTATCTTAGTATCATCTGCAACATACTTATCCAATTTTCCACCCAATCATCTAGATCATTGATGTACATGACAAACAACAGTGGACCCAACACAGATTCCTGAGGCACCCCACTGGTTACCGGCTTCCAACCTGACAAACAGCCATCGACCATTACTCTCTGGCATCTCCCATTCAGCCACTGTTGAATCCATCTTGCTACTCCGCCATTAACACCCAAAGATTGAACCTTCTTAACCAACCTTACATGGGGAACCTTGTCAAAGGCGTTACTGAAATTCATATAGACAACATCTAATGCTTTAACCTCATCAATTTCCCTAGTAACCTCTTCAAAAAAATCAAGAAGATTTGTCAAACATGACGTTCCAAGCACAAATCCATGTTGACTGTTCATGATCAGACCCTGTTAATCCAGATGCTTATATATATTATCTCTTCACCATCTGGGCCACACATTCTTCTCATGTTTAAAATCAGGCAGGTGGTACATTAGCCTAAAGATCACAGGATTAGATTCAGGAACGTTTCTCTGTGTTACAATATAATGCAGATTATGTCCAATAATGTCAAGACAACCAAACAGCCAATTTTCCCTGTGTAGGAAGGAACTGCAGATGCTGGGTCACATCAAATATAGACACAATATAACGGAGTAACTCAACGGGTCAGGCAGCATCTCTAGATTAAATTCAGAGGGTGGTGAATCTGTGGAATTCTTTGCTGCAGAAGGCTGTGGAGTTGAAGTCAGTGGATATATTTAAGGCAGAGATATATTAATTCGTGATTAGTACAGGTGGCAGAGGTTATGGGGAGGAGGCAGGCAAATGGGGTTAGGAGGGAGAGATAAATCAGCCATAATGATACCTACATTGGGGGTACTAGCTGCAGGAAACATTACCCATTCCTTCTATCCAGAGATGCTGCCTGTTCCGCTGCATTACTCCAGCTCATTTTCACTTGTTGACTATAAATGCCTGCAGTTCCAATGCAGAATAAACCTCCAGAATTCTACAATCCTCGAAGTCACAAAGACTGCAAAATGTTGTGACTTTCAATAATTCCCTGATGTAAGAGTGGTAAACTGCGAGACGTTGCAGAGACTGGGAAACTACGAGCGACTGTGACTTAAAACTCATGGACAAAGCCAAGGGTTAGGGTTAGGGTCATTGAAAACTTGCAAAGTCAAAGGGCACTTTGCGGTATGGTTAAGGAAGTGAGTCTGGAAAGTTGGTCCTATATAAAACACGTATTCAAGGTAGATGTGTTTATAGAGCAAGACTTTTCTATGTCTCATTGCTCAGACAACCAAGGTTGAAACACACAGAGACAAGTTTTGCATTGCACTGTTATTGAGGTCATTTGGGATTTTAATACTGGAAAATAGGTGCCACGTATAACAAACATCTGCCAGAACATCAAGACTAATTTCCAGACAGAGCACGTCACTTTAATCCATGTTAAACAAATTTAACACCCTTGTGAAGATGTTTTTGATCCAGTGTTCTTTTGGCAGGGTTGAACAATGCCAATTAAATGGCAGCTAATACATTATGGAAATACTGATGGATTCTATCCCTGTGATGGAGTTGGTGACATGAATGGGCCTGTCCCACCAGTATGCGATTCCATGCGGCAAGCGCGACCAAACCGGCAGCAGCGGCCGCACGGAGGTCGAGTGAGTGGCGCAACGCGGCGCAAAGTGAGGCGAACTTAGAGCAAAGTCTTAAAGGTAAGTTCGCCAGGACAGAGAGGGGCACACAGAGAGGGTCACGGAGGCACCTACAGATAGGTTCACGGAGGCACGACGTCGAGGCGGTGTGTAATGAATCGAGGCGACTGCAAGCCGACAAGCCGTTGCCGCGCGGAATTTTTGAACGTGGTCAGTTTTTCGGAGCCCCGCACGATGTCAGGATGAACTCCGCACAATTCCGCATGGCTCCGGCGATCGAAGTGGGACCGGCCCCGCGACGCCAGACGCCTCAAGCGACCACGTTAGGTCGCGCTCATTGCATGGAGTTGCATGCTCCATCTAAGCCCCTTTCTTGGGGTCCAGTACCAACCTGATTTTACAAGTCTACCTGCATGTTGAAATTTCCCATAACAACCACAGCATTACTTTTGGTACATGCCAATTTTAACTCCTGATTCAACTTGCGCCTTATGTCCAGGCTACTGTTTGGGGGACCTGTAGATTAGTCCCATTAGGGTCTTTTCACTCTTACAATTCCTTAGTTCTAACCATACTGACTCCACATCTCCGGTCGCAATGTCACCCCTTCCAAGGGACTGAATTTAATTTCATTTCGGAGTCACGTGAGTGACTTCGTGAAGAGCCCGCCGGCGCGCATGCTCGACATATCGTCGTAACGCGTTGCTGCGACGGCTGGCGGTGGAGCGCGCTCCTCGCCAGCCCTTCATAAGGGGCCACGGAGGTGAGTATTCTACCTTTAGTTGGTGGTCCTTGTTGTCTGATTATGTCTTGCAGCAAGGACATGGATGGGAGTTCGAAGGGCCGGAGGACGTCAGGACGAGTTCGCCGGTCAACAGTTCCGGGGCCTTTACCATCGGCAATACCTGCAGCGCAGGCCGGGACTCAGGCGGAGATGTGGGTAAGCCCTGTGATTACAGGTCCAGGTCCGCCAGCACACCACAGCTCGGAGGAGTTCGACGAGGAGGAGTGTGGTGTGCCGCCAGAGCAGGGGGACCCTGCCATGGCAGTCAGGTCGTCAGCGGGCTCGCTGGCGACCTCGAGCAGGGCACGTGCCGTTGCACGGTCTGTTCCACTCAGCCCTCCGAGAAGGGGGAGGGCAGGAGCCCAGAAGCCTAACCCTGTTAGGGCTAAGGCATTGCCTATCGCGGAGGAGCGGTCAGGTTCCAGGGCGAGACCCGGGGCGGCTGTGAGGTCCAGCCGGCACACCCCGACTCTCGACGCCGGGACGGGTCGGTCGAGTCGGGTCTCGTCACGGTCGCCGAGCCCCCCATGGATGGGTGGGCGAGACCATGCGTCGGCAACGTCCACGATGTGGGCAGCCAGTAAGACTGCGCGGGCCCCAGGCAGCCATGCTTCGGCTGGTGCCGACACCTCGCCGCAAGTGCCCTTAGTGGCAGCGGCTTCAGCTCTCGCTAAACGGAGGCGATTGAACACGCCCGCGCAGGAATCGCGCAGTTTCGCCTCGGCGGCTGTTAGCGACAACTACCGGCACCGGCAGGGCCTCGACGAGGTGCGGGCCGATGACAGGAGCCCGGTTTTCTTTTCAGAGCCGGAGGACTCCGACCACCTGAGTGTTCAGGGTGAAGGGCGTATTGACCGTATGGAGCAGCTGCTGGAGCTCCTGCTTCAACGTCAACAACAGCAGGGCAGCAACAGGCACAGGGCGTCTTCACCAACATCTACTATCAGCCTGGAGCAGCAGGAGGAGGAGGTTCTGGTGGATCCCGTACCAACTCCGTTGGAGGTGCCAGCGGAAGAACTCTTGGATGTGGCGACCAAATTCGCGGCCCCACATACGGCTGGTCTTCCTCTAAATACAAAGCTGGCAGCCACAGTGGACTTTCTTAATAATCAGGTGCTGCAGGAAGAAGTCCTCATCCAGGCTATGAGCCGGCACAAGGCTCCATCAAACTGCAACTCCCTCAACGTGCCTGTGGTCAATACGCCAATATGGGGCAACATCAGTGCGGCTATCCGTCAACAGGAGCTAATATTGCAGCGGATCCTGAAACTCCTCACGGCCGGTATTACCGCCTTTGCGCGGTCGGTGGACGGGGACGAACTGAATTTGGACCAGGAAGATGCTCTGGCCTTATTGTGCGCGACCCAGCACGAAATCAACGGGTTTCGCAAAAACAGCATCCGCCCAGCACTCAACCCGAAGTTTGCAGGATTGTGCAAACCACCGCCGCCGCCGCCGCCCCGTCAGCTCTTTGGTGAGGACCTCTCGAAGAGAGTCAAAGAGCTTGACGAACAAGCCAAAACGGTGGGGATCATGCGCTCTCAGAGTGCCCCCACACCGTCAGGCTCAAAAGCTCCATACATTCGCTCACGAGGGTCGGCCGGTGCCTCGACGAGGACTCGCCCTCTAGCTCCACAACGACAACAGCACCAGAACCAGCACCAAGGGTCTTTTTTCGGACAGGGTCGGCAGAGACCTTTGTGGAAATCGAAGACGCCGCGCCCTCAAGCCAACCCAGCACCTCCACGGCCACCCACACGTGTCAAGGACCGCCGGTAACCACGGAGGTGAGGGGGTCTGGTTCTCTTTTTTCTCTCTGTTTAACTTCCCATGTTGCTGGTCGTTTACGGTTGTTTTTGGATGCATGGGGTAATTTTACTGGTGATGAGTATGTGTTGCGGAATATTCGGGGGCATAAAATTGAGTTTATTAATGGCGACATTCCTCCATCCCAGCACATGCCTGGTCGTACGTTCAAATTGTCTGCTGCAGAACAGGCAGCAGGTTACAAGGAAATTTTAAGTTTGGAACAGAAGGGTGTGATTGAGAAAACAGTGCATGAGCCAATTGAATTTGTTTCGAACATATTTACTAGACCTAAGAAGGATGGAGGCTGTCGTGTCATTATTGATCTAACCCGTTTGAATACGTTTGTAACATATACTCATTTTAAAATGGATACGTTTGAAACAGCCAAATCATTGATTTCTCATGGCTGCTTTATGGCATGCATTGATTTGAGGGATGCATATTATTCAGTATCCATCCAGAAAGATGATAGAAGGTTTTTGAAATTTATCTGGATGGGGCAACTTTGGCAGTATAAGGCTTTGCCTAATGGGCTTACTACAGCCCCTAGATTGTTCACTAAATTGGTGAAGCCAATCATGGCTTATTTGAGACAACGACATCATATAGTTATGGCCTATTTAGATGATGTCTTTATTGTGGGCCACACCCTACAATTGGCTGAACAGGGTGTTGCAGCTGCTGTCAATATATTTCAACAATTAGGATTCATTGTCCATCCAGAGAAATCGAAGTTCTGCCCTGCCCAGGTAATTAATTACCTAGGGTTCACGGTGAACTCAATGAGCATGAGGATAACTATACCAATTAACAAAATTGAGGAAGTCACTAAGGTGTGCAGAGATTTAATTGGCACCAATATACCATCGATTCGGCATACAGCCACAGTAATTGGCAAGTTAGTGGCTTTGTTTCCGGCAGCACGATATGGACCTTTGCATTATCAGAATTTGCAAAGAGCTAAAATTACTGCGTTAAAACGGAACGCTGGTCATTACGATCGATCTATGCAGCTGCCGTCCGAAGCGATAACTGAGTTGCAATGGTGGGTGTGTCACATTAGCAACTCATTTAAGCCTGTCAGGGAGGCTAATCCGGTGGTATATTTACAGACTGATGCAAGCTCCAATGGCTGGGGAGCTACTGATAATTGCTCTAGTTGTGGGGGTAGATGGGACACCCTTGAGGCATCGATGTTGTTGACTCAAGGGATTAACTATTTGGAGTTGCTGACAGCATTCCACGGACTTCGTGCATATTGTTCCAAGCTTGTTGGAGCACACGTCCGTCTCCAAATAGACAACACCACAGCTGTGGCATATTTAAACCATATGGGTGGTACCAGGTCAGTTTCGTGTGACAAATTGGCTAACTCAATTTGGCTCTGGTGTATTCAAAGAGACATTTGGATTTCAGCTACCTATTTGCCAGGTGAGCTTAATACTGTGGCGGACACCAGGTCACGCAAATGTAATGACAACATTGAATGGATGTTGCATCCTGAGATTTTTTCTAAAGTCACAGCCAAATTTGGTAAACCGGACATTGACCTTTTTGCGTCACGGTTGAACCATCAGGTACCAGCCTACGTTTCATGGGAACCAGATCCTGGGGCAATAGCGCTAGATGCATTCTCGCTGGACTGGGGGAATTGGTTTTTCTATGCCTTCCCTCCGTTTTGCCTCATCAGTCGGGTATTGCGAAAGATTCAGGCAGATGCTGCCAAGGGCATCCTTATTATACCCGACTGGCCCACACAGCCTTGGTATCCGGTGGTCTTTGACATGCTCAACGAACCTTGGGTCCTTTTGAAGGGTTGCCCACAATTGGTTACTCACCCTGTGTCAGGGGAGCCACATCCCTGCCATGGCTATTTAAATTTGTTGGCTTGCAGGTTCTGAACAGGCCGTTAGTCCAATACGGCCTCTCGGCTCGGACCATGGATACCATCGGGGCGTCGTGTCGAGAGTCCACAAGGCGAAGATACCGCTCGCATATTAAGAAGTGGGAAGCCTACTGCAGCCGCTCTCGCATCACGTACGATGACGTGACAATAACCGACGTCCTGGAATTCCTCGCGGGGTTGCACCATGATGAACACTTAAGTTACAGTGCCATCAACAGCGCCAGAAGTGCGCTATCATTCTACCTCAAGATTGGGGTAGGATCCAACAGGCTAGTGTCCAGACTCATGCGGGGTATATTCAATATGAATCCGCCTACACCACGCTATAATATCACCTGGGATGTCAGGGACGTATTAACCCTGCTCAGGACGTGGTCTCCCATGGAAGGGCTCCAACTGGACCAACTCACCATGAAGCTGGTGATGTTACTAGCGCTGACTTCAGCTCAGAGGGTACAGACACTACACAAACTGCGTGTCGACAGAATGACAGCTACCCCTACAGAAGTAGTCTTTTTCGTTGACGAGCTACTAAAGCAGCATAGACCTGGGTGCACAGGGCTGCAGCTGAAGTTCCCGGCATACCCCGCAGATGCTAGGCTATGTTTAGTCTCACATATCCGCCACTATGTCAAAGTGACGGCACGCATCAGAGGAATGGAGAGATACCTGCTTGTCACTCATAAGAGACCTCATCATCGAGTGACAGTCCAGATGATATCCAGGTGGCTTCGAGTCGTCTTGGGTAAGTCAGGTATCGACATTAATGTGTTCAAGTCTCATTCCACCAGGGCTGCATCGACGTCAGCGGCGAGGGTCATGGAGGTGCCCATGGACCAAAGTCTCGCCACAGCAGGATGGGCGAATGAAGCTGTGTTCCAGCGTTTTTATAACAAGCCTGTTGCTGCTCCTCTACAGTTCGCAGAAGCCGTGCTGAATGCAGGTCAAGAACGTGGAGATGTCCCCGCATGAGGGGTTTTGATTTGTTATTAATAAATATGCTCTTGTTTTGCAGTATGAACTATTGAGAAAGTTTGTTCCTCCCATCCATCCCTGGTAGTGGTGTGTCAGCATGGACGTGGTCCAGGGCGTGTAATCACAGAAGCTTTGAAGTCTTCACGAAGTCACTCACGTGACTCCGAAATGAAATAGTAAGATTGAACGAGAACTTACCAGTTCGAAGGTTGATCTTTATTTTATGAGGAGTCGAAGTGAGGGATTTCGTGCCCTCCTCGCCCAACCCTCAATCACCTTCATCTGGTAATCTTAGTCAATTCAATCATACTATGCGAAGTCATTTCTTTTGTTGGTTTCTGTGATTCCACGCCGCTACTTTGAAGTATGTCGAGCATGCGCGCCGGCGGGCTCTTCACGAAATCCCTCACTTCGACTCCTCATAAAATAAAGATCAACCTTCGAACTGGTAAGTTCTCGTTCAATCTTACTATTCCTCACCAACAGAGCAACCCCAGCATCTCTGACCACCTGTCTGTCCTTTCGATAGTTCAGTTCCCAGCCCTAGCCCTCTTGCAGCCATTGCAGTAATTCCCACAACATCATACTTGCCAGTTTCTAACTGAGCCTCAAGCTCGTCCACTCTACTTCTTATATTTCGCGCATTCATATACAGCACTTTGACCTCCGTGTTCACTTCCCCCCTCGCACCACTCGCAATTGGCCCTGACCTTACTCTGTTGTTCCTTCTCGAGCTTTCCTTCCCATTAATTCGAGAATCTTTTGTAAATTTTCCTGTGGTCACGTCCCCTTCAACTCCATCTTTACACTCCCAATTTGTCAATCCCTCCCCCCCACTATTTACTTTAAACCCACACGTGTAGCCCTAGCAAACCTGCCTGCCAGAATGTTGGTCCCCTCCAGTTAAGGTGTAACCCATCCCTTTTGTACAGGTCACCCCTACCCCAGAAGAGATCCCAGTGGTCTATAAATCTAAATCCTTGCTCCCTGCTCCAGTCCCTGAGCCACACATTCAGATCCCCTATCTCCCTGTTCCTTTCCTCACTAGCATGAGTTACTGGAAGCAAACCAGAGATAACCACCCTAGAAGTCCAGCATTTCAGTCTTCTCCCCAACTCTCTGAACTGCTGTTGGAGAACCTCCTTACCCTTCTTCCCAATGTCATTTGTGCCTAAGTGCACAACTACTGCCGGCTGTTCACCTTCTCTCTCTCGAATGTTCTGAATTCGGCTCGTGACATCCTGAACCCTGGCACCAGTGAGTCAACAGACCATCTTCGCAACTCGTCTGCTGCCACAGAATCTCCTGTCCGCTCCTTGGAGAATGGAGTCACCCACCACTAGGTCTCTGCCCGATGTTAGTCTCGCCGGTCGAGTCCCATCTCTAGGATTGGAGCCACCGACATGTCCGCCACTCGGACTGGAAATATCGTCTCCCCGGACAGTTCCCAAGAGGGCATACATGTTTTCATTAGGCACAGCCACCTGGGTCTTCCGCACTCCACGATTTCCACCCTTTCTCTCCGTCACACACCTTGGTTCTTCCCGTATCCTTGGCGTGACTACCTCACTGTAGGTCCTGTCCAGGAAACTCTCGTTTTCCAGGATGCCCCTGAGGTCATCCAGCTGCTTCTCCAGTACCCAAACATGGTCCTTTACGAGCTGAAGCTGGACTCACTTGCACAGTTGTAGCAGCCAGAGGCTCGATCCATGTCCCTGGGCTCCACATTCTGCAAGCCTCACTGTCTCACCTGCCCCGACATGTGTTCACCGCGTGATGTCCTCTCGAGCTTTATGCATAGCCTCCTCTCCTCAACCACCTCGCCGAAGACTCTCGAGCCAAAGACTCACACTTTACTCACAAGACTCTCGAGCCAATGACTCACATTTTACTCACAAGGCCGCTCCCTAAGAGCCGTCTTGCTTATATTGACTGATAAATTGCCAAACTAACCAATTTACAAACCAAATTCCTCAGTTTTAAACTGTTTCCCCCCCCCCCCCCTGACTCACTTCTAACCTCCGCCCACTCGTGCTAGAGCCAGTCAGTGATTTTTCCTGCTTCTCTTTGCTGCTGTTTATTCAAAATACATTAGAAATCCATAGTAATTAGAAATAAATGGACAAAATTCTGAATACGATCTCTAAATTGAATAGCGATGAATTGGAAGGACCATAAAGCTTGAGATTTGGAACTAACATGAGATTTGGCTTAGGATTATTTAAAATTTGATTATTAACGTGGTATTTTTACTGTCTCACCCCAGAGAGGGAGCCAAAGACGGGAATGATTATTCAAAGAACATCAGGGAAGGACAGAACTTGGAAAGGTCAAGTAAAATGAAGGAATATCCACGGAACATGAGTAGTGGCATTGAAATAGTAAGAAAGAGGAAATGTGAATAGCAGAACTCCCCTTCCAGAAAGTTAACTGCCTAGAAAGAGTTACTGGAGGAGAAGTCATATTGAATTAGAAGAGGTACTAATGGAATGGGTACTTATTGTCGGAGTCGATGTATTTGACCGGTGAATCTAAATTTGTCTGACCCTTGATATAGCAATGTTACAAAATTTTGAGATTTTAAAGATCAAGACTGCAATTTATCCCATCAGATCAAGCATAAAAAGAAGTTTAATTTGACACCTAATTCACTTTCATATCTTCAGTATTAAGAAAGTTATGACCATTTTCATACTCGGAAATTAGCATCTTGTTCCCCATTGCCTTTCAATTGACTTAACTCAAAAGCTGTGATCTAGAACCGTTAAAAGCCCATAACTTTCTTAAAAATTAGGAGAACTCAATGAAATGTTCAGTTATTATAGATTGAAGCATTCTGAAACAAATATGAAACAATCTTACTTGGATGAACTGAAATTAAAGCATATAATTAGTTAGTTATCTAATTGTAGCTAATTACACAATTCAATGAGTAGATCTAAACATCTATCCATTTCTTAAGAAAAGATAAACTTTTTTTAAAGTCTCAGTGTCCAAATAACATTCACGCAATAATCCACAATATAACATAATTTTTAAATCTCATTTTCATGAATTTCTGGGCCAAATGGAAGGAATTTAGTGTTTACTGCCTGTAAATTAATGGCCATTTAAATCAATTAGCGAGTGGGTTTTAGTGGAATGCGGTGGATTGGAACGTTGCGGTTTGCGGTGAAGTCGGGAGGAAAAATACTGTTGGTTCATACATTTTTTTTGGACCCCATTTCGCAACATGAAAATATGATTAAAGCCTCCATAAAAACCAACTTTTAATATAAAAATAAATTGTGTACCTTTTTTTCTCCCCTACGCAAAATCCTTCCCGTTGTCGGCGCTCACGGCTTTTGAAGGTGATTTTTAAATTACTCTAGATAATAAATAATCTAGCGTAATTTAAAAATACCTTCATTAATGAAATGTCGGAGCGATTTTTCTTCCGCAACGAAATAGCCCGACATGGATCGATTTGCCCAGTCTGTGGAAAAACGGCACTTTAAGCCCGCCCACCTCTGAAAGGCGCCAAAGTCACGCACATGGGGAGCTGCTCAAGGTAAGTTTTGTAACATACCTACTTGATAGTAAAGCGGCTCCTATTATCAAGGTGTAAAGAATTGTCCCTAGATTCGACATTCTTAATTGGCTTTATAATAATCTACAACATATGGAAATTAATTGATTAAAATTTAAACATCTAGGAATTCCACAACAATTGAATTGAATTGTGTTATTGACCACAAGGTGTGGAATGAGAAGGGTGCGATGGACCCTGAAACGTAAAATATTTAGATTGAAAGCTGAGATCTTCTGGAAGTGCACTTGTGACTGTGTGAACTTTTAGAGTGTTTCTGCTTGCACGAGGCTAGAAGGGCTTGGCCAAGCAGATAAAAGGATCAAACCTGCGGTGGTTAGGTATCGTATAGGGGAATTTGTGTTGTGTTATCCAAAATAAAGTTTAGTTGCTCAAGTGCTCGATTCAGTATTTTATTGGCTGAAACTAGACTGGGGGGAGCTTAGAACGAGCTATTTACATTGGGAGCCATGACATGGGAGTCTGATGAGGCCGCAGTCTCCGTCTTCTGACTGTTTTTTATCTACACTTTCTCTAAAGTTGTAACACTGTATTCTATATTCTTTTGTATTACCTTTCACAATTTTACTTTAGATATACAGCGTGGAAACAGTCCATTCAGCCCACTAAGTCTGCACCGACCAGCCATCCTCATACACTAGCACTATCCTACACATACTGGAGACAATTTCACTTTACCAAGCAGAATTAGGTAATTCGGCCCAACGTCTACTCCGCCATTCAATAGTGGCTGATCTATCTCTCCCTCCTGAGCCCATTTCATTTCGGAGTCACGTGAGTGACTTCGTGAAGAGCCCGCCGGCGCGCATGCTCGACATATCGTCGTACCGCGTTGCTGCGACGGCTGGCGGTGGAGCGCGCTCCTCGCCAGCCCTTCAGAAGGGGCCACGGAGGTAAGTATTCTACCTTTAGTTGGTGGTCCTTGTTGTTGGTTTTGTCTTGCAGCAAGGACATGGATGGGAGTTCCAAGGGCCGGAGGACGTCAGGACGAGTTCGCCGGTCAACAGTTCCGGGGCCTTTACCATCGGCAATACCTGCAGCGCAGGCCGGGACTCAGGCGGAGATGTGGGTAAGCCCTGTGATTACAGGTCCAGGTCCGCCAGCACACCACAGCTCGGAGGAGTTCGACGAGGAGGAGTGTGGTGTGCCGCCAGAGCAGGGGGACCCTGCCATGGCAGTCAGGTCGTCAGCGGGCTCGCTGGCGACCTCGAGCAGGGCACGTGCCGTTGCACGGTCTGTTCCACTCAGCCCTCCGAAAAGGGGGAGGGCAGGAGCCCAGAAGCCTAACCCTGTTAGGGCTAAGGCATTGCCTATCGCGGAGGAGCGGTCAGGTTCCAGGGCGAGACCCGGGGCGGCTGTGAGGCCAGCCGGCATACCCCGACTCTCGACGCCGGGACGGGTCGGTCGAGTCGGGTCTCGTCACGGTCGCCGAGCCCCCCATGGATGGGTGGGCGAGACCATGCGTCGGCAACGTCCACGATGTGGGCAGCCGGCAAGACTGCGCGGGCCCCAGGCAGCCATGCTTCGGCTGGTGCCGACACCTCGCCGCAAGTGCCCTTAGTGGCAGCGGCTTCAGCTCTCGCTAAACGGAGGCGATTGAACACGCCCGCGCAGGAATCGCGCAGTTTCGCCTCGGCGGCTGTTAGCGACAACTACCGGCACCGGCAGGGCCTCGACGAGGTGCGGGCCGATGACAGGAGCCCGGTTTTCTTTTCAGAGCCGGAGGACTCCGACCACCTGAGTGTTCAGGGTGAAGGGCGTATTGACCGTATGGAGCGGCTGCTGGAGCTCCTGCTTCAACGTCAACAACAGCAGGGCAGCAACAGGCACAGGGCGTCTTCACCAACATCTACTATCAGCCTGGAGCAGCAGGAGGAGGAGGTTCTGGTGGATCCCGTACCAACTCCGTTGGAGGTGCCAGCGGAAGAACTCTTGGATGTGGCGACCAAATTCGCGGCCTCACATACGGCTGGTCTTCCTCTAAATATAAAGCTGGCAGCCACAGTGAACTTTCTTAATAATCAGGTGCTGCAGGAAGAAGTCCTCATCCAGGCTATGAGCCGGCACAAGGCTCCATCCAATTGCAACTCCCTCAACGTGCCTGTGGTCAATACGCCGATATGGGGCAACATCAGTGCGGCTATCCGTCAACAGGAGGTAAAACTGCACCGGATCCTGAAGCTCCTCACGGCCGGTATTACCGCCTTTGTGCGGTCGGTGGACGGGGACGAATTGAATTTGGACCAGGGAGATGCCCTGGCCCTCCTGTGCGCGACCCAGCACGAAATTAACGGGTTTCGCAAAACCAGCATCCGCCCAGCGCTCAATCCAAAGTTTGCAGGAGTGTGCAAACCACCGCCGCCGCCCCCGCCCCGTCAGCTCTTTGGGAAGGACCTCTCGAAGAGAGTCAAAGAGCTTGACGAGCAAGCCAAAACGGTGGGGATCATGCGCCCTCAGAGTGCCCCCACACCGTCAGGCTCAAAGTCTCCATACATTCGATCACGAGGGTCTGCCAGTACCTCGACGAGGACCCACCCTCAAGCTCCACAACGACAGCAACATCAGACCCAGCACCAGGGGTCTTTTTTAGGACAGGGTCGGCAGAGACCCTGGTGGAAAACGAAGACGCCGCGCCCTCAAGCCAACCCAGCACCTCCACGTCCACACACGCGTGTCAAGGACCGCCGGTAACCACGGAGGTGAGGGGGTCTGGTTCTCTCTTTTCTCTCTGTTTAACTTCACATGTTGGTGGTCACATTCGGTGGTTTTTGGGTGCATGAGGTAATTTCACTGGTGACGAGTATGTGTTGCAGAATATTCAGGGGCATAAAATTGAGTTTATTAGTGGCGAAATTCCTCCATCCCAGCACATGCCCGCTCGAACATTTAAAATTATCTGCTGCAGAACAGGCAGCCGGCTATAAGGAATTGTTAAGTCTTGAGCAAAGGAGTGATTAAGAGAGTGGTGCATGAACCAGTTGAATTTGTTTCGAACATATTCACCAGACCTAAGAAGGATGGAAGTTGTCGTGTCATTATTGATCTAACCTGTTTGAATACTTTTGTAACATATTCTCATTTTAAAATGGATACGTTGAAACAACCAAATCATTGATTTCTCATGGTTGCTTTATGGCATGCATCGATTTAAAAGACGCATATTATTCCGTATCCGTCCAGAAATGTGACAGAAGGTTTTAAAATTCATCTGGATGGGGCAACTCTGGCAGTACAAGGCTTTGCCTAATGGGCTCACCACAGCCCTAGATTGTTCACTAAATTAGTGAAGCCAATTATGGCTTATTTGAGACAACGACACCATATAGTATGGCCTATTTAGATAATGTCTTAATTGTGGGCCACACCCTGGAATTGGCTGAACAGGGTGTTGCAGCTGCTGTCAATATATTTCAACAATTGAGGTTTATTGTCCATCCAGAGAAATCAAAGTTCTACCCTGCCCAGGTGATTAATTACCTAGGGTTCACGGTGAACTCTATAAGCATGAGACCATTCCAATTAACAAGATTGAGGAGGTTACCCAGGTGTGTCAAGATTTAATCCGCACCAATATACCATCGATTCGGCACTTAGCTACAATAATTGGGAAGCTGGTAGCTTTGTTTTCGGCAGCGCGATATGGACTTTTGCATTATCAGAATTTGCAAAGAGCTAAAATTGCTGCGTTAAAACAGAACGCTGGTCATTATGATCGGTCCATGCAGCTGCCGCCCGAAGCGATAAATGAGTTGCAATGGTGGGTGTGTCACATTAGCAACTCATTCAAGCCTATTAGGGAGGCTAATCCGGTGGTATATTTGCAAACTGATGCAAGCTCCAATGGTTGGGGATCCACGAATAATTGCTCTAGTTGTGGTGGCAGATGGGACACCCTTGAATCAACGATGTTGTTAACTCAAGGGATTAACTATTTGGAGTTGCTGGCAGCATTCCACGGACTTCGTGCGTATTGTTCCAAGCTTGTTGGAGCACATGTCCATCTCCAAATAGACAACACCACAGCAGTAGCATATTTAAACCATATGGGTGGTACCAGGCCAGTTTCGTGTGACAAATTGGCAAACTCAATTTGGCTCTGGTGTGTTCAAAGAGACATTTGGATTTCAGCTACCTATTTGCCAGGTGAGCTTAATACTGTGGCGGACACCAGGTCACGCAAATTTAATGACAATATTGAATGGATGTTGCATCCTGAGATCTTTTCTAAAGTCACAGCCAAATTTGGTAAACCGGACATTGACCTTTTTGCGTCACGGTGGAACCATCAGGTACCAACCTACGTTTCATGGGAACCAGATCCTGGGGCAATAGCGCTAGATGCATTCTCGCTGGACTGGGGGAAGTGGTTTTCTATGCCTTCCCCCCATTTTGCCTCATCAGTCGGGTATTGGGAAAGATTCAGGCAGATGCTGCCAAGGGCATCCTTATTATACCCGACTGGCCCACACAGCCTTGGTATCCGGTGGTCTTTGACATGCTCAACGAACCTTGGGTCCTTTTGAAGGGTTGCCCACAATTGGTTACTCACCCTGTCTCAGGGGAGCCGCATCCCTGCCATGGCTATTTAAATTTGTTGGCTTGCAGGTTCTGAACAGGCCGTTAGTCCAATACGGCCTCTCGGCTCGGACCATGGATACCACCGGGGCGTCGTGTCGAGAGTCTACAAGGCGAAGATACCGCTCGCATATTAAGAAGTGGGAAGCCTACTGCAGCCGCTCTCGCATCACGTACGATGACGTGACAACAACCGACGTCCTGGAATTCCTCGCGGGGTTGCACCATGATGAACACTTAAGTTACAGTGCCATCAACAGCGCCAGAAGTGCGCTATCGTTCTACCTCAGTTGGAGGTAGGATCCAACAGGCTAGTGTCCAGACTCATGCGGGGTATATTCAATATGAATCCGCCTACACCACGCTATAATATCACCTGGGATGTCAGGGACGTATTAACCCTGCTCAGGACGTGGTCTCCCATGGAAGGGCTCCAACTGGACCAACTCACCATGAAGCTGGTGATGTTACTAGCGCTGACTTCAGCTCAGAGGGTACAGACACTACACAAACTGCGTGTCGACAGAATGACAGCTACCCCTACAGAAGTAGTCTTTTTCGTTGACGAGCTACTAAAGCAGCATAGACCTGGGTGCACAGGGCTGCAGCTGAAGTTCCCGGCATACCCCGCAGATGCTAGGCTATGTTTAGTCTCACATATCCGCCACTATGTCAAAGTGACGGCACGCATCAGAGGAATGGAGAGATACCTGCTTGTCACTCACAAGAGACCTCATCATCGAGTGACAGTCCAGACGATATCCATGTGGCTTCCAGTGGTCTTGGGTAAGTCAGGTATCGACACTAATGTGTTCAAGTCTCTTTCCACCAGGGCTGCATCGACGTCAAGGGCGAGGGTCATGGAGGTGCCCATGGACCAAATTCTCGCCACAGCAGGATGGGCTAATGAAGCTGTGTTCCAGCGTTTTTATAACAAGCCTGTTGCTGCTCCTCTACAGTTCGCAGAAGCCGTGCTGAATGCAGGTCACGAACGTGGAAATGTCCCCGCATGAGGGGTTTTGTTTTGTTGTTAATAACTCTGCTCTTGTTTTGCAGTATGAACTATTGAGCAAGTTTGTTCCTCCCATCCATCCCTGGTAGTGGTGTGTCAGCATGGACGTGGTCCAGGGCGTGTAATCACAGAAGCTTTGAAGTCTTCACGAAGTCACTCACGTGACTCCGAAATGAAATAGTAAGATTGAACGAGAACTTACCAGTTCGAAGGTTGATCTTTATTTTATGAGGAGTCGAAGTGAGGGATTTCGTGCCCTCCTCGCCCAACCCTCAATCACCTTCATCTGGTAATCTTAGTCACTTCAATCTTACTATGCGAAGTCATTTCTTTCTTGTTTTCTGTGATTCACGCCGCTACTTTGAAGTATGTCGAGCATGCCACTGCAGGAGCACCGAAAAGCGATCTCCCACCAGGGACCCGCAAGCTCCCGGTGTTACCGTCCACCGGCCTGCAGCTGGAGCCTCTGAATCTCCGGGGTCTGGACGCAGCAGCGCGCCACCACAACTCTACACGCTCCGAAGCTGGCCAGTCCCACGATGGTAAGTCAGTCCGCAGCTCTGCGACTGGAGCCCCAGGTCGTTTCGGTTGGAGGCCGCTCCACAGTGCTAGGCCCCACGACAATGGAGACCCGACAGGGGAAAGGTTGGGTCCTCCGTACAGGGAAAATATTTTTAAAGTTTCCCACACACCCCCACACCCCCACACATACCCAGCTAAAAAAACACTAACTACACTTAAACGAGTCAAAAAATTAAAAAAAATAAACAGATGGACTGCAGAGGTCGCTGCGACACGAGTCGCGCCACCCACCAGGATATTTTAAGAAATTTAGACTTGTGCATGGATAGGACAGGTTTAGAGGGATACGAGCGAAATGCAGGCAGGTGGGACGAGTGTAGATGGGACATGTTGGCCGGTGTGGGCAAGATGGCCGAAGGGCTGCTAATCCTGGCTAAATTGGACCAGCCAGGACTTCAAAATGGGGTTAAGTTTCAGGGTTTGCTGGGAGATTTGGTCAAAATGGGAGAGCTCTCTGCTGAGATGGGACAGGCTGTGAGAGGTGCCAGTGTGTCTGGAACAGATATAATTTACCAGCAAAGAATGGGAAGATCTGCAAACCCGGTCAATCTGGTACTAAATGCATAGAATGGATTGGATGGCTGCAAACCAGTCATACACCTTGTAAATAGCTTGTAAATTATGTTGCAGAATCTGACTCTTCTAAGAGTTGATTGGATTGGTTGAGCGTTGTCTGAGATTTCTGTTAATCAGAAATGTTTTCAAGTTGACTCCATATCGAAGTCCATTGTGAATACAATGTATTGAACTGTTGTATCAATGGGCTAGGGAAATGCCAGTTATGTATGGGGTTAATCGATATTTGCAATTGGGTGATTAAGAGACAACCCCCGTGTGGTTCGGCCCTCGAGTTCGCGGGGCATATAAAAGGCGTGATCACGAGGCTCAGCGTCGATCTTCTGGAAGAGCGCTCAGGGCCGCGTACCCTTCTGGAGTGCCTGTGTCTGCGCGAGGCCTAGAGGGCTTGAACAGATATACACAAGGATCGAAGACGCAGTGGAATAGGGACAGTGTGTGATCTGTGACGCGCTTTCGGTAAAATAACATGTAGTTGATTTAAGTGCTTGATTCACTTTTGCACTGAAACTAGACGGGGGGAAGCTTGGAAAAGAGCAATTATCAGGGCCTGTTTCCACACTCTATCACTATGATTCTTTGACTGTTTGTATCTCACAATCTGCCATGTGCAAAGCCATTCTAAATATCCCTAAGTAACCCATTGTTTTCCAAATGAGGGTAAATTCTATCACAAAGAATCCTCTCCAATAGCTTTCCTACTACAAAGTCAAAGGTGGCGGAAATATCAGGGACATTCCTTGGATGCGGTGGATGGTGAGATGAAAGGTGAGAAGAGGTGTTATCTGTCCATTCCGTCTACAGGTGCAGCCTGATTTGCCGTGTTCCTGCAGCGTTTAGTTTCATGGCTGAAGACTCCAGCATCTGCAGTTTCATGTTTCTCCATGACTGGAGTATCTGAGTATGTTGACCAAACCTACACACTGTATTTCCATAATGCCATTATATCTTGTAGTTCTGTCATTCTAGCAGCACTACTATTTTGTTTTCAGTCATATTTGTGATGTGGTCTCACCAAACTGTGCACAAATGCAGCAAGTTTTCCTGATGCACTTTCACCAAACATCAGTGAAAGGCAACATATCGTACATCTCCCCAACCGAGTGCTGAGCCAAGGAGTCACTGTGGGACTGGAGATGTGATCAGTGACCAGTTGTGTTTCTGAGTAAGAATTGACCCGGAGACCCAGTGTTGTGATGCATCACCCTCTTTATTTCACAGTGAGAAAATATTCCCAGCAGTTTGGAAAATAAAGCACACACAAAGAATCTAAAGACAAGGGATTATTAATGCGGCAAGAGTAGCTGAGAATGGACTAGTGTTAACAGGAGCAATGGCCCACTAATAGCTCCTCCAGTCAATTAGTTGCTTTTCCTACAGCACCCAGGGATTACACTTTCCACATTGCAGAGGACATTGCCCAGAGGAGGCCCCCACCCATGCACAACTGTGCAGTCTGGAGACGGAGCAGATATCTCTGCCTTGGTGTCTCTTTCCCCAAACACCCAGATGTCCAACCGGAGACAGCCTCACATTGGAGTGAATGTAGCTGGTTCATTGTGACTGAAATATAAGCCCCCTTCACTATGGGTGGGGGTGGGAACTGGCAACTACATTAGAGGGCAGTGTTTATACACAGGGTACAGGGGATGGTTCAATACCCCAACAGTGGCAAACGTACAGGGTTCATCCAATGTGTGTAACATGGAAACATCGAAAATAGGTGCAGGAATAAACCATTTGGCCCTTTGAGCAAGCATTCAATATGATCATGGCTGATCATCCAAAATCAGTAACCCGCTCCTGCATTTTCCCCACATCCCTTAATTCTCAGAGCAGGTTTGGCTCCATTAAGATGCCACAGAAATACATGTTGTTGCAGTAGGTGGGAGATCCTTGTTAAAGTGAAGAATAGAGTTTAGCACATCTCACTGATTGGAATCTGTAAATGTAGCAGAACATCTGAGATAGAGATTATGCTTCACTTTGTTACAAATACTATTTGCACAAGTCCCCGTGTGTTGTACCATGCGATATAGACATAATGGCTGAGAAAGGATCTGTGGTCTTTCTCCAAGTCCTTTTTGAATTCATTGGCGAGTCTCTCGTAGTCTTCAGTTTTCTGCTCCAATGTCCTGTCAACAATTAAGAACAATTGTTCCATTAAGTGAACAAAAGACCACTTTCCGGATCGCTGAGGTTGAAAGTGAGCTGGTATCATCACTCCCCCTGGGCTGGGAACACAGTCGGCCCCAGACAGTGAGAAGCAGAGTCTGCTCCCCACTCGGAATTCAGTCCCGATGCATGGTTTAGACCCGAACACCGACAACTCCATTCCCTCCTCAGATAAACTTCAACCCGCTGAGTTCCTCTGGTACAACATTTGACGGTCTGAATTATCTTTCCCTCCCTCAGTGCTTTCCTTCCTCCACCCTCATCACTCACCCCTCAGATCATTGAACACCACGGTTGCAACACACAACTTTCCTCCTGTGTGTGACTGCTGCCCTCTGTTGGCAGTTACTTGGTGCAGGACTTAATTCAGGAATCCTTTGTACAAGTCTTGGGATATCGAGCATGGCAACTGGTTCCTTGTCCCAACTTGTCCATGCCGACCTAAAGGCCCCATCGAAGCAAACCTTTCAAACAACTGAATGAGGTTCCATTTGAGAGGCAGATGGAGTCGACGCAAGTGCTCCGATAATCTTATCATTTTCATAACATTCTGCCCTCTAACTTTCACACCAAAACAAAGCCAGCTTTTTTTACTTGTCCGACATTCCTTTAGATTAAGTGTTACCGTCTCTCTAAATGGCCTCAAAGGGTACAAGGTCGAGCAAAAAGGATGATGCTGACGTTAGATTGGAGGCCATTACCATGATGCTCGAGCAATGTCGGGAGGCACTAGCCACCGAGTTTAGTACTACGTTTGGTCGGCTTGACTCAAAGCTAGACCAAATGAAGCTTACAGTGAAGGATCATTATCAACGTGTCTCGTCCCTGTAACTTTCTGCGGAGGACCATAACCAGCGAGTCATCGACCTTGAGAACATTTGTTCCACTCTGAGTGGTGACAATACTAAGCTGAAGGTTAAAGTGGCCGATGTCGGCGACAAAACATGCGCATCCTCGGTCTACCGGAATCCACTGATAGCCGACGGCCCACTGAGTTTTTCCTCAGGTTTGCTGCGAGAGGTTTTCGGGAGCAAGACGTTGACATCCCCTCCAGATGTCAACAGAGCCCAACGTTCCCCAAACGCTAAACTGGCCCCCGGCCAAAGACCGCGGCCAGTCATTCTCCGCCTGCATAGGTACCAGACGAAGGATCTCCTCATCAGAGAGGTACGGCGGAGCGGGAATCTCGAATTTTGCGGCAAACCAATTCAGATTGTGGAGGATTACAGCCCTGACATTCAGAGCCAGCGGGCAGAGTACAGAGACGTCATGATCTTGCTCATCATATTGGAGAAATTGACAAGCAATATGCGCAAACTCAAAATCCAACTCTTTATAAAAGACGATTGGAACTCAAAACCAAATTTGACCTACTCACTCCTCACTCAATTTAACACATACTTTAGGGAAAGATTGGATGAACCCATATCACCCATTTACTCAATGCAATCAGGCAAATGGCCGGGCCTGACGGCTTCCCGGAGAGTTTTTTAAAAAGTTCTCTCTACTCCTCTCCCCACAGTTGTGTTCTGTTCTATCTGAATCCTACAGACAAGGTTCTCTTCCTCTATCCTTTGCCGAAACCTTTATTACTCTTATCGCCAAAAAAGGTAAAGATCCAACCGAATGCGCCTCCAACAGACCCGTCTCCCTTCTAAACACGGATGCTAAAATTGTAGCTAAGGTTCTAGCTCGTAGACTAGAGAATGTCCTCTCTACTGTTATATCTAAGGACCAAACCGGCTTTGTTAAGAGCAGACATTCCTTCTTTAATATACGTCGATTATTAGATATTGTCTACTCTGCTTCTGAGGGTGTCCCTGAGTGTGTTGTATCTGTTGATGCAGAAAAAGCATTTGACCGCGTTGAATGGGTCTATCTATGGCCTGTTCTGGACAAATTTGGTTGTGGAACGAACTTCATTTCATGGATCAGGTTACTATTCTCTCACCCCACTGCCTCAGTTCGGACTAATTCCCAGATGTCTAAGCCGTTCGATTTGCATCGTGGAACCCGCCAGGGGTGTCCTCTGAGCCCCATGCTTTTTGACTTGGCCATCGAACCACTTGCCATGGCCTTTCGTAGCTGTGAGGACATAGCCGGTATTTGGAAGGGCAGGACACAGCATAAGGTCTCACCAGGTGCTGATGACCTTTTGCTTTTTGTCTCAAACCCATGTACCTCTCTGCATTCTGCTATGTCACTGCTCAATCATTTTGGTCAATTTTCAGGTTATAAGATACATTTTGGAAAAAGCGAACTGTTCCCCATTAACCATGAAGTACAACCCACGGATCTTACCAACTTGCCATTCAAAATGGAAAAAAAAATCTCTCATACTTGGGCATTTCAGTTACGAGGAAATACAAGGATCTTTTTAAAGAGAATTTTATCATTCTGTTAAACCAGATCCAACATACGCCAACACAGTGGTCTCCCCTGTCAATGTCACTTGTCGGCCGGATAAACTCAATCAAAATGATTTTACCTAAATTTTTGTACCTTTTTCAGACCTTACTGGTTTTTATCCGCAGGTCCTTCTTTGACCATCTTGACTCAGTTATTTCCTCCTATATATGGAGAGGTAAGCGGGCTGCTAACCTGCGCTGCCTTGCATTTTGGTCTTTCTTTCACAGTCAGCCCGATTGCCCTGACTGGGTAGCCATGGAATTACACACAGATAATACGTCCATACCTGCACTACTTGGTTCCTCACTTCCACTCCCCTCAATTAAATCTGTAAAAAATCCAGTGGTCAGATACTCTTTGAGGATATGGCTTCAATTCAGGAAATGTTTTGAGTTGCATAACTTTTCTCTACTGAGGCCTATTGCATCAAACCACCTTTTTAAACCATCAACTCAGGACTCTGTCTTTAAAGAATGGCATAGGAAGGGTATTGTGCGCTTCAAGGACCTGTTTATGCATAACACTGTAACATCATTTGAACAATTAAGCAGCAAATTCAATCTTTTAAAGTCGGATTTTTTCCGATAACTGCAAATAAGACATGATGTGTTCTGTAAACTGCCCAGCTCTTCTATACCAACAGCCACAACCCTTGTTGATACAGTTCTTTCTTTAAACCCATCTCAGAATAGACTTGTTCCAGCTTTATATGGCAGGATGTTGGATCTAAGGCGCGCCCCCATGGACAAGCTCAAAGCAGCATGGGAAGAAGACTTGGGCTTCTCTCTCTCTCGGAAGATACATGAAGTTCCATTCTTAAACTGGTTAATTCCACCTCTCTATGTGCTCGTCACTGTCTGATCCAATTCAAAGTGGTACATGGGACTCATATCTGAAAAGCCAAAATATCTGCTATTTACCCTGAGGTTAGTCCATTCTGTGTTAAGTGTAACATTTCTGAAGCCTCTCTTATCCATATGTATTGTTCATGCCCCAGCCATACTTATACCCCTGTCTCACGGTGCGAGTTGTCCCACGAGGTACCCCGAGTTTTCACTCGCGGTAATCCCGTACAACCAACGTAGCGGGGACGTCGGAACTCACGTGAGCATCTTAGCGACTCGTGGCGCTAACGTCAGGTACCCGTGAAACTTGTCAAATCGTGAAAAAAATCAAACATGTTTGATATTTTCCACGAGTCAAATTTACTGTCCAAGTTTAAAATTGAAACATTTAAACTCATTGTAATATCGTAGTGGCCCGTGCGTTAACTTTAGTGATTCGTGCGTCTACCGTGGGAACTCTTTAGTAGACACAAAATGCTGGAGCAGCTCAGGCAGGCAGCATGTCTGGAGAGAAGGAATGGAGTCGAGACCCTTCTTCAGACTTACCCGAAACGCCACCCATTCCTTCTCTCCAGAGATGCCGCCTGTCCCGCCGAGTTACTCCAGCATTTTGTGTCTATCTATACTTTAGTTTCGGACATGGTCAAGTAGTAAGAAACGCAAACCAGGCTACCTTCACATCAGAGAATCCTAATGTTCCAGGATAAAAATCCACACACCCTCGTTACATCCAATTTTAAATTGCATGAATATCATGCATACTATGCATCTATGAGCTCAACATTTAAAGGGCTGCCCTTTAAATGAAAAGTATGCCAATCATAGAGATTGTGTTAAACCACTGTACGATATTTTAAAATATTTATAACCTGTATCTTACTTGGGTGACAAAATAAACGCATCAAAACCTAAAAGCGAGAAAGAGAAAATAAATAGGTCCGATATTTGCTTAAAATCATCTCCTAGATTTTAGAAATGATGCCAAAGCCCGGCTTTACCATTCAAAACTGCAGCAGTTCAAATTATCTAAATTATAAAAATACATTGAGAATCAATGATTGATAATGGAATGACTCCGCTCTTCAGTAGAAGCAATTAATTTCTTCTGGGGGTTTTTTAACAGACGTATTCTCTTTTAAAACGAGATTAATTTAATTATTTGGAGTTTGGAGCCTCTCCCACCACTTTATTTCTCAATATCATCCTCGCTCCTCCGTCGAGAAAATCTCCACTGAACGCATCGGTTCTGACGGAGAAATTAAATAACATATATAGTGGATATGTCAACATCTTTTTGATCTTAGGGTTAGGTGGGGCGGTTTAGTCCATCAAGTCCGGACACACAGATCTGCTTCAGATGATTTGAAGAAGAGTCTCGACACGAAACGTCTCCCATTCCTTCTGTCCAGAGATGCTGCCTGTCCCACTGAGTTACTCCAGCATTTTGTGTCTATCTCAGCAGGGCACAGTCCCGTGGTTAACACCACATTCCAGACCTATCTAACCCCTTATTTGTGAAAGTTCCACACATATTTATCGATATTTTTTCCGGCAGTGTGCCCAGGCTACGGACACCACACTGAGCCCAAACTAAAACAATCCCAATACTTATTGGTGTGTATGGTTTGACCGAGGACAAGTGCAATTTGGCCGAGGCACTTCACAGTCCGTGTGTAGGAAGGAACTGCAGATGCTGGTTTACACCGGCGATAGACACAAACATGCTGGAGTAACTCAGTGGAACAGGCACCGCCTCTGGAGAGAAGGAATGGGTGATGTTTCGGGTCGGGACCCTTCTTCAGACTCCCCGCTCATTCTTCCCTCGTCGATGTGAACGGGTGCGAGGAATCGGGCGTCGCTGGGTAAGGGGAAGAGAGGTTTTACTGCTGAATTATGCGCAACAGAAGCATGAAGTGGGGGCAAGGTCCGTTTAAACTATCTCGCCCCCTCGTTCCCCCCCCCATGTTGGGAGAGAAAGGGGAGAGAGTTGTGCAAACAAACCACGGGAGACTGCATCTTTGGAGGTAAATCATAAAATGTACGCGGATGTTTCGGGCCAGGACCCTAAAGGTTGACTACCCGTTTCCCAGATGCTGCCTGGCTTTTGGCTTCTTCCTGCAGTTTGCTTTTGTCCCAGACTCCAGCATCTGCAATCTCCTTGGCCTCCAAAGGGAAAAGTTGCTCGTGAAGCAATGGTCGATATTGACCCATGCTTACTGCGAAATCAAAGCTGCAGTGCTTACATATTTAGTTAAACCTGCACCTTAAACAGCTTCAAACTCTTCTTCCGTGGTTGGTGCCGACGGAATTGAAATGATTTTCCAAAGCACTCGGTTTGTGCTTCAGATTAAGTCATAACTTCCTCAATTGTATGAACAAAATGATCATTGAGCCCTCAACCTGCTCTTTCATCTCGACCAGTTCGCTCTTCGCCTCTTCTGACCTCCAGCCGAGTCCAGGCCCACTCCTCTACCCCTTCCTCTCATTCCTTCTCCTCAACTGCCAACGCCGTTCCCAGCCCCCCTCTCACTCCTCCCCACCCATAGTCCTTGCCTTCTCCCAATTCCACCATCCCTCGTCCCGCCCCCCCCCCCCCCCCCCAACCTGTCCTCGCCTGAACTGCTGAAGGTAACCGAGTGCTTTAAATGCGAAACACGGAGTGCGGCAACAACACACGCCCCGAGCGTGAGAGGAACTTGGTAACTCAAGAGCAAACGGGAGAGGAACTTGGTAACTCTGGAGACGAACTCGGAACATCGCAGAAAGTACAAGTAAACGGCAAACTTACCATACCCGTGGGAACTAGGAGGGCCATGAGACAAAGGACTGTCAGGCCAGCAAGAACTGCAACCTGTGCAGGGAAGCAGGCCACCTTTACAGGGCTTGCCCTAGAAGAGCCTGCACCTACGCACAGGCAACAAGAGGGGCTGCTGCCAGCACCCCCAAGGTGGGTGAGGCACCCCCCACCACTGCCAAGACCCCAGCAGAAAGAGGGAACATGGATGAGGACAGCCCAACCACCTTGAGGCCCCAAGTGCCAGAAGGAGACGCCCAGCATCCCGCCCAGGAGGGAGAGTGGATGGAGGAGGATGAACAGCAGGAGAAATGGACAATGGTGAAGTACAAGAAGCAGAGGGTTCAGCCCAAAGAGCCGAGGCCGGAAAGGACTGGTAAGTCCAAAAGTAAACCCCAAAAAAGGTGTCTTTCTCTTACAGAAGGCAGCAACCTCTCCTCCTCGTCGGAGGATGAGGCGACCGGGAAGTCCCAACGAGGGAGGCAGAGGAAGAAAACGGGGGAGGAGAAGAGAGAGGCCACGACGATCACTTCCCAGCCCCAGGAGACCGAGAGCAGAGAAGCGGCCGAAGGGCTCCAGCCCCAGGACATCGGGAGCAGAGCAGCGGTCGAGGGACTCCAGCCCCTGGAGACAGGGATCATCATGGCCCCAATAGGCCCCAGCTCCAGGT
The DNA here is from genome assembly GCA_963514005.1 of Raja brachyura. Next base: position 22,647,276 of record OY740785.1, on the reverse strand, counting down.
GACCGGGAGCAGCGCAGAGGCCATTGGGCCCCAGCACTGGGCGACCGGGAGCAGTGAACCAGCCACCGTGACCCAGCTACAGGAGACGGAGGAAGCCGTGTGCCCGAAAGGGGGTGGAACGAGAAGGCCCCCCCCCCCCCCCCCCCCCCCCCAACGACACCTTTGGTTGCGCCACCAGAAACCCATCTCATCGCTGGATTCCTGAGCCCAGGAAAGCTGGGGAAATTCACCGAAGCGGTGGGAATGAGGGGACACGGAAATGGTCAGTGACTCTAAAGACAATGGAGCTCAAACTGGCATCTTTAAACGTGCGCAGTATAAAGATCACTGCGCGATGTGTTAATGCCTTACAGTACCTGCCCAAGGTCAAGGCAGATGTGACTTTTCTTCAGGAGTGCGGGCTGCCACACCTCCGCTGCTATCAGAGGTGGTCGCGATGGTGGCCCCACGGACTGTCGGTGTGGTCGGGGGGCAATGACTGTCGTGCTTCCGGCCTGGGGATTTTGCTGCGGGGAGGAAACTTCACCATCACTGACGTCAGGGAGGTGGTTGGGGGGCGTCCCCTTGTGGTGGATGTTATGTACCGTGGCTCTCCGCTCCGGCTGATTAATGTGTATGCCTCACCCACGCAGAGCGAGCGGCTGGCCATTCTCCAGCAGCTCACAGTGCTGTTGGCCACATCCCAGCAGCTCATTCTGGCCGGTAACTTCAACTGCATCATTGATGCGGCTGGACGATCCGGCAGTGCTGACAGTAGACTGGACAGCACGTCCAAGTTCCTGATGGAGATGGTAAAAGATGCAAAGCTGCGCGATGCCTTCAGCGACCCTGCAAGCGGGTCCCAGTCGCGGTTCACCTGGTCGAGATCGGACGGTTTAGCCCGATCTCGGATAGATTTTGCCTTCATGACGAAGGCCGTCACGGTGAGACACACTGACCTCACGCCGGTGTTCTTCTCCGACCACTGCCTCCTTCAGGCTTCCCGTCACCTACAGGAGGACCGGAAGGCAGGCAGGCAGAGGGACGTGGAAGTTAAACATGAAGCTGTTGACCACAGAGAACATCGAAGAGCAAAAGAGGGACTACGCATGTTGGAGAAGTCCCCCTTTGACTCCCCCACACTCTGGTGGGAAGCAACCAAGGAGAACATTAAGAGGTTCTTCATAATTAAAGTGGTTCAGCGAGCAAGACAGAGTCAGAGAGAATTGTGCCAACTCCAGACAGATTTGTAACAGCTGCTCCTTCTGCAGTCTAGAGGGGTGGATGTGAGGGAGGAACTTAGAGAGGTGAAGGACCGGCAAGCTCGGCTCTTTACCTCCGAATCCTCCAAGATCATCTTCCTATCCAGGGTCCACCATGTGGAGCAGGATGAGACGTGCTCACGTTTCTTCTTCCATAAGGTTCACAGGGGGAGCTCTGTGATGAACAGCCTTAGGGAGGAGGACGGCTTGGTAGCATCCTCACAGACAGACATGCTGAGGATATGCAAATCCTTTTACACAGATTTGTATGACCAAAAGGCCACAGACAGTACCTCCTCCCAGAACTTCCTGTCCTCGATCACGGAGGTCTTTGAGGACAGTAAGCGGGAGAGTCTGGACCAACCACTGACCCTAGAGGAGCTGACTGGCTCCATCCGTTCCTTTGACTCAAGTAAAACTCCCGGAAGAGATGGTTTACCGGCCGAGTTGTATCCGGCTCTGTGGGACTGGATGGGCCCGGACCTGCTAGAAGTGTACAATGACATGCTTCTGGCTGGTAGCATGTCAGACTCCATGAGGAAGGGCAGCATCACCCTAATCTACAAGCAGAAGGGGGAGATGAAGGACATAAAGAATTGGAGACCCATAACACTCTTGAATGTAGACTGCAAGATCCTGCCTTAGGCCAACCAAGTCAAGTCTGCTCTGGGACAAGTGATCCACCCAGACCAAACCTGTGCTGTACCTGGCAGGAAAATCAGACAGCCTAGCGCTGCTGAGAGATACCATCGCCTACGTGCAGGACAGACGGGTGGATGCCTGCCTAGTCAGCTTGGACCAGGAGAAGGCCTTCGACAGGATTTTGTACATGAGGATCGTGTTCTCCAAAATGGGTTTTGGGGAGGGAATCAGAAATTGGATCAAACTGCTCTACACCAACATCCGTAGTGCAGTCCAAATCAGACAGTTTCCCTGCAAGGTCTGGAGTCAGGCAGGGTTGCTCTCTCTCTCCTGTCTTGTTTGTCTGCTGTATTCAACCCTTTGCCGAATCCATCAGGAAGGATGTGAGCATAAGAGGAGTGACACTGTCAGGCAGTGGGGGCATTCAAGTAAAGACCTCCCTGTACATGGACGATGTCGCTGTCTTCTGCTCGGATCCAGGGTCGGTCCGCAGACTGATTAGTATCTGTGACCAGTTTGAGTCGGCCACGGGAGCCAGGGTGAACCGCAGGAAGAGCGAAGCCATGCTTTTGGCAACTGGCCCGACAGATCTTCCGTCCCCTTCACCATCAAGCCTGACTTCTTGAAGGTGCTGGGGATCTGGTTCGGGGGGGCTGAGGCGTGTAACAAGAATTGGCTGGAGCGGATAGCCAGGGTGGGCAGGAAGCTGGAGCAGTGGAGGCAACGCTCCCGCTCCATAACAGGAAAGAACTTGGTCATCAGGTGTGAGGTGCTCTCGGGCCTGCTGTACTTGGCACAAGTGTGGCCTGTCCCTCCCTCCTACGCCACACGGATCACCCGGGCTGTCTTCCAGTTCATCGGGGGGTCGAGGATGGACCGGGTGCGACGGGCCACAATGTAGAAGTCAGCAGCCAACAGGGGTAAAAGCATGCCCAGCGTCGTTCTCATCCTGATGACCACCTTCGTGTGGCTGCATCAGGCGGAGTGTAGAGCCAAGGCACGTGGGCACCAAGTGTCACTACCTGCTGAGGTTCTACCTGTTCCCGGTGTTGCGAAGGATGGGCCTGGCACAGATGCCACACAAGGTGCCAGTCAGCTGGACATTGCCGCCCCATCTGTCGTCTGTGGAAAGGTGCTTCCGGACCAATACTTCTGACCACATGTCCATTGGGCAGTGGTCAGCACAGAATGTCCTGCAGGCACTGCAGATAAAGGACTCCATGGACCCGGTGGCGTGCTTCCCTGAGCAGACTGCCCAGTTTGTCTGGCAAAATGCCTCATCGCCAGAACTCGCCAACAAGCACCAAGACCTGGCTTGGCTGGCGGTGAGGGGAGCCCTCCCAGTCCTGCACCGTCGGAACCTCACTGCCAGCGCACGCTGCCCTCGGGATGGCTGCTATGGAGAGGAGATGGTTGCCCACCTCTTTGCAGAGTGTGGATTTGCTAAAAGAGTCTGGAGGAAAATGCAAGGGTCCCTGGTACGTTTTATTCCAAACAGCTCCGTCACAGAGGACTCTGATTTACGGACTATTCCCAGGGACACATTCAGAGGCTGACATCGAGTGCTGCTGGAGGGTCATCAACTCGGTGAAAGACGCCCTTTGGTCTGCCCGAGCATCGTTCACACCCAGCAGAGCGAGATATCCGTCGGGGAATGTTGCCGACTGGCCCACTGCAGACTGCAGGAGTACGTGCTGAGGGACGCACTGAAGCTCGGTGCAGCCAACGCCAAGGCTCGGTGGGGAAGGGCCACAGTCTAAGGTCCTTCTGCTGCTGGACATGGGGCGCACTATATGGTGGAGACGCCCCTCAAATTAAGGGAAGGTATCCTATGCCAGTGGGCCACGAGTGGCACGGGTGGGGGACACATTTCTGAAATTTTGAGAAAAGAAATGTATGAACTGTATAGATCAATTTGTATAGCCTTCGAAAATGTCGGATGGATTTTCCGCAAGGTTCATGTATTGTATATATTTATCATTTGAATAAAGTCTATTTTGAAATTTAAAAAAAGGATTGGCTAGAGGTCTTTCATACATTATCTCAGGTGTTAAACATCAAATTGGAACCAAAGCGTCTAATCACTCATTTTGGGGTCACTGGTGATGAGGTTAGATTAACTGCAGATAAATGCCGCACTATCTTTTGCCTCTCTTCTAGCTCAGCGAATAATCTTGCTCAGGTGGACGGAACCTACCCCGCCCACTCATACACAATGGCTGACAGATATTATGTCCTGCCTAAAGCTCGAGAAAAGCAGGTGCTCACTTCAACATTCAAATGTGTCTGGGGATGGAATCTTGTGAAGCTGATGGTAATTCTGTAGAGACTAGAGGTGGGGAAGGAATGTAGTCAAGGCAGCAAGATGTTTTTTTTGGTGGGGAAGGGCAAATGGAAATACCGGGTATGTGGAGGCATCTTTACTGTGGAAAAGGTGTGATGACGCTGCAGAAGGTGCAGAGGTGATTCACCAGGATGTTATCTGGGATGGAGTCATTCAGGTATGGTACTAGGAACCCTTCTTCCAGACTCCAGAGACGCTACTTGCCCCACTGAGTTACCCCATCACCTTGTGTCCATAAGTATCAGGATGTTTAGGAAGAAACTGCAGATGCTGGTTTACACTGAAGATAGACACAAAATGCTGGAGTAACTCAGTGGGACTGGCAGCATGACTGAAAAGGAGGAATGGGTGATGTTTTGGGTTGAAAAGGGTCTGATGAAGGGTCTTGACCCGAAATGTCACCCATTCCTTCTCTCCAGAGATGCTGCGGTTCCACTGAGTTAAGCCTTACATACTCTTCCTTTGAAGAATATAAAGCACTCAGGAAAGTACACAAACAGTCAATTAGAAAGGCCTAATGGGCCATGAAATGCCAATGTCAAGTTGAATTAAAGAAAATCCCAAGGATCTTGTATGTACAGTAAAAGAAGAGGGTAAAAAAGCAGAAGGTAATTTTGCTCAAAAATAAAGGAGGGAATATATGCTTTGACACAGAGGATGTAGATGAGGTAGTAAAAGATAACTTTGCATCAATATCCACTCAGAAAAGGAACATGGAAAACAGTGACATCTGTACGGGGAATACTAGTAATATGCAATCAATTACAGATATTGGTTTACAAAATGCTGGAGTAACTCAATGGGTCAGGCAGCATCCCTGGAGAACGAATGTACTAACAGGGGTGATTGTGTTTATGTGTGGGAATAGTCTTGCTGAGCTGCATGCAAAAACATTTATTTCACTGTACCTGGTACACGTGACAATAAAGAAACCAAGAAGGAAGAAGTGTTGGAGCTCGTGAAGAGCATTAAGGTGGATAAATGTCCATGGCCTGTTAGGAGCCAGGTTATTGAGAGAGGCCAGAGAAGAGATAGCAGGAGCCCCGATGAAGATCTTTGTATTCTCTCTAGCCACAAGTGAAGTCCGGCTGGACTGGAGAGTAACCAATGTTATTCCTTTATTTAATAAGGGAAAGTAGAGATAATCTAGGACATTATAGGTTGGTTAGCCTCTCATCACTGGCCGGGAAGCTATTGGAGAGGATTCTTTGGGAGAGGATTTAGTCTAATTTGGATGGGTTATTCGGGTCAGTCAGTGTGACGTTGTCCATGGCAGATGACGTTTTGTGAACTTAGGTTGAGAAGGTGATCAATGGGAGTGGAACAGTGGATGTTGCCAACATGGATTGTGCAGGCAACACCAGAATTGTTAAAGTATACAGTGGGATATGGATCAGTTCCAGAAATGGACCGAGAATCAGCAGATTGAATTTAATCAATTGAACGGCACGGTGGCACTGCGATAGAGGTGCTGCCTTACACCGCCAATGACCCAGGTTCGATCCCGACTATGGGTGCTGTCTGTATAGAGTTTGTATGTTCACCCTGTGACCGTATGGGTTTTTTTTCTGGGACCTTCAGTTTCCTCCAACACTCCAAAGACTTACAGGTTTCTAGGTTAGTTGGCTTAATTTAAAAAAAATGTAAATTATCCCTGGTGTGTGTCAGTGTTGGTGTTCAGAGATCGCCGGTCGGTACGGACTCGGGGGCAGAAGGGCCTGATTCTGCGCTGTACGTATAAACTAAACTAATCTTTCACCAATCTCCTCGGTCACTTTTCAATAAACGCAATCAAATTTGTAAGACTTCATTCCCCTTGCACAAAGCCATGCTGACTATCCCTAATCAGTCTTTGCCTTTGCAAACACTGCGAGATCCTGTCTCTCAGACTGCTCTGCAGCAACGTTCTCAACAGTGATGTCAGGCTCACCAGCGGGTAGTTCCCTGCTTGTCCTCGCCTCACTTGTGAAACAAAGGCACAGCAATGGCCACCTTAAAGTCTTCTGCTTCCTCACCCGTGGCTAACAAGGATGCAAAACGATTCTGAAGATGGGTCTCGACCCAAATCGTTACCCTTTTCTCCAGAGGTGCTGATTGACCCGCTGAGTTACCCCAACATTTTGTGTCTATCTTCAGTGTAAACCAGCATCTGCAGTTCCTCCCTATACAAAAGAATCTCAAACCTGAAATGTTAACTGTTTATCTTTTCACAGACGCTGCCTGACCTGCTGAGTGTTTCCAGCATTTCAGATTTCTGCCATTTGTAGTTTTTCATTGAAAACTTGCTTTATTTGGATGCGACGCAGATTCAGGAAAGCACAAACCAAACATCATGCACTAAAATAAAGGGATATGGGGAGAAGGCAGGAACGGGATACTGATTGTGGATGATCAGACATGATCACAGTGAATGGCGGTGCTGGCCTGAAGGGCCAAATGGCCTACTCTTGTACCTATTTGATATGTAATTCCTGAACAACACGAGCCAGTATATTTGCATCAGTAAGTGTTCTAATACTAAACAGCAAGTTTAGCAACGGGATTGTTAACAATGTTAGTTTGCAGGAACCGAACCCTCACCAGAGATCGGGTCAGGTGAAACGAGTGTCGGTCACATCCAGTCTCCAGCTGACCCTGTCGGTGTGGAGAATGATCGCGTCCTCAGGAGAGGGAGTGAAGATTGTGAGTCAGGAGCCAACTCATTCTTACCACCACTAATGAAGGTCACGATCTCTACCCGTGTGGGCCAGCCCACTCACCACAGTCCGACCGTGCCTTAGTGTCGTATTGTCAGGAAGACCATGTGGAGACGTGTCAAAAGAACAAACAACAAACTGAAATAATGGAATAAAAATAAAAAACAACTCACATGACATAACCTGAATGTTCAGGATGAAAGACGACAGAAACTGATGGATCATTTGGATCAGGTGGACTTTCGACTTGAAGAGGCAATATAATGAAAAATGAAAATTCCTGTTTTATCCTGCCATTTACAAATGGGGCATACATTGCCCAACCAGCAGAGATGGGAACAATTGTACCTGTGGACAAGAAACTTCCTCAGTTATGGACAAGAGTCAAGAGTGAAGAATATTTAATTGTCATCAACTGAAAACAGAACAATGATATTCTTACTTGCATAACAGACCTGTGAAGATACTTTTCATAGAAAACACACTAAAGATACATTTTCAATAAATTATAAATGCCAATATTATTAGAAATGCCCCAAATCGTTTCAGCAACCAGGACAATCCGTAGTTCATTGTTTAGTTAGTGTTTGTATTCCTCAAGAGCATGTTCAAGAGCACATGCACGCCCAGGCACATACACACGCACAAACGCAAACATACACACACACACAGAGTCAGTCACAAATGTACAGACACAGAAGTAAAGATACGCACACAGACATACACATAGCATCACACACGGACACTGAGCATCATGCAAACACTTACACACGGACACACGCGCGTACTACAACTCAGATATATGCACACACGCACACTTAGAATCATATGCATGCACACTCGGACACGCACACACATCCACACCCGCATAAACATACAAACACACACGTACAAACACAGACACACACATACAGCAGATTGTGGATTTTAGAATTTCCCCAATGGAACTTCAGCCGGTGTACATGCACAGCTGAATTCCCTTGTCAGCTCAGCTCAACCTGGAAATGTATGGATGATGAATGAAGTCACAACTGGAAAACTGTGAACAGTTCTGGTCAGCTCACCACAGGAAGGGAGTGATAGAATTGAAATTGGGAAGAATTGAGTTGGCCGCTTTTGACCAGCAAGGACAGGAAGGGCTGACTGGCCTCCTTCTGTCCAGTGTCCTTCAGTCTCTCCATGAAGCACAGAAAATCATCTGGTGACCAAATGTGGATCCTGTCTACCTGCCTGCACACTAGTTTGAAATAAGCTGGGTCAGACACTGAGACATAAGCCACGTTCCATGCTGTTACATTGAACGAACATCTAACGTACCTGCAGCATTATTGAAATGTGAATAATCAAAAAATCTGTCCAAGGCGATCTTTGTTGCAGTCTTCAAATCCGTTCCATTAACAAACGTATAAAGCCATTGCAGGTTTGTTAAAAGGAGCTCTTCATAATTCTAGAGTGATGAAAGGAAAGACAGGAGTCAATGGAATAGTGGTGAAGTTCAGGGGCAGCATCTGTGTTGGAAGCTGTGATTTGGGAGTCTGATGAGTTCTCAGTCTCCATGCTCTGATTGGACTGAACTGAGAGAATGTATTTTCATTCCCTATATTCTGTCAAATTTGCTGTAAGGAGCAGAATGTTCCCCGGCTTTCTACATTGGGTGAAAGGCTCCTCTGGAAAAAGAAAGGCTCCAGTGTGGGATGAGTGTGGGGAGTCTGAGCCCATTCCCCAGAGGGAGTGGAGTCTGGGCCACAACTGGTAATGATGGGGTGAAGTGGGGAATGGAGTCCTACTGGTGAGGCAGTGTCTGCTCTGTCAGTCTGGGCTGTGGTGATACATTGGACCTGTTCTCCCACTGTATGTGGTGCACCCAGACCAGGGGAAGTCTGAGTGTACAGTCGAGTCTGCACTCAACACAACCTTCCAATAGATGGGGTACCCTGAGTGTGGTTATTTAACCTCGCAGACCACACTGCCCCACAGGTTGTCTCTGTGGCCTTGGCCCCACCATTCCCCACCTCTGTTCCCCCTGTCTCCCTGTGCTGATACAACCCCACTCCCTGCACCAACAAAAAAAGGTTCCAAATGATCATATTGTTTGTTGTGATATTTTAAATATTGGCCGACTTCTCGTTAATCGATCCACGGAACAAAAATCTTTATTCATGTTAAAATGTTGTCGGATCTTCATCACATGTTTAATTTCAGCTGTGACATAATTTCTGAGACTGAAAGTGGAAATAATTGTGCAGTCAGTATACAGGAAATATTCCTCACTCTCCATTCCCTCCGGGATAAACTCCAGAGGGAGTGAGGAGTGTGGAAGTGAAGATACTCAGCAAACCGAGTCCAAGGTCCATCCTGGTCTGTCAGGGTGAGCTCCACAACACAGAACAACGTACAACAGAGGATTTCAGGAATGGGTTTCAAACTATGGACGAATTTAACCCTGAGATGAGTGTGGAACAGCAAATTTCCTCTCTTCCTCACCATCCATCCCTGATAATTCCCAAAGGTACTTACATCATACACATTGACTGTTCCAACAGGATAACATATCATGCTCTTGCACGCCTCTACCACACGTTGATCTGCTCTTTTTCCTGCAACCTGCAGCCCCAGGAGGACAGAAAGAGTTAAACAGAGTCTCAGCATCTTGAGCTCCGCTCTGGTCACTGTTGGATGCACCCAGTCACTCTCCACACCTCCAGCTGGATCTGCTGTCTGAGCCCCGAGTTCAAACCTTTTTATACTGTTTTCTGAAGACTATTTTGAATATCGTGTCTGAGAAATAAAGTCAGGTTATGTATTATGCAAATATTGTTTTGTTCCGAGCTAATGGAATCATTAACAATCAGAGTTAGAAATGGACGTGTGAATTAACTGTTGCTGGACGGCGATCTCTGGGGAAGGTGGAGTCAGCAGTGTGGATGGTCATTAATGGCATCGGTTCGTGAGTGGTGGGGGAGTGGTTTTTCTCATCCACCAACATCCAAGTACCAGCCCTGGGACCTTCCCCATCTTTGAATCACATCCACATGACAGGCCAATGGTGGAATATTAACCAGAGCATATCCATTTTTCCCTCGTCTCAGTTCCTGCTTATTTCCATTGGAGAGAGTCAGTGGATCATTTCCCATTTAATCCCCTTGCCCAATTGACCGTGGGCCAACGTGCTTTTTTGTTTCATTTTGTGACCCACATCCCATATCTACCTGTATTTTTAACATAGTTTCAAAATATTATAGAAATCTTATCTTAAACTCGTCAAAAAAAACCAGCACATATTTTTAAAATATGGAAAAAATCTCCAATATTCCGAGTAGTCATCGTGCAATGTAAACACGTTTGACATCGATAGATTTTCATTCTCAATCTCGGCCTTAAACATATCCACTTAATTGGCCTCCACAGCCCTCTGTGGCAAAGAATTCCACAGATTCACCACCGTCTGAATTTAATCTAGAGATGCTGCCTGACCCGCTGAGTTACTCCGTCATTTTATGTCTATATTTGGTGTGAACCAGCATCTGCAGTTCCTTCCTACACAGCGAAAATTGGCTGTTGGGTTGCCTTGAAGGTTATTGGTTATCTTATATTATAAACATAGAGTAAAGTTCCTGTCTTCTTATTCCTAACTCATTCTCATTTGGGTACTGTACATGAATATTTTTTTGCACTGCATTACACCACATTCTTACACCATTCTGTTGCTTGCACTCACCCTTGTGTTTATTGTGGTGTTGATCATCACTGTGTGAATACTGTTACACTGTGATTTTCATGTGAACAAGAAATTTCATTGCAGCCTGGTGTATCTGACAAAATGTGAATCCCATTCTCCTCACTGCCTTCAGCTGCACCAACCCCACTCTCTCCGTCATCCTAGATTCTTGAACGAAAGAAGATTCACACGCCATCTATTCTCCCTGCTCTATAGGCCACATTGTTTGATGTAATATCTCAGATATTGCCAAACACAACAAACTTTGATTAACAATCTTTCATCTTCCCCCGAATTAAAATAATACTTGATATTTTTCATGAGATTTTTAAATTTCAGCTGAGACATTATTTTTAGACTGAAAAGGGAAATAATTGTGCAGTCAGTGATCCGGCAACGTTCCTGCCCTCCCTTTTCCACTGGGACAAAGTCCAGAGGGAGTGAGGATGAGGAGACTCTAAGCAAACTGAGTCCATGTATGTTGGAGATAGACACAGCAGGTACAGAACATTTTCATCCTTTTAGTTTTCCTCTCCCCTGACACTCAGTCTGAAGGGGGGTCTCAACTCGAAACGTCACCCATTCCTTCTCTCCAGCATTTATTGTCGATCTTTGGTCTAAACCAGCATCCTTCCTACAACCAAGGATCCTGGAATTTGGAATCATTGACCCTTGGAGTGCCTAATCTGAGGACAACGATAGTGTCCTGTGAGAGAGGACGAGTTTAACATATGGAGCAACCCACCACTGGTATTACATCACTGGGAATTTTGCAGCTGATGGAGCAAGGTGGATTCATGTAGAAAAATCTGACACTTCCTGGCAACCTCCTGTGAAGAGTGCTTGGTAACTTCAGGCTTCAGTACCTCCTGCCCAACTCATCAGTGAAAAGGACCTGCCCCAGATGGCGGGGAGCTTGATGATAGATGTCACCTTCCTGAGGCAACACTTCATGCAGGTGCTTTTCTTGGTGGCTATGGCTGTGCCCATGATGGGCTGTGATGAGACCACCACTTTCTGCAGCCTAATTCCCCTCTGTATTTTACATTCCATGACTGAAGGGAAATTTTTAGCATTGGAACATGCCAATTATGTGAGGCCTCTGATGCAAGAGTGTGATGTAATCTGTGAGGAGTGGTTTATTTTAGTTTCTTATTATTGTCACGTAGACTACCAAGATACAATTAAAAGCTTTTTTGTTGTGTGCTATCCAGTCAGCAAAAGACTATACATCATCAAAATCAAGCCGTCCACAGAGTACAGAAAGTTACAGAGCAGGTTTTGTATGTGAGGTGTTTAGTGGTGTTGGGGTATGAATGCTGGTACATCAGGTGCAAAGGGGGACCTGCCAGAACATCGAGACTAATTTCCAGACAGGTGATATCTCTGTTCTAGGTTATGAAAATTTCACACATTTATAAAGATGTTTATTGATCCAGTGCCAACTAGTGAACAGCTGATATGGAAATGCTGTCTGGTTCTATCCCTGTGATGGTCTTGGTGGAATTAACTATCTGGCTGCTGATTCCATGGATGTCTGAACAATTGTACCAGGTATCTGCGCAAGAATAGACCCATTATATCCAACAACCCCACTCCTCACTGTGTTTTCCAGTATACAGTGGCTTGCAAAAGTTTTCATACCCGTTGAACTTTTCCACATTTTGTCACATTACAACCATTTTATTGGGATTTTATGTGATAGACCAACACAAAGTGGTGCATAATTGTGAAGTGGAAGGAAAATGATACATGGTTTCCAAATTTTATTACAAATAAAAAACTGAAAAGTGTGGCGTGCAAAGGTATTCTGCCCGCCTGAGTCAATACTTTGTAGAACCACCTTTCGCTGCAATTACAGCTGCAAGTCTTTTGAGGTATGTCTCTACCAGCTTTGCACATCTAGAGACTGAAATTTTTGCCAATTCTTCTTTGCAAAATAGCTCAAGCTAAGTCAGATTGGATGGAGAGCGTCTGTGAACGCCATTTTTCAAGTCTTGCCAGAGATTTTGAATTGGATTTAGGTCTAGACATTGACTGGACCATTCTAACACATGAATATGCTTTGATCTGAACCATTCTATTGTAGCTCTGGCTGTATGTTTAGGGTCGTTATCCTGCTGGAAGGAGAACTTCCACCCCAGTCTCAAGTATTTTCCAAGAATGCCCTGTATTTGGCTCCATCCATCTTCCCATCAACTCTGACCAGCTTCCCTGTCCCCGCTGAAGAAAAGCATCCCCACAGCATGATGCTGCCACCACCATGTTTCACAGTGGGGATGGTGTGTTCAGGGTGACGTGCAGTGTTAGTTTTCCGCCACACATAGCGTTTTGCATTTAGGCCAAAAACTTCAATTTTGGTCACATCAGACCAGAGCACCTTCCTCCACATGTTTGCTGTGTCTTCCACATGGCTTGTGGCAAACTGCAAACAAGATTTCTTATGGCTTTGTTTCAACAATGGCTTTCTTCTTGCCACTCTTCCATAAAGGCCCGATTTGTGGAGTGCATGACTAATAGTTGTCTTGTGGACAGATTCTGCCACCTGAGCTGTGGATCTCTGCAGCTCCTCCAGAGTTACCAATGGGCCTCTTGGCTGCTTCTCTGATCAATGCTCTCCTTGCCCGGCCTGTCCATTTAGGTGGACGGCTATGTTTTTGTAGGTTTGCAGTAGTGCCATACTCTTTCCATTTTCGGATGATGGATTGAACAGTGCTCAGTGAGATGTTCAAAGCTTTGGATATTTTTTTATAACTTAACCCTGCTTTAAACTTCTCCACAACTTTATCCCTGAACTGTCTGGTGTGTTCCTTGGGCTTCATGATGCTGTTTGTTCACTAATGTTCTCTAACAAACCTCTGAGGCATTCACAGAACAGCTGTATTTATACTGAAATTAGATTACACACAAGTGGACTCTATTTACTAATTAGGTAACTTCTGAAGGTACTTGGTTGCACTGGATTTTATTTAGGGGTATCAGAGTAAAGGGGGCTGAATACTTTTGCACTCCACACTTTTCAGTTTTTTTATTTATAAAAAAATTTGAAAACCATGTATCATTTTTCTTCCACTTCACAATTATGCGCCACTTTGTGTTGGTCTATCTCATAAAATCCCAATAAAATACATTTACGTTTGTGGTTGTAACGTGACAAAATGTGGAAAAGTTCAAAGGGTATGAAAACTTCTGCAAGCCACTGTACCTGGACATTGTTTTTTTCACGATTGAAAAATAAGAAAAGTGCAAGTGTGTAAAGTTACTTTTAAATTGTACAGAATATGGAAGGTGGTTTGGATGGAACAGAGGGAGTATTTGTGAAAGGGGAGAGCAGGAGAAATGGGCAAATAGAAGTAATTAGAAACTCATGTTTCCTTATCTGTGTTGCATGTGCCTAAGAGCAGGTCTGTGGGGCTGACCCAGCTGGTCAGGCTGGGGTAATGAAGAGAGAGAAACTGAACCAATATCACAGATGAATGACCTAGGGCAGAAATGGCCACACTGATACAGAGAGAGTGAGGTATGAGCTACCTGAAGTTAGGGAAGTCAATGTAGTCAGGATATCCCCGTACACTCACCACTATGCAGCCAGTTTCTGCTCTAACTCCATCCATAAGTCTTCAGGTAGCACCACTGTGGTGGGCAGGATTATGAACAATAATGAGATGGAGATCTACAGGAAAAATAGACCGAGAGCTCAGTAGTATAGTGTCAGGACAACGACCTATCCCTCAACATGAGCAGGATGAAGGAGTGGGTTGGGGAACAGCTCTGCACAAGACCACAAGAAATTACGGACTTCGAGATGAAGTCAACATGAAAACATTTACCCTGATTAACAGAAAACCTATCAAGGCTCAACACCCCATCCAATCAACACTTAGCAGAGTCAGACTCTGCAACATTATTTACAAACTATTTACAAGGCGTATGCCTAGTTTGCAGCCATCCAATCCATTCTATGCATTTAGTACCAGATTGATTGGGCTTGCAAGGCATCCCATTCTTTGCTTGCAAATTGTATCTAAGTTCCAGACTTCATGGCACATCTCACAGCCTGTTCCAGCTCTGCAGGGAGCAATTCCAATCTGACCAAATCTCCCAGCAAACCTGAAACTCAACCACATTTTGAAGTCCTGGCTGGTCCAATTTAGCCAGGATTAACATAGCCCACTGACCAGATTTACCACTATTGACTTCATCTCCACTTCACACTGCCTATGAAAAAGATCCAACAAAGTCAAAGACTCACCCCATTCATTTCTTCTTCCTTTACTTGTTCATGAAGTAAAGATCAGCTTCCCAAACTTTTATCATGTAAAGTAGGAAATATCTGATGAGCTGACGGTGATCATTTCTGCAAACGGCATTAGGAAGGTCTGATATTGAAGAAGAATGGATTTTCCTTTTTCACATTATGCTCAGCTTCAAATTCCGAAGTGTGTCTCTGACAACCTACTCCATCTCAGTTGGTGATGTAGACTGAACCATACATGGGTAGGTCCAGATCTCAGACTTGGATGCTGGTGGATTTGGAACACCACTCCCCCATCACTCACAAACCCATAACCATCCTCCCTGCTGACTCCACCTTCACCAGACCTCGCTGTCCAGCAACAGTTATCACCCGACCATTTATTTCTTGCCCACAGACAAAAATTCTGTGACTGCTACGAGCACAGAACCACATTGTGAAGGCTTATTTGGATGACATTATATTAATTGGGGACACAAAGGAATCAGCAATAGCATCTGTTTCAGCTACCAAACTCATGTGTGTGAGGCTGGGATTCGTAATCCATCCAGTTAAGTCACAATTGACTCCAATCAGGGTAATTGATTACCTAGGGTTTACAATCAACTCAATTCAAATGTCAGTGACTCTGCCAGGTGGCAAGCAGGGAAGTCAGGGGTAGACATTACTTTTCTATTCAATCTGAAGTTAGGAAAATATGTTTCTGTACATCTCTGTCTCGTAGGGACTCAGTTAAATTGTGTAGGTTGAAATTGGGACACTGTGGGTTAAATTATTATTTGTACATTATCGGGAAACATGTTTCTGGCTTGTGTGAATGTGGGAGTGATGAGACAGTTTAGCATGTTTTCCCAGAATGTGAAAAGTATAGGGTAGAAAGAAAAGTATTGTTAGTTAGACTGATGGGACTTGGTGTTGAGGCTTTTTCTGTTTTATCTTTGTTTGGGCATAATGAGAAACATCAATTGATATCCAGGGCTGTTCTTCAATTCCTGCATGTGACAGGATTGTATGTAAGAATCTAGTTCAAGCTCTGAACTGTGGAAGGCAGTAATACACTTAGCAGCGTCTACACTGCCAGAACCCGGAAAAAAGAAAGAAAGAAGGTGGCAAGCAATCTGACTTGAAGGAAGCCTGCAATAAGCTAACTGCTAAGCAGCAGCCAACAATCAGACAAGAAGCAAGCATAATTGGCAAGCTTGTGGCAGCCTTTCCAGCTGTACGCTTCGGACCTTTGCACTACCAAAATTTACAATGTGCAAAGGAACGGGCCCTCAAATCTCACGCAGGCCAATTCGGGGAACATATGCACTTACCACCAGACGCCATTACGGAATTACACTGGTGGGATACCAATATACATCACTTTTCTAAGAAAATTCAAATTGACACACCATCGGTAATAATACAAACCGATGCGAGTGGCCTGGGCTGGGGGGGGGGCAACAGAAACCAGCTCCAGCTGCGGGGGCAGATGTAATGTGCAGGAATCATTAATCCTACAGCAATATGGCATCAACTACTTAGAGTTGTTGGGAGCACTCTATGGATTAAAGGCTTATTGCAGCAGTATGCATCATGTGCATGTTCAACTACAGATTGACAACACCACGGCAGTGGCGTATATCAATCACATGGGTGGAATAAAATCTGTATCATGTGATAAATTGACAAACCTCCTTTGGCATTGGTGTATTGCAAGGAACATTTGGGTCACGGCTATCTACCTGCCAGGTAGATACAATGTGGTGGCGGACACTAGATCACGGAAATTCAATGATAACGTGGAATGGATGTTGAATCATGTCGTGTTCACCGACATTTTTGCCAGATATGGCATGCCGGAGATTGACTTGTTTGCCTCCAGGTTGAATCACCAGTTACCCAAATATGTCTGTGTTAAAGAAGGAACTGCAGATGCTGGAGAATCGAGGGTTACACAAAAAGCTGGAGAAACTCAGCGGGTGCAGCAGCATCTAAGGAGTGAAGGAGATAGGCGACGTTTCGGGTCGAGACCCTTCTTCAGACTGGTCAGGGATCAGGGAAACGAGAGATATAAACAGTGATATGGAGAGATAAAGCAAGAACAATGAGTGAAAGATATGCAAAAAAGTATTGGTGATAAGAAAAACAGGCCATTGTAAGCTGTTTCTGGTGTGAAAATGAGAAGCTAGTGCGACTTGGGGGGGGGGGGGGGGGGAGATGGTGAAGGAATGTCAGGGCCCGAGGGCTGAGGGAGAGGTGGGGGGGTGGGGGGAAAGGAGCAGTCTGGGTTAACAGAATTGAGAAAATTCAATGTTTAAGCCCAGAGGATGCAGACTCCCCAAGCGGAATATGAGATGTTGTTCCTCAAACTTGCGGTGTTGTTCACTCTGGCCATGGAGGAGGCCCAGGACCGAGAGGTCGGATACGGAGTGGGAGGGGGAGTTGAAGTGCTGAGCCACCGGGAGGTCGGGTTGGTTATTGCGGACCGAGCGGAGGTGTTCGGCGAAACGATCGCCTAGCCTCCGCTTGGTCTCACCGATGTAGATTAGCTGGCATCTGGAGCAACGGATGCAGTAGACGAGGTTGGAGGAGGTGCAGGTGAACCTCTGTCGGACTTGGAATGACTGCTTGGGTCCCTGAAAGGAGTGGATGGGGGAGGTGAAGGAACAAGTGTAGCATCTCTTGCGGTTGCAAGGGAAAGTGCCCGGGGAAGGAGTGGAGCAGGAGGGAAGGGAAGAATTGACGAGGGAGTTGCGGAGGGAGCGGTCTTTGCGGAAGGCAGATAGGGGGGGAGATGGGAAGATGTGGCGAGTGGAGGGGTCACGTTGGAGGTGGCGAAACTGGCGGAGGACTATCTGTTGTATGCGCTGGCTGGTGGGGTGAAAGGTGAGGACCAGGGGGACTCGGCCCTTGTTGTGAGTGGGGGAATGGGGAGAGAGGGCAGTGTTGCGGGGTATGGAGGAGACCCTGGTGCGAGCCTCATCGATAGTGGGGGAGGGGAAACCCCGTTCTCTGAAGAACGAGGACATTTGCGATGACCTGGTGTGGAACACGTCATCCTGGGAGCAGATGCGGCGTAGTCGGAGGAATTGGGAATAATTTATTCCCAATTCCTCCGACTACGCCGCATCTGCTCCCAGGATGACGTGTTCCACACCAGGTCATCGCAAATGTCCTCGTTCTTCAGAGAACGGGGTTTCCCCTCCCCCACTATCGATGAGGCTCGCACCAGGGTCTCCTCCATACCCCGCAACACTGCCCTCTCTCCCCATTCCCCCACTCACAACAAGGGCCGAGTCCCCCTGGTCCTCACCTTTCACCCCACCAGCCAGCGCATACAACAGATAGTCCTCCGCCAGTTTCGCCACCTCCAACGTGACCCCTCCACTCGCCACATCTTCCCATCTCCCCCCCTATCTGCCTTCCGCAAAGACCGCTCCCTCCGCAACTCCCTCGTCAATTCTTCCCTTCCCTCCTGCTCCACTCCTTCCCCGGGCACTTTCCCTTGCAACCGCAAGAGATGCTACACTTGTTCCTTCACCTCCCCCATCCACTCCTTTCAGGGACCCAAGCAGTCATTCCAAGTCCGACAGAGGTTCACCTGCACCTCCTCCAACCTCGTCTACTGCATCCGTTGCTCCAGATGCCAGCTAATCTACATCGGTGAGACCAAGTGGAGGCTAGGCGATCGTTTCGCCGAACACCTCCGCTCGGTCCGCAATAACCAACCCGACCTCCCGGTGGCTCAGCACTTCAACTCCCCCTCCCACTCCGTATCCGACCTCTCGGTCCTGGGCCTCCTCCATGGCCAGAGTGAACAACACCGCAAGTTTGAGGAACAACATCTCATATTCCGCTTGGGGAGTCTGCATCCTCTGGGCTTAAACATTGAATTTTCTCAATTCTGTTAACCCAGACTGCTCCTTTCCCCCCACCCCCCCACCTCTCCCTCAGCCCTCGGGCCCTGACATTCCTTCACCATCTCCCCCCCCCCCCCCCCCCCCCAAGTCGCACTAGCTTCTCATTTTCACACCAGAAACAGCTTACAATGGCCTGTTTTTCTTATCACCAATACTTTTTTGCATATCTTTCACTCATTGTTCTTGCTTTATCTCTCCATATCACTGTTTATATCTCTCGTTTCCCTGATCCCTGACCAGTCTGAAGAAGGGTCTCGACCCGAAACGTCGCCTATCTCCTTCACTCCTTAGATGCTGCTGCACCCGCTGAGTTTCTCCATCTTTTTGTGTAACCCAAATATGTCTCATGGGAGCCAGACCCAGGGGCAGTAGCAGTCGATGCGTTCACACTGCATTGGGGAGGAATATACCGACACATGGGATGTTAGCGTGGTGCTAACACTACTCTGTCAGTGGGCCCCAGCCACAACACTATCCTTACACAAGCTCACCCTCAAGGTGGTCATGCTAATGGCACTCATTACGGCGCGACGAGTCCAGACTCTGCACAAACTGCAACTCGACAACATGCACACCACTGCCAACACCATAACTTTTGTCATTTATGATTTAGTTAAACAGAGCAGGGCCAATATGCGAGGGCCCAGGCTTGAGTTCTTGGCAATACCCCGAAGATCCCCGAAGATCCCCTTTAGATCTGAGTGGGGCAGCATTCACTCGTGTATTGATATGGGAAAGAATGCTTCTTCAAGATCAATTGAGGCCCTAAATCCTCTGTAATCAGCTAAATTGCTGAATTACAATTATCCATCTTAAACTGGTTATACCAAGCACATGATCAGACTGGCCAAATCCTAGACTGATTTGGCATCCTCCACTTCCTTCAACCTTGAGAAAATATTAGAAATATACCCCTCTTGTACTTGGGCAGACTGTTCATCCTTTGTGAGATGTCTCTGTTTCAACTTGGATAGCAGTAGTTTCCTCTTTTAACCATAAGTACTGAAATCTTGGCTTCTCTACCGCGGAGGAATTAATCAGCCAGAAACTGAACCTTGTTACCGATTATGATTTGTAAAATGGAAAATTCGGAGGTTATCTGTCCCCACCCAATTGTCGAACCGTCTCACCTATCTCTGACTTGAATATCAACAGCACCTCTCATGCGACTGATGAATAACATTTGCATACCTCAATCGCCTCCACCTCATCGTCGCATTGCTGTCCGTGACGTGACAGACGGTGACTGTAGATATGATCAAGGCAGTTTCTGAGAAAGCACTTGCTATAAAACCACCTAGGCTGCCAATAAAATAATAGACAAAAGGTGATTATCACCCCCCGCCACCACGATCCAGCAATCACTGAGACTGATACCACCAAAAATGGCCTCAGACAGATGACTAATAGTCAACTGATCCTAGACTTTGCTCTGTCCCCTTTCTCAGGTATCATGGCCAGCTGGGGACGATACTGAATATGTCGAGAGCGCTGCATTCATGTTGAGCGCTGAAACCTGTGAATAAAAAGCCCTCTGGCTTGGTTAATTGTGAGGGCCTGGTGCTCCAACCAGCCTCAATGTAGCAGTATCTGCCACTCAATTGGTAGAGATGATATGTATGCAGGTAAACGGGAGTCTTACCCCAAAGGGTGTATTTACCACACCCACTGCAGCCTTGAAATTCTCTTGCGAGTCTTGACTTGCTAGCCCAAGTCTTCTCCAAAAATGTACTAGCAGACTGCACATGCTAAGCTAGCACAAAATTAGCATAAATTGGGTTGACCTCAGGCCTATACCCTCCTAACACAATTGAGTTTAGGCTGCGCTTTACACAAAAGTGCTAAGGCGGCTACTGAAATTCAGACAGCTGAATTCCCTCTACTCACCTTGCAAAGCCGAATCCTTCCCTGAGAATCTCTGACTTTCTGGGGGTTAAAGCCTTTTGACTTTGATTTGCCCTTCATATTGGCTCAACTGGTGGCATAACCGATGAACCTCCAGTGTCTGGCAGAATCAGAACATACATAATATCCAGCAGTGTCCTGCATGATCTTTTCAATCGACTGATGAAAAGTCAAATAACCAATGCTACTTGCCAGTTTTATCTCTAACAATTCTCCTATCCCCAAAGGGATGGCAAATTTAGTCACAAGTGCCAGCAGATCCCTTACGGCGCTTTTACTTTTATTATTATTTATATATTAAATATATATATATATTTGTTTTTTTATCTTTTTACAACCTGAACCTGCAAGTCAGGTAAAAAATGCTACAAGCCCGATCGGCATTTTGCTAGTTAGTTACCTATCCCCCAGAGGATGGCAAATGATGTTCCAGCAAGCTGGTAACTCTTTAGCCCATATGAAAAAATAAGCATGTGTTGAGGAAATCCCCAAACTACCCCACTCTACTGGGCAGCCTGATAACCTCATTCATAGATGTTGAGGCAATGCTTCCCTGGCCAATGTGATCTAATGGACGGCCAGTTTCAAGCTTGTCTACCCTGAACCTGGACAGACAAGCTGTTCCTTCTTGGAACTTACAGAGCTTGCTGTGTATCAGCAAGTTTCAGCATCAACGTGCTCTTCTCCAGACGCAGTGAAGGGTACTAGACAGACTATGCTGCCAGTATTTCCAAACCCTGGTCGGGGTGCTGCTCCATTTCAGAGCTTTTACGGCGGTTAGAAAGGAGACCTTACCTGCCAGTGTGTCCGAGCCCAGGTCGACCTCCTTGTTGGAGTTTCAGCGAAGTTCCTTTTCAGGCCGTATCTGACCACCTTTTCAGCCCCACGCTTCCCAAACAGCTCCCTTTCGGAGTTTTAAAAGCCATCGCTGTGCAAGGCACAATTGCCAGCATCTCTGAGCCCGTTGGGACAGACCGTTCCATCGGCCTTCTGCCTCTTCGGAGTCTTGCTGGAGCTTAACGTGCAGATCACGCCGCCAGTTACTCCCAGCCTGGTTTGACAGGCCGCTCCTTCGCCCCCTTCTGCTCCTTCGGAGCCTTAGCGGAGGTCACTGAACAAGCCATGCCTGCCTGTACTCCTTGCCTGATTCCACAGTCTGCTCCTGCGGGCCTTCTGCCTCTTTGGAGCCTTGCTGGAGTTTACTGTGCACATCGCGCTGCCAGTATCTCCCAGCCTGGATCGATAGGCTGCTCCTTTGGGCTAGCTGCTCCTTCGGAGCATTAGCGGAGCTCACTGGACAGGTCGCGTTTGCCAGTACTGCAAGCCTGGTTCGACATGCTGCTCTTGCGGAACCAGCGAGTGACTCTCGATTGTTCCTTTCCAGAGCTTCAACGGAGGCCGCGCCCTGTTTGCGTTCCTCCGTTTGCTCCCTATCGGAGCCTCCACAGAGGCAGCTGTATGGGCAGCGCCTGTCAGCTTCTCCGCATTCAGCCGCCTGAATTCAGCCATTCAATGCTCTCATTTATAAAGGCCAGCACACCAAAAGCTTTCTTTATCACCCTATCTTCATGCGATTCCACCTTCAGGGAACTATGCACAGTTATTCCTAGATCCCTCAGCTCCACAGCATTCCTCAAATCCCTACCATTTACCATGTATGTCCTATTTTGATTAATCCTGCCAAGATGTAGCACCTCACCCTTATCAGCATTAAATTCCATCTGGCATCTTTCAGCCCACTCTTCCAAATGGCCCAAATCTCTCTGGAGACTTTGAAAATCTACTTCATTATCCACAGCACCACCAATCTTAGTATCATCTGCAACTTACTTATCCAAGTTTCCACCCCATCATCTAGATCATTGATGTACATGACAAACAACAGTGGACCCAACACAGATCCCTGAGGCACCCACTGGTCACCGGCTTCCAACCTGACAAACAGCCATCCACCATTACTCTCTGGCATCTCCCATTCAGCCACTGTTGAATCCATCTTGCTGCTCCGCCATTAACACCCAACGATTGAACCTTCTTAACCAACTTTACATGGGGAACCTTGTCAAAGGCCTCACTGAAATCCATATAGAAAACATCCACTGCTTTACCCTCATCAATTTCCCTCGTAACCTCTTCAAAAAAATCAAGAAGGTTTCTCAAACATGACCTTCCAGGCACAAATCCATGTTGACTGTTCTTGATCAGACCCTGTTTATCCAGATGCTTATATATATTATCTCTTCACCATCTGGGACACACATTCTTCTCATGTTTAAAATCAGGCAGGTGGTACATTAGCCTAAAGATCACAGCATCAGATTCAGGAACGTTTCTCTGTGTTACAATATAATGCAGATAATGTCCAATAATGTCAAGACAACCAAACAGCCAATTTTCCCTATGTAGGAAGGAAATGCAGATGCTGGTTCACATCAAATATAGACACAAAATAACTGAGTAACTCAACGGGTCAGGCAGCATCTCTAGATTAAATTCAGAGGGTGGTGAATCTGTGGAATTCTTTGCTGCAGAAGGCTGTGGAGTTGAAGTCAGTGGATATATTTAAGGCAGAGATATATAAATTCGTGATTAGTACAGGTGGCAGAGGTTATGGGGAGGAGGCAGGCGAATGGGGTTAGGAGGGAGAGATAAATCAGCCATAATGATACCTACATTGGGGGTACTAGCTGCAGGAAACATTACCCATTCCTTCTATCCAGAGATGCTGCCTGTTCCACTGCGTTACTCCAGCTCATTTTCCCTTGGTGACTATAAATGCCTGCAGTTCCAATGCAGAATAAACCTCCAGAATTCTACAATCCTCAAAGTCACAATGGCTGCAAAATGTTGTGACTTTCAATAACTCCCTGATGTAAGAGTGAGAGGTAAACTGTGAGGAGTTGCAGAGACTAGGAAACTACGAGCGACTGTGACTTAAAACTCATGGACAAAGCCAAGGGTTAGGGTTAGGGTCATTGAAAACTTGCAAATTCAAAGGGCACTTTGCGGTATGGTTAAATAAGTGAGTCTGGAGAGTTTCTCCTATATAAAACACGTATTCATGGTAGATGTGTTTATAGAGCAAGACTTTTCTCTGTCTCATTGCTCAGACAACCAAGGTTGAAACATACAGAGACACGTTTTGCATTGCACTGTTATTGAGGTCATTTGGGATTTTAATACAGGAAAATAGGTGCCACGTATAACAAACATCTGCCAGAACATCAAGACTAATTTCCAGACAGAGCACGTCACTTTAATCCATGTTAAACAAATTTAACACCCTTGTGAAGATGTTTTTGATCCAGTGTTCTTTTGGCAGGGTTGAACAATGCCAATTAAATGGCAGCTAATACGTTATGGAAATACTGCTGGATTCTATCCCTGTGATGGAGTTGGTGACATTAAAGGGCCTGTCACACCAGTATGCGATTCCATGCGGCAAGCGCGACCAAACCGGCAGCAGCGGCCGCACGGAGGTCGGGTGAGTGGCGCAACGCGGCGCAAAGTGAGGCGAACTTAGAGCAAAGTCTTAAAGGTAAGTTCGCCAGGACAGAGAGGGGCACACAGAGAGGGTCACAGAGGCACCTACAGATAGGTTCACAGAGGCACGACGTCGAGGCGGTGTGTAATGAATCGAGGCGACTGCAAGCCGACAAGCCGTTGCCGCGCGGAATTTTTGAACGCGGTCAGTTTTTCGGAGCCGCACGCGATGTCGGGATGAACTCCGCACAATTCCGCATGTCTCCGGCGATCGAAGTGGGACCGGCCCCGTGATGCCAGATGCCTCAAGCGACCACGTTAGGTCGCACTCATCGCATGGAGTTGCATGCTGGTGGGACAGGCCCTTAAGCCTCTGTGTGCTGATCCATGGATGTCTGAACAATTGTATCAGGAAGTTGAGCATGGAAAGGCCAGTTATATTTAATAATCTCACTCTCTTTGAGGTATTCTGGCCTCTATTATCTAATGTATGAAAATGGAAAAAAAAAAAATGGAAATTTGAAATAAAACAGAAAATACTGGGAACATCAGGGGAGTCAGGAAAATCTGTTGAGAATTTAAAAAAAAAAATGTTTCAGGTCACAGACCCTTATTAGGAATTGGGAAAGGGAGATAAAGAAGGTAGCTTTAAGTTGCAGACAAGGAGGAAGGAGGGATGGATGGGAAATGGGGGACATCAGTGGAAGGAAGGGACCAGTGAAGAGGGTTCAGAGGGCCAGTTAGGCAGTGATTGTGAATAAGTCATGAGTCTCTGGAGAGCGACTTACCAACACCACCCCCAACCCTGCCTCTTGCAATGATGCCATCCCCTACTCAATTTGTCCATCTCTGCTGCATCTACTCCGGCATGAGGCTATGTCTCGTCTTTGCCCAACACCTCTGCAGTCCTGGTAGCCAATTACAGGAAGGATTTGGAAGCTTGGGAATGTGTGTGGGGGAGGTTCACCAGAATGATGCCTGGATTAGGGGGTACTAGCTACATGGAGCAATTGGACAGACTTGGATTGTTTTCGCTGGAACGTTGGAGGTTGTAGAGAGAGTGTATAAGATTATGAGAGGCACAGATAGGATACAGAGTGAGAAGCTTTTTCCCCATATAAAAAAAATCAAATACTAGCGGGAATAGCTTTAAGATGAGAAGGACAAAGTTTAAAAGAGATGTGCAGGGCATGTTTTTTACACAATGTGTGGTGAGTGCCTGGAGCGTGCTGACAGGGGTGATGGATGAGAATGATATGATAGTGGTATTCTAGACATTTTTGGATCAACTTACGGATATGCAGGGAATGGAAGGATATGGATTATTTGTAAGAGTTGATCTTAGCATCAGGTTCGGTACCTTAGCTTTAAAACAACAAGTCCACATTTTCTCATTTTAACCTTGGGCAAGGGGATAAAATGGGCAATATCTGATCCACTGACTCTCTCCAATGGAAATAAACAGGAACTGTGACTAGGGTAAAATGGATATGCTCTGGTTAATATTCCACTTAGGTCGAAAAAATAGAGAGATTAAACGAAAAATTACCAGTTTGAAGTTTGATCTTCATTTTATGAGAAGTTGCGATAAGAGATTACGTGAAGAAGCCCGCCATGCGTGTCAACCTTCAAAGTAGCTGTATGAACCCACAGAATAGTTGCTGAACCTAAGCTGTAGAGAGATTGAAGACTGGAATTACCGAATTATCTTTATGAGAATAGGGTTGGGAGTCGAGAGCACGTAATCCCTCATCGCAACGTCTCATAAAATAAAGATCAAACTTTAAACTGGTAAATTCTCGTTTAATCTCTCTATTTTATTTCAAAGTCACGTGAGTGACTACATGAAGATTTCAAAGCTCTGTGGTTTCATACTGTGACATAATCTGTGTTAGAAACACTAAAACAGATAAACAATTAATGGCAGGAAAACATTAGGTATTAATATCATGATGCTAACCTGGATACATGGCCATTGCTCTAAACTGGCCTGTAGTCCCAATAGACTGTTGAGTTAGAATTATACACATTGTTGCATAAGTTATTGTCTATCTGCAACATCCAGACATTCCACCAAATGTTATAATTTATTAAGCTGCATTATGTAAACGTCATGCTGAAAGTGAAAACCATATGTTGAGAAAAACTTCAACTACTTAATTCTATTGCCCAGTCTGATAACCTCTCATAGATGATGAAGCAGTGCTTCTCTGGTCACTGTGATTCGTATAGCCAGAACCTGAACCAGGAGCTGCCTCAGGCATGTGTACATATACTTTAGCACCATCTCCATCACTACGTTCAACCGAGTGGGAGGAAATTGCAACCATGAACCAGGCGTTGCTTCAGGCTTAACGCATATACTTATGCATCATCTCCACCTCTCCATTTATTTGAGTGGGAAGAAAATTTGCAACCCTGAACCAGGAGCTGCTGCCTGACATGCCGTCATAAGATGGAGCATTCCTTGTGTTATAATTTGATTCATCAGATGTTCGTAATTGAGACAATCCCCAGTCATGTCCGACATAGATGTCCCAAGACTTGGCTGTGACTTTGCCCCGACTTGGGGTTTTCAGGCTGCTCCCTTCAGCAGCCGAACCAGGACTAGCTGTGCAGATCGATACTCTGTTGGTGTCATCATTTACCAAACTCTATTATAAACGTCCAATTAAAAGAATACACTATATGTGTTATAGTATAGCTGTAGCAACAACTGTTACATTTGTTTGGTGCTACAGCAGGCTGAACTTACCTAAGCGGTATCCTTTTTTAACTCACCTGCTGTCTTGAGACTATTGAAAGAAAATAACTCTCTTCCATATCATAGGCACCAGCGGCTGAGTGCACTTGTATGCCCAATGACATCCCTGATCTCTGCTGAGGTGGGTATGCTGTCAACCTCAAATGCACACAGTCCTGCTCATTTGCTTATGAGATTATTTCTATAACAAGCTACCCTAATGTCTGTATGACATGAAGACTAAGCCAGAGATTGAGCAAGGATGTGTTCTTAATGCAGAGATCAGCTGCTGAAGAATAATCATTTGAAGATACTGGTCCCATTAGGGAAATTTTGAGGAATATTTGCACAACAAATTATTGATATACATCGCACAGTACAATGAGTGTAGGCTACGAGAGTGGTGAAATAAAAAACACCCTGCATAACGTTAGAGAATAGTGGGTGAAGAACTAATCATTTACGTCCCACTTATGATATAGCAGAAATGATAAAGCAGTCAATTGTGCTGTCCCATAAAGTTTCTCTAGGCGCAAACTGGAAGCCACACAACCTTTGTTACTTCCGTATAGAATTGACTCACACATGTTGTTCACAAGCTTCTCATACAATCGTGCAGAGCAGCTGGCAGAGAAGACAGGCTGTCCCAGCCGTCACACGTGAAGGAGTAAATAAGAGTTGCTTCAACCGTCTACCCTGGCGTGTCTGAATAGGCAAACTGGTACTGTTAAATTCCATGTTGCCTTAAATGTAATATTGTCAAAATATCTACCGACAATGCATAAGATTTATTATTTGCAAATTTGCACAATACCCAAAACTCGGTGGCACAATGCCCTTAATCTGAGAAGGGCAGCATAGGCTTTCACCACTAGCTTTGTTATAAACAGCAGAAACTGTGCCTATGTGTATAGATATGACGGAGTATGCAACTACAAGATCGATTCTCTGAGTTAGTTAAATTGCAGACACCCAATCATCCATCTTAAACTGGGTAAGTGAACCCACAATTTGATTAGCCTAATGGTATACTGATTCCGCCTGCACCATATTTCTGTAATCTTGAGAAATATACCCCTCTAGTCCTTGGTCAGACCACACATCCTTGGATGAGTTGTCACTGAATGTACTTGGAACCGCTCCGCTGTTCCTCCGTAGATCCTTCGGACGGTCTTTTTGTGGGGCTCCGCTACCCGCGGAAGATGCATATCTAGCTATTCATACATATCGCTGATAATATAATCAGCAGCTAATGACTAGAGCTGAACCACGGTTTTCCTTAGATGTGAGAAAACTAGTTCCTTGTCAACTCTTGACTAAGAGCCACGATGAATACATAACGTTTCCCTTCAGAGTGGAGATTAGAATAATGCAAAGTTGAATCAATAATTATCTCGCAGACCTTTGAATGAGACCACATGTCTAAATTTCCAGAGTGCATAACACAATCAATTGGATGCACCACTCAATCGAGAATAGTGGTTTTGAGAACCTGTGGATTATTATGAATACATTGTTGGTTCACAACATGACCTGCAGGTCAGAAAAAGTTAGAATATGTTGCCGATCAGCTTTCTGCTGGTAATTATCTGTCCCAGACAAAATGGCAATGAAGATTCCAATGAACCAAATAAGGAGAAATAAACCCTGGAAATCTCCTGCAGTAACACCCACAATTTATAAATGTAAGCTCTGGCCGCCTGCTCCCGAATGGAGCTCTGATGTCGGCAGCCTCTTATATTAGGGCCGTCTGCTAAAGACTATAACAGTCACAGCCATAAACCCAGCTTTTAACGAGCCTGTCTTCACTGAACTGGGTCGTCCCCTGCCGTGCAGACTAATGACAACAGCCGTATGAAGCCCTATAACATCAGCCGCTTGCTCACGTTGGAGACTGCGGCAAAAATATACCCTACGTTAGATCCAGTGGAGCGGCTACTTTTTTGGAGGTCCGCTATAGAACGACCCAAAGAAAACTGACTTACCTTGCAGAGCAGTGCAGGAACTGCTCTGACTAGTGCCATGCGCTAGACGTATTGACGCGCATGCGGTCTGGCGGGCTTCTTCACGTAGTTACTCATGTGACTTCAAAATAAAATGTATCTGACAACCCTCTCCATCTCAGTTGGTGCATCAGCCTGTCTTGTGAGCCTGATTCAAAGATGGGGAATGTCCCAGGGCTGGGACTTGGATGTTGGTGGATGGGGAAAACCACTCATAAACCAATGCCATTAATGACCATCCTCACTGCTGACTCCACCTTCCCCACAGCTCGCCGTCCAGCAACAGTTAACACACACGTCCATTTAATTGTCCGCTGCAGGGTCTCAGGCTTCCTCAGATTCAGCACTCTGATGGTTAATGATTCCATTAGCTCTGAACAAAACAATATTTGCATAATATATAACCAGACTTTATTTCTCAGACACAATATCCAAAATCATCGTCATAAAACACTGTAAAAAGGTTTGAACTCAGGGCTCATGCAGCAGATCCAGCTGGAGGTGTGGAGAGTGACTGGTGCATCCAACAGTGAACAGAGCAGAGTCCAAGATGCTGAGTCTCTGTTTAACTCTGTCTGTCCTCCTAGGGCTGCAGGTTGCAGGAACAAGAGCAGATCAACGTGTAGAAGAGGCGTGCAAGAGCATGATGTGTTATCCTGTTGGAACAGTCAATGTGTATGATGTAAGTACTTTTGGGAATTATCAGGGATGGATGGTGGGGAAGAGAGGATATTTGTTGTTCCACACTCAGCTCAGGGTTAAATTCATACATAGTTTGAAACCCATCCCTGAAATCCACTGTTGTACGTTGCTCCCGTGTTGTGGAGCTCACCCTGACAGACCAGGATGGATCTTGGACTCAGTTTGCTCAGTATCTTCACTTCCACACTCCTCACTCCCTCTGGAGTTTATCCCAGAGGGAATGGAGAGTGAGGAATATTTCCTGTATACTGACTGCACAATTATTTCCACTTTCAGTCTCAGAAATTATGTCACAGCTGAAATTAAACATGTGATGAAGATCCGACAACAATTTAACATGAATAAAGATTTTTGTTCCGTGGATCGATTAACGAGAAGTCTGCCAATATTTAAAATATCACAACAAACAATATGATCATTTGGAACCTTTTTTGTTCAAAAATACAGGATGGTGCAGGGAGTGGGGTTGTATCAGCACAGGGAGACAGGGGGACCAGAAGTGGGGAATGGTGGGGTCAAGGCCACAGAGACAAACTGTGGGGCAGTGTGGTCTGCGAGGTTAAATAAGCACACTCAGGATATCCCATCTACAGGAAGGTTGTGTTGTGGAGACTCGACTGTACACTCAGACTTCTGGGTCTGGGTGCACCACATACAGTGAGAGAACAGGTCCAATGTATCACCACAGCCCAGACTGCAGAGCAGACACTGCCTCGCCAGTAGGACCCCATTCCCCACTTCACCCCCATCATTACCAGATGTGGCCCAGATCCCACTCCCTCTGGGGAATGGGCTCAAGTTCCTCACACTCATCCCACACTGGAGCCTTTCTTTTACCAGAGGAGCCTATCACCCAGTGTGGAAAGCCGGGAACCTTTTGCTTCTCACATCAAAGTTGACAGAAAATAGGGAATGAAAATATTCCAGTATTTCTGTAACTTCAACTCAGTAGTTCAGTCCAGTCAGATCACTGATCAGACTCCCAAATCACTGCTCCCAACACAGATGCTGCCCCTGAACTTCACCACTATTCAATTGACTCTTTCCTTTCATTACTCTAGAATTATGAAGTGCTCCTTTTAACAAACCTGCAATGGCTTTATACGTTTGTTAATGGAACGGATTTGAAGACTGCAACAAAGATCGCCTTGGAGAAATTTTTTGATTATTCACATTTCAATAATGCTGCAGGTACGTTAGATGTTTGTTCAATGTAACAGCATGGAACGTGGCTTATGTCTCAGTGTCTGACCCAGCTTACTTCAAACTAGTGTGCAGGCAGGTGGACAGGATCCACATTTGGTCACCAGATGGTTTTCTGTGATTCATGGAGCGACTGAAGGACACAGGACAGAATGAGGCCAGTCGGCCCTTCCTGTGTTTGCTGAGCAAAAGCGGCAAACTCAACTCTTCCCAATTTCCATTCTATCACTCCCTTCCTGTGGTGAGGTGACCAGAGCTGTTCACAATTCTCCAGTTGTGATTTCATTCATCATCCATACATTTCGAGGTTGAGCTGAGCTGACAAGGGAATTCAGCTGTGCAGGTACACCGGCTGAGGTTACATTGGGGGAGTTCTAAAATCCACAATCTGCTGTATGTGTGTGTCTGCGTTTGTACATGTGTGTGTGTATGTTTATGCGGGTGTGCCTGTGTGGGTGGGTGTGTGCGTGTCTGAGTGTGCGTGCATGTGATTCTAATTTTGTGTGTGTGCATATATCTGGGTGAGTGTACGTGCGTGTGTCTGTGTGTGAGTGTTTGCATGATGCTAAGTGTCTGTGTGTGATGCTCAGTGTATGTCTGTGTGCATATATGTACTTCTGTGTCTACATTTGTGACTGTGTGTATGTTTGAGTGTGTGCATATGTCTGAGCGTGTGTGCATGGGCATGCATGTGCATGTGTGCGCGCATGTGTATGCATGTGAGAGAGAGTAATACTCAGCGTGTCAGGAAATGGCTGTGGAGAGATACAGAGTTAACCTTTCCCGCCTTGAAAAAAGTGGTGAACACGAGTTCTGTATTTGATCTCCAGGTGCAGGAACCTTTTCCCAACAACCATTAGGCTCTTGAACACGACAAACACTAACTAAACAATGAGTTATGGATTGTCCTGGTTGCTGAAAGGATTTGGGGCATTTGTAATAATATTGGCATTTATAATTTATTGAAAATTTATGTTTAGTGTTTTTTTCTATGAAAAGTATCTTCACAGGTCTGTTATGCAAGTAAGAATATCATTGTTCTGTTTTCAGTTGAAGACAATTAAATATTCTTCACTATTGACTCTTGTCCATAACTGAGAAAGTTTCTTCTCCACAGGTACAATCGTTCCCATCTCTGCTGCTTGGGGAATCTATGCCCCGTTTGTAAATGGCAGGATAAAGCAGGAATTTTCATTTTTAATTGGACTTTCTCTTCAAGTCCAAAGTCCACCTGATCCCAAATGATCCGTCAGTTTCTGTTGCCTTTCATCCTGAACGTTCAGGTTATGTCAGGTGAGTTGGTTTTTGTTCATTTTTTATTCTGTTTTCAGTTAGCTGTTTGTGCTTTTGACACGTCTCCACATGGTCTTCTTGACAACACTACACTCATGCACGGTGGGACTGTGGTGAGTGGGCTGGTCCACACGGGTAGGGATCGTGACCATCATTAGTGGTGGTAAGAATGAGTTGGCTCCTGGCTCACAACCTTCACTCCCTCTCCTGAGGTACGACCACTCTCCACGTTGACAGGTTCAGCTCGACACCATAGTGCACGATGTTTGTTTTGTGCTTTCCTGAATCTGCGTCACATGCAAATAAAGCAATTTTAGCTAAAGGTGAGTAAGCAGAAGACTAGAAGGTGGCCAATGCTGTGCCTTTGTTTCACAAGTGAGGGGACGACAAGCAGGGAACTACCCGCTGGTGAGTCTGACATAACTGCTGAGAATGTTACTGCAGAGCAGTCTGAGAGACAGGATCTCGCAGTATTTGCAAAGGCAAGGGCTGATTAGGGATAGTCAGCATGGCTTTGTGCATGGGGAATGAAGTCTCTCAAATTTGATTGCGTGTATTGAAAAGTCACCAAGGAGATTTGTGAAAGTTTAGTTTTAGTTTATTGCCGTCCAATTGAGTTCAATTGATTAAATTCAATCTGCCGATTCTCGGTCCATTTCTGGAACTGATCCATATCCCACTGTCTACTTTGACAATATTTCTCACTGTCTGCAACTCCATCAGTTCTGGTGTTGCCTGCAAAATCCATGTTGGCAACATTCACTGTTCCACTCTCATTGATCACCTTCTCCATCTAAGTTCACAAAACGTTATCTGCCATGGACAATGTCACACTGACTGACCCGAATAAGCCCATCCAAAGTAGAGTAAATCCTATCTCGAAGAATCCTCTCCAATAGCTTCCCGGGCAGTGATGAGAGGCTAACCAACCTATAATGTCCTAGATTATCTCTACTTCTCTTCTTAAACAAAGTCCTGCCAGACTTCACTTGTGGCTAGAGAGAACACAAAGATCTTCATCGGGTCTCCTGCTATCTCTTCTCTGGCCTCTCTCAATAACCTGGCTCCTAACAGGCCATGGACATTTATCCACCTTAATGCTCTTCACGAGCTCCAACTCTGCAAAAAGTGTCCTGACTCGAAGTGTTGTGATCCATGTCCTCAGTGGTTCAATGGCTTCTTTATTGTCACGTACCAGGTACAGTGAAATAAATGTTTTTGCATGCAGCTCAGCAAGACTATTCCCATACATAAGCACAATCACCCCTGTTAGTACATTAGTTCTCCATAGTTCTCCACGGATGCTGCCTGACCCATTGAGCTACTCCAGCTTTTAGTAAATCAGTATCTGTAATTCATTGCATATTATTGGTATTCTCCGTACGGATGTCACTGTTTTCCATATTCCTTTTTTGTTTAAGCCTTTCTAATTGCCTATTTGTGTACCTTCATGTTTGTTTTCTTCAAAGGAAGAGTATCTGAGGTTTATATAAGTGAGACCGGCAGCATCTCTGGACAGAAGGAATGGGTGATGTTTCGGATCAAGACCTTTCTTCAGATCCTTCTCGACCCAAAACAGCATCCATTCCTTCTTTTCAGTGATGCTGCCTGTCCCACTGAGTTAATCCAGCATTTTGTGTCTATCTTCAGTGTAATCGAGCACCTGCAGTTTTTTCCTAAACATCTTGAAACTTATGGACACAAGGTGCTGGAGTAACTCATCGGGACAGGTAGCATCTCTGGAGTCTGAAGAAGGGTTCCTACTTGAAAAGTCACCTATCCATGTATTCATGGGGTGCTGCCTGACCCCCCCTGTGTTACTCCACGGTAAAGATGCCTCCACATCCCCGGTATTTCCATTTGCCCTTCCCCACCAAAAGAACATCTTGCTGCCTTGACTTCATTCCTTCCCCAGCTCTAGTCTCTACAGAATTACCATCAGCTTTACAGGATTCCACCCCCAGACACATGGCCCCCTCCCTCTTTCATTCAGTTGTTTGAAAGGTTTGCTTCGATGTGGCCTTTAGGTCGGCATGGACAAGTTGGGACAAGGAACCGGTTGCCATGCTCGATATTCCATGACTTGTACAAAGGATTCCTGAATTGAGTCCTGCACCAAGTAACGGCCAATAGAGGGCAGCAGTCACACACAGGAGGAAAGCCGTGTGTTGCAACCATGGTGTTCAATGATCTGAGGGGTGAGTGATGAGGGTAGAGGATGGAAAGCACTGTGGGAGGGAAAGATAATTCAGACCGTCAAATGTTGAGCCAGAGGAACTCAGCGGGTTGAAGTGTATCTGAGGAGGGAAAGGAGTTGTCGGTGTTCGGGTCTAACCCCTGCATCAGGACTGAATTCCGAGTCTCGCAGTGGGGAGCAGACTCTCCTTCTCACTGTCTGGGGCCGACTGTGGCCCCAGCCCAGAGGGAGCAATGATACCAGCTCACTTTCAACCTCAGCGATACGGAAAGTGGTCTTTTGTTCACTTAATGGAACAATTGTTCTTAATTATTTACAGGACATTTGAGCAGAAAACTGAAGACTACGAGAGACTCGCCAATGAATTAAAAAATGACTTGGAGCAAGACCACCGTTCCTTTCGCAGCCATTATGTCTATATCGGATGGTACAACACACGGGGACTTGTGCAAATAGTACTTGCAACAAAGTGAAGCATATTCTCTATCTCAGAGGTTCTGCTACATATTCATGTTCCAAACAGTGAGATGTGCTAAACTCTATTCTTCACTTTAACAAGGGTCTCCCACCCACTACATCAACAACATGTATTTCTGTGGCATCTTAATGGAGCAAAATCTGCTCTGGGAATCAAGGGACATGGGGAAAGAGCAGGAACGGGTTACTGAATTTGGATGATCAACCATGATGATATTGAATGCTGGCTCAAAGGGCCGAATGGGTACTCCTGCACCTATTTTCTATGTTTCTATGTTACACGCATTGGATGAACCCTGTAAGTTTGCCACTGTTGGGGTTTTGAACCATCCCCTGTACCCTGTGTATAAACACTGCCCTCTAATGTAGTTGTCAGTTCCCACCTCCCACCCACAGGGCTGCAGTGAAGGGGGCTCACACTTCAGTCACAAAGAACCAGTTACACTCACCCCAATGTGAAGCTTTCCCTGGTTGGACATCTGGGTGTTTGGGGAAAAAGCCATCAAGGCAGAGATATCTGCTCCGTCTCCACACTGCACAGTTGTACATGGGTGGGGGCCTCTTCTGGGCAACAGTGTCCTGTCCTCTACAATGTGGAGAGTGTAATCCCAGGGTGCTGTAGGAAAAGCAACTCATTGACTGGAGGAGCTACTAGTGGGCAATTGCTCCTGTTAACACCAGTCCATTCTCAGCTGCTCTTGCGGCATTAATAAGCCGTTGTCTTTAGATTCTTTGTGTGTGCTTTGTTTTCCAAACTGCTGGGAATGTTTTCTCACTGTGAAATAAAGAGGGTGATGCATCACCACACTGGGTCTCGGGGTCTATTCTTACTCAGAAACAGAACTGGTCACTGATCACACCTCCAGTCCCACAGTGACTCTTTGGCTCAGCACACAGTTGGGGAGACGCACGATATGTGGCCCTTCACGGATGTTTGGTGGAAGTGCATCAGGAAGTCTTGCTGCATTTGTGCACAGCTTGATGAGACCACATGTCAAATATGATGATTGAAAGCAAAACATTAGTGCTGTCAATAGGTAAATACTATAGAAAATAGTGGAGATACTGAAATACGAGTGTATGTTTATTCTCTAGCCTCAATGGTATTCTGGTCTTGCCAGCAACGGAGACTAGTTTCACTGGATAATTGCTAGTTCATAGGTTCATCAGTGATAGGAGCAGAATTAGGCCATTCACCCCAACTAGTCTATTCCACCATACAATCATGGGCGATCTATCTCTCCCTCCTAACTCCATTCTCCGGCCTCTTCCCATAACCATTGGCACCCATACTAATCAATAATATGCCACTGTGCTTTAAAATACACAAAGACGGCCTCAACAGCTGTTTTTTGCAATGAAACCCACAGATTCACCACCCTCTGACTAAATAAATTCTTCCTCATCTCCTTTATAAAGGTATGTCCTTTTATTCTGAGGCTATGGTCTCTGGTCCTAGACTCTCCCACTAGTGGAAACATCCTCTCCACATTGACTCTAGCCAGGTCTTTCACTATTCGGTAAGTTTCAATGAGGTCTCCCCTCTTCCTTCTAAATGCTGGTGAGTACAGCCTCGTGACGTAAACGCTCATCATATGTTAACCCAATTATTGCTGGCAGGAGGAGATAGTGTTCTGAAGAGAGATTTGGTAACATTGGTCTCTGCTCGCTGGAGCCCTTGAATCCTGGCAACATCCTTGTAAATCATCTTTCCACATACAATAGAACAGAACAACATAGGAGCAGAACCTTCAGCTCCCAATGTATTGTGCCAAACAATCATGCCAAATTAAACTAATCTCCTCGGCCTGCAATTGATTCATACCTCACCACACATCCATGCCTGACTATCTAAAAGCCTTTTAAATGCCTCTATCGTATCTGCCCACCAACATAATGTAACCCCCCCACCCCCACTCCCATACACTTTGCCCCTCTGACCTTAAAGCTATGCCCTCCAATCTTTGACCTGTCCCACCTGCTAAAAGGTTACGACTATGTACCCTTTCTAAGCCTCTCATTAGTGATGGAGCTGGAAGCAACATCCCCCCTTCCATTCTTGCCATTAACAATCTTGCCATTAACTATATACTGTCCCCTTACATTCTCACACTTGCTTGGATTAACTCCATCTACAATTTCACTATCTTTACTGCTTCGGCAAGGCCACCGGCATAATCAAGGACCAGTCTCACCACGGACACTCCCTCTTCTCCCATCAGGCAAGAATAAAAAAAGCACACCTCCAGATTCTGGGGCAGTTTCATTCCAGCTGTTATCAGGCAACAGAACCATCCTATCACCAAGAGAGTGGTCCTGACTTACAATCTACCTCATTGGGGACTTTCAGACTATCTTTAATCGGGCTTTACTGTACTCTATCTTGCACTAAACATTATTCACTTTACCCTGTATTTCTACACTGTAATCATGTATAATCTTTCTGCTGACTGGTTAGCAGGCAACAAAAAAGCTTTTTGCCGTACCTCCGTAAACATGACAATAAACAAAGCTAAACAAAACTAAACTAAATTTTACTAAACTACATTACTGATCTGTACATCATGATATTTCGACAGCCGTCCCCATTGTCCGCAACTCCACCAATTTTGGTGACGTCTGCGAACTTAATAACCAATCCATCTACATTTACGTCCAGGACAGTTTCTTCCCAGCTGTGATCTGGCAACTGAACCATCCTACAAACAACTATAGAGCTGCCTTGAGCTTTTATCTACCACATTGGAGACTCTTGGACTATCTTTTATCGGACTTTAGCCAATAGACAATAGACAATAGATGCAGGAGTAGGCCATTCGGCCCTTCGGACCAGCACCGCAATTCAATGTGATCATGGCTGATCATCCAAAATCAGCACCCCGTTCCTGCCTTCTCCCCATATCCCCTGACTCCACTATTTTTAAGAGCCCTATCTAGCTCTCTCTTGAAAGCATCCAGAGAACCTGCCTCCCCCGCCCTCTGAGGCAGAGAATTCCACAGACTCACCACTCTCTGTGAGAAAAAGTGTTTCCTCGTTTCCGTTCTAAATGGCTTACTCCTTATTTTTAAACTGTGGCCCTTGGTTCTGGACTCCCCCAACATTGGGAACATGTTTCCTGCCTCTAGCGTGTCCAAACCCTTAACAATATTCTCTCATCCTTCTCAACTCCAGAGTTTACAAGCCCAGCTGTTTCATTCTCTCAGCATATGACAATCCCACCATCCCAGGAATTAACCTTGTAAACCTACGCTGCACTCCCTCAATAGTAAGAATGTCCTCCCTCAAATTAGGGGACCAAAACTGCACACAATAATCCTGGTGTGGTCAAACTAGGGCTCTGTACAACTGCAGAAGGACCTCTTTGCTCCTATATTCGATTCCTCGTGTTATAAAGGCCAACATGCCATTCACTTTCTTCACTGCCTGCTGTACTTGCATGCTTACTTTCATAGACTGATGAACAAGGACCCGCAGATCCCCTTTTCCCAACTTGACGCCATTTAGATAGTAATCTGCCTTCCTGTTTTTGCTACCAAAGTGGATAACCTGACATTCATCCGCATTAAACTTCATCTGCCATGCATCTGCCCATTCCCCCAACCTGTCCAAGTCACCCAGCATTCTAATAGCATCCTCCTCACAGTTCACACTGCCACCCAGCTTTGTGTCATCTGCAAATTGCTAATGTTACTTTGAATTCCTTCATCCAAATCATTGATATATATTGTAAATAGCTGCGGTCCCAGCTCCGAGCCTTGTAGTACCCCACAAGTCACTGCCTGCCATTCTGAAAGGGACCTGTTAATCCCTACTCTTTGTGTCCTGGCTGCCAACCACTTCTCTATCAATGTCAACACTCTACCCCCAATACCATGTGCCCCAATTTTGCCCACTAATCTCCTATGTGGGACCTTATCAAATGCTTTCTGAAAGTCCAGGTACACTACATCCACTGCCTCTCCCTTGTCCATTTTCCCAGTTACATCTTCAAAAAATTCCTGAAGATTGAATTAGCATGAATTCCCCTTCGTAAATCCATGGTGACTCGGACCGATCCTGTTACTGCTATCCAAATGTTCGGCAATCTCATCTTTTATAATTGACTCAATTGCCCACCAACGATGTCAGGCTAACTGGTCTATAATTCCCTGTTTTCTCTATCCCGCCTTTCTTAAAACGTGGGATAACATTAGCTAACCTCCAATCCACAGGAACTGATCCTGAGTCTATAGACATTGGAAAATTATCACCAATGCATCCACAATGTTTAGAGCCACATCCTTAAGTACCCTGGGATGCAGACCCCCCATCAGGCCATGGGGATTTATCAGCCCTCACTCCCATCAGTCCATCCAACACCATTTCCAGCCTAATGTGGATTTCCTTCAGTCCTGCGTCACCCCAGATCTTCTGGTCACTAGTATATCAGGAAGATTGTTTGTGTCCTCCTTAGTGAAGGAAGATCCAAAGTACCTGTTCAACTCATCTGCCATTTCCTTGTTCCCTCATCTTTGCTACGTTGTACTTCTTCGCTTTAATTTTGAAACTGTCCCTGACGTCCCTTGTCAGCCATGGTCGCCCCTTTCTCCCCTTGGAATCTTTCTTCCTCCTAGGAATGAACTGATCCAGCGCCTGTATTATTCCTAGAAATACTTGCCATTTTTGTTCCACTGTCATCCCTGCTAGTGTATCTTTCCATTCAACTTTGACTTTCCAGTCAGCTCCTCCCTCATGGCCCCATAGACCATGGTTTGCTCACTACCTCCTAATAGCTCATTAACCTCAAGGTCCATCATCGAATCCGGTTCATTGCATAGCACTAAATCCAGAATTGCCTTCTACCTGGTAGGCTCCAATCCAAGCTGTTCTAAAAATCCATCACAAAGGCACTCAACTAAGCCCCTTTCTTGGGGTCCAGAACCAACCAGATTTTACAAGTCTACCTGCATGTTGAAATTTCCCATAACAACCACAGCATTACTTTTGGTACATGCCAATTTTAACTCCTGATTCAACTTGTGCCCTATGTCCAGGCTACTGTTTGAGGGACATGTAGATTAGTCCCATTAGGGTCTTTTTACTCTTACAATTCCTTAGTTCTAACCATACTGACTCCACATCTCCTGTAGCAATGTCACCCCTTGCAAGGGACTGAATTTCATTCCTCACCAACAGAGCAACCCCAGCATCTCTGACCACCTGTCTGTCTTTTCGATAGTTCAGTTCCCAGCCTTGGCCCTCTTGCAGCCATTGCAGTAATTTCCACAACATCATACTTGCCAGTTTCTAACTGAGTCTCAAGCTCGTCCACTCTATTCCTTATATTTCGCGCATTCATATACAGCACTTTGACCTCCGTATTCACTCCCCCCCTCGCACCACTCGCAAATTGGCCCTGACCTTACTCTGTTGTCCCTTCTCGAGCTTTCCTTCCCATTAATTCGAGAATCTTTTGTAAATTTTCCTGTAGTCACGTCCCCTTCAACTCCATCTTTATACTCCCAATTTGTCAATCCCTCCCCCCCACTATTTAGTTTAAACCCACCCATGTAGCCCTAGCAAACCTGCCTGCCAGAATGTCGGTCCCCTCCAGTTAAGGTGTAACCCATCCCTTTTGTACAGGTCACCCCCACCCCAGAAGAGATCCCAGTGGTCTATAAATCTAAATCCTTGCTCCCTGCTCCAGCCCCTGAGCCACACATTCAGATCCCCTATCTCCCTGTTCCTTTCCTCAATAGCATGAGTTACTGGAAGCAAACCAGAGATAACCACCCTAGAAGTCCAGCATTTCAGTCTTCTCCCCAACTCTCTGAACTGCTATTGGAGAACCTCCTTACCCTTCTTCCCAATGTCATTTGTGCCTAAGTGCACAACTACTGCCGGCTGTTCACCTTCTTTCTCTCGAATGTTCTGAATTCAGCTCGTGACATCCTGAACCCTGGCACCAGGGAGGCAACAGACCATCCTCGCAACTCGTCTGCTGCCACAGAATCTCCTGTTCGCTCCTTGGAGAATGGAGTCACCCACCACTAGGTCTCTGCCCAATGTCGGTCTCGCCGGTCGAGTCCCATCTCTAGGATTGGAGCCACCGACGTGTCCGCCACTCGGACTGGAAACATCGTCTCCCCGGACAGTTCCCAAGAGGGCATACCTGTTTTCATTAGGCAAAGCCACCTGGGTCTTCTGCACTCCACGATTTCCATCCTTTCTGTCCATCACACACCTTGGTTCTTCCCGTATCCTTGGCGTGAGCACCTCACTGTAGGTCGTGTCCAGGAAACTCTTGTTTTCCAGGATGCCCCTGAGGTCATCCAGCTGCTTCTCCAGTAGCCAAACATGGTCCTTTTGGAGCTGAAGCTGGACTCACTTGCCACAGTTGTAGGAGCCAGAGGCTCCATCCGTGTCCCTGGGCTCCCACATTCTGCAAGCCTCACTGTCTCATCTGCCCCGACATGTGTTCACCGCGTGACGTCCTCTCGAGCTTTATGCATAGCCTCCTCTCCTCAACCATCTCGCCGAAGACTCCTGAGCCAAAGACTCACACTTTACTCACAAGACTCTCGAGCCAAAGACTCACATTTTACTCACAAGGCCGCTCCCTAAGAGCCGTCTTGCTGATATTGACTGATAAATTGCCAAACTAACCAATTTACAAACCAAATCCCTCAGTTTTAAACTGTTTCCCCCCCTCTGACTCACTTCTAACCTCAGTGATCAGTGATTTTTCCTGCTTCTCTTTGCTGCTGTTTCTTCAAAATCCATTAGAAATCCATAGTAATTAGAAATAAATGGACAAAATTCTGAATACGATCTCTAAATTGTATAGCGATGAATTGGAAGGACCATAAAGCTTGAGATTTGGAACTGACATGAGATTTGGCTTAGGATTATTTAAAATTTGATTATTAACTTGGTATTTTTATTGTCTCACCCCCAGAGAGGGAGCCAAAGATGGGAATGATTATTCAAAGAACATCAGGGAAGGACAGAACTTGGAAAGGTCAAGTAAAATGAAGGAATATCCACGGAACACGAGTAGTGGCATTGAAATAGTAAGAAAGAGGAAATGTGAATAGCAGAACTCCCCTTCGAGAAAGTTAACTGCCTAGAAAAAGTTACTGGAGTAGAAGTCTTATTGTATTAGAGTAGGTACTAAGGGAATGGGTACTTATTGTCAGAGTCGATGTATTTGACCGGTGAATCTAAATTTGTCTAACCCTTGATAGTAAAGCGGCTCCTATTATCAAGGTGTAAAGAATTGTCCCTAGATTCGACATTCTTAATTGACTTAATAATAATCTACAACATATGGAAATTAATTGATTAAAATTTAAACATCTAGGAATTCCACAACAATTGAATTGAATTGTGTTATTGACCACAATGTGTAATGAGAAGAGTGCGATGGACCCTGAAACGAAAAATATTTAGATTGAAAGCTGAGATCTTCTGATAGAGCGCTTGGGACTGCGTGACCTTTTGGAGCTTTTCTGCTTGCACGAGGCTAGAAGAGCTTGGCCAAGCAGATAAAAGGATCGAACCTGTGATGGTTAGGTATCGTATAGGGGAATTTGTGTTGTGTTATCCAAAATAAAGTTTAGTTGCTCAAGTGCTTGATTCAGTATTTTATTGACTGGAACCAGACTGGGGGAGCTTAGAACGAGCTATTTACATTGGGAGCCGTGACATGGGAGTCTGATGAGGCCGCAGTCTCCGTCTTCTGACTGTTTTTTATCTATACTTTCTCTAAAGTTGTAACACTGTATTCTATACTCTTTTGTATTACCTTTCACAAGTTTACTTTAGATATACAGCGTGGAAACAGTCCATTCAGCCCACTAAGTCTGCACCGACCAGCCATCCTCATACACTAGCACTATCCTACACATACTAGAGACGATTTGCACTTATACCAAGCAGAATTAGGTAATTCAGCCCAACGTCTACTCCGCCATTCAATAATGGCTGATCTATCTCTCCCTCCTGAGCCCATTCTCCTGCCTTCTCCCCATGACCCCTGATACCCATACCAATCAAGAATCTATCTATCACTGCCTTAAACATATCCACTGACTTGGCCTCCATAGCCTACTGTGCCAAGAATTCCACAGATTCATCACTCTGACTAAAGTAATTCCTCCTCATCTCCTTCCTAAAGGTAGGTATGTTACAAAACTTACCTTTAGCGGCGCTGTAGTTCTGTCACTGGCCGTGTGCGCGACTTTGGCATCTTTGAGGGGGGGTGGGGGCGGGGTTAAAATGCGGTTTTCAAATGCCTTCCAGAAT
The DNA here is from genome assembly GCA_963514005.1 of Raja brachyura. The sequence continues at coordinate 22,604,182 of OY740785.1, read as the reverse complement.
TATATTTTCTAGGAGTGCGAGCTTTTTCTGGAGATTCGTTCTGACTGCCGGTAAGTGAAGAAAATGTTTTAAATCGCCCGACTATTTCAGCACTGGAGTAAAATAAAAATTAGCTCCTAATGACGTGAACTCCGACAATGGGGACAGATTTTACATAGGGGACAGGTAAAAGAAATCCGTTTATTTTTTCATATAAACTTTTTCCTGCCGATATGGGGTTTAAATTCACCGCAACCACAACATTCTAATCCATCGCGTTCCATAAAATCCCACTCGCTCTCCGTGTCTTGATGTTGGAGCCCCCGGCGGGCTCTAGCAAGTCCCATGGTGTAAGGTCCCGCTCCAGGTCATTTTCAACCCGGCAACTCGGGCGGGAGAAGCAGCCGTTGCGGGGGCTCCGAAAAGCGATCTCCCACCAGGGACCCGCGAGCTTCTGGTGTTGCCGTCCACCGGCCTGCAGCTGGAGCCTCCGAATCTCCGGGGTCGGGCTGCAGCAGCGCGCCACCACAACTCTCCACGCTCCGAAGCCGGCCAGTCCCACGACGGTAAGTAAGTCCGCAGCTCTGCGACTGGAGCCCCAGGTCGTTTTGGTTGGAGGCCGCTCCACAGTGCTAGGCCCCAACGACAATGGAGACCCGACAGAGAAAAGGTTGGGTCCTCCGTACAGGGAAAATATTTTAAACGTTTCCCCCACCCCCCACCCCCCACCCCCACACCCCCAACCCCCCACACACGCCACACATACCCAGCTAAAAAAACGCACTATAACTACACTTAAACGAGACAAGTTTTTTTTAAAAACAGATTTCACTGTGAGTTTCACGCGAGTCGCGCCACCCACCCGGATATTTTAAGAAATTTAGACGTGCATGGATAGGACAGATTTAGAGGGATACGAGCCAAATGCAGGCAGGTGGGACTAGTGTAGATGGGACATGTGAGCAAGTTGGTCCGAAGGGCTGTTAATCCTGGCTAAATTGGACCAGCCAGGACTTCAAAATGGGGTTAAGTTTCAGGGTTTGCTATGAGATTTGGTCAAAATGGGATCGCTCTCTGCAGAGATGGGACTGGCTGTGAGAGGTGCCAGTGCGTCTGGAGCAGATATAATTTGCCAGCAAAGAATGAGAAGATCTGCAAACCCGGTCAATCTGGTACTAAATGCATATAATGGATTGGATGGCTGTAAACCAGTCATACACCTTGAAAATAGCTTGTAAATAATGTTGTAGAATCTGACTCTGCTAAGTGTTGATTGGATTGGTTGAGCCTTGTATCTTGTATCTTGTAGTTCTGTCATTCCAACAGCACTACTATTTTGTTTTCAGTCATATTTGTGATGTGGTCTCACCAAACTGTGCACAAATGCAGCAAGTCTTCCTGATGCACTATCACCAATCATCAGTGAAGGGCAACATATCGTACATCTCCCCAACCGAGTGCTGAGCCAAGGAGTCACTGTGGGACTGGAGATGTGATCAGTGACCAGTTGTGTTTCTGAGTAAGAATCGACCCGGAGACCCAAGGTTGTGATGCATCACCCTCTTTATTTCACAGTGAGAAAACATTCCCAGCAGTTTGGAAAACAAAGCACACACAAAGAATCTAAAGACAAGGGATTATTAATGCGGCAAGAGCAGCTGAGAATGGACTGGTGTTAACAGGAGCAATGGATCACTAGTAGTTCCTCCAGTCAGTTAGTTGCTTTTCCTGCAGCACCCAGGGATTACACTCTCCACATTGCAGAGGACAGGACACTGTTTCCCAGAGGAAGCCCCCACCCATGCACAACTGTGCAGTCTGGAGACGGAGCCTTGATGGCTTGATGGCTTTTTCCCCAAACACCCAGATGTCCAACCGGAGACAGCCTCACATTGGAGTGAATGTAGCTGGATCATTGTGACTGAAATATGAGCCGCCTTCACTGCAGCCCTATGGGTGGGTGGTCGGAACTGGCAACTACATTAGAGGGCAGTGTTTATACACAGGGTACAAGGGATGGTTCAAAACCCCAACATTGGCAAACGTACAGGGTTCATCCAATGTGTGTAACATAGAAACATAGAAAATAGGTGCAGGAATAAACCATTTGGCCCTTTGAGCCAGCATTCAATATGATCATGGCTGATCATCCAAAATCAGTAAGCCATTCCTGCTTTTTCCCCACATCCCTTAATTCTCAGAGCAGGTTTGGCTCCATTAAGATGCCAAAGAAATACATGTTGTTGCAGTAGGTGGGAGACCCTTGTTAAAGTGAAGAATAGAGTTTAGCACATCTCACTGATTGGAATCTGTAAATATAGCAGAACCTCTGAGATAGAGATTATTCTTCACTTTGTTGCAAATGCTATTTGCACAAGTCTCTGTGTGTTGTACCATCCAATATAAACATAATGGCTGCAAAAGGAACGGTGGTCTTTCTCCAAGTCCTTTTTGAATTCATTGGCGAGTCTCTCGTAGTCTTCAGTTTTCTGCTCAAATGTCCTGTAAACAATTAAGAACAATTGTTCTATTAAGTAAACAAAAGACCACTTTCCGGATCGCTGAGGTTGAAAGTGAGCTGGTATCATCGCTCCGTCAGGGCTGGGAACACAGTCGGCCCCAGACAGTGAGAAGCTGAGTTTGCTCCCCATTGGGAGACTCGGAATTCAGTCCTGATGCAGGGTTTAGACCCGAACACCGACAACTCCTTTCCCTCCTCAGGTACACTTCAACCCTCAGATCATTGAACACCAAGGCTTTCCTCCTGCGTGTGACTGCTGCCCTCTGTTGACAGTTACTTGGTGCAGGACTTAATTCAGGAATCCTTTGTTCGAGTCTTGGAATATCAAGCATGGCAACCGGTTCCTTGTCCCAACTTATCGTTGCTGACCTAAAGGCCCCATCGAAGCAAACCTTTCAAACAACTGAATGAGGTTCCATTTGAGAGGCAGATGGAGTAGACGCACTAAGCGAGTGCTCCGATAATCTTATCATTTTCATAACATTCTGCCCTCTAACTTTCACACCAGAACGAAGTCAGCTTTTTTTACTTTTTTTTACAAAGCTAGACCAAATGAAGTTTACAGTGAAGGATCATGATCAACATGTCTTGTCCCTGGAACTTTCCGCAGAGGACCTTAACCAACGAGTCATCGACCTTGAGAACATTTGTTCCACTCTGAGTGGTGACAATACTAAGGTGAAGATTAAAGTGGCCGACGTCGGCGACAAAACATTCGCATCCTCGGTCTACCGGAATCCACTGATAGCCGACGGCCTACTGAGTTTTTCTCAAGTTTGCTGCAAGAGGTTTTCGGGAGCAAGACGTTGACATCCCCTCCAGAAGTCGACAGAGTCCAACGTTCCCCAAACGCTAAACTGGCGCCCGGCCAAAGACCGCGGCCAGTCATTCTCCGCCTGCATCGGTACCAGACGAAGGATCTCCTCATCAGAGAGGCACGACGGAGAGGGAATCTCAAATTTTGCGGAAAACCAATTCGGATTGTGGAGGATTACAGCCCTGACATTCAGAGCCAGCGGGCAGAGTACAGAGATGTCAGATCTTGCTCATCATATTGGAGAAATTGACAAGCAATATGCGCAAACTCAAAATCCAACTCTTTATAAAAGACAATTGGAACTCAAAACCAAATTTGAGCAACTCACTACTCACTAAATTGAACACATACTTAATAAAAAATAAAGCTATGTTCTATACATATGGAGATAAAACTGACAAATTACTTGCAAATCAACTTAAAGGTGCTAAAGCGAGAGAATATTTCTAAAATTTGCATGCTTGATGGCCAGTTCACTTCAGATCTCTTGAGAATTAATGACGCTTTCAGTGACTTTTATTTCCAGCTTTATACTACAGAATCTCTACCGGATCATAAGGTAATGCATGACTTTCTGAGCAGTCTAAATATTACCAAACTCTCATTCGATTTTAGGGAAAGATTGGATGAACCCATATCACAGGCAGAAATAGCTTCACCCATTTCCTCAATGCAATCAGGCAAATGACCGGGCCCTTACAACTTCCCGGCAGAGTTTAAAAAAAAGTTCTCTCTACTCCTCTCCCCACAGTTGTGTTCCGTTCTCTCTGAATCCTACGGACAAGGTTCTCTTCCTCCATCCTTTGCCGAAGCCTGTATTAATATTAATATTAATATTAATATTAAAATTAATATTAAAATTCATATTAATAATATTAATATAGCTATTAATGAGTATGATATAGTTGGGATCACGGAGACATGGCCCCAGGGTGACCAAGGCTGGGAGCTGAACATCCAGGGATATTCAATATTCAGGAGGGATAGAGAGAAAGGAAAAGGAGGTGGGGTAGCGTTGCTGGTTAGGGAGGAGATTAGCGCAATGGAAAGGAAGGACATTAGCTTGGAGCATGTGGAATCGGTATGGGTAGAGCTGCGAAACACCAAGGGGCAGAAAACGCTAGTGGGAGTTGTGTACAGGCCACCTAACAGTAGTAGTGAAGTTGGGGATGGTATAAAACAGGAAATTAGAAATGCGTGCGACAAAGGCAAAACAGTTATAATGGGTGACTTCAATCTACATATAGATTGGGTAAATCAAATTGGCAGGGGCGCTGAGGAAGAGGATTTTTTGGAAAGTATGAGGGATAGTTATCTAAATCAACATGTAGAGGAACCAACGAGAGAGCAGGCTATTTTAGACTGGGTATTGAGTAATGAGGAAGGGTTAGTTAGCAGTCTTATTGTGCGTTCCCCCTTGGGCAAGAGTGACCATAATATGGTCGAGTTCTTCATTAGGATGGAGAGTGACATTGTTAATTCAGAAACGATGGTTCTGAACTTAAGGAAAGGTAACTTTGAGGGTATGAGACGTGAATTGGCCAAGATTGACTGGCAATCAATTCTAAAAGGGTTGTCGGTGGATACGCAATGGAAGACATTTAAAGACTGCATGGATGAACTACAAAAAATGTTCATCCCAATTTGGCAAAAGAATAGATCAGGGAAGGTAGTGCATCTGTGGATAACAAGGGAAATCAGGGATAGTATCAAAGCAAAGGATGATGCATACAAAGTAGCCGGAAAAAGCAGCATACCAGAGGACTGGGAGAAATTCAGAGACCAGCAGAGAAGGACAAAGGGCTTGATTAGGAAAGGAAAAATAGATTATGAAAGAAAACTGGCAGGGAACATAAAAACTGACTGCAAAAGTTTTTATAGATATGTGAAGAGAAATAGATTAGTTAAAACAAATGTATGTCCCTTGCAGTCAGAAACAGGTGAGTTGATCATGGGGAACAAGGATATGGCGGACCAATTGAATAACTACTTTGGTTCCGTCTTCACTAAGGAAGACATAAATAATCTGCCGGAAATAGCAGGGGACCGCAGGTCAAAGGAGTACTTGAGTGAAATCCAGGTTAGTCGGGAAGTGGTGTTGGGTAAATTGAATGGATTAAAGGCCGATAAATCCCCAGGGCCAGATAGGCTGCATCCCAGGGTACTTAAGGAAGTAGCTCCGGAAATAGTGGATGCATTAGTCATAATCTTTCAAAACTCTTTAGATTCTGGAGTAGTTCCTGACGATTGGCGGGTAGCAAACGTAACCCCTCTTTTTAAGAAGGGGGGGGAGAGAGAAAACGGGGAATTACAGACCAGTTAGTCTAACATCGGTAGTGGGGAAACTGCTAGAGTCAGTTATTAAAGATGGGATAGCAGCACATTTGGAAAGTGGTGAAATCATTGGACAAAGTCAGCATGGATTTACGAAAGGTAAATCATGTCTGACGAATCTTGTGTAATATTTTGAGGATGTAACTAGTAGCGTGGATGGGGGAAAACCAGTGGATGTGGTGTATCTAGACTTCCAGAAGGCTTTCGACAAGGTCCCACATAAGCGATTAGTATATAAACTTAAGGCATATGGCATTGGGGGTTCAGTATTGATGTGGATAGAGAACTGGCTGGCAAACAGGAAGCAAAGAGTAGGAGTAAACGGGTCGTTTTCACAATGGCAGGCAGTGACTAGTGGGGTACCGCAAGGCTCAGTGCTGGGACCCCAGCTATTTACAATATACATAAATGATCTGGATGAGGGAATTGAAGGCAATATCTCCAAGTTTGCGGATGACACTAAGCTGGGGGGCAGTGTTAGCTGTGAGGAGGATGCTAGGAGAATGCAAGGTGACTTGGATAGGCTGGGTGAGTGGGCAAATGTTTGGCAGATGCAGTATAATGTGGATAAATGTGAGGTTATCCACTTTGGTGGCAAAAATAGGAAAACCGACTACTATCTAAATGGTGGCCGATTAGGAAAAGGGGAGATGCAGTGCGACCTGGGTGTTGTGGTACACTAGTCATTGAAAGTAGGCATGCAGGTACAGCAGGCAGTGAAGAAAGCCAATGGTATGTTAGCTTTCATAGCAAAAGGATTTGAGTATAGGAGCAGGGAGGTTCTACTTCAGTTGTATAGGGTCTTGGTGAGGCCACACCTTGAGTATTGCGTACAGTTCCGGTCTCCAAATCTGAGGAAGGACATTATTGCCATAGAGGGAGTGCAGCGAAGGTTCACCAGACTGATTCCTGGGATGTCAGGACTGTCTTATGAACAAAGACTGCATAGACTCGGTTTATACTCTCTAGAATTTAGGAGATTGAGAGGGGATCTTATAGAAACTTACAAGATTCTTAAGGGGTTGGACAGGCTAGATGCAGGAAGATTGTTCCCGATGTTGGGGAGGTCCAGGACAAGGGGTCACAGCTTAAGGATAAGGGGGAAATCCTTTAGGACTGAGATGAGAAGGAATTTTTTCACACAGAGAGTGGTGGGTCTCTGGAACTCTCTGCCACAGAGGGTAGTTGAGGCCAGTTCATTGGCTATATTTAAGAGGGAGTTAGATGTGGCCCTTGTGGTTAAGGGGATCAGAGGGTATGGAGAGAAGGCAGGTACGGGATACTGAGTTGGATGATCAGCCATGATCATATTGAATGGCGGTGCAGGCTCGAAGGGCCGAATGGCCTACTCCTGCACCTAATTTCTATGTTTCTATGTTTCTATGTTTCTAATACTCTTATCGCCAAAAAAGAAAAAAATCCAACCGAATGCGCCTCCAACGGACCTGTCTCCTTCTAGCTTGTAGACTAGAGAATGTCCTCTCTACTGTTATATCTGAGGACCAAACCGGCTTTGTTAAGAGCAGACATTGCTTCTTTAATATACGTCGATTATTAGATATTGTCTACTCTGCTTCTGAGGGTATCCCTGAGTGTGTTGTATCTGTTGATGCAGAAAAAGCATTTGACCGCGTTGAATGGGTCTATCTATGGCCTGTTCTGGACAAATTTGGTTGTGGAACGAACTTTATTTCATGGATCAGGTTACTATACTCTCATCCCATAGCCTCAGTTCGGACAAATTCCCAGGTGTCTAAGCCGTTCGATTTGCATCGTGGAACCCGCCAGGGGTGTCCTCTGAGCCTCATGCTTTTTGACTTGGCCATCGAACCGCTTGCCATGGCCTTTCGTAGCTGTGATGACATAGCCGGTATTTGGAAGGGCAGGACACAGCATAAGGCCTCACCAGGTGCTGATGACCTTTTGCTTTTTGTCTCAAACCCATGTACCTCTCTGCATTCTGCTATGTCAATGCTCAATCATTTTGGTCAATTTTCAGGTTATAAGATACATTTTGGAAAAAGCGAACTGTTTGCCATTAACCATGAAGTACAACCCACGGATCTTACAAACTTGCCATTCAAAATGGAAAAAAACAAGCTCTCATGCTTGGGCATTTCAGTTACGAGGAAATACAAGGATCGTTTTAAAGAGAATTTTATCATTCTGTTAAACCAGATGAAACATACGCCAACACAGTGGTCTCCCCTGTCAATGTCACTTGTCGGCCGGATAAACTCAATCAAAATGATTTTACCTAAATTTTTGTACCTTTTCCAGGCCTTACCGGTTTTTATCCGCAGGTCCTTCTTTGACCATCTTGACTCAGTTATTTCCTCCTGTATATGGAGAGGTAAGCGGGCTGCTAACCTGCACTGCCTTGCATTTTGGTCTTTCTTTCACAGTCAGCCCGATTGCCCTGATTGGGTAGCCATGGAATTACACACAGATGATAATACGTCCATACCTGCACTACTTGGTTCCTCACTTCCACTCCCCTCAATTAAATCTGTAAAAAATCCAGTGGTGAGACACTCTTTGAGGATATGGCTTCAATTCAGGAAATGTTTTGAGTTGCATAACTTTTCTCTACTGAGGCCTATTGCATCAAACCACCTTTTTAAACCATCAACTCAGGACTCTGTCTTTAAAGAATGGCATTGGAAGGGTATTGTGCGCTTCAAGGACTTGTGTATGCGTAACACTGTAGCATCATTTGAACAATTAAGCAACAAATTCAATCTTCTAAAGCCGGATTTTTTCGGATAACTTCAAATAAGACATGATGTGTTCTGTAAACTGCCCAGCTCTTCTATACCAACAGACACAACCCTTGTTGATACAGTTCTTTCTTTAAACCCATCTCAGAATAGACTTGTTCCAGCTTTATATGGCAGGATGTTGGATCTAAGGCGCGCCCCCATGGACAAGCTCAAGGCAGCATGGGAGGAAGACTTGGGCTTCTCTCTCTTGGAAGATACATGGAGTTCCATTCTTAAACTGGTTAATTCCACCTCTCGATGTGCTCGTCACTGCCTGATCCAATTCAAAGTGGTACATAACGCTCATATCTCAAAAGCTGAAATATCTGCTATTTACCCTGAGGTTAGTCCATTCTGTGTTAAGTGTAAAATTTCTGAAGCCTCTCTTATCCATATGTATTGGTCATGCCCCAGCCATACATACCTGGCAGGGGAGAAACCATGATCAAAAAGGCTGTGCTCCCAGATGGCTTCTCGACCTTTTGGCTAAGATCAAGTGTAGTATCTCTGTAGCCAGGACAAGTATTGGAGTGAAAGAGAATATCTGTTCTTATTAGAACAGTTCTGGCGGTCCCTTGGGGACAAGGGCCGTGGATTGCGGAGCGTATTGACGAGGAGTCGGTTGGCTGCAGGCTTAGAGGTGGATCCAAGCTGGTTGGGTAACCAACCTAACACCTCATTCAGCCACAATGTCAGCAGCAGCAGCAGGAGTACAGGGTATTTGGAATACCCTGCGAATAAGCGTGAAGGACCTCAGTGAAGGGACCCCCTTCTCACGAGACCTGTTTGTGAAGAAGGTCTTGCTAGGGGCCTGCAAATTCGAGGCCAAGGACATCTACTGCCTCCAGGAGACCCAGCTACAGGAGACGGAGGAAGCCGTGTGCCCGAAAGGGGGTGGAACGAGAAGGCCCCCCCCCCCAACGACACCTTTGGTTGCGCCACCAGAAACCCATCTCATCGCTGGATTCCTGAGCCCAGGAAAGCTGAGGCAATTCACCGAAGCGGTGGGAATGAGGGGACACGGAAATGGACAGTGACTCTAAAGACAATGGAGCTCAAACTGGCATCTTTAAACGTGCGCAGTATAAAGATCACTGCGCGATGTGTTAATGCCTTACAGTACCTGCCCAAGGTCAAGGCAGATGTGACTTTTCTTCAGGAGTGCGGGCTGCCACACCTCCGCTGCTATCGGAGGTGGTCTTGATGGTGGCCCCATGGACTGTCGGTGTGGTCGGGGGGCAATGACTGTCGTGCTTCCGGCCTGGTGATTTTGCTGTGGGGAGGAAACTTCGCCATCAATGAGGTCAGGGAGGTGGTTGGGGGGTGTCACCTTGTGGTGGATGTTATGTACCGTGGCTCTCCGCTCCGGCTGATTAATGTGTATGCCTCACCCACGCAGAGCGAGCGGCTGGCCATTCTCCAGCAGCTCCCAGTGCTGTTGGTTTCGTCCCAGCAGCTCGTTCTGGCCGGTGACTTCAACTGCATCATTGATGCGGCTGGACGATCCGGCAGTGCTGACAGCAGACTGGACAGCACGTCCAAGTTCCTGATGGAGATGGTAAAAGATGAAAAGCTGCGCGATGCCTTCAGCGACCCTGCAGACGGGTCCCAGCCGCGGTTCACCTGGTCGAGATCGGACAGTTTAGCCCGATCTCGGATAGATTTTGTCTTCACGACGAAGGCCGTCACGGTGAGACACACTGACCTCACGCCAGTGTTCTTTTCCGACCACTGCCTCCTTCAGGCTTCCTGTCACTTACAGGAGGACCGGAAGGCAGGCAGAGCGACGTGGAAGTTAAACATGAAGCTGTTGACCACAGAGAACATTGAGAAGCTAAAGAGAGACTACGCATGTTGGAGAACGGTGAAGCCCCTCTTTGACTCGCCCACACTCTGGTGGGAAGCAACCAAGGAGAACATTAAGAGGTTCTTCATCATTAAAGGGGTTCAGAGAACAAGAGTCAGGGAATTGTGCCAACTCCAGACAGATTTGCAACAGCTGCTACTTCTGCAGTCGAGAGGGGTGGATGTGAGGGAGGAACGGAGAGGTGAAGGACCGGCAAGCTCGGCTCTTTACCTCTGAATCCTCCAAGATCATCTTCCGATTCAGGGTCCGCCATGTGGAGCAGGATGAGACGTGCTCACGTTTCTTCTTCCATAAGGTTCACAGGGTGAGCTCTGTGATGAACAGCCTTAGGGAGGAGGACGGCTCGGTAGCATCCTCACAGACAGACATGCTAAGGATATGCAAATCCTTTTACACAGATTTGTATGCCCAAAAGGCCACAGACAGTACCGCCTCCCAGAACTTCCTGTCCTCGATCACGGAGGTCTTTGAGGACAGTAAGCGGGAGAGTCTGGACCAACCACTGACCCTAGAGGAGCTGACTGGCTCCATCCATTCCTTTGACTCGAGTAAAACTCCCGGAAGAGATGGCTTACCGGCCAAGTTGTATCCGGCTCTGTGGGACTTCATGGGTCCGGGCCTGCTAGAAGTGTACAACGACATGCTTCTAGCTGGTAGCATGTCAGACTGCATGAGGAAGGGCAACATCACCCTAATCTACAAGCAGAAGGGGGAGATGAAGGACATAAAGAATTGGAGACCCATAACACTCTTGAATGTAGACTGCAAGATCCTGCCTGAGGCCATAGCCAACCAGGTCAAGTCTGCTCTGGGACAGGTGATCCACCCGGACCAAACCTGTGCTGTACCTGCCAGGAAAATCTCAGACAGCCAAGCGCTGCTGAGAGATACCATCGCCTACGTGCAGGACAGACGGGTGGATGCCTGCCTCGTCAGCTTGGACCAGGAGAAGGCCTTCGACAGGATTTCGTACATGAGGGTCGTGTTCTCCAAAATGGGTTTTGGGGAGGGAATCAGAAATTGGATCAAACTGCTCCACACCAACATCCGTAGTGCAGTCCAAATCAACGGGTGGGAATCGGTCTGATTCTCAGTCATTGATTTGGACTGCACTACGGATGTTGGTATGGAGCAGTTTGATGGTTTCCCTGTAAGGTCTGGAGTCAGGCAGGGTTGCCCTCTCTCTCCTGTCTTGTTTGTCTGCTGTATTGAACCCTTTGCCGAATCCATCAGGAAGGATGTGAGCATAAGAGGCGTGACACTACCAGGCAGTGGGTGCATTCAAGTAAAGACCTCCCTGTACATGAACGATGCCGCTGTCTTTTGCTCGGATCCAGGGTCGGTCCGCAGACTGATTAATATCTGTGACTAGTATGAGTCGGCCATGGGAGCCAGGGTGAACCGCAGGAAGAGCGAGGCCATGCTCTTTGGCAACTGGCCCGACAGATCATCCGTCCCCTTCACCATCAAGCATGACTTCTTGAAGGTGCTGGGGATCTGGTTCGGGGGGGCTGAGGCATTTAACAAGAATTGGCTGGAGCGGATAGCCAGGGTGGGGAGGACACATATGTGATTTACGGACTGTTCCCAGGGACACATTCAGAGGCTGACATCGAGTGCTGCTGGAGGGTCATCAACTCGGTGAAAGACGCCCTTTGGTCTGCCCGAGCATCGTTCACCACCCAGCAGAGCGAGATGTCCGTCGGGGAATGTTGCCGACAGGCCCACTGCAGACTGAGGGGTACGTGCTGAGGGACACACTGAAGCTCGGTGCAGCCAATGCCAAGGCTCGGTGGGGGAGGGCCACAGTCTAAGGTCCTTCCGCTGCTGGACATGGGGCGCACTGTATGGTGGAGACGCCCCTATAAATAAGGGAAGGTATCCCACGCCAGTGGGCCACATGAGTGGCACGGGTGGGGGACACATTTCTGAAATTTGGGGAAAAGAAATGTATAAACTGTATTGATCAATTTGTATAGCCTCCGAAAAAGTCGGATGGATTTTCCGCAAGGTTCATGTATTGTATATATTTATCATTTGAATAAAGTCTATTTTGAAATTTAAAAAAAGGATTGGCTAGAGGTCTTTCATACATTATCTCAGGTGTTAAACATCAAATTGGAACCAAAGCATCTAATCACTCATTTTGGGGTCATTGGTGATGAGGTTAGATTAACTGCAGATAAATGCCGCGCTATATCTCTCGCATCTTCTAGCTCGGCGAACAATCCTGCTCAGGTGGACGGAACCTACCCCGCCCACTCATACACAATGGGTGACAGATATTATGCCCTGCCTGAACCTCGAGAAAAGCAGGTGCTCACTTCAACATTCAAATGTGTCTGGGGATGGAATCTTGTGAAGCTGATGGTAATTCTGTAGAGACTAGAGGTGGGGAAGGAATGTAGTCAAGGCAGCAAGATGTTTTATTTGGTGGGGAAGGGCAAATGGAAATACCGGGTTTGTGGAGGCATCTTTACTGTGGAAAAGGTGTGATGACGCTGCAGAAGGTGCAGCGGTGATTCACCAGGATGTTATCTGGGATGGAGTGATTCAGGTATGGTACTAGATCCCAGATTAGTTTATTGTCAACACAAGAATGTGTAACAGTGGAAGAGTACTTAGGGAACAGTAATCACAACTCCATAAGTAGAAACAAGGAACTGCAGATGCTGGATTACAACAAAGTGCTGGAGTAATAGAGGGGGTCAGGCAGCACCTCAGGAGAACATGGACAGGTGACATTTCAAGTAGGAACCCTTCTTCAGACTCCAGAGATGCTACTTGACCCACTGAGTTACCCCATCATCTTGTGTCCGTAAGTATCAAGATGTTCAGGAAGAAACTGCAGATGCTGGTTTACACTGAAGATAGACACAAAATACTGGAGTTACTCAGTGGGACTTGCAGCATCACTGAAAAGGAGGAATGGGTGATGTCTTGGTTTGAGAAGGGTCTGATGAAGGGTCTTGACCCGAAATGTCACCCATTCCTTCTCTCCAGACATGCTGCGGTTCCACTGAGTTAAACCTTACATACTCTTCCTTTGAAGAATATAAAGCACTCAGGAAAGTACACAAACAGTCAATTAGAAAGGCCTAATGGGCCATGAAATGTCAATGTCAAGTTGAATTAAAGAAAATCCCAAGGTTTCCTGTATGTACAGTAAAAGAAGAGGGTAAAAAAGCAGAAGGTAATTTTGCTCAAAAATAAAGGAGGGAATATATGCTTTGACTCAGAGGATGTAGATGAGGTAGTAAAAGATAACTTTGCATCAATATCCACTCAGAAAAGGAACATTGAAAACAGTGACATCTGTATGGGGAATACTAGTAATATGCAATCAATTACAGATATTGGTTTACAAAATGCTGGAGTAACTCAATGGGTCAGGCAGCATCCCTAGAGAACGAATGTACTAACAGGGGTGATTGTGCTTATGTGTGGGAATAGTCTTGCTGAGCTGCATGCAAAAACATTTATTTCACTGTACCTGGTACACGTGACAATAAAGAAACCATTGAACCACTGAGAACATGGATCGCAACACTTAGGGTGAGGACATTTTTTCGGAAATGGGAGTGCAGTTTGAAACCAAGAAGGAAGAAATGTTGGGGCTCGTGAAGAGCATTAAGGTGGATAAATCTCCATTGCCTGTTAGGAGCCAGGTTATTGAGAGAGGCAAGAGAAGAGATAGCAGGAGCCCCGATGAAGATCTTTGTATTCTCTCTAGCCACAGGTGAAGTCCGGCTGGACTGGAGAGTAACCAATGTTATTCCTTTATTTAATATCGCACAGCGATGGAGTTGCTGCCTTACACCGCCAATGACCCTGGTTCGATCCCGACTATGGGTGCTGTCTGTACAGAGTTTGTATGTTCACCCTGTGACCGTTTGGGTTTTTTTCTGGGACCTTCAGTTTCCTCCAACACTCCAAAGACTTACAGGTTTCTAGGTTAATTGGCTTAATTTAAAAAAAATGTAAATTATCCCTGGTGTGTGTCAGTGTTGGTGTGCAGGTATCGCTGGTCGGTACGGACTCGGGGGCAGAAGGGCCTGATTCTGCGCTGTACGTGTAAACTAAACTAATCTTTCACCAATCTCCTTGGTCACTTTTCAATAAACGCAATCAAAGTTGTAAGACTTCATTCCTCATGCACAAAGCCATGCTGACTATCCCTAATCAGTCTTTGCCTTTGCAAACACTGTGAGATCCTGTCTCTCAGACTGCTCTGCAGTAACGTTCTCAACAGTGATGTCAGGCTCACCAGCGGGTAGTTCCCTGCTTGACCTCACCTCACTTGTGAAACAAAGGCACAGAATGGCCAACTTCTAGTCTTCTGCTTCCTCACCCGTGGCTAACAAGGATGTCAAAGGATTCTGAAGATGGGTCTCGACCCAAATCGTTACCTATTCCTTTTCTCCAGAGGTGCTGGTTGACCCGCTGAGTTACCCCAACATTTTGTGTCGATCTTCAGTGTAAACAAGCATCTGCAGTTCCTCCCTATACAAAAGAATCTCAAACCCGAAATGTTAACTGTTTATCTTTTCACAGATGCTGCCTGACCTGCTTAGTTTTTCCAGCATTTCTGTTTATTTCAGATTTCTGCCATTTGTAGTTTTTCATTGAAAAATTGCTTTATTTGGATGCGACGCAGATTCAGGAAAGCACAAACCAAACATCGTGCACTAAAATAAAGGGATATGGGGAGAAGGCAGGAACGGGATACTATTTGTGGATGATCAGCGATGATAACAGTGAATGGCTTGCCTGAAGGGCCAAATGGCCTAGTCTTGTACTTATTTGATATGTAATTCCTGAACAACACGAGCCAGTATATTTGCATCAGTAAGTATTCTAATACTAAACGGCAAGTTTGGCAGAGGGATGGTTAACAATGTTAGTTTGCAGGAACCGAACCCTCACCAGAGATCGGGTCAGGTGGAAACGAGTGTCGGTCACATCCAGTCTCCAGCTGACCCTGTCGGTGTGGAGAATGGTCGTACCTCAGGAGAGGGAGTGAACGTTGTGAGTCAGGAACCAACTCATTCTTACTACCACTAATGATGGTCACGATCTCTACCCGTGTGGACCAGCCCACTCACCACAGTCCCACCGTGCCTGAGTGTAGTGTTGTCAGGAAGACCATGTCGCGACGAGTCAAAAGAACAAACAAACTGAAATAACGGAATAAAAATAAAAACCAACTCACATGACATAACCTGAACGTTCATGATGAAAGACGACAGAAACTGATGGATCATTTGCATCAGGTGGACTTTTGACTTGAAGAGGCAATGAAATGAAAAATGAAAATTCTTGTTTTATCCTGCCATTTACAAATGGGGCGTAAATTGCCCAAGCAGCAGAGATGGGAACAATTGTACCTGTGGACAAGAAACTTTCTCAGTTATGGACAAGAGTCAAGAGTGAAGAATATTTAATTGTCACCAACTGAAAACAGAACAATGACATTCTTACTTGCATAACAGACCTGTGAAGATACTTTTCATAGAAAACACACTAAAGATACAATTTTCAATAAATTATAAATGCCAATATTATTAGAAATACCCCAAATCATTTCAGCAACCAGGACAATCCGTAGTTCATTGTTTAGTTAGTGTTTGTATTCCTCAAGAGCATGTTCAAGAGCACATGCACGCCCAGGCACATACACACGCACAAACGCAAACATACACACACAGAGTCAGTCACAAATGTACAGACACAGAAGTAAAGATACGCACACAGATATACACATAGCATCACACACGGACACTGAGCATCATGCAAACACTTACACACAGACACGCGCACGTACTACAACTCAGATGTGTGCACACACGCCACTTAGAATCATATGCATGCACACTCGGACACGCACACACATCCGCACCCGCATAAACATACATGCACACACACACACACACACACACACACACACACACACACACACACACACACACACACACACACACACACACACACACACACACACACACATACAGCAGATTGTGGATTTTAGAACTTCCCCAATGGAACTTCAGCCGGTGTACATGCACAGCTGAATTCCTTTGTCAGCTCAGCTCAACCTGGAAATGTATGGATGGTGAATGAAGTCACAACTGGAGAACTGTGAACAGTTCTGGTCAGCTCACCACAGGAAGGGAGTGATGGAATTGAAATTGGGAAGAATTGAGTTTGCCGCTTTTGACAAGCAAGGACAGGAAGGGCTGACTGGCCTCCTTCTGTCCTGTGTCCTTCAGTCTCTCCATGAAGCACAGAAAATCATCTGGTGACCAAATGTGGATCCTGTCTGCCTGCCTGCACACTAGTTTGAAATAAGCTGGGTCAGACACTGAGACATAAGCCACGTTCAATGCTGTTACATTGAACAAACATCTAACGTACCTGCAGCATTATTGAAATGTGAATAATCAAAAAATCTGTCCAAGGCGATCTTTGTTGCAGTCTTCAAATCCGTTCCATTAACAAACGTATAAAGCCATTGCAGGTTTGTTAAAAGGACCTCTTCATAATTCTAGGGTGATGAAAGGAAAGACAGGAGTCAATGGAATAGTGGTGAAGTTGAGGGGCAGCATCTGTGTTGGGAGCTGTGATTTGGGAGTCTGATGAGTTCTCAGTCTCCATGCTCTGATTGGACTGAACAACTGAGAGAATTTATTTTCATTCTCTATATTCTGTCAAATTTGCCGTAAGGAGCAGAAGGTTCCCCGGCGTTCCACACTGGGTGAAAGGCTCCTCTGGAAAAAGAAAGGCTCCAGTGTGGGATGAGTGTGAGGAGTCTGAGCCCATTCCGCAGAGGGAGTGGAGTCTGGGCCACAACTGGTAATGATGGGGTGAAGTGGGGAATGGAGTCCTACTGGTGAGGCAGTGTCTGCTCTGTCAGTCTGGGCTGTGGTGATACATTGGACCTGTTCTCCCACTGTATGTGGTGCACCCAGACCAGGGGAAGTCTGAGTGTACAGTCGAGTCTGCACTCAACACAACCTTCCAGTAGATGGGATACCCTGATTGTGGTTATTTAACCTTGCAGACCACACTGCCCCACAGGTTGTCTCTGTTGCCTTGGCCCCACCATTCCCCACCTCTGTTCCTCCTGTCTCCCAGTGCTGATACAACCCCACTCCCTGCACCATCCTGTATTCTTGAACAAAAAAGATTCCGAATGATCATATTGTTTGTTGTGATATTTTAAATATTGGCAGACTTCTCGTTAATCGATCCACGGAACAAAAATCTTTATGCATGTTAAACTTTTGTCGGATCTTCATCACATGTTTAATTTCAGCTGTGACATAATTTCTGAGACTGAAAGTGGAAATAATTGTGCAGTCAGTATACAGGAAATATTCCTCAATCTCCATTCCCTCTGGGATAAACTCCAGAGGGAGTGAGGAGTGTGGAAGTGAAGATACTGAGCAAACTGAGTCCAAGTCCCATCCTTGACTGTCAGGGTGAGCTCCACAACACAGTACAACATACAACAGAGGATTTCAGGAATGGGTTTCAAACTATGGACGTATTTAATCCTGAGATGAGCGTGGAACAGCAAATATCCTCTCTTCCTCACCATCCATCCCTGATAATTCCCAAAGGTACTTACATCATACACATTGACTGTTCCACCAGGATAACACATCATGCTCTTGCACACCTCTACCGCACGTTGATCTGCTCTTGTTCCTGCAACCTGCAGCCCCAGGAGGACAGAGAGAGTTAAACAGAGTCTCAGCATCTTGAGCTCCGCTCTGGTCACTGTTGGATGCACCCAGTCACTCTCCACACCTCCAGCTGGATCTGCTGTCTGAGCCCTGAATTCAAACCTTTTTATACTGTTTTGAGAAGACTATTTTGAATATCGTGTCTGAGAAATGAAGTCAGGTTATATATTATGCAAATATTGTTTTGTTCAGTGCTAATGGAATCATTAACCATCAGAGTGCTGAATCTGAGGAAGCCTGAGACCCTGCAACAGACAATTAAATGGACGTGTGTGTTAACTGTTGCTGAACGGCGAGCTCTGGGAAAGGTGGAGTCAGCAGTGTGGATGGTCATTAATGGCATCGGTTCATGAGTGGGGGGGGGGAAGTGTTTTTTCTCATCCACCAACATCCAAGTGCCAGCCCTGGGACCTTCCCCATCTTTGAATCACATCCACATGACAGGCCAATGGTGGAATATTAACCAGACCATATCCATTTTTCCCTCGTCTCAGTTCCTGCTTATTTCCATTGGAGAGAGTCAGTGGATCAGACATTTCCCATTTAATCCCCTTGCCTAATTGACTGTGGGCCAACGTGCTTTTTTGTTTCATTTTGTGACCCACATCCCATATCTACCTGTATTTTTAACATATTGTGTCAAAATATTATAGAAATCTTATCTTAAACGTCAAAAAAAAACCCAGCACATATTTTTAAAATATGGAAAAAATCTCCAATATTCCGAGTAGTCATCGTGCAATGAAAACACGTTTGACATTGAGAATGTAAATCTATCGATCTCGCCCTTAAACATATCCATTTAATTGGCCTCCACAGCCCTCTGTGGCAAAGAATTCCACAGATTCACCACCGTCTGAATTTAATCTGGAGATGCTGCCTGACCCGCTGAGTTACTCCGTCATTTTGTGTCTATATTTGGTGTGAACCAGCATCTGCAGTTCCTTCCTACAAAGCGAAAATTGGCTGTTGGGTTGCCTTGAATATTATTGGTTATCTTATATTATAACATAGAGCAAAGTTCCTGTCTTCTTATTCCTAACTCAATCTCATTTGGGTACTGTACATGAATATTTTTTTGCACTGCATTGCATTACACCACGTTCTTGCACCATTCTGGTGCTTGCACTCACCCTTGTGTTTATTGTGGTGTTGATCATCACTGTGTGAATACTGTTACACTGTGATTTTCATGTGAACAAGAAATTTCATTGCAGCCTGGTGCATTGACAAAATGTGAATCCCACTCTCCTCACTGCCTTCAGCTGCACCAACCCCACTCTCTCTGTCATCCTAGATTCTTGACCGAAAGAAGATTCACACTTGCCATCTATTCTCCCCACTCAATAAGCCACATTGTTTGATGTAATATTTCAAATATTGCCAAACACAACAAACTTTGATTAACAATCTTTCATCTTCCCCTGAATTAAAATAGTACTTGATATTTTTCATGAGATTTTTAAATTTCAGCTGAGACATTATTTTTAGACTGAAAAGGGAAATAATTGTGCAGTCAGTGATCTGGATATGATGTGATCCGCCAACGTTCCTGTCATCCCTTTTCCACTGGGACAAAGTCCAGAGGGAGTGAGGATGTGGAGACTCTGAGCAAACTGAGTCCATGTATGTTGGAGATAGACACAGCAGGTACAGAACCTTTTCATCCTTTTAGTTTTCCTCTCCCCTGACACTCAGCCTGAAGGAGGGTCTCAACTCGAAACGTCACCCATTCCTTCTCTCCGGAGATGCTGCCTGTCCAGATGAGTTACTCCAGCATTTATTGTCGATCTTTGTTCTAAACCAGCATCCTTCCTACAACCAAGGATCCTGGAATTTGGAATCATTGACCCTTTGGAGAGCCTAATCTGAGGACAATGATAGTGTTCTGTGAGAGAGGACGAGTTGTAACATGTGGAGCAACCCACCACTGGTATTACATCACTGGGAATTTTGCAGCTGATGGAGCGAGGTGGATTCATGTAGAAAAATCTGACACTTCCTGGCAACCTCCTGTGAAGAGTGCTTGGTAACTTCAGGCTTCAGTACCTCCTGCCCAACTCATCATGAAAAGGACCTGCCCCAGATGGCGAGGAGCTTGATGATAGATGTCACCTTCCTGAGGCAACACTTCATGCAGGTGCTTTTCTTGGTGGATATGGCTGTGCCCATGATGGGCTGTGATGAGACCACCGCTCTCTGCAGCCTAATGCCCCTCTGTATTTTACATTCCATGACTGAAGGGAAAACTTAAAGATTTTTGGCGTTTGAACATGCCAATTATGTTAGGCCTCTGATGCAAGAGTGTGATGTAATCTGTGAGGAGTGGTTTAGTTTAGTTTCTTATTACTGTCACGTAGACTACCAAGATACAATTAAAAGGTTTTTTTGTTGTGTGCTATCCAGTCAGCAAAAGACTATACATCATCAAAATCAAGCCGTCCATAGAGTACAGAAAGTTACAGAGCAGGTTTTGTATGTGAGGTGTTTAGTGGTGTTGGGGTATTAATGATGGAACATCAGTGCAAAGGGGGACCTGCCAGAACATCGAGACTAATTTCCAGACAGGTGATATCACTCTGTTCTAGGTTATGCAAATTTCACACATTTATGAAGATGTTTATTGATCCAGAGCCCTTCATGTGAGATGGTACGATGCCAACTAGTGAACAGCTGATATGGAAATGCTGCCTGGTTCTATCCCTGTGATGGTCTTGGTGGAATTAACTATCTGGGTGCTGATTCCATGGATGTCTGAACAATTGTACCAGGTATATGTGCAAGAATAGACCCATTATATCCAACAACCCCACTCCTCACTGTGTTTTCCAGTATACAGTGGCTTGCAAAAGTTTTCATACCCGTTGAACTTTTCCACATTTTGTCATGTTACAACCATTTTATTGGGATTTTATGTAATAGACCAACACAAAGTGGTGTCATGTTGACTTCATCTCGAAGTCCGTTGTGAATACAATGTATTGAACTGTGGCTTAAAGACTTAATGCAGCAGTATGCATCATGTGCATGTTGCCAGATATGGCACGCCGGATATTGACTTGTTTGCCTCCAGGTTGAAACACCAAGTTACCCAAATATGTCTCATGGGAGCCAGACCCAGGGGTAGTAGCAGTCGATGCGTTCACACTGCATTGGGGAGGAATATACCGACACATGGGATGTTAGCATGGTGCTAACACTACTCCGTCAGTGGGCCCATCCACAACACTATCCTTACACAAGCTCACCCTCAAGGTGGCCATGCTAATGGCGCTCATTACGGCGCGACGAGTCCAGACTCTGCACAAACTGCAACTCGACAACATGCACACCACTGCCAACACCATAACTTTTGTCATTTATGATTTAGTTAAACAGAGCAGGGCCAAGGTGCGAGGGCCCAGGCTTGAGTTCTTGGCAATACCAAGAAGATCCCCGAAAATGCCCTTTAGATCCGAGTAGGGCAGCATTCACTCGTGTATTGATATGGGAAAGAATGCTTCTTCAAGATCAATTGAGGCCCTAAATCCTCTGTAATCAGCTAATTTGCTGAATTACAATTATCCATCTTAAACTGGTTATACCAAGCACATGATCAGACTGGCCAAATCCTAGACAGATTTGGCATCCTCCACTTCCTTCAACCTTGAGAAAATATTAGAAATATACCCCTCTTGTACTTGGGCAGACTGCTCATCCTTTGTGAGATGTCTCTGTTTCAACTTGGATGGCAGAAGTTTCCTCTTTTAACCATAAGTACTGAAATCTTGGCTTCTCTACCGCGGAGGAATTAATCAGCCAAAAACTGAATCTTGTTACCGTTTATGATTTGTAAAATGGAAAATTCGGAGGTTATCTGTCCCCACCCGTTTGTCGAATCGTCTCACCTATCTCTGACTTGAATATCAACAGCACCTCTCATGCGACTGATGAATAATATTTGCATACCTCAAATGCCTCCACCTCATCATCGCATTGCTGTCCGTGACGAGACAGATGGTGACTGTAGATATGATCAAGGCAGTTTCTGAGAAAGCACTTGCTATAAAACCACCTAGGCTGCCAATAAAATAATAGACAAAAGGTGATTATCACCCCCCGCCACCAAGATCCAGCAATCGCTGAGACTGATACCACCAAAAATGGCCTCAGACAGATGACTAATAGTCAACTGATCCTAGACTTTGCTCTGTCCCCTTGCTCAGGTATCATGGCCAGCTGGGGACGATACTGAATATGTCGAGAGCGCTGCATTCATGTTGAGCGCTGAAACCTGTGAATAAAAAGCCCTCTGGCTTGGTTAATTGTGAGGGCCTGGTGCTCCAACCAGCCTCAATGTAGCAGTATCTGCCACTCAATTGGTAGAGATGATATGTATGCAGGTAAACGGGCGTCTTACCCCAAAGGGTGTATTTACCACACCCACCGCAGCCTTGAAATTCTCTTGCGAGTCTTAACTTGCTAGCCCAAGTCTTCTCCAAAAATGTACTAGCAGACTGCACATGCTAAGCTAGCACAAAATTAGCATAAATTGGGTTGACCTCAGGCCTATACCCTCCTAACACAATTGAGTTTAGGCTGCGCTTTACACAAAAGTGCTAAGGCGACTACTGAAATTCAGACAGCTGAATTCCCTCTACTCACCTTGCAAAGCCGCATCCTTCCCTGAGAATCTCTGACTTTCTGGGGGTTAAAGCCTTTTGACTTTGATTTGCCCTTCATATTGCCTCAACTGGTGGCATAACCGATGAACCTCCAGTGTCTGGCAGAATCAGAACATACATAATATCCAGCAGTGTCCTGCATGATCTTTTCAATCGACTGATGAAAAGTCAAATAACCAATGCTACTTGCCAGTTTTATCTCTAACAATTCTCCTATCCCCAAAGGGATGGCAAATTTAGTCACAAGTGCCAGCAGATCCCTTACGACTTTGCTTTTATTATTATTTATATATTAAATATATATATATATATTTTTTTTATCTTTTTACAACCTGAACCTGCAAGTCAGGTAAAAAATGCTACAGGCCCGATCGGCATTTTGCTAGTTAGTTACCTGTCCCCCAGAGGATGGCAAATGATGTTCCAGCAAGCTGGCAACTCTTTAGCCGATATGAAAAAATAAGCATGTGTTGAGGAAATCCCCAAACTACCTCACCCTACTGGGCAGCCTGATAACCTCAATAATAGATGTTGAGGCAATGCTTCCCTGGCCAATGTGATCTAATGGACAGCCAGTTTCAAGTTTGTCCACCCTGAACCTGGACAGACAAGCTGTTCCTTCTTGGAACTTACAGAGCTTGCTGTGTATCAGCAAGTTTCAGCATCACCGTGCTCTTCTCCAGACGCAGTGAAGGGTACTAGACAGACTATGCTGCCAGTATTTCCAAACCCTGGTCGACAGGCTGCTCCATTTCAGAGCTTTTACGGAGGTTAGAAAGGAGACCTTACCTGCCAGTGTGTCCGAGCCCAGGTCGACTTCCTTGTTGGAGTTTCAGCGAAGTTCTTTTTCAGGCTGTATCTGACCACCTTTTCAGCACCACGCTTGCCAAACAGCTCCCTTTCGGAGTTTTAAAAGCCATCGCTGTGCAAAGTGCGATTGCCAGCATCTCTGAGCCCGTTGGAACAGACCGTTCCATCGGCCTTCTGCCTCTTCGGAGTCTTGCTGGAGCTTACCGTGCAGATCGCGCTGCCAGTTACTCCCAGCCTGGTTTGACAGGCCGCTCCTTCGCCCCCTTCTGCTCCTTCGGAGCCTTAGCGGAGCTCACTGAACAGGCCACGCCTGCCCGTACTACTTGCCTGATTCCACAGGCTGCTCCTGCGGGCCTTCTGCCTCTTTGGAGCCTTGCTGGAGTTTACTGTGCACATCACGCAGCCAGTATCTCCCAGCCTGGATCGATAGGCTGCTCCTTTGGGCTAGCTGCTCCTTCGGAGCATTAGCGGAGCTCACTGGACAGGTCGCGCTTGCCAGTGCTGCAAGCCTGGTTTGACATGCTGCTCTTGCGGAACCAGCGAGTGACTCTCGATTGTTCCTTTCCGGAGCTTCAACGGAGGTAGCTGCATGGGCCGCGCCCTGTTTGCATTCCTCCGTTTGCTCTCTATCGGAGCCTCCGCAGAGGTAGCTGTATGGGCAGCGCTCGTCAGCTTCTCTGCATTCAGCCGCCTGAATTCAGCCATTCAATGCTCTCATTTATAAAGGCCAGCACACCAAAAGCTTTCTTTATCACCCTATCTAAATGCAATTCCACCTTCAGGGAACTATGCACAGTTATTCCTAGATCCCTCAGCTCCACAACATTCCTCAATTCCCTACCATTTACCATGTATGTACTATTTTGATTAATCATGCCAAGATGTAGCACCTCACACTTATCAGCATTAAACTCCATCTGGCATCTTTCAGTCCACTCTTCCAAATGTCCCAAATCTCTCTGAAGACTTTGAAAATCTACTTCATTATCCACAGCACCACCTATCTTAGTATCATCTGCAACATACTTATCCAATTTTCCACCCAATCATCTAGATCATTGATGTACATGACAAACAACAGTGGACCCAACACAGATTCCTGAGGCACCCCACTGGTCACCGGCTTCCAACCTGACAAACAGCCATCCACCATTACTCTCTGGCATCTCCCATTCAGCCACTGTTGAATCCATCTTGCTACTCCGCCATTAACACCCAAAGATTGAACCTTCTTAACCAACCTTACATGGGGAACCTTGTCAAAGGCGTTACTGAAATTCATATAGACAACATCTAATGCTTTAACCTCATCAATTTCCCTAGTAACCTCTTCAAAAAAATCAAGAAGATTTGTCAAACTTGACGTTCCAGGCACAAATCCATGTTGACTGTTCATGATCAGACCCTGTTAATCCAGATGCTTATATATATTATCTCTTCACCATCTGGGACACACATTCTTCTCATGTTTAAATTTATGCAGGTGGTACATTAGCCTAAAGATCACAGCATCAGATTCAGGAACTTTTCTCTGTGTTACAATATAATGCAGATAATGTCCAATAATGTCAAGACAACCAAACAGCCAATTTTCCCTGTGTAGGAAGGAACTGCACATGCTGGTTCACATCAAATATAGACACAAAATAATGGAGCAACTCAACGGGTCAGGCAGCATCTCAAGATTAAATTCAGAGGGTGGTGAATCTGTGGAATTCTTTGCTGCAGAAGGCTGTGGAGTTGAAGTCAGTGGATATATTTAAGGCAGAGATATATAAATTCGTGATTAGTACAGGTGGTAGAGTTTATGGGGAGGAGGCAGGCGAATTGGCTTAGGAGGGAGAGATAAATCAGCCATAATGATACCTACATTGGGGATACTAGCTGCAGGAAACATTACCCATTCCTTCTATCCAGAGATGCTGCCTGTTCCGCTGCATTACTCCAGCTCATTTTCCCTTGTTGACTATAAATGCCTGCAGTTCCAATGCAGAAGAATCCTCCAGAATTCTACAATCCTCAAAGTCACAAAGGCTGCAAAATGTTGTGACTTTCAATAACTCCCTGATGTAAGAGTGAGAAGTAAACTGTGAGAAGTTGCAGAGACTAGGAAACTACGAGTGACTGTGACTTAAAACTCATGGACAAAGCCAAGGGTTAGGGTTAGGTTTAGGGTCATTGAAAACTTGCAAAGTCAAAGGGCACTTTGCGGTATGGTTAAAGAAGTGAGTCTGGAGAGTTGGTCATATATAAAACACATATTCAAGGTAGATGTGTTTATAGAGCAAGACTTTTCTCTGTCTCATTGCTCAGACAACCAAGGTTGAAACACAGAGAGGAGACAAGTTTTGCATTGCACTGTTATTGAGGTCATTTGGAATTTTATTACTGGAAAATAGGTGCCACGTATAACAAACATCTGCCAGAACATCAAGACTAATTACCAGACAGAGCACGTCACTTTAATCCATGTTAAACAAATGTAACACCTTTGTGAAGATGTTTTTGATCCAGTGTTCTTTTGGCAGGGTTGAACAATGCCAATTAAATGGCAGCTAATACATTATGGAAATGCTGCTGGATTCTATCCCTGTGATGGAGTTGGTGACATTAAAGGGCCTGTCCCACCAGCATGCGATTCAGTGCGGCAAGCGCGACCAAACCGGCAGCAGCGGCCGCGCAGAGGTCGGGTGAGTGGCGCAATGCGGCGCAAAGTGAGACAAACTTGCAGCGAAGTCTTAAAGGTAAGTTCGCCAGGACAGAGAGGAACACACAGAGAGGGGCACAGAGGCACACACAGAGAGGGCCATGCAGCCACACACAGAGAGGCTCACGGAGGCACCTACAGATAGGTTCACGGAGGCACAACGTCAAGGCGTTGTGTAATGAATCGAGGCGACAGCGAGCCGACATGCCGTTGCCGAGCGGAATTTTTGAACACGGTCAGTTTTTTGGAGCCCCGCGTGATGTCGGGACGAACTCCGCACAATTCCGCACGGCTCCGGCGATCGAAGTGGGACCGGCCCCTCGACGCCGGACGCCTCAAGCGACCACGTTAGGTCGCGCTCATCGCATGGAGTTGCATGCTGGTGGGACAGGCCCTTAAGCCTCTGTGTGCTGATTCCATGGATGTCTGAACAATTGTATCAGGAAGTTGAGCATGGAAAAGCCAGTTATATTTAATAATCTCACTCTCTTTGAGGTATTCTGGCCTCTATTATATAATGTATGAAAATGGAAAAAAAAATGAACAATGCAGATGATGGAAATCTGAAATAAAACAGAAAATACTGGGAACATCAGGGGAGTCAGGAACATCTGTTGAAAACTTAAATAAATAAATGTTTCAGGTCAGAGACACTTATTAGGAATTGGGAAAGGGAGATAAAGAAGGTAGCTTTAAGTTGCAGACAAGGAGGAAGGAGGGATGGATGGGAAATGGGGGACATCAGTGGAAGGAAGGAACCAGTGAAGAGGGTTCAGAGGGCCAGTTATGCAGTGATTGTGAATAAGTCATGAGTCTCTGGAGAGCGACTTACCAACACCACCCCCAACCCTGCCTCTTGCAATGATGCCATCCCCTACTCAATTTGTCCATCTCTGCTGCATCTACTCCAGCATGAGGCTATGTCTCCCCTTTGCCCAACACCTCTGCAGTCCTGGTAGCCAATTACAGGAAGGATTTGGAAGCTTGGGAATGTGTGTGGGGGAGGTTCACCAGAATGATGCCTGGATTAGGGGGTACTAGCTACATGGAGCAATTGGACAGACTTGGATTGTTTTCGCTGGAACGTTGGAGGTTGTAGAGAGAGTGTATAAGATTATGAGAGGCACGGATAGGATACAGAGTGAGAAGCTTTTTCCCCATATAAAAAAAATCAAATACTAGCGGGAATAGCTTTAAGATGAGAAGGACAAAGTTTAAAAGAGATGTGCGGGGCAAGTTTTTTACACAATGTGTGGTGAGTGCCTGGAGCGTGCTGACAGGGTTGATGGATGAGAATGATATGATAGTGGTATTCTGGACATTTTTGGATCAACTTACGGATATGCAGGGAATGGAAGGATATGGATTATTTGTAAGAGTTGATCTTAGCATCAGGTTCGGCACCTTAGCTTTAAAACAACAGGTCCATATTTTCTCATTTTATCCTTGGGCAAGGGGATAAAATGGGCAATATCTGATCCACTGAATCTCTCCAATGGAAATAAACAGGAACTGAGACTAGGGTAAAATGGATATGCTCTGGTTAATATTCCACTTAGGTCTATAATAGAGAGATTAAATGAGAAATTACCAGTTTGAAGTTTGATCTTCATTTTATGAGAAGTTGCGATAAGGGATTACGTGAAGAAGCCCACCATGCGTGTCAATCTTCAAAGTAGCTATATGAACCCACAGAATAGTTGCTGAACCTAAGCAGTAGAGAGATTGAAGGATGGAATTACCGAATTTTCTTTATGAGAATGGGGTTGGGAGTCGAGGGCACGTAATCCCTCATCGCAACGTCTCATAAAATAAAGATCAAACTTCAAACTGGTAAGTTCTCGTTTAATCTCTCTATTTTATTTCAAAGTCACGTGAGTGACTACGTGAAGATTTCAAAGCTCTGTGGTTTCATACTGTGACATAATCGATGTTAGAAACACTAAAACAGATAAACCATTAATGGCAGGAAAACATGAGGTATTAATATCACAATGCTAACCTGGATACATGGCCATTGCTCTGAACTGGCCTGTAGTCCCAATAGACTGTTGAGTTAGACAATAACTTATGCAACAATGTGCATAATTCTATCTGCAAACATCCAGACATATTCCACCACATTTTATATTTTATTAAGATGCATTATGTAAACCTCATGCTGAAAGTGAAAACCATATGTTGAGAAAAACTTCAACGACTTAATTCTATTATCCAGTCTGATAACCTCTCATAGATGATGAAGCAGTGCTTCTCTGGTCAGTATGACTTGTATAGCCAGCCAGTTTCATGATGGTCTACCCTGATCCAGGGTAAC
Source organism: Raja brachyura (assembly GCA_963514005.1). The sequence continues at coordinate 22,575,656 of OY740785.1, read as the reverse complement.
CAAACTGTTCCTACTTGGAACTTACAGAGGTTACTGTGTAAGGAACCTTGCCAATGTCTTTACATTAACCTGATGTTATCCCAGAGACAGTGAAAAAACGACTAGACAGCCCATGCTGGTAGTAAACCTCAAGCAATTTTAGAGGCAAAAGCACACCGCTTTTCCTCATGCGATTGTCGTACATCATGCATTAAAGCATGGGATCCCGGCACATAGGCGTTGCTTCAGGCTTACACAAAAAGCCGGAGAAACTCAGCGGGTGCAGCAGCATCTAAGGAGCGAAGGAGATAGGCGACGTTTCGGGTCGAGACCCTTCATCAGACAAATTTTGCTTCAGGCTTATTGCATATACTTTTGCACCATCTCCACCTCTCCGTTCATTTGAGTGGGAAAAAAATTTGCAACCCTGAACCAGGAGCTGCTGCCTGACATGCCACCATAAGATGGAGCATTCCTTGTGTTATAATTTGATTCATCAGATGTTCGTAATTGAGACAAACCCCAATCATGTCCGACATACCCAAGACTTGGCTATGACTTTGCCACGACTTGGGGTTGTCAGGCTGCTCCCCTCAACAGCCGAACCAGGACTAGCTGTGCAGATCGATACTCTGTTGGTGTCATCATTTACCAAACTCTATTATAACTGTCCAATTAAAATAATACACTATATGTGTTATAGTACAGCTGTAGCAGCAACTGTTACATTTGTTTGGTGCTACAGCAGGCTGAACTTACCTAAGCGGTATTCTTTTTTAACTCACCTGCTGTCTTGAGAGTATTGAAAGAAAAGAACTCTCTTCCATATCATAGGCACCAGCGGCTGAGTGCACTTGTATGCCTAATGACATCCCTGATCTCTGCTGTGGTGGGTATGCCGTCAACCTCAAATGCACACAGTCCTGCTCATTTGCTTATGAGATTATTTCTATAACAAGCTACCCTAATGTCTGTATGACATGAAGACTAAGCCAGAGATTGAGCAAGGATGTGTTCTTAATGCGGAGATCAGCTGCTGAAGCATAATCATTTTAAGATACTGGTCCCATTAGGGAAATTTTGAGGAATATTTGCACAACAAATTATTGATATACATCGCACAGTACAATGAGTGTAGGCTATTGAGAGTGGTGAAATAAAAAACACCCTGCATAATGTTAGAGAATAGTGGGTGAAGAACTAATCATTTACGTCCCACTTATGGTATAGCAGAAATGATAAAGCAGCACAGGAACTGTCAATTGTGCTGTCCCATAAAGTTTCTCTAGGCGCAAACTGGAAGCCACACAACCTTTGTTACTTCCGTATAGAATTGACTCACACATGTTGTTCACAAGCTTCTCATACAATCGTGCAGAGCAGCTGGCAGAGAAGACAGGCTGTCCCAGCCGTCACACGTGAAGGAGTAAATAAGAGTTGCTTCAACCGTCTACCCTGGCGTGTCTGAATAGGCAAACTGGTACTGTTAAATTCCATGTTGCCTTAAATGTAATATTGTCAAAATATCTACCGACAATGCATAAGATTTATCATTTGCAATTTTGCACAATACCCAAAACTTGGTGACATAATGCCCTTAATCTGAGAAGGGCAGCATAGGCTTTCACCACTAGCTTTGTTATAAACAGCAGAAACTGTGCCTATGTGTATAGATATGACAGAGTATGCAACTACAAGATCGATTCTCTGAGTTAGTTAAATTGCAGACACCCAATCATCCATCTTAAACTGGGTAAGTGAACCCACAATTTGATTAGCCTAATGGTATACTGATTCCGCCTGCACCATATTTCTGTAATCTTGAGAAATATACCCCTCTAGTCCTTGGTCAGACCACACATCCTCGGATGAGTTCTCACTGAATGTACGTGGAACTGTTGTTCCTCCGTAGATCCTACAGACGGTCTTTTTGTGGGACTCCACTACCCGTGGAAGATGCATATCTAGCTATTCATACATATCGCTGATAATATAATCAGCAACTAATGACTAGAGCTGAATCACGGTTTTCTTTAGATGTGAGAAAACTAGTTCCCTGTCAACTCTTGACTAAGAGCCACGATGAATACATAACGTTTCCCTTCAGAGTGGAGATTAGTATAATGCAAAGTTGAATCAAGAATTATCTCGCAGACCTTTGAATGAGACCACATGTCTAAATCTCTGGAGTGCATAACACAATCTGTTGGATGCACCACTCAATCAGGAATAGTGGTATTGAGAACCTATGGATTATTATGAATACATTGTTGGTCCACAACATGACCTGCAGGTCAGAAAAAGTTATATATTGCCGATGAGCTTTATGCTGGTAACTATCTGTCCCAGAGAAAACGGCAATGAAGATTCCAATGAACCAAATGAGGAGAAATAAACCTTGGAAATCTCCTGCAGTAACACCCGCAATTTATGAATGTAAGCTCTGGCCGCCTGCTCCCGAATGGAGCTCTGAAGTCAGCAGCCTCTAATATTAGGGTCGTCTGCTGAAGACTATAACGGTCACAGCCATAAACCCAGCTTTTAATGAGCCTATCTTCACTGAACTGGGTCGTCCCCTGCCGTGCAGACTAATGACAACAGCCGTATGAAGCCCTATAACGTCAGCCGCTTGCTCACGTTGGAGACTGCGGCAAAAATATACCCTACGTTAGCTCCATTGGAGCGGCTACTTTTTTGGAGGCCCACTATAGAATGGCCCAAAGAAAACTGACTTACCTTGCAGAGCAGTGCAGGAACTGCTCTGACTAGTGCCATGCGCTAGACGTATTGACGCGCATGCGGTCTGGCGGGCTTCTTCACGTAGCTACTCACATGACTTTGAAATAAAATGTATCTGACAACCCTCTCCATCTCAGTTGGTGCATCAGCCTGTCTTGTGAGCCTGATTCAAAGATGGAGAACGTCCCAGGGCTGGACGTGGATGTTGGTGGATGAGGAAAACCACTCATAAACTAATGCTATTAATGACCATCCTCACTGCTGACTCCACGTTCCCCAGAGCTCACCGTCCAGCAACAGTTAACACACACGTCCATTTAATTGTCTGCTGCAGGGTCTCAGGCTTCCTCAGATTCAGCACTCTGATGGTTAATGATTCCATTAGCTCTGAACAAAACAATGTTTGCATAATATATAACCTGACTTCATTTCTCAGACACGATATCCAAAATCATCGTCATATAACAGTATAAAAAGGTTTGAACTCAGGGCTCATGCAGCAGATCCAGCTGGAGGTGTGGAGAGTGACTGGGTGCATCCAACAGTGACCAGAGCAGAGTCCAAGATGCTGAGTCTCTGTTTAACTCTGTCTGTCCTCCTAGGGCTGCAGGTTGCAGGAACAAGAGCAGACCAACGTGCGGTAGAGGCGTGCAAGAGCATGATGTGTTATCAGGGATGGATGGTGGGGAAGAGAGGATATTTGTTGTTGCACACTTAGCTCAGGGTTAAATTCATCCATAGTTTGAAACCCAACCCTGAAATCCTCTGTTGTACGTTGCTCCGTGTTGTGGAGCTCACCCTGACAGGCCAGGATGGACCTTGGACTCAGTTTGCCGAGTATCTTCACTTCCACACTCCTCACTCCCTCTGGAGTTTATCCCAGAGGGAATGGAGAGTGAGGAATATTTCCTGTATACTGACTGCACAATTATTTCCACTTTCAGTCTCAGAAATTATGTCACAGCTGAAATTAAACATGTGATGAAGATCCGACAACACTTTAACATGAATAAAGATTTTTGTTCCGTGGATCGATTATCGTAAGTCTGCCAATATTTAAAATATCACAACAAACAATATGATCATTTGGAACCTTTTTTGTTCAACAATACAGGATGGTGCAGGGAGTGGGGTTGTATCAGCACACGGAGACAGGGGGAACAGAGGTGGGGAATGGTGGGGTCAAGGCCACATAGACAAACTGTGGGGCAGTGTGGTCTGCAAGGTTAAATAACCACACTCAGGGTATCCCATCTACAGGAAGGTTGTGTTGTGGAGACTCGACTGTACTCTCAGACTTCTGGGTCTGTGTGCACCACAAACAGTGGGAGAACAGGTCCAATGTATCACCACAGGCCAGAACTGACAGAGCAGACACTGCCTCGCCAGTAGAACCCCATTCCCCACTTCACCCCATCATTACCAGTTGTGGCCCAGATCCCACTCCCTCTGGGGAATGGGCTCAAGTTCCTCACACTCATCCCACACAGGAGCCTTTCTTTTACCAGAAGAGCCTATCACCCAGTGTGGAAAGCCGGGAATCGTTTGCTTCTTACAGCAAAGTTGACATAAAATAGGGAATGAATATATTCCAGTATTTCTGTAACTTCAACTCAGTAGTTCAGTCCAGTTAGATCACTCATCAGACTCCCAAATCACAGCTCCCAACACAGATGCTGCCCCTGAACTTCACCACTATTCCATTGATTCCTGTCTTTCCTTTCATCACTCTAGAATTATGAGGCGCTCACTTTAACAAACCTGCAATGGCTTTATACGTTTGTTAATGGAACGGATTTGAAGACTGCAACAAAGATAGCCTTAGACAGATTTTTTGATTATTCACATTTCAATAATGCTGCAGGTACGTTAGATGTTCGTTCAATGTAACAGCATGGAACGTGGCTTATGTCTCAGTATCTGACCCAGCTTACTTCAAACTAGTGTGCAGGCAGGTGGACAGGATCCACATTTGGTCACCAGATGGTTTTCTGTGATTCATGGAGAGACTGAAGCACACAGGACAGAATGAGGCCAGTCAGCCCTTCCTGTGCTTGCTGGGCAAAAGCGGCAAACTCAACTCTTCCCAATTTCCATTCTATCAATCACTTCCTGTGGAGAGGTGACCAGAGCTGTTCACAATTCTCCAGTTGTGACTTCATTCATCATCCATACATTTCCAGGTTGAGCTGATCTGACAAGGGAATTCAGCTGTGTAGGTACACCGGCTGAGTTTCCATTGGGGAAGTTCTACAATCCACAATCTGCTGTACTTGTTTCTGCGTTTGTACATGTGTGTGTGCATGTTTATGCGGCTGTGCCTGTGTGGGTGGGTGTGTGCGTGTCTGAGTGTGCGTGCATGTGATTCTAATTTTGTGTGTGTGCATATATCTGAGTGAGTGTATGTGCGTGTGTCTGTGTGTGAGTGTTTGCATGATGCTAATTGTCTGTGTGTGATGCTCAGTATATGTCTGTGTGCATATATGTACTTCTGTGTCTGTACATTTGTGACTGACTCTGTGTGTATGTTTGAGTGTGTGCATGTGTCTGAGCGTGTGTGCGTGTGTATGTGCATGGGCATGCATGTGCATGTGTGCGTGCATGTGTACGCATGTGAGAGAGAGTAATATTCAGCAGGTCAGGAAGTGGCTGTGGAGAGATACAGAGTTAACCTTTCCCACCCTGAAAAAAGTGGTGAACACAAGTTCTGTATTTGATCTCCAGGTACAGGAACCTTTTCCCAACAACCATTAGGCTCTTGAACACGACAAACACCAACTAAACAATGAGCTATGGATTGTCCTGGTTGCTGAAAGGATTTGGGGCATTTGTAATAATATTGGCATTTATAATTTATTGAACATTTATGTTTAGTGTGTTTTCTATGAAAAGTATCTTCACAGGTCTTTTATGCAAGTAAGAATATCATTGTTCTGTTTTCAGTTGAAGACAATTAAATATTCTTCACTCTTGCTTTTATCCAAAACTGAGAAAGTTTCTTCTCCACAGGTACAATCGTTCCCATCTCTGCTGCTTGGGGAATCTATGCCCCGTTTGTAAATGGCAGGATAATGCAGGAATTTTCATTTTTAATTGGACTTCCTCTTCAAGTCCAAAGTTCACCTGACCCAAATGATCCGTCAGTTTCTGTCGCCTTTCATCCTGAACGTCCAGGTTATGTCAGGTGAGTTGGTTTTTGTTCAATTTTTATTCTGTTTTCAGTTAGTTGTTTGTTCTTTTGACACGTCTCCACATGGTCTTCCTGAGAACACTGCACTCATGCACCGTGGGACTGTGGTGAGTGGGCTGGTCCACACGGGTTGGCTCCTGACTCACAACCTTCACTCCCTCTCCTGAGGTACGACCACTCTCCACATTGACAGGGTCAGCTCGACACCAGAGTGCACGATGTTTGTTTTGTGCTTTCCTGAATCTGTGTCACATCCAAATAAAGCAATTTTAGCTAAGGGTGAGTAAGCAGAAGAGTAGAAGGTGGCCATTGCTGTGCCTTTGTTTCACAAGTGAGGTGACGACAAGCAGGGAACTACCCGCTGGTGAGTCTGACATAACTGCTGAGAATGTTACTGCATGGCTTTGTGCATGGGGAATGAAGTCTCTTAAATTTGATTGCGTTCATTGAAAAGTGACCAAGGAGATTGGTGAAAGTTTAGTTTTAGTTTATTGCTGTCCAATTGAGTTCAATTGATTAAATTCAATCTGCCGATTCTCGGTCCATTTCTGGAACTGATCCATATCCAAGTCTACTTTGACAATATTTCTCACTGTCTGCAACTCCATCAGTTCTGGTGTTGCCTGCAAAATCCATGTTGGCAACATCCACTGTTCCACTCTCATTGATCACCTTCTCCATCTAAGTTCACAAACGTTATCTGCCATGGACAATGTCACACTGACTGACCCGAATAAGCCCATCCAAATTAGAGTAAATCCCATCTCGAAGAATCCTCTCCAATAGCTTCCCGGCCAGTGATGAGAGGCTAACCAACCTATAATGTCGTAGATTATCTCTACTTCTCTTCTTAAACAAAGTCCTGCCAGACTTCACTTGCGGCTAGAGAGAATACAAAGATCTTCATCGGGGCTCCTGCTATCTCTTCTCTGGCCTCTCTCAATAACCTGGCTTCTAACAGGCCATGGACATTTATCCACCTTAATGCTCTTCACGAGCTCCAACACTTGTTCCTTCTTGGTTTCAAACTGCACACCCATTTCTGAAAAAGTGTCCTGACTCGAAGTGTTGTCATCCATGTCCTCAGTGGTTCAATGATTTCATTATTGTCACGTACCAGGTACAGAGAAATAAATGTTTTTGCATGCAGCTCAGCAAGACTATTCCCATACATAAACACAATCACCCCTGTTAGTACATTAGTTCTCCATAGTTCTCCACGGATGTTGCCTGACCCATTGAGCTACTCCAGCTTTTAGCAAATCAGTATCTGTAATTCATTGCATATTATTGGTATTCTCCGTACGGATGTCACTGTTTTCCATATTCCTTTTTTGTTTAAGCCTTTCTAATTGCCTATTTGTGTACCTTCATGTTTGTTTTCTTCAAAGGAAAAGTATGTAAGGTTTATTTAAGTGAGACCGGCAGCATCTCTGGACAGAAAGAATGGGTGACGTTTCGGATCAAGACCCTTCTTCAGATCCTTCTCGACCCAAAACATCACCCATTCCTTCTTTTCAGTGATGCTGCCTGTCCCACTGAGTTACTCCAGCATTTTGTGTCCATCTTCAGTGTAAACGTGCACCTGCAGTTTTTTTCCTAAACATCTTGAAACTTATGGACACAAGTGCTGGAGTAACTCATCGGGACAGGTAGCATCTCTGGAGTCTGAAGAAGGGTTCCTAACTGAAAAATCACCTATCCATATATTCATGGGGTGCTGCCTGACCCCCCCGTGTTACTCCACGGTAAAGATGCCTCCACATCCCCGGTATTTCCATTTGCCTTTCCCCACCAAAAGACCATCTTGCTGCCTTGACTTCATTCCTTCCCCACCTCTGGTCTCTACAGAATTACCATCAGCTTCACAGCATTCCACACCCAGACACATGGCCCCCTCCCAATTTCATTCAGTTGTTTGAAAGGTTTGCTTCGATGGGGCCTTTAGGTCGGCATGGACAAATTGGGACAAGGGGCCGGTTTCCATGCTCGATATTCCATGGCTTGTACAAAAGGATTCCTAAATTGAGTCCTGCACCAACTGCCAATAGAGGGCAGCAGTCACACACAGGAGGAAAGCCGTGTGTTGCAACCGTGGTGTTCAATGATCTGAGGGGTGAGTGATGAGGGTGGAGGAAGGAAAGCACTGAGGGAGCGAAAGATAATTCACACCGTCAAATGTTGCGCCAGAGGAACTCAGCGGGTTGAAGTGTATCTGAGGAGGGAAAGGAGGTGTCGGTGTTCGGGTCTAAACCCTGCATCAGGACTGAATTCCGAGTCTCCCAGTGGAGAGCAAACTCTGCTTCTCACTGTCTGGGGACGACTGTGTTCCCAGTCAAGAGGGAGCGATGATACCAGCTCACTTTCAACCTCAGCGATCCAGAAAGTGGTCTTTTGTTCACATAATGGAACAATTGTTCTTAATTATTTACAGGACATTTGAGCAGAAGACTGAAGACTATGAGAGACTCGCCAATGAATTAAAAAAGGACTTGGAGAAAGACCACCGTTCCTTTCGCAGCCATTATGTCTATATCGGGTGGTACAACACACGGGGACTTGTGCAAATAGCATTTGCAACAATGTGAAGCATATTCTCTATCTCAGAGGTTCTGCTACATTTACAGGTTCCAAACAGTGAGATGAGCTAAACTCTATTCTTCACTTTAACAAGTCTCCCACCCACTACATCAACAACATTTATTTCTGTGGCATCTTAATGGAGCAAAACCTGCTCATGGAATCAAGGGATATGGGGAAAAAGCAGGAACGGGTTACTGAATTTGGATGATCAACCATGATGATATTGAATGCTGGATCAAAGGGCCGAATGGGTACTCCTGCACCTATTTTCTATGTTTCTATGTTACACACATTGGATGAACCCTGTAAGTTTTCCACTGCTCTTGCGGCATTAATAATCCCTTGTTTTTAGATTCTTTGTGTGTGCTTTGTTTTCCAAACTGCTGGGAATGTTTTCTCACTGTGAAATAAAGAGGGTGATGCATCACAACACTGGGTCTCGGGGTCTATTCTTACTCAGAAACAGAACTGCTCACTGATCACATCTCCAGTCCCACAGTGACTCCTTGGCTCAGCACACAGTTGGGGAGACGCACGATATGTGGCCCTTCACTGATATTTGGTGAAAGTGCATCAGGAAGTCTTGTTGCATTTGTGCACAGCTTGATGAGACCACATGTCAAATATGATGATTGAAAGTAAAACATTAGTGCTGTCAATATGTAAGAACTATAGAGAAGAGTGGAGATACTGAAATACGAGTGTATGTTTATTCTCTAGCCTCAATGGTACTCTGGTCTTGCCAGCAACGGAGACTAGTTTCACTGGATAATTGCTAGTTCATAGGTTCATCAGTGATAGTAGCAGAATTAGGCCATTCACCCAATTAGTCTACTCCACCATGCAATCATGGCCGATCTATCTCTCCCTCCTAACTCCATTCTCCGGCCTTCTTCCCATAACCACTGGCACCCATACTAATCAATAATATGCCGATCTGTGCATTTAAAATGCACAAAGACGGCCTCCACAGCTGTTTTTGCAATGAAACCCACAGATTCACCACCCTCTGAATAAATAAATTCTTCCTCATCTCCTTTCTAAAGGTATGTCCTTTTATTCTGAGGCTATGGTCTCTGGTCCTAGACTCTCCCACTAGCGGAAACATCCTCTCCACATTGACTCTAGCCAGGTCTTTCAGTATTCGGTAAGTTTCAATGAGGTCCCCCCTCTTCCTTCTAAATGCTGTTGAGTACAGGCCTGGTGACGTCAAACGCTCAGCATATGTTAACCCAATTATTGCTGGCATGAGGAGTTTGTGTTCTGAAGAAAGATTTGGTAACATTTGTCTCTGCTCGCTGGAGCCCTTGAATCCTGGCAACATCCTTGTAAATCATCTTTCCACATACAATAGAACAGAACAACATAGGAGCAGAACCTTCAGCTCCCAATGTATTGTGCCGAACAATCATGCTAAATTAAACTAATCTCCTCGGTCTGCAATTGATTCATACGTCACCACTCTTCACACATCCATGCCTGTCTATCTAAAAGCCTTTTAAATGCCTCTATCATATCTGCCCACCAACATAATGTAAATAATGTAACCCCCCCACTCCACTCCCATACACTTTGCTCCTCTGACCTTAAGTTATGCCCCCCAATCTTTGACATGTCCCACCTGATAAAAGGTTACGACTGTCTACCTTTCTAAGCCTCTCATTATTATGTATACTTCTATCAGGTCTCCTCTAAACTTCTTTTTTTTTAATATATTTTTATTAGAGGCCAAACATATTACAAATGATATGATATTTTTTTTCAGATATACATATTACATCTTTCCAAAATTATATAAATATTACCAAGCCATATATATAGGCCTCAATTTTTTTAATAGTGTGAAAAAGTGAAAAAGAGAAAAAGAGAAAAGAATAAAGAAAGAATAGAGAATAATTTAAAGAGTGTGATTATAATTTTGATTAGAAGAGAAAAAGATTAGAAGAAGACAAAAAAAAGGAAAAATCATATAACTAATAAACAATTATTATACTTAAGGAAAAAAAAAGCAGTATACATCTTATCAATGAATGGAACAATTTCTAATTATAATATAGGGAGACAAGTATATAAATCTCAGATTAAACATTTTTGTTTGATCTTACCACCGGGTACTTATTGAGTTTCAATGCTGAGCCCAGCTACCCCTTCATATAATCAGTGAATGGAGACCATATTTGTTCAAAAAGCTCATGTTTATCCATTAGGATAAACCTAATTCTCTCCAATTGCAACATCTCCAACAATTCCACTGTCCACATTTTAATTGTAGGGGATAATGGTCCCTTCCAAAATTTTAATATTAATTTTTTTCCAATTATTAAACAATAATCCAGAAAGTTTCTTTGATTTGCTGTTAATGTTTGATTTGATTCTGAAACACCAAATATTATTAATTTTAGGTCAGGAATTAATGTAATCTTTAGAACTATGGAAATAATTTTGAAAATCTCAATCCAATAACTATTAAGTTTTGTACATATTACAAAACTATGAGTTAAATCAGCTTCTATATGCTGACATTTATCACACAGTGGTGATATATTAGGAACAATTCTATTTAATTTCTTTTTTGAGTAATGTAATCTATGTAATACTTTGAATTGTATCAAAGTATGTCTGGCATTTAACGAGCAGCGATGAATTTCTTGTAAACTTTCTTCCCCAAAATCTTCTGATATCAGTAAACCAGTTTCATTTTCCCATTTTTGTCGAAATAATTCAGTTGTTGGTATTTCCCTGTCCAAAAGAATGTTATATATAAATGCTATTAATTTTTCTGTGTTTGGATGCTTATTAAGTACTTCATCCAGCAAACCTGGATCTCTATTTCTGTAATCTTGCATATTTAATTTGGCATAATCTCTGATTTGTAAATACCTAAATAAATTTTTTGCTTGCAATCCATAAATCTCTTTCAACTCCTGAAATGAGAGAAATTTCCCATTCCTGTAAAGATGTTCTTTCCTTATTATTCCTAAATTTTTCCAATTTCTAAACCCCACATCCAATGTCGAGGGCTTAAACAGAGGATTATTCATAATTGGTAAACAAAGCGGCATAGTTTCTATATGTAAAGTCTTAATGATTTGTTTCCAAATACGTATATTATTTAAAATTGTAGGATTTTCCTTATATGTTTTTTTTTGTACCACCCCTGGGGCAAGGAGTATTGTACTTATATCGAATGGTAAACAATCTTCCTTTTCTATTCTTAACCAAACCGGGTCCTATTCCATATGTACCAACCAAAAATTAAAGTTCTTAATCTGAACTGCCCAAAAATAATATAAAAAATTAGGTAGGGCTAGGCCACCATTTATCTTAGGTTTACATAAGTGTATTTTACTTATTCTGTGATTTTTATAATCCCAAATAAAGCTGTTGACAATGGAATCATTTTTTTTTTTTTAATTTTAGGAAGATATAGCGGGATGGCTTGAAATAAATATAGTAATTGTGGCAAAAAAAATCATTTTCATGGCATTTATTCTACCAATCATTGATATCGGTAATGTTTTCCAATATAAGATATTATTTTTTAATTTATTTGGTAATTGGGGGAAATTTGATTTAAATAAAGAATTATAAGATTTTGATACATTAATTCCAAGATATTTAATTTGATTAATTTCTGCATTATCCTAAATAAGTAAGGCCATTCGACCTGGTGAAACGCCTTTTCCGCGTCCAGGGATATAACTGCTAATTCAATATCATTCACTCTTCTCTAAACTTCTGGTGCTGCAGTGAAAACAATCCAAGTTAATCCAACATCTTACAGCTAATATTCTGTAATCCAGGGAGAATTGTGGTAAAGCTCTTCTGCACTCTCTTAAAAGCCTCTAAATCCTTCGTGTGATGGGGTGAGCAGAAGGGTGCACAATGATCCAAATGCGGCAACACCAATTTATTATAAAACGGCAAGATGACGTCCTGACTTTTCTGCTCAATGCCTTGACCGATGAAGGGAAGCACGCCATACACCTTCTTCACCACTCTGTCAACTCGGTGCCATGTTCAAGGAGCGATGGAGCTGGAACCAAAATCCCCCTATCCATTCTTGCCATGAACAATCTTGCCATTATCTATATACTGTCCCCTTACATTCTCCCTAAGTGCAACTCCTCACTCTTGCTTGGATTAAACTCCATCTACAATTTCACTATCTTTACTGCTTCAGTAAGGCCACCGGCATAATCAAGGACGTCTCACCACGGTCACTCCCTCTTCACCCGTCTCCCATCAGGCAAGAGTTACAAGAATGAAAAAGCACACCTCCAGATTCTGGGGCATTCCAGCTGTTATCAGACAACAGAACCATCCTATCACCAAGAGAGTCATCCTGACTTACAATCTACCTCATTGGGGACTTTCAGACTATCTTTAATCAGACTTTACTGGACTCTATCTTGCACTAAACATTATTCACTTTACCCTGTATTTCTACACTGTAACCATGTGTAATCTTTCTGCTGACTGGTTAGCAGGCAACAAAAAAGCTTTTTGCCGTACCTCCGTAAACATGACAATAAACAAAGCTAAACTAAACTAAACTAAATATTACTAAACTACATTACTGATCTGTACATCATGATATTTCTGACAGCCGTCCTCATTGTCCGCAACTCCACCAATTTTGGTGACGTCTGCGAACTTAATAACCAATCCATCTATATTTACGTCCAGGACAGTTTCTTCCCAGCTGTTATCTGGCAACTGAACCATCCTACAAACAAGAGAGCTGTCTTCAGCTATTATCTACCACATTGGAGACTTTTGGACTATCATTTATCGGACTTTAGCCAATAGACAATAGATGCAGGAGTAGGCCATTCGGCCCTTCGGACCAGCACCGCAATTCAATGTGATCATGGCTGATCATCCACAATCAGTACCCCGTTCCTGCCTTCTCCCCATATCCCCTGACTCCACTATTTTTAAGAGCCCTATCTAGCTCTCTCTTGAAAGCATCCAGAGAACCTGCCTCCCCCGCCCTCTGAGGCAGAGAATTCCACAGACTCACCACTCTTTGTGAGAAAAAGTGTTTCCTCGTTTCCGTTCTAAATGGCTTACTCCTCATTTTTAAACTGTGGCCCCTGGTTCTGGACTCCCCCAACATTGGGAACATGTTTCCTGCCTCTAGCGTGTCCAAACCCTTAACGATATTCTCTCATCCTTCTAAATACCAGAGTATATAAACCCAGCCGTTTCATTCTCTCAGCATATGACAGTCCCACCATCCCAGGAATTAACCTTGCAAACCTACGCTGCACTCCCTCAATAGTAAGAATGTCCTTCCTCACTTTAGGGGACCAAAACTGCACACAATAATCCTGGTGTGGTCAAACTAGGGCTCTGTACAACTGCTGAAGGACCTCTTTGCTCCTATATTCGATTCCTCTTGTTATAAAGGCCAACATGCCATTCACTAACTTCACTGCCTGCTGTACTTGCATGCTTGCTTTCATAGACTGATGAACAAGGACCCGGAGATCCCCTTTTCCCAACTTGACGCCATTTAGATAGTAATCTGCCTTCCTGTTTTTGCTACCAAAGTGGATAACCTGGCATTTATCCGCATTAAACTTCATCTGCCATGCATCTGCCCACTTCCCCAACCTGTCAGTCACCCTGCATTCTAATAGCATCATCCTCACAGTTCACACTGCCACCCAGCTTTGTGTCATCTGCAAATTTGCTAATGTTACTTTGAATTCCTTCATCCAAATCATTGATATATATTGTAAATAGCTGCGGTCCCAGCTCCGAGCCTTGCAGTACCCCACAAGTCACTGCCTGCCATTCTGAAAGGGACCCATTAATCCCTACTCTTTGTGTCCTGTCTGCCAACCACTTCTCTATCAATGTCAACACTCTACCCCCAATACCATGTGCCCCAATTTTGCCCACTAATCTCCTCTGTGGGACCTTATCAAATGCTTTCTGAAAGTCCAGGTACACTACATCCACTGCCTCTCCCTTGTCCATTTTCCGAGTTACATCTTCAAAAAATTCCTGAAGATAGAATTAGCATGAATTCCCCTTCGTAAATCCATGCTGACTCGGAACGATCCTGTTACTGCTATCCAAATGTTCGGCAATATCATCTTTTATAATTGACTCCAGCATCTTCCCCACTACCGATGTCAGGCTAACTGGTCTATAATTCCCTGTTTTCTCTCTCCCGCCTTTCTTAAAATGTGGGATAACATTAGCTAACCTCCAATCCACAGGAACTGATCCTGAGTCTATAGACGTTGAAAATTATCACCAATGCATCCACAATTTTTAGAGCCACATCCTTAAGTACCCTGGGATGCAGACCCCCCATCAGGCCATGGGGATTTATCAGCCTTCAGTCCCATCAGTCCATCCAACACCATTTCCAGCCTAATGTGGATTTCCTTCAGTCCTCCATCACTCCAGATCTTCTGGTCACTACTATATCAGGAAGATTGTTTGTGTCCTCCTTAGTGAAGACAGATCCAAAGTACCTGTTCAACTCATCTGCCATTTCCTTGTTCCCTCATCTTTGCTACGTTGTACTTCTTCGCTTTAATTTTGAAACTGTCCCTGACGTCCCTTGTCAGCCATGGTCGCCCCTTTCTCCCCTTGGAATCTTTCTTCCTCCTAGGAATGAACTGATCCTGCACCTGTATTATTCCTAGAAATACCTGCCATTTTTGTTCCACTGTCATCCCTGCTAGTGTATCTTTGTCAACTTTGGCCAGCTCCTCCCTCATGGCCCCATAGTCCCCTTTATTCAACTGTAACACTGACACCTCCAATCTACCCTTCTCCCTCTCCAATTGTAGAGTAAACCTGACCATGTTTTGCTCACTACCTCCGAATGGCTCATTAACCTCAAGGTCCTTCATCGAATCCGGTTCATTGCATAGCACTAAATCCAGAATTGCCTTCTCCCTGGTAGGCTCCAATCCAAGCTGTCTAAAAATCCATCACAAAGGCACTCAACTAAACCCCTTTCTTGGGTCCAGTACCAACCTGATTTTACAAGTCTACCTGCATGTTGAAATTTCCCATAACAACCACAGCATTACTTTTGGTACATGCCAATTTTAACTCCTGATTCAACTTGCGCCTTTTGTCCAGGCTACTGTTTGGGGGACCTGTAGATTAGTCCCATTAGGGTCTTTTCACTCTTACAATTCCTTAGTTCTAACCATACTGACTCCACATCTCCTGTAGCAATGTCACCCCTTCCAAGGGACTGAATTTCATTCCTCACCAACAGAGCAACCCCAGCATCTCTGACCACCTGTCTGTCTTTCCGATAGTTCAGTTCCCAGCCCTCGCCCTCTTGCAGCCATTGTAGTAATTCCCACAACATCATACTTGCCAGTTTCTAACTGAGCCTCAAGCTCGTCCACTCTATTCCTTATATTTCGCGCATTCATATACAGCACTTTGACCTCCGTATTCACTCCCCCCCTCGCACCACTCGCAATTGGCCCTGACCTTACTCTGTTGTCCCTTCTCGAGCTTTCCTTCCCATTAATTCGAGAATCTTTTGTAAATTTTCCTGTGGTCACGTCCCCTTCAACTCCATCTTTATACTCCCAATTTGTCAATCCCTCCCCCCCACTATTTAGTTTAAACCCACCCGCGTTGCCCTAGCAAACCTGCCTGCCAGAATGTCGGTCCCCTCCAGTTAAGGTGTAACCCATCCCTTTTGTACAAGTCACCCCTACCCCAGAAGAGATCCCAGTGGTCTATAAATCTAAATCCTTGCTCCCTGCTCCAGTCCCTGAGCCACACATTCAGATCCCCTATCTCCCTGTTCCTTTCCTCATTAGCCTGAGTTACTGGAAGCAAACCAGAGATAACCACCCTAGAAGTCCAGCATTTCAGTCTTCTCCCCAACTCTCTGAACTGCTGTTGGAGAACCTCCTTACCCTTCTTCCCAATGTCATTTGTGCCTAAGTGCACAACTACTGCCGGCTGTTCACCTTCTCTCTCTCGAATGTTCTGAATTCGGCTCGTGACATCCTGAACCCTGGCACCAGGGAGGCACCAGACCATCCTCGCAACTCGTCTGCTGCCACAGAATCTCCTGTCCGCTCCTTGGAGAATGGAGTCACCCACCACTAAGTCTCTGCCCTATGTTAGTCTCGCCGGTCGAGTCCCATCTCTAGGATTGGAGCCAGCGACGTGTCCGCCACTCGGACTGGAAACATCGTCTCCCCGGACAGTTCCCAAGAGGGCATACATGTTTTCATTATGCACAGCCACCTGGGTCTTCCGCATTCCACGATTTCCACCCTTTCTCTCCGTCACACACCTTGGTTCTTCCCGTATCCTTGGCATGACTACCTCACTGTAGGTCCTGTCCAGGAAACTCTCGTTTTCCAGGATGCCCCGGAGGTCATCCAGCTGCTTCTCCAGTACCCAAACATGGTCCTTTTGGAGCTGAAGCTGAACTCACTTGCCACAGTTGTAGCAGCCAGAGGCTCCATCCGTATCCCTGGGCTCCCACATTCTGCAAGCCTCACTGTCTCATCTGCCCCGACATGTGTTCACTGTGTGACGTCCGCTCGAGCGTTATGCATAGCCTCCTCTCCTCAACCACCTCGCCGAAGACGCTCGAGCCAAAGACTCAAACTTTACTCACAAGACTCTCGAACCAAAGACTGACATTTTACTCACAAGGCCGCTCCCTAAGAGCCGTCTTGCTTATATTGACTGATAAATTGCCAAACTCACCAATTTACAAACCAAATTCCTCAGTTTCCCCCCCCGTCTGACTCACTTCTAACCTCCGCCCACTCGTGCTAGAGCCAATCAGTGATTTTTCCTGCTTCTCTTTGCTGCTGTTTATTCAAAATACATTAGAAATCCATAGTAATTAGAAATAAATGGACAAAATTCTGAATACGATCTCTAAATTGTATAGCGATGAATTGGAAGGACCATAAAGCTTGAGATTTGGAACTAACATGAGATTTGGCTTAGGATTATTTAAAATTTGATTATTAACTTGGTATTTTTACTGTCTCACCCCAGAGAGGGAGCCAAAGATGGGAATGATTATTCAAAGAACATCAGGGAAGGACAGAACTTGGAAAGGTCAAGTAAAATGAAGGAATATCCACGGAACATGAGTAGTGGCATTGAAATAGTAAGAAAGAGGAAATGTGAATAGCAGAACTCCCCTTCGAGAAAGTTAACTGCCTAGAAAGAGTTACTGGAGGAGAAGTCATATTGAATTAGAAGAGGTACTAATGGAATGGGTACTTATTGTCGGAGTCGATGTATTTGACCGGTGAATCTAAATTTGTCTCACCCTTGATATAGCAATGTTACAAAATTTTGAGATTTTAAAGATCAAGACTGCAATTTATCCCATCAGATCGAGCATAAAAAAAAGTTTAATTTGACACCTAATTCACTTTCATATCTTCAGTATTAAGAAAGTTATGACCATTTTCATACTCGGAAATTAGCATCTTGTTCCCCATTGCCTTTCAATTGACTTAACTCAAAAGCTGTGATCTAGAACCGTTAAAAGCCCATAACTTTCTTAAAAATTAGGAGAACTCAATGAAATGTTCAGTTATTATAGATTGAAGCATTCTGAAACAAATATGAAACAATCTTACTTCGATGTACTGAAATTAAAGCATATAATTAGTTAGTTATCTAATTGTAGCTAATTACACAATTCAATGAGTAGATCTAAACATCTATCCATTTCTTAAGAAAAGATAAACTTTTTTTAAATTGCCTAAGTGTCCAAATAACATTCACACAATAATCCACAATATAACTTAATTTTTAAATCTCATTTTCATGAATTTCTGGGCCAAATGGAAGGAATTTAGTATTTACTGCCTGTAAATTAATGGCCATTTAAATCAGTTAGCGAGTGGGTTTTAGTGGAATGCGGTGGATTGGAACGTTGCGGTTTGCGGTGAAGTCGGGAGGAAAAATACTGTTGGTTCATACACTTTTTTTGGACCCCATTTCGCAACATGAAAATATGATTAAAGCCTCCATAAAAACCAACTTTTAATATAAAAATAAATTGTGTACCTTTTTTTCTCCCCTACGCAAAATCCTTCCCGTTGTCGGCGCTCACGGCTTTTGAAGGTGATTTTTAAATTACTCTAGATAATAAATAATCTAGCGTAATTTAAAAATACCTTCATTAATGAATTGTCGGAGCGATTTTTCTTCCGCAACGAAATAGCCCGACATGGATCGATTTGCCCAGTCTGTAGAAAAACGGCACTTTAAGCCCGCCCACCACTGAAAGGCGCCAAAGTCACGCACACGGGGAGCTGCTCAAGGTAAGTTTTGTAACATACCTACTTGATAGTAAAGCGGCTCCTATTATCAAGGTGTAAAGAATTGTCCCTCGATTCGACATTCTTAATTGGCTTTATAATAATCTACAACATATGGAAATTAATTGATTAAAATTTAAACATCTAGGAATTCCACATCAATTGAATTGAATTGTGTTATTGACCACAAGGTGTGGAATGAGAAGGGTGCGACGGACCCTGAAACGTAAAATATTTAGATTGAAAGCTGAGATCTTCTGGAAGAGCACTTGGGACTGCGTGACCTTTTAGAGTGTTTCTGCTTGCACGAGGCTAGAAGGGCTTGGCCAAGCAGATAAAAGGATCGAACCTGCGGTGGTTAGGTATCGTATAGGGGAATTTGTGTTGTGTTATCCAAAATAAAGTTTTGTTGCACAAGTGATTGATTCAGTATTTTATTGACTCAAACTAGACTGGGGGAGCTTAGAGCGAGCTATTTACATTGGGAGCCGTGACATGGGAGTCTGATGAGGCCGCAGTCTCCGTCTTCTGACTGTTTTTTATCTACACTTTCTCTAAAGTTGTAACACTGTATTCTATACTCTTTTGTATTACCTTTCACAAGTTTACTTTAGATATACAGCGTGGAAACAGTCCATTCAGCCCACTAAGTCTGCACCGACCAGCCATCCTCATACACTAGCACTATCCTACACATACTAGAGACAATTTGCACTGATACCAAGCAGAATTAGGTAATTCGGCTCAACGTCTACTCCGCCATTCAATAATGGCTGATCTATCTCTCCCTCCTGAGCCCATTCTCCTGCCTTCTCCCCATAACCCCTGATACCCATACCAATCAAGAATCTATCTATCACTGCCTTAAACATATCCACTGACTTGGCTTCCACAGCCTACTGTGCCAAGAATTCTACAGATTCATCACGCTCTGACTAAAGTAATTCCTCCTCATCTCCTTCCTAAAGGTAGGTATGTTACAAAACTTACCTTTAGCGGCGCTGTAGTTCAGTCACTGGCCGTGTGCGCGACTTTGGCATCTTTGAGGGGGGGTGGGGGTGGGGTTAAAATGCAGTTTTCAAATGCCTTCCAGAATTATATTTTCTAGGAGTGAGAGCTTTTTCTGGAGATTCGTTCTGACTGCCGGTAAGTGAAGAAAATGTTTTAAATCGCCCGACTATTTCAGCACTGGAGTAAAATAAAAATTAGCTCCTAATGCCGTGAACGCCGACAACGGGGACGGATTTTACGTAGGGGACAGGTAAAGGAAATCCGTTTATTTTTTCATATAAACCTGCTTGTTAAGATGACCTTCATCAAAGTTTCATGTCGCAAAACGGTGATTTATTCCCCATATGAACCGGCAGTGTTTTTCCTGCCGATATGGGGTTTAAATTCATGGCAACCGCAACATTCTAATCCATCGCGTTTCATAAAATCCCACTCGCTCTACGGGTCTTGATGTTGGAGCCCCCGGCGGGTGCTAGCAAGTCCCACGGTGTAAGGTCCCGCTCCAGGTCATTTTCAACCCCGCAACTCGGGCGGGAGAAGCTGCCAGTGCACGAGCTCCGAAAAGCGATCTCCCACCAGGGACCCGCTAACTCCCGGTGTTACCGTCCACCGGCCTGCAGCTGGAGCCTCTGAATCTCCGGGGTCGGGCTGCAGCAGTGCGCCACCACAGCTCTCCACGCTCCGAAGCCGGCCAGTCCCACGATGGTAAGTAAGTCCGCAGCTCTACGACTGGAGCCCCAGGTCGTTTCGGTTGGAGGCCGCTCCACGGTGCTAGGACCCAACGACAATGGAGACCCGACAGGGGAAAGGTTGGGTCCTCCGTACAGGGAAAATATTTTAAAAGTTTCCCCCACCCCCCACCCCCACACACCCCCACACATACCCAGCTAAAAAAAAAACATTATAACTACACTTAAACGAGACAACATTTTTTTTTTAAACCAGATGGACTGCAGAGGCCGCTGCGACGTGAGTCGCGCCACGCACCAGGATATTTTAAGAAATTTAAACTTGTGCATGGATAGGACAGGTTTAGAGGGATAAGAGCCAAATGCAGGCAGGTGGGACTAGTGTAGATGGGACATGTTGGCCGGTGTGGGCAAGATGGCCGAAGGGCTGTTAATCCTGGCTAAATTGGACCAGCCAGGACTTCAAAATGGGGTTAAGTTTCAGGGTTTGCTGGGAGATTTGGTCAAAATGGGAGAGCTCTCTGCAGAGATGGGACAGGCTGTGAGAGGTGCCAGGACATCGGGAACAGATATAATTTGCTAGCAAAGAATGGGAAGATCTACAAACCTGGTCAATCTGGTACTAAATGCATAGAATGGATTGGATGGCTGCAAACCAGTCATACACCTTGTAAATAGCTTGTAAATAATGTTGCGGAATCTGACTCTGCTAAGTGTTGATTGGATTGGTTGAGCGTTGTCTGAGATTTCTGTTAATCAGGGTAAATGTTTTCAAGTTGACTCCATCTCGAAGTCCATTGTGAATACAATGTATTGAACTGTTGTATCAATGGGTTAGGGAAATGTCTGTTATGTATGGGGTTAATCGATATTTGCAATTGGGTGATTAAGAGACAACCCCAGTGTGGTTCGGCCCTCGAGTTCGCGGGGCATGTAAAAGGCCGTGTTCACGAGGCTCAGCGTCGATCTTCTGGAAGAGCGCTCAGGACCGCGTACTCTTCTGGAGTGCCTGTGTCTGCGCGAGGCCTAGAGGGCTTGAACAGATATACACAAGGATCGAACGCGCGGTGGGATATGGACAGTGTGTGATCTGTGATGCGTTTTCCGTAAAATAAAATGTAGTTGATTCAAGTGCTCGATTCAGTTTTGCACTGAAACTAGACTGGGGGGAAGCTTAGAAAAGAGCAATTATCAGGGCCTGTTTCCACACTCTATCACTATGATTCTATGACTGTTAGTAACTCACAATCTGCCATGCTGAATATCCCTAAGTAACCCATTGTTTTCCAAATGAGGGTAAATTCTATCACAAAGAATCCTCTCCAATAGCTTTCCTACTACAAAGTCAAATGTGGCGGAAATATCAGGGACATTCCTTGGATGCGGTGGATGGTGAGATGAAAGGTGAAAAGAGGTGTTATCTGTCTATTCCGTCTACAGGTGCAGCCTGACTTGCCGTGTTCCTGCAGCGTTTAGTTTCATGGCTGAAGACTCCAGCATCTACAGTTTCATGTTTCTCCATGACTGGAGTATCTGAGTATGTTGACCAAACCGACACACTGTATTTCCATAATGCCATTATATCTTGTAGTTCTGTCATTCTAACAGCACTACTATTTTGTTTTCAGTCATATTTGTGATGTGGTCTCAACAAACTGTGCACAAATGCAGCAAGTCTTCCTGATGCACTTTCACCAATCATCAGTGAAGATCAACATATCGTACATCTCCCCAACCAAGTGCTGAGCCAAGGAGTCACTGTGGGACTGGAGATGTGATCAGTGACCAGTTGTGTTTCTGAGTAAGAATCGACCCGGAGACCCAATGTTTTGATGCATCACCCTCTTTATTTCACAGTGAGAATACATTCCCAGCAGTTTGGAAAACAAAGCACACACAAAGAATCTAAAGACAAGGGATTATTAATGCGGCAAGAGTAGCTGAGAATGGACTGGTGTTAACAGGAGCAATGGCCCACTAGTAGCTCCTCCAGTCAATTAGTTGCTTTTCCTACAGCACCCAGGGATTACACTCTCCACATTGCAAAGGACAGGACACTGTTGCCCAGAGGAGGCCCCACCCATGCACAACTGTGCAGTCTGGAGACGGAGCAGATCTCTCTGCCTTGATGTCTCTTTCCCCAAACACCCAGATGTCCAACCGGAGACAGCCTCACATTGGAGTGAATGTAGCTGGTTGATTGTGACTGAAATATGAGCCCCCTTCACTGCAGCCCTATGGGTGGGTGGTGGGAACTGGCAACTACATTAGAGGGCAGTGTTTATACACAGGGTACAGGGGATGGTTCAAAACCCCAAGAGTGGCAAACGTACAGGGTTCATCCAATGTGTGTAACATAGAAACATAGAAAATAGGTGCAGGAGTACCCATTCGGCCCTTTGAGACAGCATTCAATATCATCATGGTTGATCATCCAAATTCAGTAACCCGTTCCTGCTTTTTCCCCATATCCCTCAATGGCTGATCAGTAACCTGCTTTTTCCCCACATCCTTTAATTCTCAGAGCAGGTTTGGCTCCATTAAGATGCCACAGAAATACATGTTGTTGCAGTAGGTGGGAGACCCTTGTTAAAGTGAAGAATAGAGTTTAGCACATCTCACTGATTGGAATCTGTAAATATAGCAGAACCTCTGAGATAGAGATTATTCTTCACTTTGTTGCAAATGCTATTTGCACAAGTCCCCGTGTGTTGTACCATCCAATATAGACATAATGGCTGAGAAAGGAACGGTGGTCTTTCTCCAATTCCTTTTTGAATTCATTGGCGAGTCTCTCGTAGTCTTCAGTTTTCTGCTCAAATGTCCTGTCAACAATTAAGAACAATTGTTCCATTAAATGAACAAAGGACCACTTTCCGGATCGCTGAGGTTGAAAGTGAGCTGATATCATCGCTCCGTCAGGGCTGGGAACACAATCGGCCCCAGACAGTGAGAAGCAGAGTCTGCTCCCCATTGGGAGACTCGGAATTCAGTCCCGATGCAGGGTTTAGACCCGAACACCGACAACTCCATTCCCTCCTCAGATACACTTCAACCCTCTGAGTTCCTCTTGCACAACATTTGACGGTCTGAATTATCTTTCGCTCCCTCAGTGCTTTCCTTCCTCCACCCTCATCACTCACCCCTCAGATCATTGAACACCAAGGCTTTCCTCCTGTGTGTGACTGCTGCCCTCTGTTGGCAGTTACTTGGTGCAGGACTTAATTCAGGAATCCTTTGTACACATCTTGGAATATCAAGCATGGCAACTGGTTCCTTGTCTCAACTTGTCCATGCTGACCTAAAGGCCCCATCGAAGCAAACCTTTCAAACAACTGAATGAGGTTCCATTTGAGAGGCAGATGGAGTAGACGCACTAACCGAGTGCTCCGGTAATCTTATCATTTTCATAACATTCTGCCCTCTAACTTTCACACCAGAATGAAGTCAGCTTTTTTTACTTGTCTGACATTCCTTTAGATTAAGTGTTACCGTCTTTCTAAATGGCCTCGAAGGGTACAAGGTCGAGCAAAAAGGATGACCCTGACGTTAGATTGGACGCCATTACCATGATGCTCGAGCAACATCGGGAGGCACTAGCCACCGAGTTTAGAACTGCGTTTGATCGGCTCGACTCAAAGCTAGACCAAATGAAGCTTACAGTGAAGGATCGTGATCAACGTGTCTCGTCCCTGGAACTTTCTGCGGAGGACCATAACCAGCGAGTCATCGACCTTGAGAACATTTGTTCCACTCTGAGTGGTGACAATACTAAGCTGAAAGTTAAAATGGCCGATGTCAGCGACAAAACATACGCATCCTCGATCTACCGGAATCCACTGGTAGCAGACGGCCCACTGAGTTTTTCTCAAGTTTGCTGCGAGAGGTTTTCGGGAGCAAGACGTTGACATCCCCTCCAGAAATCGACAGAGCCCAACGTTCCCCAAACGTTAAACCGGCCCCCAGCCAAAGACCGCGGCCAGTCATTCTCCGCCTGCATCGGTACCAGACGAAGGATCTCCTCATCAGAGAGGCACGGCGGAGAGGGAATCTCGAATTTTGCGGCAAACCAATTCGGATTGTGGAGGATTACAGCCCTGACATTCAGAGCCAGTGGGCAGAGTACAGAGACGTCAGATCTTCCTCATCATATTGGAGAAATTGACAAGCAATATGCGCAAACTCAAAATCCAACTCTTTATAAAAGACGATTGGAACTCAAAACCAAATTTGACCTACTCACTCAATTGAACACATACTTACAAAAAATAAAACTATGTTTTATACATATTGAGATAACACTGACAAATTACTTGCAAATTAACTTAAAGGTGCTAAAGCGAGAGAATATTACTAAAATTTGCATGCTTGATGACCAGTTCACTTCAGATCTCTTGAGAATTAATGACGCTGTCAGTGACTTTTATTTCCAGCTTTATACTGCAGAATCTCTACCGGATCATAAGGTAATGCATGACTTTCTGAGCAGTCTAAATATTATCAAACTCTCCTTAGATTTTAGGGAAAGATTGGATGAACCCATATCACGGGCAGAAATAGCTTCACCCATTTCCTCAATGCAATCAGGCAAATGTCCGGGCCCAAACAACTTCCCAGCAGAGTTTAAAAAAAATGTTCTCTCTACTCCTCTCCCCACAGTTGTGTTCCGTTCTATCTGAATCCTAGGGACAAGGTTCTCTTCCTCCATCCTTTGCCGAAGCCTGTATTACTCTTATCGCCAAAAAAGATAAAGATCCAACCGAATGCGCCTCCAACAGACCCGTCTCCTTCTAGCTTGTAGACTAGAGAATGTCCTCTCTACTGTTATATCTAAGGACCAAACCGGCTTTGTTAAGAGCAGACATTGCTTCTTTAATATACGTCGATTATAAGATATTGTCTACTCTGCTTCTGAGGGTGTCCCTGAGTGTGTTGTATCTGTTGATGCAGAAAAAGCATTTGATCGCGTTGAATGGGTCTATCTATGGCCTGTTCTGGACAAATTTGGTTGTGGAACGAACTTTATTTCATGGATCAGGTTACTATACTCTCATCCCATAGCCTCAGCTCGGACAAATTCCCAGGTGTCTAAGCCATTCGATTTGCATCGTGGAACCTGCCAGGGGTGTCCTCTGAGCCCCATGCTTTTTGACTTGGCCATCGAACCACTTGCCATGGCCTTTCGTAGCTGTGAGGACATAGCCGGTATTTGGAAGGGCAGGACACAGCATAAGGTCTCACCAGGTGCTGATGACCTTTTGATTTTTGTCTCAAACCCATGTACCTCTCTGCATTCTGCTATGTCACTGCTCAATCATTTTGGTCAATTTTCAGGTTATAAGATACATTTTGGAAAAAGCAAACTGTTTCCCATTAACCATGAAGTACAACCCACGGATCTTACCAACTTGCCATTCAAAATGGAAAAAAAACAAGCTCTCATACTTGGGCATTTCAGTTACGAGGAAATACAAGGATCGTTTTAAAGAGAATGTTATCATTCTGTTAAACCAGATCAAACATACGCCAACACAGTGGTCTCCCCTGTCAATGTCACTTGTCGGCCGGATAAACTCAATCAAAATGATTTTACCTAAATTTTTGTACCTTTTTCTGGCCTTACCGGTTTTTATCCGCAGGTCCTTCTTTGACCATCTTGACTCCGTTATTTCCTCCTGTATATGGAGAGGTAAGCGGGCTGCTAACCTGCGCTGCCTTGCATTTTGGTCTTTCTTTCACAGTCAGCCCGATTGCCCTGACTGGGTAGCCATGGAATTACACACAGATGATAATACGTCCATACCTGCACTACTTGGTTCCTCACTTCCACTCCCCTCAATTAAATCTGTAAAAAATCCAGTGGTCAGATACTCTTTGAGGATATGGCTTCAATTCAGGAAATGTTTTGAGTTGCATAACTTTTCTCTACTGAGCCCTATTGCATCAAACCACCTTTTTAAACCATCAACTCAGGACTCTGTCTTTAAAGAATGGCATAGGAAGGGTATTGTGCGCTTCAAGGACCTGTTTATGCGTAACACTGTAGCATCATTTGAACAATTAAGCAACAAATTCAATCTTCTAAAGTCGGATTTTTTCCGATAACTTCAAATAAGACATGATGTGTTCTGTAAACTGCCCAGCTCTTCTATACCAACAGACACAACCCTTGTTGATACAGTTCTTTCTTTAAACCCATCTCAGAATAGACTTGTTCCAGCTTTATATGGCAGGATGTTGGATCTAAGGCGCGCCCCCATGGACAAGCTCAAAGCAGCATGGGAGGAAGACTTGGGCTTCTCTCTCTTGGAAGATACATGGAGTTCCATTCGTAAACTGGTTAATTCCACCTCTCTGTGTGCTCGTCACTGCCTGATCCAATTCAAAGTGGTACATGGGACTCATATCTGAAAAGCCAAAATATCTGCTATTTATCCTGAGGTTAGTCCATTCTGTGTTAAGTGTAAAATTTCTGAAGCCTCTCTTATCCATATGTATTGGTCATGCTCCAGCCATACATACCTGGCAGGGGAGAAACCATGATCAAAAAGGCTGTGCTCCCAGATCGCTTCTCGACCTTTTGGCTAAGATCAAGTGTAGTATCTGTGTACAGGACGAGTATTGGAGTGAAAGAGATTATCTGTTCTTATTAGAACAGTTCTGGCGGTCCCTTGGGGACAAGGGCCGTGGATTGCGGAGCGTATTGATGAGGAGTCGGTTGGCTGCAGGCTTAGAGGTGGATCCAAGCTGGTTGGGTAACCAACCTAACACCTCATTCAGCCACAATGTCAGCAGCAGCAGCACAGGGTATTCGGAATACCCTGCGAATAAGCGTTGAGGACCTCAGTGAGGGGACCCCCTACTAACGAGAACTGTTCGTGAAGAAGGTCTTGCTAGGGGCCTGCAAATTCGAGGCAAAGGACATCTACTGCCTCCAGGATTTCCCGGGTGACGGATATTTTGACGTCACCTTCAAGTATCCAACGGGATGGCAGGGGGAATGAAGCTCCGCTGTCGCTGCTGAAAGTGCAGCCGCTCTTCACCCTCCCCACCCAGAAGGAAAGGTTCATTACGGTGCACATGTTCAACCCACATGTGCCCATAGTGGATGTCCTCACCTTCCTTGCTCGCTACGTTGAGGGAACAGGGAACTGTGTGGACGTGAAGGACATGCACGGGATCTGGACGAGCAAGAGGCAAGTTAAGGTGAAGCTGAGGAGGACAAGGACGGAGAAATCGTCCACCCCACCTCGGTTTTCACGATTGGAGGAAACCGAGGATACCTGAGCTACGTAGGGCAACCCAGGCTGTGCAGGAAATGCAACAAGCCTGGGCATGTGATGGCCCAATGCACAGCTGTTGTCTGCAAAAACTTCAAGATGGAGGGCCATGAGACAAAGGACTGTCAGGCCAGCAAGAACTGCAACCTGTGCGGGGAGGCAGACCACCTTTACAGGGAGCAGTTCAAAGGCCGTTGAGCCCCAGCGACCGGGAGCAGTGAACCAGCCACCATTACCCAGCTACAGGAGACCCACCTCCACATTCTCCAGCAGCTCCCAGTGCTGTTGGCCACGTCCCGGTAGCTCGTTCTGGCCGGTGACTTCAACTGCATCATTGATGCGGCTGGACGATCCGGCAGTGCCGACAGCAGACTGGACAGCACGTCCAAGTTCCTGATGGAGATGGTAAAAGATGCAAAGCTGCGCGATGCCTTCAGCGACCCTGCAGGCGGGCCTTCGACAGGATTCCGTACACGAGGGACTGTTCTCCAAAATGGGTTTTGGGGAGAGAATCAGAAATTGGATCAAACTGCTTCACACCAACATCCGTAGTGCAGTACAAATCAATGGGTGGGAATCAGACAGTTTCCCTGTAAGGTCTGGAGTCTGGCTGGGTTGCTCTCTCTCCTGTCTTGTTTGTCTGCTGTATTCAACCCTTTGCCAAATCCATCAGGAAGGATGCGAGCATAAGAGGAGTGACACTGCCAGGCAGTGGGGGCATTCAAGTAAAGACCTCCCTGTACATGGACGATGTCGCTGTCTTCTGCTCAGATCCAGGGTCGGTCCGCAGACTGATTAGTATCTGCGACCAGTTTGAGTCGGCCACGGGAGCCAGGGTGAACTGCAGGAAGAGCGAGGCCATGCTCTTTGGCAACTGGCCCGACAGATCTTCCGTCCCCTTCACCATCAAGCCTGACTTCTTGAAGGTGCTGGGGATCTGGTTCGGGGGGGCTGAGGCGTGTAACAAGAATTGGCTGGAGCGGATAGCCAGGGTGGGGAGGAAGCTGGAGCAGTGGAGGCAACGCTCCCTCTCCATAACGGGAAAGAATTTGGTCATCATGTGTGAGGTGCTCTTGGGCCTGCTGTACTTGGCACAAGTGTGGCCTGTCCCTCCCTCCTATGCCACACGGATCACCCGGGCCATCTTCCAGTTAATCTGGGGGTCGTGGATGGACCGGGTGCGACGGGCCACAATGTACAGGTCAGCAGACAACGGGGGTAGAAGCGTGCCCAACGTCGCTCTAATCCTGATGACCACATTCGTGTGTGGCTGCATCAGGCGGAGTGTAGAGCCAAGGCACGTGGGCACCAAGTGTAGCAATGTTACAAAATGTTGAGATTTTAAAAATCAAGTCTGCAATTTATCCCATCAGAAAAGGAATAAAAATAAGTTTAATTTGACACCTAATTCACTTTCATATCTTCAGTATTAAGAATGTTATGACCATTTTCATACTCAGAAATTAGCATCTTGTTCCCCATTGCCTTTCAATTGACTTAACTCAAAAGCTGTGATCTAGAACCGTTAAAAGCCCATAACTTAAAAATTAAGAGAACTCAATGAAATTTTCAGTTATTATAGATTGAAGCATTCTGAAACAAATATGAAACAATCTTACTTGGATGACCTGAAATTAAAGCATATAATTAGTTAGTTATCTAATTGTAGCTAATTACACAATTCAATGAGTAGATCTAAACATCTATCCATTTCTTAAGAAAAGATAAACTTTTTTTAAATTGCCCAAGTGTCCAAATAACATTCACACAATAATCCACAATATAACATAATTTTAAAATCTAATTTTCATGAATTTCTGGGCCAAATGGAAGGAAATTAGTGTTTGATTCCTGTAAATTAATGGCCATTTAAATCAACTATCGAGTGGGTTTTAGTAGAATGCGGTGGATTGGAACGTTGCGGTTAGCGGTGAAGTCGGGAGGAAAAATACTGTTTGTTCATACATTTTTTTGGACCCCATTTCGCAACATGAAAATATTATTAAAGCCTCCCGAAAAACCAACTTTTAATATAAAAATGAACTATTTACCTTTTTTTCTCACGGCGCTCACGGCTTTTGAAGGTGATTTTTAAATTACTCTAGTTAATAAATAATTTAGAGTAATGTAAAAATACCTTCATTCATGAAATGTCGGAGCGATTTTTCTTCCACAACGAAATCGCCCGACATTGATCGATTTTCCCTGCCTGTGGAAAAACGGCACTTTAAGCCCGCCCCCCTCTGAAATGCGCCAAAGTCGCGCACACGGGGAGCGGCAGAACTGCAGCGCTGCTCAAGGTAAGTTTTGGAACATACCTACCAAGTGTCACTACCTGCTGAAGTTCTACCTGTTCCCGGTGTTGCGAAGGATGGGCCTGGCGCAGATGCCACACAAGTTGCCAGTCAGCTGGACATTGCCGCCCCATCTGTCGTCTGTGGAAAGGTTCTTCCGGACCAATACTTCTGACCACATGTCCATTGGGCAGTGGTCAGCACAGAATGTCCTGCAGGCACTGCAGAGAAAGGACTCGATGGACCCGGTGGCGTGGTTCCCTGAGCAGACCAGTTTGTCTGGCAAAATGCCTCATCGCCAGAACTCACCAACAAGCACCAAGACCTGGCTTGGCTGGCGGTGAGAGGAGCCCACCCAGTCCTGCACCGTCGGAACCTCACTGCCAGCGCACGCTTCCCTCGAGATGGCTGCTATGGAGAGGAGACAGTTGCCCACCTCTTTGCAGAGTGTGGATTTGCTAAAGAGTCTGGAGAAAAATGCAAGGGTCCCTGGTACGCTTTATTCCAAACAGCTCCGTCACAGAGGACTCTGTGATTTACGGACTGTTCCCAGGGACACATTCAGAGACGGACATCGAGTGCTGCTGTAGGGTCATCAACTCGGTGAAAGATGCCCTTTGGTCTGCCCGAGCATCGTTCACCACCCAGCAGAGCGAGATGTCCGTCGGGGAATGTTGCCGACTGGCCCACTGTAGACTGCAGGAGTACGTGCTGAGGGATGCACTGAAGCTCGGTGCAGCCAACGCCAACGCTCGGTGGGGGAGGGCCACAGTCTAAGGTCCTTCCGCTGCTGGACATGGGGCGCACTATATGGTGGAGACGCCCCTCAAAATAAGGGAAGGTATCCCATGCCAGTGGCCCACATGAGTGGCACGGGTGGGGGACACATTTCTGAAATTTGGAGATAAGAAATGTATAAACTGTATTGATCAATTTGTCTAGCCTCCGAAAATGTCGGATGGATTTTCCGCAAGGTTCATGTATTGTATATATTTATCATTTGAATAAAGTCTATTTTGAAATTTAAAAAAAGGATTGGCTAGAGGTCTTTCATACATTATCTCAGGTGTTAAACATCAAATTGGAACCAAAGCATCTAATCACTCATTTTGGGGTCACTGGTGATGAGGTTAGATTAACTGCAGATAAATGCCGCACTATATCTTTTGCCTCTCTTCTAGCTCAGCGAATAATCTTGCTCAGGTGGACGGAACCTACCCCGCCCACTCATACACAATGGCTGACAAGTATTATGTCCTGCCTAAAGCTCGAGAAAAGCAGGTACTCACTTCAACATTCAAATGTGTCTGGGGATGGAATCTTGTGAAGCTGATGGTAATTCTGTAGAGACTAGAGGTGGGGAAGGAATGTAGTCAAGGCAGCAAGATGTTTTTTTTGGTGGGGAAGGGCAAATGGAAATACCGGGTATGTGGAGGCATCTTTACTGTGGAAAAGGTGTGATGACGCTGCAGAAGGTGCAGAGGTGATTCACCAGGATGTTATCTGGGATGGAGTCATTCAGGTATGGTGCTAGATCCCAGATTAGTTTATTGTCAACACAAGAATGTGTAACAGTGGAAGAGTATTTAGGGAACAGTAATCACAACTCCATAAGTAGAAACAAGGAACTGCAGATGCTGGATTACAACAAAGTGCTGGAGTAATAGAGGGGGTCAGGCAGCACCTCAGGAGAACATGGCAGGTGACATTTCAAGTAGGAACCCTTCTTCAGACTCCAGAGAAGCTACTTGACCCACTGAGTTACCCCATCACCTTGTATCCATAAATATCAAGATGTTTAGGAAGAAACTGCAGATGCTGGTTTACACTGAAGATAGACACAAAATGCTGGAGTAACTCAGTGGGACTTGCAGCATCACTGAAAAGGAGGAATGAGTGATGTTTTGGGTTGAAAAGGGTCTGATGAAGGGTCTTGACCCGAAATGTCACCCATTCCTTCTCTCCAGAGATGCTGCGGTTCCATTGAGTTAAACCTTACATACTCTTCCTTTGAAGAATATAAAGCACTCAGGAAAGTACACAAACAGGCAATTAGAAAGGCCTAATGGGCCAAGAAATGTCAATGTCAAGTTGAATTAAAGAAAATCCCAAGGTTTCTTGTATGTACAGTAAAAGAAGAGGGTAAAAAAGCAGAAGGTCATTTTGCTTAAAAATAAAGGAGGGAATATATGCTTTGACAGAGGATGTAGATGAGGTAGTAAAAGATAACTTTGCATCAATATCCACTCAGAAAAGGAACATGGAAACAGTGACATCTGTATGGGGAATACTAGTAATATGCAATCAATTACAGATATTGGTTTATAAAATGCTGGAGTAACTCAAAGGGTCAGGCAGCATCCCTGGAGAACTAATGTACTAACAGGTGTGATTGTGCTTATGTATGGGAATAGTCTTGCTGAGCTGCATGCAAAAACATTTATTTCACTGTACCTGGTACACGTGACAATAAAGAAACCACTGAGAACATGGATTGCAACACTTAGGGTGAGGACATTTTTTTCAGAAATGGGAGTGCAGTTTGAAACCAAGAAGGAACAAGTGTTGGAACTCGTGAAGAGCATTCAGGTGGATAAATGTCCATGGCCTGTTAGGAGCCAGGTTATTGAGAGAGGCCAGAGAAGAGATAGCAGGAGCCCCGATGAAAATCTTTGTATTCTCTCTAGCCACAGGTGAAGTCCGGCTGGACTGGAGAGTAACCAATGTTATTCTTTTATTTAATAAGGGAACGTAGAGATAATCTATGACATTATAGGTTGGTTAGCCTCTCATCACTGGCCGGGAAGCTATTGGAGAGGATTCTTTGGGAGAGGATTTTGTCTAATTTGGATGGGTTATTCGGGTCAGTCAGTGTGACGTTGTCCATGGCAGATAACGTTTTGTGAACTTAGGTTGAGAAGGTGATCAATGAGAGTGGAACAGTGGATGTTGCCAACATGGATTGTGCAGGCAACACCAGAATTGTTAAAGTATACAGTGAGATATGGATCAGTTCCAGAAATGGACCGAGAATCGGCAGATTGAATTTAATCAATTGAACGGCACGGTGGCACAGCGATAGAGTTGCTGCCTTACACCGCTTACAACGCCAATGACCCTGGTTCGATCCCGACTATGGGTGCTGTCTGTATACAGTTTGTATGTTCACCCTGTGACCATGTGGGTTTTTTTCTGGGACCTTCAGTTTCCTCCAACACTCCAAAGACTTACAGGTTTCTAGGTTAATTGGCTGAATTTTAAAAAAATGTAAATTATCTCTGGTGTGTGTCAGTGTTGGTGTGCAGGGATCGCTGGTCGGTACGGACTTGGGGACAGGAGGGCCTGATTCTGCGCTGTACGTGTAAACTAAACTAATCTTTCACCAATCTCCTTGGTCATTTTTCAATAAATGCACTCAAATTTGTAAGACTTCATTCCCCATGCACAAAGCCATGCTGACTATCCCTAATCAGTCCTTGCCTTTGCAAACACTGCGAGATCCTGTCTCTTAGACTGCTCTGCAGTAACATTCTCAACAGTGATGTCAGGCTCACCAGCGGGTAGTTCCCTGCTTGTCCTCACCTCACTTGTGAAACAAAGGCACAGCAATGGCCAACTTCTAGTCTTCTGCTTCCTCACCCGTGGCTAACAAGGATGCCAAAGGATTCTGAAGATGGGTCTCGACCCAAATCGTTACCCTTTTCTCCAGAGGTGCTGATTGACCCGCTGAGTTACCCCAGCATTTTGTGTCTATCTTCAGTGTAAACAAGCATCTGCAGTTCCTCCCTATACAAAAGAGTCTCAAACCTCAAATGTTAACGGTTTATCTTTTCACAGACGCTGCCTGACCTGCTAAGTGTTTCCAGCATTTCAGATTTCTGCCATTTGTAGTTTTTCATTGAAAACTTGCTTTATTTGGATGCGACGCAGATTCAGGAAAGCACAAACCAAACATCATGCACTAAAATAAAGGGATATGGGGAGAAAGCAGGAACGGGATACTGATTGTGGATGATCATCCATGATCACAGTGAATGGCGGTGCTGGCCTGAAGTGCCAAATGGCCTACTCTTGTACCTATTTGATATGTAATTCCTGAACAACACGAGCCAGTATATTTGCATCAGTAAGTGTTCTAATACTAAACAGCAAGTTTGGCAACGTGATGGTTAACAATGTTAGTTTGCAGGAACCGAACCCTCACCAGAGATCGGGTCAGGTGGAAACGAGTGTCGGTCACATCCAGTCTCCAGCTGACCCTGTCGGTGTGGAGAATGATCGCGTCATCAGGAGAGGGAGTGAAGGTTGTGAGTCAGGAGCCAACTCATTCTTACCACCACTAATGATGGTCACGATCTCTACCCGTGTGGACCAGCCCACTCACCACAGTCCGACCGTGCCTTAGTGTAGTGTTGTCAGGAAGACCATGTGGAGACGTGTCAAAAGAACAAACAACTAACTGAAATAACGGAATAAAAATAAAAACTCACATGAGATAACCTGAACGTTCAGGATGAAAGACGACAGAAACTGATGGATCATTTGGATCGGGTGGACTTTCGACTTGAAGAGGCAATGTAATGAAAAATGAAAATTCCTGTTTTATCCTTTCATTTACAAATGGGGCGTAAATTATCCAAACAGCAGAGATGGGAACAATTGTACCTGTGGACAAGAAACTTTCTCAGTTATGGACAAGAGTCAAGAGTGAAGAATATTTAATTGTCACTAACTGAAAACAGAACAATGACATTCTTACTTGCATAACAGACCTGTGAAGATACTTTTCATAGAAAACACACTAAAGATACATTTTCAATAAATTATAAATGCCAATATTATTAGAAATGCCCCAAATCTTTTCAGCAATCAGGACAATCCGTAGTTCATTGTTTAGTTAGTGTTTGTATGCCTCAAGAGCATGTTCAAGAGCACATGCACGCCCAGGCACATACACACGCACAAACGCAAACATACACACATATACGCACACAGACATACACATAGCATCACACACGGACACTGAGCATCATGCAAACACTTACACACGGACACACGCACGTACTACAACTCAGATATATGCACACACGCACACTTAGAATCATATGCATGCACACTCTGACACGCACACACATCCACACCCGCATAAACATACACACACACATGTACAAACGCAGACACACACATACAGCAGATTGTGGATTTTAGAACTTCCCCAATGGAACCGCAGCCGTTGTACCTGCACAGCTGAATTCCCTTGTCAGCTCAGCTCAACCTGGAAATGTATGGATGATGAATGAAGTCACAACTGGAAAACTGTGAACAGTTCTGGTCACCTCACCACAGGAAGGGAGTGATAGAATGGAAATTGGGAAGAGTTGAGTTTGCCGCTTTTGACCAGCAAGGACAGGAAAGGCTGACTGGCCTCCTTCTGTCCAGTGTCCTTCAGTCTCTCCATGAATCACAGAAAATCATCTGGTGACCAAATGTGGATCCTGTCTGCCTGCCTGCACACTAGTTGGAAATAAGCTGGGTCAGACACTGAGACATAAGCCACGTTCCATGCTGTTACAATGAACAAACATCTAACGTACCTGCAGCATTATTGAAATGTGAATAATCAAAAAATCTGTCCAAGGCTATCTTTGTTGCAGTCTTCAAATCCGTTCCATTAACAAACGTATAAAGCCATTGCAGGTTTGGTAAAGTGACCTCTTCATAATTCTAGATTGATGAAAGGAAAGACAGCAGTCAATAAAATAGTGGTGAAGTTCAGGGGCAGCATCTGTGTTGGAAGCTGTGATTTGGGAGTCTGATGAGTTCTCAGTCTCCATGCTCTGATTGGACTGAACAACTGAGAGAATGTATTTTCATTCTCTATATTCTGACAAATTTACCGTAAGGAGCAGAAGGTTCCCCGGCGTTCCACACTGGGTGAAAGGCTCCTCTGGAAAAAGAAAGGCTCAAGTGTGGGATGAGTGTGAGGAGTCTGAGCCCATTCCCCAGAGGGAGTGGAGTCTGGGCCACAACTGGTAATGATGGGGTGAAGTGGGGAATGGAGTCCTACTGGTGAGGCAGTGCCTGCTCTCTCAGTCTGGTCTGTGGTGATACATTGGACCTGTTCTCCCACTGTATGTGGTGCACCCAGTCCAGGGGAAGTCTGAGTGTACAGTCGAGTCTGCACTCAACACAACCTTCCAGTAGATGGGATACCCTGAGTGCGGTTATTTAACCTTGCAGACCACACTGCCCCACAGGTTGTCTCTGTGGCCTTGGCCCCACCATTCCCCACCTCTGTTCCCCCTGTCTCCCTGTGCTGATACAACCCCATTCCCTGCACCATCCTGTATTCTTGAACAAAAAATGTTCCAAATTATCATATTGTTTGTTGTGATATTTTAAATATTGGCAGACTTCTCGTTAATGGATCCACGGAACAAAAATCTTTATTCATGTTAAACTGTTGTCGGATCTTCATCACATGTTTAATTTCAGCTGTGACATAATTTCTGAGACTGAAAGTGGAAATAATTGTGCAGTCAGTATACAGGAAATATTCCTCACTCTCCATTCCCTCTGGGATAAACTCCAGAGGGAGTGAGGAGTGTGGAAGTGAAGATACTCAGCAAACTGAGTCCAAGGTCCATCCTTGACTGTCAGGGTGAGCTCCACAACACAGAGCAACATACAACAGAGGATTTCAGGAATGGGTTTCAAACTATAGACGAATTTAACCCTGAGATAAGCGTGGAACTGCAAATATCCTCTCTTCCTCACCATCCATCCCTGATAATTCCCAAAGGTACTTACATCATACACATTGAGTGTCAGGAGATCATAACATATCAAGCTCTTGCACGCCTCTACCCCACGTTGATCTGCTCTTGTTCCTGCAACCTGCAGCCCCAGGAGGACAGAGAGAGTTAAACAGAGACTCAGCATCTTGGGCTCCGCTCTGGTCACTGTTGGATGCACCCAGTCACTCTCCACACCTCCTGCTGGATCTGCTGTCTGAGCCCTGAATTCAAACCTTTTTATACTGTTTTCTGAGGACTATTTTGAATATCGTGTCTGAGAAATGAAGTCAGGTTATATATTATGCAAATATTGTTTTGTTCGGAGCTAATGGAATCATTAACCATCAGAGTGCTGAATCTGAGGAAGCCTGAGACCCTGCAGCGGACAATTAAATGGACGTGTGTGTTAACTGTTGCTGGACGGCGAGCTCTGGCGAAGGTGGAGTCAGCAGTGAGGATGGTCATTAATGGCATCGGTTCGTGAGTGGTGGGGAAGTGGTTTTTCTCATCCACCAACATCCAAGTACCAGCCCTGGGACCTTCCCCATCTTTGAATCACATCCACATGACAGGCCAATGGTGGAACATTAACCAGAGCATATCCATTTTTCCCTCGTCTCAGTTCCTGCTTATTTCCATTGGAGGGAGTCAGTGGATCAGACATTTCCCATTTTATCCCCTTGCCTAATAGACCGTGGGCCAACATGCTTTTTCGCTTCATTTTGTGACCCACATCCCATATCGACCTGTATTTTTAACATATTGTGTCAAAATATTATAGAAATCGCATCTGAAACTCGTCAAGAAAAAAACCAGCACATATTTTTAAAATATGGAAAAAATCTCCAATATTCCGAGTAGTCATCGTCCAATGAAAGCACATTTGACATTGAGTCGGACGCCAGTTGACCAATCACGCACTTTGTTTCAGGCTAGCTAGGCAGGGAGCACTCTGGGATCATGGCGGACAGGAAAGTTAGTGCAAGAGATTTTAACTGTCAAAACAATAATACAAATGACCTCACATGATTATCTATGCCATAATTAACCATGACAGTAGGATTGATGATTACTGTGAAATTTCAGTAAGTTGTCATCTAGTTTTTGCAAGAGAGTGAACTGCACATTACTGTGCATGCATATGTTTGAAATAGTTCAACTTTGAGGAAGACTCTGGATAAGAATACTTTGAATACCCAACTGTACTAAAGTAAAAATGTTCTCCAAACAGGAGACCGGTCCAAGACATGATTATTATTGTGAGGTTGTAGTGTAGTTGTTTATATCAGTACAGTGCCTGCCTGCGTGCCTGTCTCTAAAACTCTCATCTTGACCACCTCCGTCTGCGTTGTAACTAAATTTACACAAAAACCATCCCCCATAGTATTACGATTTTTCACCACCTGCACCATTCTCCTCTGCTGCAAGTCAAATAAGATTTGTTCTGATCAGTGAAATATTAGAAAATGTATTGGTCTGTTATTTGCCAGGACGGCGATGTCCCTCCCGGCACCCGCTATCACTCATGGGCCGCGAGAATAAAGCTGAAGGAGTGTAATGAGCAAAGTGCGAGCGGGGTCTGTGTTCTGCGAGTGGGGGTGTACTCTTTGTTCTGCGAGTGGGGGCGTGCTCTGTGTTCTGTGAGTGTGGACCCACACCACCCCCTCCCACATTCACCCCCTCCCCTACCCCTACCCCCACAACCCCTCACACCCTCCCTCCCCTACACCTCCCCACACCCCAGCTCCCCTACATCCCACCTCCCCTACATCCCACCTCCCCCTACACACCCCCACTTCCCTACATCCCACCCATTCCCCTACAGCCCCCCCTTCCCTACACCCATCGTCCCACCCTCCCCTACACCCCCCTCCCCCACACTACCCCACACTCCCCCTCCCCCACATGCACCTCCCCCACACTCCGCCATAATAAAGAGAAAGAATATCCATACAGTTCAGCTTTTCAAGTTACTAAATCTCTTCCACGATGGTTAAGGCATATTTATATGTGATCTCCGGATTTGTAAACGATGTTTGCTGATCCTTGTAAGAAATGAGCATTCTATCGGGAAAGTAAACTCCTTATCTGACTCCCTTCATGCCTTGGAGAGCTTGCTTTACCTTAGAGAACTGATTTTGTTTCTGCACAACTTCATAGGGATAATCCCTAAATATTTTGAAGGTTGTCTGCTCATATTTCTGTGGCACTCCATATTTAATATTACTCATAACCTCTTCCACGCCAGAAATGTCCCGGAATTTCACAATGATCTGACGTGTGTATTCTGAGCCCGTTTGGGATTTTTGTTTGAATCTCGGGACTCGATGTGCCGCTTCAATCTTCGGAAGGTTAGGAAGATTGAGAACTTCTTTAATTAGAGCCATAGCAAACACCCGAGGGTTATCTCCCTCGGGTACTCCAACTAATCTTAGATTAAAGTGTCTCGAACGAGCTTCCAAGTCTAAGCACTTATCTGAACATTTTACCAGCTGTTTTGCAGTGAGGTCGTACTGTATCCTCATATCCTCGGCCATCTCTTCCTCCATCTCTTTCATTGTTTTCACACATGAGGAGTCAGTCTCATGCACTGCAACAAACTTCTTAGTAGTGTCTTCTTCCCCCTTGTTCATTCTCTCCAACAGTTCAACTCTCACCTCTTCAATTCTTTTATTTACAGTGTTGATGGAATCCTGCACAGAATCAATAACTTTCAAATTGCCCGTGTTCGTATTCAGCATTAGCTTATCTGTCATATCTTTCATCATTTTTTCCATGTGCGTTCCGTCCACCTTTTCATCTTTCAGTTCTCTTACCGTTTACTTTAAGTCCTCCAAATCTTTCTCCTTATCTGCCTTAGCTCTTGTAGACATTTTGGAAGGCAGTCTTCCTTCAAGAAACCCTTCAAAAGTTGATTCTTCAAGCTCTTCAGGCTCTTTCTCAGTGCTCCAGTAAAGTTTTGAAATGCTTCTCTGAGGACTCTGAGCAGAAACCGGATTTTGCATTTAAAGGGTTAAATCCACAGTTTAATGCACAGTGCTTACTGATGATGTCATCAGCACAGCATTCAGAGGCTCCGCTAAATGTTTTAATCGGTCCTGATCTGTAAACCCAGTTTTAATGCGAAAAATCGCAGATTTTCGGGAGCGGAGCTATGTGTGGCGACTGTTACCAAAACATGGCGCCACTGGAAGTCCTCGAAACCCGGGAAATCTGCAGCAATCTCACGCACCGTACACCTCCAGTCAGACTCAGTCATGAGTTTCACCACCTGAACTTAATCCAAAGCTCAGCTCATATTCACCAGCGACCTCTCCTCGTAGATCACTGATTAAAGGACTGAATTTCCCATGGTGAATCGTTACCCGTCTCGTGTAATTGGCGTAATGGTATTCAATGGTCCCATTCGAGTCTCGGCGCTACCACAGCCCCCCCATAGAGTAATATACATCTACCTATTATTGAGCACAAGAGGGTGCTGTTACTTTTTCTAATTACCTTAATTAATTAGTGTGCAACTTTTTCCACTGACGAGTTATGAATTCCTTCTCAATGATATCTATATAACTAAAAGTCTCATCTTGACCACTTCCTGTCTGTGCTGTATATTGATTTCAGAAAAAAGGCTACCCTATATCGCTATGATTTTTGGCTATCTTACTCACAGTCATCCTCTGCTGAGGCAGCCCCGAGGAGTTTTACGATCGATGAAACAGATAATCTCACCTGTTTTTGGCAGAATTTCTGGCAGCTTCTGATCTGCCAGCCCACTTGCCCTGAGTAACTGAGCTGCCAGCACACCAGGCCTGAGTGACTGAGCTGCCTGCTCACCAGTCCTGAGTGACTGAGCTGCTAGCCTACCAGGCCTGAGTGACTGAGCGTGTGAACGTGGGACACAACGGGTCACACTTACTCTAGTGCCAAATTTCAAGTAGATACCAGTCATGGGTCATGAAAGTTAAATTCTAGACACATTTTCGATGTTTGGCCCACAGCCTGGAAGGATAAAATTAGAAGATGTGGACCTGTTGTTTTAAAGCTAAGGTGCCGAACCTGATACTAAGACCAACTATTACACATAATCCATATCATTCCATTCCCTGCATATCTGTAAGTTAATCGAAAAGTCCCTAGAACACCACTATCATATAATTCTCATCCATCACCCCTGACAGCACGTTCCAGGCACTCACCGCACCTCGTGTAAAAAAACCTTGCCCTGCACATCTCTTTTAAACTTTATCCTTCTCATCTTAAATCTGCGTCCTTTTACACAGAGACCGATATTCTTTCCGACATTTTAAGCAGAGACCGACATTCTGGCAGGCAGGTTTGCTAGGGCTACACATGTGGGTTTAAACTAAATAGTGGGGGGGAGGGATTGACAAATTGGGAGCATAAAGATGGAGTTGAAGGGGAAGTGGCTACAGGAAAAATTACAAAATATTCTCGAATTAATGGGAAGGAAAGTTTGAGAATGGACAACAGAGTAAGGTCAGGGCCAATTGCGAGGGGGGAAGTGAATACGCAGGACAAAGTACTGTATATGAATACGCGAAGTATAAGGAATAAAGCGGACGCGCTTGAATCTCAGGTTGAAACTGGCGAGTATGATGTTGTGGGAATTACTGAGACATGGCTGCAAGAGGGCCAGGGCTGGGAACTGAATATTCAAGGGTATACCTCCTATCGAAAAGACAGACATGTGGGCAGAGGGGGTGGGGTTGCCCTGTTGGTGAGGAATGAAATTCAGTCCCTTGCAAGGGGTGACATTGCTACAGGAGATGTGCAGTCAGTATGGATAGAACTAAGGAATTGTAAGGTTAAAAAGACCGTAATGAGACTAATCTACAGGCCCCCAAACAGTAGCCTGAACATTGGGCGCAAGTAGAATCAGGAGTGAAAATCGGCATGTAGCAAAAGTAATGCTCTGGTTGTTATGGGAGATTTCAACATGCAGGTAGACTGGTAAAATCAGTTTGGTACTGGACCCCAAGAAAGGGACTTTGTAGAGTGCCTTCGTGATGGATTCTTTGAACAGCTTATATTGGAGCCTACAAAGGAGAGGGCATTTCTGGATTTTGTGGTATGTAATGAACTGGATTGATGAAGGTCCTCGAGATTAATGAGCCATTAGGAGGCAGTGACCATAACATGGTCAGGTTTAATCTACAATTGGTGCGGGAGAAGAGTAGATCAGAGGTGCCAGTGTTGCAGTTGAATAAAGGGGACTATGGGGCCATGAGGGAGGATCTGGCCAAAGTTGACTGGAAAGATACACTAGCAGGGATGACAGTGGAACAAAAATGGCAGGTGATTCAAGGAACAATACAGAAGGTGCAGGATCAGTTCATTCCTAGGAGGAAGAAAGATTCCAAGGGGAGAAAGGGACGACCATGGCTGACAAGGGGCGTCAGGGACAGTATAAGAATTAAAGCGAAGAAGTATAACGTAGCAAAGATGAGCGGGAAGCAAGAGGATTGGGTAATGTTTAAAGAACAACAGAAGATAACCAAAACAACAATACGGGAAGAAAAGATGAGGTACGAAAGTAAGCTAGCCAAGAATATAAAGCAGGCTAGTAAAAGCTTCTTTAGGTATGTGAAGAGGAAAAATTAGTTAAGACCAAAGTTGGACCCTTGAAGACCGAAAAAGGTGAATTTATTATGGGGAACAAGGAAATGGCAGATGAGTTGAACAGGTACTTCGGACCCATCTTCACTAAGGAGGACACAAACAATCTTGCTGATATGGTAGTGGCCAGAGGATCTGGGGTGACAGACATACTGAAGGAAATCCACCTTAGGCAGGAAATGATGTTGGGTAGACTGATGGGACTGAAGGCTGATAAATCCCCAGGGCCTGATGGTCTGCATCCCAGGGTACTTAAGGAATTGGCTCTAGAAATCATGGATGCATTGATAATAATTTTCCAATATTCTATAGACTCAGGATCAGTTCCTGTGGATTGAAGGATAGCTAATGTTATCCCACATTTTAAGAAAGGCGGGAGAGAGAAAACAGGGAATTATGGACCAGTTAGCCTGACATCGGTGGTGGGGAAGATGCTGGAGTCAATTATAAAAGATGAGATAGCCGAACATTTGGATAGCAGTAACAGGATCGGTCCGAGTCAGCATGGAGTTACGAAGGGGAAATAAGCTTGACTAATCTTCTGGAATATTTTGAAGATGTAACTAAGAAAAAGGAGAAGGGAGAGCCAGTGGATGTAGTGTACCTGGACTTTCAGAAAGCATTTGATAAGGTCCCACATAGGAGATTAGTGGGCAAAATTAGGGCACATGGTATTGGGGATAGAATGCTGACATGGATAGAGAAGTGGTTGGCATAAAGGAAACAAAGAGTAGGGATTAACGGGTCCCTTTCAGAATGGCAGGCAGTGACTAGTGGGGTACTGCAAGGCTCGGTGCTGGGACCGCAATTTACAATATACATCAATGATTTAGATGAAGGGATTCTAAGTAACATTAGCAAATTTGCAGATGACACAAAGCTGGGTGGCAGTGTGAACTGTGAGGAGGATGCTATGAGAATGCAGGGTGACTTGGACAGGTTGGGGGAGTGGGCAGATGCATGGCAGATGAAGTTTAATGTGGATAAATGTGAGGTTATGTAAATGTAAAGCTATGCCCTCCAGTGCTTTTTTATATATGGGGGAAAAAGCTTCTTACTCTGTATCCTGTCTTTGACCTGAAACATTTACTTCTTTTCAATTTCAACAGATGTTCCCAACATGCCTGATGTCCCCAGTATTTTCTGTTTTTATTTCAGATTTCCATCATCTGCATTGTTCGTTTACATACATGAGATAAGGGAAGCCAGACTACCTCAAAGGGAGAGGGATTATTAAATTTAATTGGTCTTTCCATGCTCAACTTCCTTATACAATTTGTTCAGATATCCATGGAATCAGCACACAAAGAGTTAATGTCACCAAGTCCATCACAGGGATAGAATCCAGCACCATTTCCATAATGTATCAGCTGCCATTTCATTGGCATTGTACGACACTACCAGAAGGACACTAGATCA
The DNA here is from genome assembly GCA_963514005.1 of Raja brachyura. The sequence continues at coordinate 22,531,731 of OY740785.1, read as the reverse complement.
AAAACACATTTACAAAGGTGGTAAATTTGTTTAACCTGGACTAAAGTGACATAATCTGTCTGGAAATTATTCTTGATGTTCTGGCAGGTGTTTCTTATACGTGGCACCTTTTTTTTCATTATTAAAATCCCAAATGACCTCAATAACAGTGCAATGCAAAACTTGTCCCCGCTCTGTGTTTCAACCTTGGTTGTCTGAGCAATTACACAAAGAAAAGTCTGGCTCTATAAACACATCTACCTTGAATACGTGTTTTATATAGGACCAACTCTCCAGACTCACTTCTTTCACAGTACCGCAAATTGCCTTTGACTTTGCAAGGTTTAAGTCACAGCAGCTCGTAGTTTCCTAGTCTCTGCCACTTCTCACAGTTTACCTCTCACTTACATCAGGGAGTTATTGAAAGTCACAACATTTTTGCAGTCTTCGTTACTTTGGGGATTATAGTATTCTGGAGGATTTTTCTACTTTGGAACTGCAGGCATTTGTAGTCAAACGGTACAATAGTCAACAAGGGAAAATGAGCTGGTGTAACACAGCGGAACATGCAGCATCTTTGGATAGAAGTAATGGGTGATGTTGCCTGTAGCTGGTACCCCCTAATGTAGGCATTATTCTGGCTGATCTATCTCTTCCTCCTAACCCCATTCTCCTGCCTCCTCCCCGAAACCCGTGACACCTGTACTAATCGCAAATCTATCAGTCTCGGCCTTAAACATATCCACTTACTTGGCCTCCACAGCCCTCTGTGGCAAAGAATTCCACAGATTCACCACCGTCTGAATTTAATCTAGAGATGCTGCCTGACCCGCTGAGTTACTCCGTCATTTTGTGTCTATATTTGGTATGAACCAGCATCTGCAGTTCCTTCCTACACAGCGAAAATTGGCTGTTGGGTTGCCTTGAAGGTTATTGGTTATCTTATATTATAACATAGAGCAAAGTTCCTGTCTTCTTATTCCTAACTCAATCTCATTTGGGTACTGTACCTGAATAATTTTTTGAACAACATTGCATTAAACCACATTCTTGCACCATTCTGTTGCTTGCACTCACCCTTGTGTTTATTGTGGTGTTGATCATCACTGTGTGAATACTGTTACACTGTGATTTTCATGTGAACAAGAAATTTCATTGCAGCCTGGTGTATCTGACAAAATGTGAATCCCATTCTCCTCACTGCCTTCAGCTGCACCAACCCCACTCTCTCCATCATCCTAGATTCTTGAACGAAACAAGATTCACACTTGCCATCTATTCTCCCCACTCAATAAGCCACATTGTTTGATGTAATATTTCAAATATTGCCAAACACAACAAACTTTGATTAACAATCTTTCATCTTCCCCTGAATTAAAATAATACTTGATATTTTTCATGAGATTATTTAATTTCAGCTGAGACATTATTTTTAGACTGAAAAGGGAAATAATTGTGCAGTCAGTGATCTGGATATGATGTGATCTAGCACCGTTCCTGCCCTCCCTTTTCCACTGGGACAAAGTACAGAGGGAGTGAGGATGTGGAGACTCTGAGCAAACTGAGTCCATGTATGTTGGAGATAGACACAGCAGGTACAGAACCTTTTCATCCTTTTAGTTTTCCTCTCCCCTGACACTCAATCTGAAGGAGGGTCTCAACTTGAAACGTCACCCATTCCTTCTCTCCGGAGATGCTGCCTGTCTAGATGAGTTACTCCAGCATTTATTGTCGATCTTTGGTCTAAACCAGCATCCTTTCCACAACCAAGGATCCTGGAATTTGGAATCATTGACCCTTGGAGTGCCTAATCTGAGGACACCGATAGTGTTCTGTGAGAGAGGACGAGTTGTAACATATGGAGCAACCCACCACTGGTATTACATCACTGGGAATTTTGCAGCTGATGGAGCAAGGTGGATTCATGTAGAAAAATCTGAGACTTCCCTGGCAACCTCCTGTGAAGAGTGCTTGGTAACTTCAGGCTTCAGTACCTCCTGCCCAACTCATCAGTGAAAAGGACCTGCCCCAGATGGCGAGGAACTTGATGATTGATGTCACCTTCCTGAGGCAACACTTCATGCGGGTGCTTTTCTTGGTGGATATGGCTGTGCGCATGATGGGCTGTGATGAGACCACCGCTCTCTGCAGCCTAATGCCCCTCTGTATTTTACATTCCATGACTGAAGGGAAAACTTAAAGATTTTTGGCGTTTGAACATGCCAATTATGTTAGGCCTCTGATGCAAGAGTGTGACATAATCTGTGAGGAGTGGTTTAGTTTAGTTTCTTATTATTGTCACGTAGACTACCAAGATCCAATTCAAAGCTTTTTTGGTGTGTGCTATCCAGTCAGCAAAAGACTATACATCATCAAAATCAAGCCGTCCACAGAGTACAGAAAGTTACAGAGCAGGTTTTGTATGTGAGGTGTTCAGTGGTGATTTGGGATATCAATGCTGGAACATCAGGTGCAAAGGGGAACCTGCCAGAACATCGAGACTAATTTCCAGACAGGTGATATCACTCTGTTCTAGGTTATGCAAATTTCACACATTTATAAAGATGTTTATTGATCCAGTGCCCTTCATGTGAGATGGTACAATGCCAACTAGTGAAGAGCTGATATGGAAATGCTGCCTGGTTCTATCCCTGTGATGGTCTTGGTGGAATTAACTATCTGGCTGCTGATTCCATGGATGTCTGAACAATTGTACCAGGTATTTGTGCAAGAATTGACCCATTATTTCCAACAACCCCACTCTTCACTGTGTTTTCCAGTATACAGTGGCTTGCAAATGTTTTCATACCCGTTGAACTTTTCCACATTTTGTCACGTTACAACCACAAACGTAAATGTATTTTATTGGGATTTTATGTGACAGACCAACACAAAGTGGTGCATAATTGTGAAGTGGAAGGAAATGATACATGGTTTCCAAATTTTATTACAAATAAAAAACTGAAAAGTGTGGCGTGCAAAAGTATTCTGCCCCCCTGAGTCAATACTTTGTAGAACCACCTTTTGCTGCAATTACAGCTGCAAGTCTTTTGGGGTATGTCTCTACCAGCTTTGCACATCTAGTGACTGAAATTTTTGCCCATTCATCTTTGCAAAATAGCTCAAGCGCAGTCAGATTGGATGGAGAGCGTCTGTGAACAACAATTTTCAAGTCTTGCCAGAGATTCTCACTTGGATTTAGGTCTGGACATTGACTGGGCCATTCTAACACATGAATATGCTTTGATCTAAACCATTCCATTGTAGCTATGGCTGTATGTTTAGGGTCGTTGTCCTGCTTTAAGGTGAACCTCCGCCCCAGTCTCAAGTCTTTTGCAGACTCTGTCAGGTTTTCTTCAAAGATTGCCCTGTATTTGGCTCCATCCATCTTCCCATCAACTCTGACCAGCTTCCCTGTCCCCGCTGAAGAAAAGCATCCCCACAGCATGATGCTGCCACCACCATGTTTCACAGTGGGGATGGTGTGTTCAGGGTGATGTGCAGTGTTAGTTTTCAGCCACACATAGCGTTTTGCATTTAGGCCAAAAACTTCAATTTTGGTCTCATCAGACCAGAGCACATTCCTCCACATGTTTGCTGTGTCTCCCACATGGCTTGTGGCAAACTGCAAACGGGACTTCTTATGGCTTTGTTTCAACAATGGCTTTCTTCTTGCCACTCTTCCATAAACGCCCAATTTGTGGAGTGGCCCGATTTGTTGATTTTGTGGACTAATAGTTGTCTTGTGGACAGATTCTGCCACCTGAGCTGTGGATCTCTGCAGCTCCTCCAGAGTTATCATGGGCCTCTTGGCTGCTTCTCTGATCAATGCTCTCCTTACCCGGCCTGTCAGTTTAGGTGGACGGCCATGTCTTGGTAGATTTGCAGTGATGCCATACTCTTTCCATTTTTGAATGATGGATTGAACAGTGCCCCGTGAGATGTTCAAAGCTTGGAATATTCTTTTATAACCTAACCCTGCTTTAAACTTCTCCACAACCTTATCCCTGACCTGTCTGGTATGTTCCTTGGGCTTCATGATGCTGTTTGTTCACTAATGTTCTCTAACAAACCTCTGAGGCCTTCACAGAACAGCTGTATTTATACTGAGATTAGATTACACACAAGTGGACTCTATTTACTAGTTAGGTGACTTCTGAAGGCACTTGGTTGCACTGGATTTTATTTAGGGGTATCAGAGTAAAGGGGGCTGAATGCTTTTGCACTCCACACTTTTCAGTTTTTTATTTGTAAAAAAATTTGAAAACCATGTATCATTTTTCTTCCACTTCACAATTATGCACCACTTTGTGTTGGTCTATCTCATAAAATCCATTTACGTTTGTGGTTGTAACGTGACAAAATGTGGAAAAGTTCAAAGGGTATGAAAACTTCTGCAAGCCACTGCACCTGGACATTGTTTTTCTCACGATTGAAAAATAAGAAAAGTGCAAGTGAGTAAAGTTAGTTTTATGTTTCCTTATTTGTGTTGCATGTGCCTAAGAGCAGGTCTGTGGGGCTGACCCAGCTGGTCAGGCTGGGGTAATGAAGAGAGAGAAACTGAAACAATATCACAGATGGATGACCGAGGGCAGAAATGTCCACACTGATACAGAGAGAGTGAGTGAGGTATGAGCTACCTGAAGTTAGGGAAGTCAATGTAGTCTGGACATCCCCGTACACTCACCACTGTGCAGCCAGTTTCTGCTCTAACTCCATCTACAAGTCTTCAGGTGGCATTACTGTGGTGGGCAGGATTATGAACAATAATGAGATGGAGATCTACAGGAAAAATAGACCGAGGGCTCAATAGTATAGTGTCAGGACAACGACCTATCCCTCAACATCAGCAGGATGAAGGAGTGGGTTGGGGAACAGCTCCGCACAAGACCACAAGAAATTACAGAGAGTGTAGATGCATTTATCTATTCAGCCCTCTAGGCCTCGCGTAGACAGAGGCACTCCAGAAGGGTACGAGGTCTGGAGCGCTCTTCCTGAAGATCGACGCTGAGCCTCGTGATCACGGCCTTTTATATGCCCCCTGAACTTGAGAGCCGAACCACACGGGGGTTGATTCTTAATCACCCAATTACAAATATCGATTAACCCCATACATAACTGGCATTTCCCTAACCCAGTTCAATACATTGTATTCACAATGGACTTCGAGATGAAGTCAACTTGAAAACATTTACCCTGATTAACAGAAAACCTATCAAGGCTCAACACCCCATCCAATCAACACTTAGCAGAGTCAGACTCTGCAAAATTATTTACAAACTATTTACAAGGCATATGCCCAGTTTGCAGCCATCCAATCCATTCTATGCATTTAGTACCAGATTGATTGGGTTTGCAAGGCATCCCATTCTTTGCTTGCAAATTGTATCTAAGTTCCAGACTTCATGGCACATCTCACAGCCTGTTCCAGCTCTGCAGGGAGCAATTCCAATCTGACCAAATCTCCCAGCAAACCTGAAACTCAACCACTTTTTGAAGACCTGGCTGGTCCAATTTAGCCAGGATTAACATAGCCCACTGACCAGATTTACCACTATTGACTTCATCTCCACTTCACACTGCCTATGAAAAAGATCCAACAAAGTCAAAGACTCACCCCGTTCATTCCTTCTTCCTTTACTTGTTCACAAAGTAAAAACCAGCTTCCCGCACTTTTATCATGTAAAGTAGGTAATATTAGATGAGCTGACAGTGATCATTTCTGCAAACGGCATCAGGAAGGTCTGATATTGGAAAACAATGGATTTTCCTTTTTCACATTATGCTCAGCTTCAAATTCCGAAGTGTGTCTCTGACAACCTACTCCATCTGAGTTGGTGATTTAGACTGAACCGTAGATGGGGAGGTCCAGATCTCAGACTTGGATGCTGGTGGATTGGTAACACCAGTCCCCCATCACTCACAAACCCATAACCATCCTCCCTGCTGACTCCACCTTCCCCAGACCTCGCTGTCCAGCAACAGTTATCACCCGACCATTTATTTCTTGCCCACAGACAAAAATTCTGGGACTGCTACGAGCACAGAACCACATTGTGAAGGCTTATTTGGATGACATTATATTAATTGGGGACACAAAGGAATCAGCAATAGCATCTGTTTCAGCTACCAAACTCATGTATGAGAGGCTGGGATTCGTAATCCATCCAGTTAAGTCACAATTTACTCCAATCAGGGTAATTGATTACCTAGGGTTTACAATCAACTCAATTCAAATGTCAGTGACTCTGCCAGGTGGCAAGCAATCTGACTTGAAGGAAGCCTGCAATAAGCTAACCAGCAGCCATCAATCAGACAAGAAGCAAGCATAATTGGCAAGCTTGTGGCAGCCTTTCCAGCTGTACGCTTCGGACCTTTGCACTACCAAAATTTACAACGTGCAAAGGAACGGGCCCTCAAATCTCACGCAGGCCAATCCGGGGAACATATGCACTTACCACCAGATGCCATTACGGAATTACACAGGTGGGCTACCAATAAACATCACTGTTCTAAGAAAATTCAAATTGACACACCATCGGCAATAATACAAACCGATGCGAGTGGCCTGGGCTGGGGGGGGGGCAACAGACACCAGCTCCAGCTGCGGGGGCAGATGGAATGTGCAGTAATCCTTAATCCTACAGCAATATGGCATCAACTACTTAGAGTTGTTGGGAGCACTCTATGGCTTAAAGGCTTATTGCAGCAGTATGCATCATGTGCATGTTCAACTACAGATTGACAACACCACGGCAGTGGCGTATGTCAATCACATGGGTGGAATAAAATCTGTATCATGTGATAAATTGGCAAACCTCCTTTGGCATTGGTATATTGCAAGGAACATTTGGGTCACGGCTATCTACCTGCCAGGTAGATATAATGTGGTGGCAGACACTGGATCACGGAAATTCAATGATAACACGGAATGGATGTTGAATCATGTCGTGTTCACCGACATTGTTGCCCGATATGGCACGCCGGATATTGACTTGTTTGCCTCCAGGTTGAATCACCAAGTTACCCAAATATGTCTCATGGGAGCCAGACCCAGGGGCAGTAGCAGTCGATGCGTTCACACTGCATTGGGGAGGAATATACCGACACATGGGATGTTAGCGTGGTGCTAACACTACTCCGTCAGTGGGCCCCAGCCACAACACTATCCTTACACAAGCTCACCCTCAAGGTGGTCATGCTAATGGCGCTCATTACGGCGCGACGAGTCCAGACTCTGCACAAACAGCAACTCGACAACATGCACACCACTGCCAACACCATAACTTTTGTCATTTATGATTTAGTTAAACAGAGCAGGGCCAAGGTGCGAGGGCCCAGGCTTGAGTTCTTGGCATACCCCGAAGATCCACGAAAATGCCCTTTAGATCTGAGTAGGGCAGCATTCACTCATGTATTGATATGGGAAAGAATGCTTCTTCAAGATCAATTGAGGCCCTAAATCCTCTGTAATCAGCTAATTTGCTGAATTACAATTATCCATCTTAAACTGGTTACACCAAGCACATGATCAGACTGGCCAAATCCTAGACTGATTTGGCATCCTCCACTTCCTTCAACCTTGAGAAAATATTAGAAATATACCCCTCTTGTACTTGGGCAGACTGCTCATCCTTTGTGAGATGTCTCTGTTTCAACTTGGATAGCAGTAGTTTCCTCTTTTAACCATATGTACTGAAATCTTGGCTTCTCTACCGCGGAGGAATTAATCAGCCAGAAACTGAATCTTGTTACCGTTTATGATTTGTAAAATGGAAAATTTGGAGGTTATCTGTCCCCACCGTTTGTCAAACCGTCTCACCTATCTCTGACATGAATATCAACAGCACCTCTCATGCGACTGATGAATAACATTTGCATACCTCAATCGCCTCAACCTCATCGTCGCATTGCTGTCCGTGACGAGGCAGACGGTGACTGTAGATATGATCAAGGCAGTTTCTGAGAAAGCACTTGCTATAAAACCACCTAGGCTGCCAATAAAATAATAGACAAAAGGTGATTATCACCCCCGCCACCACGATCCAGCAATCGCTGAGACTGATACCACCAAAAATGGCCTCAGACAGATGACTAATAGTCAACTGATCTTAGACTTTGCTCTGTCCCCTTGCTCAGGTATCATGGCCAGCTGGGGACGATACTGAATATGTCGAGAGCGCTGCATTCATGTTGAGCGCTGAAACCTGTGAATAAAAAGCCCTCTGGCTTGGTTAATTGTGAGGGCCTGGTGCTCCAACCAGCCTCAATGTAGCAGTATCTGCCACTCAATTGGTAGAGATGATATGTATGCAGGTAAATGGGAGTCTTACCCCAAAGGGTGTATTTACCACACCCACCGCAGCCTTGAAATTCTCTTGCGAGTCTTAACTTGCTAGCCCAAGTCTTCTCCAAAAATGTACTAGCAGACTGCACATGCTAAGCTAGCACAAAATTAGCATAAATTGGGTTGACCTCAGGCCTATACCCTCCTAACACAATTGAGTTTAGGCTGCGCTTTACACAAAAGTGCTAAGGCGGCTACTGAAATTCAGACAGCTGAATTCCCTCTACTCACCTTGCAAAGCCGAATCCTTCCCTGAGAATCTCTGACTTTCTGGGGGTTAAAGCCTTTTGACTTTGATTTGCCCTTCATATTGCCTCAACTGGTGGCATAACCGATGAACCTCCAGTGTCTGGCAGAATCAGAACATACATAATATCCAGCAGTGTTCTGCATGATCTTTTCAATCGACTGAAGAAAAGTCAAATAACCAATGCTACTTGCCAGTTTTATCTCTAACAATTCTCCTATCCCCAAAGGGATGGCAAATTTAGTCACAAGTGCCAGCAGATCCCTTACGGCGCTTTTGCTTTTATTATTATTTATATATTAAATATATATATAGATTTGTTTTTTTAACTTTTTACAACCTGAACCTGCAAGTCAGGTAAAAAATGCTACAAGCCCGATCGGCATTTTGCTAGTTAGTTACCTATCCCCCAGAGGATGGCAAATGATGTTCCAGCAAGCTGGCAACTCTTTAGCCGATATGAAAAAATAAACATGTGTTGAGGAAATCCCCAAACTACCTCACACTACTGGGCAGCCTGATAACCTCAATCATAGATGTTGAGGCAGTGCTTCCTTGGCCAATGTGATCTAATGGACAGCCAGTTTCAAGTTTGTCTACCCTGAACCTGGACAGACAAGCTGTTCCTTCTTGGAACTTTCAGAGCTTGCTGTGTATCAGCAAGTTTCAGCATCAACGTGCTCTTCTCCAGACGCAGTGAAGGGTACTAGACAGACTATGCTGCCAATATTTCCAAACCCTGGTCGACAGGCTGCTCCATTTCAGAGCTTTTACGGCGGTTAGAAAGGAGACCTTACCTGCCAGTGTGTCCGAGCCCAGGTCGACCTTCTTGTTGGAGTTTCAGCGAAGTTCCTTTTCAGGCTGTATCTGACCAACTTTTCAGCCCCACGCTTCCCAAACAGCTCTCTTTCAGAGTTTTAAATGCCATCGCTGTGCAAAGCGCGATTGCCAGCATCTCTGAGCCCGTTGGGACAGACCGCTCCTTCGGCCTTCTGCCTCTTCGGAGTCTTGCTGGAGCTTACCATGCAGATCGCGCTGCCAGTTACTCCTAGCCTGGTTTGACAGGCCGCTCCTTCGCCCCCTTCTGCTCCTTCGGAGCCTTAGCGGAGCTCACTGAACAGGCCACGCCTGCCTGTACTCCTTGCCTGATTCCACAGGCTGCTCCTGCGGGCCTTCTGCCTCTTTGGAGCCTTGCTGGAGTTTACTGTGCACATCGCGTTGCCAGTATCTCCCAGCCTGGATCGATAGGCTGCTCCTTTGGGCTAGCTGCTCCTTCAGAGCATTAGCAGAGCTCACTGGACAGGTCGCGCTTGCCAGTACTGCAAGCCTGGTTCGACATGCTGCTCTTGCGGAACCAGCGAGTGACTCTCGATTGTTCCTTTCCGGAGCTTCAACGGAGGTAGCTGCATGGGCCGCGCCCTGTTTGCGTTGCTCCGTTTGCTCCCTATCGGAGCCTCCACAGAGGTAGCTGTATGGGCAGCGCTCGTCAGCTTCTCCGCATTCAGCCGCCTGAATTCAGCCATTCAATGCTCTCATTTATAAAGGCCAGCACACCAAAAGCTTTCTTTATCACCCTATCTACATGCAATTCCACCTTCAGGGAACTATGCACAGTTATTCCTAGATCCCATTGTTCCACAGCATTCCTCAATTCCCTACCATTTACCATGTATGTCCTATTTTGATTAATCCTGCCAAGATGTAGCACCTCACCCTTATCAGCATTAAACTCCATCTGGCATCTTTCAGCCCACTCTTCCAAATGGCCCAAATCTCTCTGTAGACTTTGAAAATCTACTTCATTATCCACAGCACCATCTATCTTAGTATTATCTGCAACTTACTTATCCAATTTTCCACCCCATCATCTAGATCATTGATGTACATGACAAACAACAATGGACCCAACACGGATCCCTGAGGCACGCCACTGATCACCGGCTTCCAACCAGACAAAGAGCCATCCACCATTACTCTCTGGCATCTCCCATTCAGCCACTGTTGAATCCATCTTGCTACTCCGCCATTAACACCCAAAGATTGAACCTTCTTAACCAACCTTCCATGGGGAACCTTGTCAAAGGCCTTACTGAAATCCATATAGACAACATCCACTGCTTTACCCTCATCAATTTCCCTAGTAACCTCTTCACAAAATTCAAGAAGGTTTGTCAAACATGACCTTCCAGGCACAAATCCATGTTGACTGTTCTTGATCAGACCCTGTTAATCCAGATGCTTATATATATTATCTCTTCACCATCTGGGCCACACATTCTTCTCATGTTTAAAATCAGGCAGGTGGTACATTAGCCTAAAGATCACAGCATTAGATTCAGGAACGTTTCTCTGTGTTACAATATAATGCAGATTATGTCCAATAATGTCAAGACAACCAAACAGCCAATTTTCCCTGTGTAGGAAGGAACTGCAGATGCTGGTTCACATCAAATATAGACACAATATAACGGAGTAACTCAACGGGTCAGGCAGCATCTCAAGATTAAATTCAGAGGGTGGTGAATCTGTGGAATTCTTTGCTGCAGAAGGCTGTGGAGTTGAAGTCAGTGGATATATTTAAGGCAGAGATATATTAATTTGTGATTAGTACAGGTGGCAGAGGTTATGGGGAGGAGGCAGGCGAATGGGGTTAGGAGGGAGAGATAAATCAGCCATAATGATACCTACATTGGGGGTACTAGCTGCAGGAAACATTACCCATTCCTTCTATCCAGAGATGCTGCCTGTTCCGCTGCATTACTCCAGCTCATTTTCACTTGTTGACTATAAATGCCTGCAGTTCCAATGCAGAATAAACCTCCAGAATTCTACAATCCTCGAAGTCACAATGGCTGCAAAATGTTGTGACTTTCAATAACTCCCTGATGTCAGAGTGAGAGGTAAACTGTGAGAAGTTGCAGAGACTAGGAAACTACGAGCGACTGTGACTTAAAACTCATGGACAAAGCCAAGGGTTAGGGTTAGGGTCATTGAAAACTTGCAAAGTCAAAGGGCACTTTGCGGTATGGTTAAAGAAGTGAGTCTGGAAAGTTGGTCCTATATAAAACACGTATTCAAGGTAGATGTGTTTATAGAGCAAGACTTTTCTATGTCTCATTGCTCAGACAACCAAGGTTGAAACACACAGAGACAAGTTTTGCATTGCACTGTTATTGAGGTCATTTGGGATTTTAATACTGGAAAATAGGTGCCACGTATTACAAACATCTGCCCGAACATCAAGACTAATTTCCAGACAGAGCACGTCACTTTAATAGTAAGATTAAACGAGAACTTACCAGTTTGAAGTTTGATCTTTATTTTATGAGGAGTTACGATGAGGGATTACGTGAAGACTCCGCCAGCACGCATGCGCGACATTCTTCAAAGCAGTGGTGTGAAATCACAGAACAAACAGTCACAATGACTAATATAGTAAGATAAAAAAGAGAACTTCCATACCAGGTGATCTTTATAATAGAGGGTTGGGAACGGAGGGCACGTAATCCCTCATCGTAACTCCTCATAAAATAAAGATCAAACTTCAAACTGGTAAGTTCTCGTTTAATCTTACTATTTTACTTTGGAGTCACGTGAGTGACTACGTGAAGATTTCAAAGCTCTGTGATTTCATGCCCTGGAAGCTCCATGCTCACACACCGCTAAAGTTGGGATAAGAGGATGAACGTAATTCAGACAAGACACTGGCTGAAAAACAAAAACAGGTATTTATTCATACCAAACAATATAGTCCCAAAAGGGTACTATCTGGCAGTACTTAAAATCCTCCCTGCAAAAGTATCAGGGGAGGTCACGGGTTTAAAGTAAAAGCGGTGGAAGGTCTTTTCGTTCCTCCAACCCGCTGTGGCCAGGATGTGATCCAAAGGTACTTCCATCCTTCTAGCCGCCGAGGTGGATGCTGCCCTGGTGGAGTGAGATTTATAAATGTTAGTATCCACCCCCGCCGCATCCAATACCACCCTTAACCATCTGGAAATGGTTTGCACCGTGACTCTATGATGGGGTTTCTTGTGACTGATGAGCAATGCTGTCTCCGTGCCCCTTAGATTTTTAGTAACTGAGATGTATCGTGAGATTAATGTAACGATACAAAGGCGAGAATCTGTTGGGTAAGCCAGAAACTATAATGTATGACCAGACACTCCGGGACGATCTTGTTTCAATAGTCCCTGCACATAAAAAGTGACTTTATCACTGGTGGAGGTCATTGCATCCAGATTGAGTTTGTGCAGGGACTGGACCCGTTGTGCCGTGATAAGTGCCATAATCATGAGCATTTTGTACGTGAGTTTTGCCAAAGGGAGTCCCGTGATAGGCGTCCATCCTCGTAGCATAGTCAAAACTGTGCTGATATCCCAAGTATGGCTGTATCTAGGCCTGGGGGGATTGGAATTGAATATTCCCCTCATAAATTTGGACACTAGGGGATGTGATCCAATGCCCAATTGGTCACTTCCCTGGCCCAGGTAGGATGATAGGGCACTCCTGGCACAGTTGATGGCACTGTAACTCAAACCCTCATCGAAATGAAGGGTAGCCAAAAATTCCAGCACTTCCGTAATAGTGGCGGTTTCATAAGTGGTGTTGGCTGAGACGCAGAATCCTTCCCATTTTCTGATGTAGGTCAGATACTGCTTCCTTGTGGACTCTCTGCAGGCTGCTGTGATGGTGTCAATGGTCCTGTTGGAGAGTCCGTATCCGTGAAGTGGCCGTTTTAAAATCTGCAAATTAATAGTTCCATGCGATCATGACATGGGTGATGTTCCCCTGTAACAGGGTGAATGAGCAGACTTGGTCTTTTGTTCACCCTGATGCAGGGTTCTGTGGCCATCTTCCGTACCATAGGGAACCATGGTTGGGTAGGCCAGTCGGGCACCACCAAAATTCCCGATGCGGAGTCTTGCTTAATTTTCTGCAAGACCCGACTGATGAGGCAGAAAGGGGGAAATGCATAGCAAAATAGATCTCCCCAATGTAGCGAGAATGCATCCATCGCTACTGCCCCCGGGTCTGGTTCCCAAGCAACATATGTTGGTAGTTGGTGATTAAGCCTGGACGCGAAAAGGTCGATATCTGGTGTTCCATACCGTTCTACAATATCTGTAAACACACTCCGATCCAACATCCATTCTATGTTGTCGTTGAATTTACGTGATCTGGTGTCTGCCACTGTGTTTAGCTTCCCTGGAAGGTAAGTAGCTGATATCCAGATTTCTCTTTGCAGACACCAGTGCCAGATATTGTTTGCCAATTCATCACATGATATCGACTTAATACCGCCCATGTGGTTAATATAGGCTACCACCGTGGTGTTGTCAATTTGTATCCTTATATGGACTTTGTGCATATTAGTGCAGTATGCTTTAAGGCCGTGAAATGCTGCCAGCATTTCCGAATAGTTAATCCCCAAATTTTTGAAATGGGTTAACTCCTGTGCACTCCATCTACCTCCACAACTAGAGGTAGTGTTAGTAGCTCCCCACCCTTTGGCACTGGCATCTGTTTGTAAGGTGACCGAGGGATTGATGATAGTGATTGGTTTAGAGCAGTTTTGGGCATTGCCCATCCACCAATATAATTCGGCTTTTGCCTTCTCCGGTATTGTCATGGGCCTATCAAAATGGCCAGCATGATTTTTGAGCGCTGTAATTTTTGCTCTTTGTAAGTTTTGGTAATGTAAAGGCCCAAATTGTGCTCCAGGGAATGCAGCTACTATCTTTCCAATCACCCTGGCCACCTGTCGAATGGATGGATCCTTAGTGCCAAAGAGGCTCCTGCAAGCCTCTATCAGGTCCTCCACCTTGCTTGGTGGCAACGTGATAGACATTTGCCCAGAGTCAATGATGAACCCCAAGTACTTCATGGTAGTAGAGGGTTCCAATATAGATTTATCTGGATGTATAATGAAACCCAGCTTCTGAAAAAGCTGTTTAGTGGCTGTTACCGCCAAAGTGGCCGTTTCCAAATTTTCCCCCACAATGAGGATGTCGTCTAGATAAGCCATAACAGTATGGTTCTGTTTCCTTAAACAGGCCAAAGCTGGTTTCAATATCTTGGTAAACAATCTGGGTGCTGATGATAACCCATTGGGCAAGGCTTTGTATTGCCATAATTGTCCCATCCAGATACATTTTAAGTATTTCCTATGATCCTTGTGTATGGGTACTGAATAATATGCATCCTTGAGATCAATGCATGCCATGTAGTACCCATGACCTATTAACTGTATAGCAGTGTCGAAGGTGTCCATTTTGAAATGAATATACTGGACAGAAGTATTCAGTTCAGTTAAGTCAATAATGATGCGGCAACCGCCGTCTTTTTTATTTTTGGTGAATATATTGGACACGAACTCCCGGGGTTCTTTGGTGGCTTTCTCCACTACTCCTTTCTCTATTAACCTAAGAAGCTCAGCATGTCCTGCTGCCTTCTCTTGTTGAGAAAGGATACATTTCCGGCTAGGGACATGCTGAACCGGAGTAGGGAGTTCGTGAATAAATTCAATTTCGTAGCCCTGAATACTCCTGAGTATATAAGGATCAGAGGTAACAGTGAGCCAATTCTCGTAGAACAAGTGCAACCTGCCCCCCACATACAGTGAATTTAGACAAGATGTGTTTCTGGGGACTCCAGACCCACCTACCTCCATGGTTACTGCCGGTGTTGAGGTCTCTGCCCTTGCTTCCTTGGCTGGTTGGGGGTGTTCTGGGAGTGGCGCATCTTCCAAGAAGGCCGGCCTGGGCCATGGCCTAAAAAAGACCTTTGTGCAGGATTGCCGGCCTTCGAGCTTTCACCACCTGCAGACCTGGAATGGTAACTCTGCCTGGTGGATGTGTAGGGGTGCTGTCTTTGCGGGTAGTGGGGTTTAGGGAAGCCAGGTATCTTTATAAGGCCCAAAGCCTTTGCCTCCTCATCCAGGTCTTTAACCTGCTTAGGGAGATCTTCCCCGAACAGCAGGCTAGGAGGCTGAGTCTTCCCAGGCTTACACAACCCCGCAAACTTGGGGTTAAGCGCCGGCTTTATGATGCTTTTTGTAAAGTTGTTAATCTCGTACTGAGTGCTACACAGCAGAGCCAATGCATCTTGTAATTCCTCCGGCATATCCACACCCACTGCAGTTCTTGCCACTGCCGTAATTCCCGCGGTTAGGAGCTTCAGGATCCTCTGAAGTTTTATCTCCTGTCCTCTGCTCGATGGGCTCATATTCCCCCATATAGGGTTGTTTACTGCAGGGACATTCAATGAACTGCAGTTTGCTGGTGCCATGTATTTATCTGCCGTAGCATTTATGGCGTGTTCCTGCAGCTGGTTTGTTCCCATATAGTTAATACTGGCAGCCAGTTTGGGGTGGATGGGTAAGCCCTTCTGTTCGGGCATGGCATGCTTGTTCACCACATCCATATAGCCTTCACACACCCCTGACACAGTCGGTGATTCAGCCAGCTCCCCTTCTTCTGGGTCAGCCCAGTTCTGACCCTCAATGCTCCCCTGTATAGAGGGGGAGACATTAGGCAGTCCCCGGTAGGAACCTGCCGTGGGCCTGCTAGTAGGCCTACTGTGATCCTGCCCCTGCATTAGCAGGTCACGTTGGAGCAGCTGCTCCATCATCCGCTCCATGCGGGCAAGACGACCTCCGTCGCTGTCCGCGAACGGGGTGTCCTCGGGGCCGGACTCCGCTGAGTCGGCCCCGGCCGACTTCCGGGTGGTTTTCCCGCCCGACCGTGGCGTACCAACGGTCCCAAAGGGCGAAAAGTCGGGAGCTGCAGGCAGAACCTTTAGCTCTGGAGAGGCGGCTCTCTGCTGGCTGCTATCCTTTGCAGCTGTTTTTGCCGCGGCTCTTTTTGATTTTCTTGCTTCCATCGCTGTCGTCGACTCACTCCACCGGTGAGACTTACCTGGCGCAAGCTATTTAACTTGCGCTGGAGGAGCCCCGCTCCTCCCGACCGTCGCTTCCGCATGCGTACGACGATATGTCGCGCATGCGTGCTGGCGGGGTCTTCACGTAGTCACTCACGTGACTCCGAAGTAAAATCCATGTTAAACAAATTTAACACCCTTGTGAAGATGTTTTTGATCCAGTGTTCTATTGGCAGGGTTGAACAATGCCAATTAAATGGCAGCTAATACATTATGGAAAGACTGATGGATTCTATCCCTGTGATGGAGTTGGTGACATGAATGGGCCTGTCCCACCAGTATGCGATTCCATGCGGCAAGCGCGACCAAACCGGCAGCAGCGGCCGCGCGGAGGTCGGGTGAGTGGCGCAACGCGGCGCAAAGTGAGGCGAACTTAGAGCGAAGTCTTAAAGGTAAGTTCGCCAGGACAGAGAGGGGCACACAGAGAGGGTCACGGAGGCACCTACAGATAGGTTCACGGAGGCACGACGTCGAGGCGGTGTGTAATGAATCGAGGCGACTGCAAGCCGACAAGCTGTTGCCGCGCGGAATTTTTGAACGCGGTCAGTTTTTCGGAGCCCCGCACGATGTCAGGATGAACTCCGCACAATTCCGCACGGCTCCGGCGATCAAAGTGGGACCGGCCCCGCGACGCCAGACGCCTCAAGCGACCACATTAGGTCGCGCTCATCGCATGGAGTTGCATGCTGGTGGGACAGGCCCTTAAGCCTCTGTGTGCTGATTCCATGGATGTCTGAACAATTGTATCAGGAAGTTGAGCATGGAAAGGCCAGTTATATTTAATAATCTCACTCTCTTTGAGGTATTCTGGCCTCTATTATCTAATGTATGAAAATGGGAAAAAAAAAATGGAAATTTGAAATAAAACAGAAAATACTGGGAACATCAGGGGAGTCAGGAACATCTGTTGAAAATTAAAAGAAATAAATGTTTCAGGTCACAGACCCTTATTAGGAATTGGGAAAGGGAGATAAAGAAGGTAGCTTTAAGTTGCAGACAAGGAGGAAGGAGGGATGGATGGGAAATGGGGGACATCAGTGGAATGAAGGGACCAGTGAAGAGGGTTCAGAGGGCCAGTTAGGCAGTGATTGTGAATAAGTCATGAGTCTCTGGAGAGTGACTTATCAACACCACCTCCAACCCTGCCTCTTGCAATGATGCCATCCCCTACTCAATTTGTCCATCTCTGCTGCATCTACTCCGGCATGAGGCTATGTCTCCCCTTTGCCCAACACCTCTGCAGTCCTGGTAGCCAATTACAGGAAGGATGTGGAGGCTTGGGAAAGTGTGTGGGGGAGGTTCACCAGAATGATGCCTGGATTAGGGGGTAGTTGCTACATGGAGCAATTGGACAGACTTGGATTGTTTTCGCTGGAATGTTGGAGGTTGTAGAGAGAGTGTATAAGATTATGAGAGGCACAGATAGGATACAGAGTGAGAAGCTTTTTCCCCATATAAAAAAATCAAATACTAGCGGGAATAGCTTTAAGATGACAAGAACAAAGTTTAAAAGAGATGTGCGGGGCATGTTTTTTACACAATGTGTGGTGAGTGCCTGGAGCGTGCTGACAGGGTTGATGGATGAGAATGATATGATAGTGGTATTCTAGACATTTTTGGATCAACTTACGGATATGCAGGGATTGGAAGCATATGGATTATTTGTAAGAGTTGATCTTAGCATCAGTTTCGGCAGCTTAGCTTTAAAACAACAAGTCCACATTTTCTCATTATAACCTAGGGCAAGGGGATAAAATGGGCAATATCTGATCCACACTCCCTCCAATGGAAATAAACAGGAACTGAGACTAGGGTAAAATGGATATGCTCTAGTTAATATTCCACTTAGGTCTATAATAGAGAGATTAAACGAGAAATTACCAGTTTGACGTTTGATCTTCATTTTATGAGAAGTTGCGATAAGAGATTACGTGAAGAAACCCGCTATGCATGTCAATCTTCAAAGTAGCTGTATGAACCCACAGAATAGTTGCTGAACCTAAGCTGTAGAGAGATTGAAGACTGGAATTACCGAATTATCTTTATGAGAATAGGGTTGGGAGTCGAGAGCACGTAATCCCTCATCGCAACGTCTCATAAAATAAAGATCAAACTTCAAACTGGTAAGTTCTTGTTTAATCTCTCTATTTTATTTCAAAGTCACGTGAGTGACTACGTGAAGATTTCAAAGCTCTGTGGTTTCATACTGTGACATAATCTTTGTTAGAAACACTAAAACAGATAAACAATTAATGGCAGGAAAACATGAGGTATTAATATCATGATGCTAACCTGGATACATGGCCATTGCTCTAAACTGGCCTGTAGTCCCAATAGACTGTTTAGTTAGAATAGTAAGATTGAACGAGAACTTACCAGTTCGAAGGTTGATCTTTATTTCATGAGGATTTGCATGAGGAATTTCATGAGGGATTTCGTGAAGAACCCGCCAGCACGCATGCGCGACGTTCTTCAAAGTAGCGGTGTGGAATCACAGAAACCAACAACAGAAATGACTTGGCATAGTAAGATTGAAGAGACTCTAATTACCAGTTGAGTATGATCGAGGGTTGGGAGCGGAGGGCACGAAATCCCTCACCGCAACTCCTCATGAAATAAAGATCAACCTTCGAACTGGTAAGTTCTCGTTCAATCTTACTATTTCATTTCGGAGTCACGTGACTCCATGTGACGGAGTCCATGCTGACACACCACTAGCAAGGATGGATATGAGTAAACAAGTTGCTGAAAACCAGGTTATACTGAAAAACAAAAGAATATTTATTAACAACACAGCAAAACCCCCGTAATCGGGGACATCCCCACGTTCTTGCCCTGCGTTCAGCACGGCCTCCGCGAACTGTAGGGGAGCAGCAACAGGCTTATTATAGAATCGCTGGAACACAGCTTCATTCGCCCATCCTGCTGTGGTGAGAATATGGTCCATGGGCACCTCCATGACCCTCGCCGCCGACGTTGATGCAGCCCTGGTGGAGTGAGACTTGAACACATTAGTGTCAATACCTGACTTACCCAAGACGATCCGGAGCCACCTGGATATCGTCTGGACTGTCACTCGATGGTGAGGTCTTTTGTGAGTGACAAGCAGGTATTGCTCCATTCCTCTAATGCTTCTCGTCACTTTGACATAGTAACGGATATGAGTGGCTAAACATAGCCGAGCATCTGCGGGGTATGCCAGGAACTTCAGCTGCAGCCCTGTGCACCCAGGTCTATGCTGCTTAAGTAGCTCATCAACAAAGAAGACTACGTCTCCAGGGGTAGACGTCATTCTGTCAATACGGAGTTTATGGAGCGTCTGCACCCGCTGTGCTGAAGTCAGCGCTAGTAACATCACCAGTTTCATGGTGAGTTTGTCCAGCTGTAACCCTTCCATGGGTGACCACGTCCTGAGCAGGGTTAGTACATCCCTGACATCCCAGGTGATGTTATACCGTGGTGTAGGCGGATTCATGTTGAATATTCCCCGCATAAGTCTGGACACTAGCCTGTTGGATCCTACCTCAATCTTGAGGTAGAATGACAGCGCACTCCTGGCGCTGTTGATGGCACTGTAACTTAAGTGTTCATCGTGGTGCAACCCCGCGAGGAATTCCAGGATGTCGGCTATGGAGACTTCGTCATAGGTGATGCGAGAGCGGCTGCAGTAGGCTTCCCATTTGGCGATGTGGGAGAGGTATCTTCGCCTGGTCGACTCTCGGCATGATGCCCCAATGGTGTTCATAGTTCGGGTGGAGAGGCCATACTGCAGCAATGGCCTGGTTAGAACCTGCAAGCCAGTAAATGTAAATAGCTATGGCAGGGATGTGGCTCCCCTGACACAGGGTAAGTAACCAATTGCGGGCAACCCTCTAAAGGGACCCAGGGTTGACTGATCATGTCAAAGACCACCGGATACCAAGGCTGCGTGGGCCAGTCGGGTATAATAAGAATGCCCCGAGCGGCATCCATCTTGATTTTTTGCAATACCCGACTGATGAGGCAAAACGGGGGGAATGCGTAGAAAAACCACTTCCCCCAGTCTAGCGAGAATGCATCCATCGCTAATGCCCCAGGATCTGGTTCCCATGAAACGTATGTTGGTACCTGATGGTTCAACCGTGACGCAAAAAGGTCGATATCCGGTTGACCAAATTTGGCTGCAATTTTGGCAAAAATTTGAGGATGCAACATCCATTCGATATTGTCATTAAACTTGCGTGACCTGGTGTCCGCCACAGTATTAAGCCTACCTGGCAAATAGGTAGCTGAAATCCAAATATCCCTATCAACACACCAGAGCCAAATTGTATTAGCCAATTTATCACATGAAATTGACCTGGTACCGCCCATATGGTTTAAATATGCCACCGCCGTGGTATTGTCTATTTGGATACGGACATGAGCCCCAATGAGATTGGAACAATAAGCCCGAAGTCCGTGAAATGCTGCAAGCAGCTCCAAATAGTTTATCCCTTGTGATAGCAACATGCTAGATTCAAGGGTGTCCCACCTGCCCCCACAACTAGAGCAGTTATCCGCAGCTCCCCAGCCCTGGGAGCTTGCGTCCGTTTGCAAGTATACCATCGGATTGGGCACAATAATGGGTTTGAATGAGCTACCAATATTGCGCACCCACCATTGTAGCTCAACCTTAGCTTTAGGAGGCAGCCGCATTGGTCTGTCGAAATGACCGGCGTTCTGTTTTAACGCGGCAATCTTGGCTCTTTGCAAATTTTGATAATGCAAAGGCCCGTATTGGGCTGCTGGAAACAATGCTACGATTTTGCCAATCACCTTAGCTGTTTGCCTAATTGATGGTATACTGGCGCAGGCTAGATCCTGACATGCTTGGGTGACATCCCCAACCTTGTTAGTTGGTACGGTGGCCCTCATACGACTGGAATCCACCGTGAACCCCAGATAATCCATAACCTGGGAAGGGTAGAACTTTGACTTGTCTGGATGGACAATAAACCCCAGCCGCTGAAAAATCGTGACAGTGGCCGAAACTGCTCGTTCAGCTGCCTCCAGGCTTTTGCCAATAATCAGGATATCATCCAAATAGGCCATTACAATATGCTGCTGCTTTCTTAATTGGGCCATAATAGGCTTGAGCAATTTAGTAAATAGTCTAGGGGCTGTAGTAAGCCCATTTGGCAAAGCCCTGTATTGCCAGAGCTGACCCATCCAAACAAACTTCAAAAACTTCCGGTGATGTTTCCGAATGGATACAGAATAGTACGCATCTTTTAAATCAATGCATGCCATAAAGCAGCCATGCGAAATCAGCGATTTGGCTGTCTCAAAAGTGTCCATTTTAAAATGGGTGTATGTTACAAAAGTATTCAGCTGGGTCAGATCAATAATCACTCGACAACCTCCATCCTTTTTTGGTCTAGTGAAGATATTGGAGACAAATTCAATATGCTCATGCATAGTTTTTTCTATCACGCCTTTTTGTTCTAATCGTAAAATTTCAGCTGAGCCTGCTGCCTGTTCAACGGCAGACAGCGTAAACTTCCGATTTAGGCATATGCTGGGATGGAGGAATGTCCCCGTTAATAAATTCAATAGTATGACCCCGAATATTTTGCAAAATAAACTCATCTGAAGTAACAGTCCCCCATGCCTCAGAAAAGAACCGGAGTCGCCCACCAACATGTGACGTTAAAGGAACAGAGAAAAGAAAACCAGACCGCCTCACCTCCATGGTCACTGGCGGTCCTTGACATGTTTGGTTGGTCGCGGAGGTGCTGGGTTGGGCTGATATTGGGGTGGCTTCATTTTCCACTGGGGCCGCTGCGGTCCTGACCCCAAAAAAGACCGTTGCTGCTGGCCCTGTTGATAACGATGTGGCACTGCAGTATATGGTCTGGTTGCTGTAGCGACCGAGCCTCGTGGCCGAGCAGGTGGAGCTTTCGGGGCCGACGGCCTGGGGGCGATCTGTGACCGCATGAGTCCCACCGTCTTGGCTACCTCATCGAGCTCTTTGACCCTCTTCGGGAGGTCTTCTCCGAAGAGCTGTCGGGGCGGCGGTGGCGGTGGTGGTTTGCACAACCCAGCAAACTTTGGGTTGAGCGACGGGCGGATGCTGTGTTTGCGAAAGGCATTGATCTCATGTTGGGTGGCACATAACAGCGCCAATGCATCCTCCTGGTCTAGATTAAGATCTTCCCCATCGACCGACCGCGCAAAGGCGGTAATACCGGCCGTGAGAAGTTTCAGAATCCGCTGGAGCTTCAGCTCCTGATGACGGATAGCCACGCCGATGTTGCCCCATATGGGCGTATTGACCACAGGCACATTAAGGGCATTGCAGTTAGACGGAGGTTTGTGGCGATGGATAGCCTGAGAGAGGACTTCCTCCTGGAGCTGATGGTTTGTGAGGAAGTCCACCGTGGCAGCCAGCTTGGGGTTTAGAGGAAGCCCAGTAGTGAGTGGGGCAGCGAACTTCGCCGCCACATCGAGAAGGTCTTCCGGCGGCGGCTCCGACGGCGCTGGTGTAGGGTCAACAAACCCTTCCTCTTCCGGCTGTTCAAAACTGGTGATGGACGCTGGTGAGATGGCCCTGTGCCTGTCGATGCTCGACGCTTGCTGCTGTTGATTGTGCAGCAGAAGCTCCAGTAGCCGCTCCATCCGGTCAATACGCCCGCCACCCTGAACACTCGGGTGGTCGGAGTCCTCCGGCTCAGAAAGATTGCCGGGGCTCCTGTCATCGGCCTGCAAAGGCAAAGGGCAAAAGCGGCTCGAAGGGCAAAAGCGGCTGGGAGTCGGCTCCAGCAGAAGCATGGAGATCCGATGCCCGCGCGGGCTTGCCGGCTGCCCACATCGTGGACGATGCCGACGCATGGTCTCGTCCTCCCATCCTTGGGGGACTCGACGACCGAGGCGGGACCGTACCCAAGCCCGCCGTCCCGGCGTCGGGGTTTGGGAGTTGGATGCTAGACCTCACCAGAGACCTGGGTCCCGCCGTTGCACCAGACTGCAACTCGGCGGCAGGTGATGCCGTAGCCCGTGAAGGGTTAGGCTTACGGGCTCCTCCCCTGCCCTTCCTCGGAGGGCTAGAGGAGGGGGGCCGTGCAGCTGCACGCGACCCCTTCCCCGAGGTCGCCAACGGGCCCGCTGGCGACCTGAATGCTGCAGCAGGGTCCACCTGCTCTGGTGGCACCCCGCTGACCTCCTCCACGAACTCCTCCCCGGAGCTGTGGTGAGTTAGCGGGTCCCGACCTGTAGAAACAGGATGCACCGGTTTCCCCGCCTTTCTCCCGGCTCCAGGTGTAGTTGATAATGAGGGCGCCGGGACAGATGGCCGACGACTTCGACCGGACATTTTCTTCGTACTCCCAACCAAGTCCTTGCTGAAAGAGAACAGACAACAAGGACGAACCAACTGAAGGTTAGTATCACTCACCCAGGTGGTTCCTTATGAAGGGCTGGCGGGGAGCGCACCCCACCGCCAGCCGTCGGCAGCAATGCGTTGCGACGATATGTCGCGCATGCGTGCTGGCGGGTTCTTCACGAAGTCACTCACGTGACTCCGAAATGAAATTATGCACATTGTTGCATAAGTTATTGTCTATCTGCAACATCCAGACATATTCCACCAAATGTTATACTTTATTAAGCTGCATTATGTAAACCTCATGCTGAAAGTGAAAACCATATGTTGAGAAAAACTTCAACTACTTAATTCTATTGCCCAGTCTGATAACCTCTCATAGATGATGAAGCAGTGCTTCTCTGGTCACTGTGACTCGTATAGCCAGAACCTGAACCAGGAGCTGCCTCAGGCATGTGTACATATACTTTAGCACCATCTCCATCACTACGTTCAACCGAGTGGGAGGAAATTGCAGCCATGAACCAGGCGTTGCTTCAGGCTTAATGCATATACTTTTGCATCATCTCCACCTCTCCATTCATTTGAGTGGGAAGAAAATTTGCAACCCTGAACCAGGAGCTGCTGCCTGACATGCCGTCATAAGATGGAGCATTCCTTGTGTTATAATTTGATTCATCAGATGTTCGTAATTGAGACAATCCCCAACCATGTCCGACATAGATGTCCCAAGACTTGGCTGTGACTTTGCCCCAACTTGGGGTTGTCAGGCTGCTCCCTTCAGCAGCCGAACCAGGACTAGCTGTGCAGATCGATACTCTGTTGGTGTCATCATTTACCAAACTCTATTATAAACGTCCAATTAAAAGAATACACTATATGTGTTATAGTATAGCTGTAGCAACAACTGTTACATTTGTTTGGTGCTACAGCAGGCTGAACTTACCTAAGCGGTATCCTTTTTTAACTCACCTGCTGTCTTGAGACTATTGAAAGAAAATAACTCTCTTCCATATCATAGGCACCAGCGGCTGAGTGCACTTGTATGCCCAATGACATCCCTGATCTCTGCTGAGGTGGGTATGCTGTCAACCTCAAATGCACACAGTCCTGCTCATTTGCTTATGAGATTATTTCTATAACAAGCTACCCTAATGTCTGTATGACATGAAGACTAAGCCAGAGATTGAGCAAGGATGTGTTCTTAATGCAGAGATCAGCTGCTGAAGAATAATCATTTGAAGATACTGGTCCCATTAGGGAAATTTTGAGGAATATTTGCACAACAAATTATTGATATACATCGCACAGTACAATGAGTGTAGGCTACGAGAGTGGTGAAATAAAAAACACCCTGCATAACGTTAGAGAATAGTGGGTGAAGAACTAATCATTTACGTCCCACTTATGGTATAGCAGAAATGATAAAGCAGCACAGGAACTGTCAATTGTGCTGTCCCATAAAGTTTCTCTAGGCGCAAACTGGAAGCCACACAACCTTTGTTACTTCCGTATAGAATTGACTCACACAAGCTTCTCATACAATCGTGCAGAGCAGCTGGCAGAGAAGACAGGCTGTCCCAGCCGTCACACGTGAAGGAGTAAATAAGAGTTGCTTCAGCCGTCTACCCTGGCGTGTCTGAATAGGCAAACTGGTACTGTTAAATTCCATGTTGCCTTAAATGTAATATTGTCAAAATATCTACCGACAATGCATAAGATTTATCATTTGCAATTTTGTACAATACCCAAAACTCGGTGGCACAATGCCCTTAATCTGAGAAGGGCAGCATAGGCTTTCACCACTAGCTTTGTTATAAACAGCATAAACTGTGCCTATGTGTATAGATATGACGGAGTATGCAACTACAAGATCGATTCTCTGAGTTAGTTAAATTGCAGACACCCAATCATCCATCTTAAACTGGGTAAGTGAACCCACAATTTGATTAGCCTAATGGTATACTGATTCCGCCTGCACCATATTTCTGTAATCTTGAGAAATATACCCCTCTAGTCCTTGGTCAGACCACACATCCTCGGATGAGTTGTCACTGAATGTACTTAGAACCGCTCCGCTGTTCCTCCGTAGATCTTCGGACGGTCTTTTTGTCGGGCTCCGCTACCCGCGGAAGATGCATATCTAGCTATTCATACATATCGCTGATAATATAATCAGCAGCTAATGACTAGAGCTGAACCACGGTTTTCCTTAGATGTGAGAAAACTAGTTCCTTGTCAACTCTTGACTAAGAGCCATGATGAATACATAACGTTTCCCTTCAGAGTGGAGATTAGAATAATGCAAAGTTGAATCAATAATTATCTCGCAGACCTTTGAATGAGACCACATGTCTAAATTTCCAGAGTGCATAACACAATCAATTGGTTGCACCACTCAATCGAGAATAGTGGTTTTGAGAACCTGTGGATTATTATGAATACATTGTTGGTCCACAACATGACCTACAGGTCAGAAAAAGTTAGAATATGTTGCCGATGAGCTTTCTGCTGGTAACTATCTGTCCCAGAGAAAATGGCAATGAAGATTCCAATGAACCAAATGAGGAGAAATAAACCCTGGAAATCTCCTGCAGTAACACCCGCAATTTATGAATGTAAGCTCTGGCCGCCTGCTCCCGGATGGAGCTCTGATGTCGGCAGCCTCTTATATTAGGGCCGTCTGCTGAAGACTATAACAGTCACAGCCATAAACCCAGCTGTTAACGAGCCTGTCTTCACTGAACTGGGTCGTCCCCTGCGTGCAGACTAATGACAACAGCCGTATGAAGCCCTATAACGTCAGCCGCTTGCTCACGTTGGAGACTGCGGCAAAAATATACCCAACGTTAGCTCCATTGGAGCGGCTACTTTTTTGGAGGCCCACTATAGAATGGCCCAAAGAAAACTGACTTACCTTGCAGAGCAGTGCAGGAACTGCTCTGACTAGTGCCATGCGCTAGACGTATTGACGTGCATGCGGTCTGGCGGGCTTCTTCACGTAGCTACTCACATGACTTTGAAATAAAATGTATCTGACAACCCTCTCCATCTCAGTTGGTGCATCAGCCTGTCTTGTGAGTCTGATTCAAAGATGGAGAACGTCCCAGGGCTGGACGTGGATGTTGGTGGATGAGGAAAACCACTCATAAACTAATGCTATTAATGACCATCCTCACTGCTGACTCCACGTTCCCCAGAGCTCACCGTCCAGCAACAGTTAACACACACGTCCATTTAATTGTCTGCTGCAGGGTCTCAGGCTTCCTCAGATTCAGCACTCTGATGGTTAATGATTCCATTAGCTCTGAACAAAACAATGTTTGCATAATATATAACCTGACTTCATTTCTCAGACACGATATCCAAACTCATCATCATAAAACAGTATAAAAAAGTTTGAACTCAGGGCTCATGCAGCAGATCCAGCTGGAGGTGTGGAGAGTGACTGGGTGCATCCAACAGTGACCAGAGCAGAGTCCAAGATGCTCAGTCTCTGTTTAACTCTGTCTGTCCTCCTAGGGCTGCGGGTTGCAGGAACAAGAGCAGATCAACGTGTAGAAGAGGCGTGCAAGAGCATGATGTGTTATCCTGTTGGAACAGTCAATGTGTATGATGTAAGTACTTTTGGGAATTATCAGGGATGGATGGTGGGGAAGAGAGGATATTTGTTGTTCCACAGTCAGCTCAGGGTTAAATTCGTCCATAGTTTGAAACCCAACCCTGAAATCCTCTATTGTACGTTGCTCCGTGTTGTGGAGCTCACCCTGACAGACCAGGATGGATCTTGGACTCAGTTTGCCGAGTATCTTCACTTCCACACTCCTCACTCCCTCTGGAGTTTATCCCAGAGGGAATGGAGAGTGAGGAATATTTCCTGTATACTGACTGCACAATTATTTCCACTTTCAGTCTCAGAAATTATGTCACAGCTGAAATTAAACATGTGATGAAGATCCGACAACAGTTTAACATGAATAAAGATTTTTGTTCCGTGGATCCATTAACGAGAAGTCTGCCAATATTTAAAATATCACAACAAACATTATGATCATTTGGAACCTTATTTGTTCAACAATACAGGATGGTGCAGGAACTGTTCACAATTCTCCAGTTTTGACTTCATTCATCATCCATACATTTCCAGGTTGAGCTGAGCTGACAAGAGAATTCAGCTGTGCAGGTACAATGGCTGAGGTTCCATTGGGGTAGTTCTAAAATCCACAATCTGCTGTATGTGTGTGTCTGCGTTTGTACATGTGTGTGTGGATGTTTATGCGTGTGTGCCTGTGTGGGTGGGTGTGTGCGTGTCTGAGTGTGCGTGCATGTGATTCTAATTTTGTGTGTGTGCATATATCTGGGTGAGTGTACGTGCGTGTGTCTGTGTGTGAGTGTTTGCATGATGCGAAGTGTCTGTGTGTGATGCTCAGTGTATGTCTGTGTGCATAGATGTACTTCTGAGTCTGTACATTTGTTACTGACTCTGTGTGTGTATGTTTGAGTGTGTGCATGTGTCTGAGAGTGTGTGCGTGTGTATCTGCATGGGGGTGCATGTGCACGTGCATGTGTGCGAGCATGTGTATGCACGTGAGAGAGAGTAATACTCAGCAGGTCAGGAAGTGGCTGTGGGGAGATACAGAGTTAACCTTTCCCGCCCTGAAAAAAGTGGTGAACACAAGTTCTGTATTTGATCTCCAGGTACAGGAACCTTTTCCCAACAATCATTAGGCTCTTGAACACGACAAACACTAACTAAACAATGAGCTATGGATTGTCCTGGTTGCTGAAAGGATTTGGGGCATTTGTAATAATATTGGCATTTATAATTTATTGAAAATTTATGTTTAGTGTATTTTCTATGAAAAGTATCTTCACAGGTCTGTTATGCAAGTAAGAATATCACTGTTCTGTTTTCAGTTGAAGACAATTAAATATTCTTCACTCTTGACTCTTGTCCGTAACTGAGAAAGTTTCTTCTCCACAGGTACAATCGTTCCCATCTCTGCTGCTTGGGGAATCTATGCCCCGTTTGTAAATGGCAGGATAAAGCAGGAATTTTCATTTTTAATTGCACTTCCTCTTCAAGTCCAAAGTCCACCTGACCCAAATGATCCGTCAGTTTCTGTCGCCTTTCATCCTGAACGTCCAGGTTATGTCAGGTGAGTGGGTTTTTATTCAATTTTTATTCTGTTTCCAGTTAGTTGTTTGTTCTTTTGACACGTCTCCACATGGTCTTCCTGACAACACTACACTCATACACGGTGGGACTGTGGTGAGTGGGCTGGTCCACACGGGTAGAGATCGTGACCATCATTAGTGGTGGTAAGAATGAGTTGGCTCCTGACTCACAACCTTCACTCCCTCTCCTGAGGTACGACCACTCTCCACATTGACAGGGTCAGCTGGAGACTGGATGTGACCGACACTCGTTTCCACTTGACCCGATCTCTGGTGAGGGTTCGGTTCCTGCAAACTAACATTGTTAACCATCCCTCTGCCAAACTTGCCGTTTAGTATTAGAACACTTACTGATGCAAATATACTGGCTCGTGTTGTTCAGGAATTACATAATAAATAGGTGCAGAAGGAGGTCATTCGGCCCTTCAAGCCAGCACCACCATTCTCTGTGATCATGGCTGATCATCCACAATCAGTACCCCGTTCCTGCCTTCTTCCCATATCCTTTTATTCCGCTAGCCCTAAGACCTCTATCTTACTCTTTGAATGCATCCACTGAATCCGTTACTGCCTTATAAGGCAGAGAATTCCACAAATTCACAACTCTGTGGGTGAAAAATGATTTTCCTCGTCTCATTCCTAAATGGCCTCCTCCTTATTCTTACCCACACCATAGTGCATGATGTTTGTTTTGTGCTTTCCTGAATCTGCGTCACCTCCAAATAAAGCAATTTTAGCTAAGGGTGAGTAAGCAGAAGAATAGAAGGTGGCCATTGCTGTGCCTTTGTTTCACAAGTGAGGTGACGACAAGCAGGGAACTACCTGCTGGTGAGTCTGACATAACTGCTGAGAATGTTGCTGCAGAGCAGTCTGAGAGACAGGATCTTGCAGTATTTGCAAAGGCAAGGACTGATTAGGGATAGTCAGCATGGCTTTGTGCATGGGGAATGAAGTCTCTCAAATTTGATTGCGTTTATTGAAAAGTGACCAAGGAGATTGGTGAAAGTTTAGTTTTAGTTTATTGCCGTCCAATTGAGTTCAATTGATTAAATTCAATCTGCCGATTCTCGGTCCATTTCTGGAACTGATCCATATCCCACTGTCTACTTTGACAATATTTCTCACTGTCTGCAACTCCATCAGTTCTGGTGTTGCCTGCAAAATCCATGTTGGCAACATCCACTGTTCCACTCTCATTGATCACCTTCTCCATCTAAGTTCACAAAACGTTATCTGCCATGGACAATGTCACACTGACTGACCCGAATAAGCCCATCCAAATTAGAGTAAATCCTATCTCGAAGAATCCTCTCCAATAGCTTCCCGGGCAGTGATGAGAGGCTAACCAATCTATAATGTCGTAGATTATCTCTACTTCTCTTCTTAAACAAAGTCCTGCCAGACTTCACTTGCGGCTAGAGAGAATACAAAGATCTTCATCGGGGCTCCTGCTATCTCTTCTCTGGCCTCTCTCAATAACCTGGCTCCTAACAGGCCATGGACATTTATCCACCTTAATGCTCTTCACGAGTTCCAACACTTGTTCCTTCTTGGTTTCAAACTGCACTCCCATTTCTGAAAAAGTGTCCTGACTCGAAGTGTTGTGATCCATGTCCTCAGTGGTTCAATGGTTTCTTTATTGTCACGTACCAGGTACAGTGAAATAAATGTTTTTGCATGCAGCTCAGCAAGACTATTCCCATACATAAGCACAATCACCCCTGTTAGTATATTAGTTCTCCATAGTTCTCCACGGATGCTGCCTGACCCATTGAGCTACTCCAGCTTTTAGTAAATCAGTATCTCTAATTCATTGCATATTATTAGTATTCTCCATACAGATGTCACTGTTTTCCATATTCCTTTTTTGTTTAAGCCTTTCTAATTGCCTATTTGTGTACTTTCATGTTTGTTTTCTTCAAAGGAAGAGTATGTGAGGTTTATATAAGTGAGACCAGCAGCATCTCTGGACAGAAAGAATGGGTGATGTTTCGGATCAAGACCCTTCTTCAGATCCTTCTCAACCCAAAACATCACCCATTCCTTCTTTTCAGTGATGCTGCCTGTCCCACTGAGTTACTCCAGCATTTTGTGTCTATCTTCAGTGTAATCGAGCACCTGCAGTTTTTTCCTAAACATCTTGAAACTTATGGACACAAGGTGCTGGAGTAACTCAGCGGGACAGGTAGCATCTCTGGAGTCTGAAGAAGGGTTCCTACCTGAAAAGTCCCCTATCAATGTATTCATGGGGTGCTGCCTGACCCCCCCCCCCCCCCCCCCCCCTGTGTTACTCCACGGTAAAGATGCCTCCACATCCCCGGTATTTCCATTTGCCGTTCCCCACCAAAAGACCATCTTGCTGCCTTGACTTCATTCCTTCCCCACCTCTAATCTCTACAGAATTACGATCAGCTTCACAGGATTCCACCCCCAGACACATGGTCCCCTCCCCCTCTCATTCAGTTGTTTGAAATGTTTGCTTCGATGGGGCCTTTAGGTCGGCATGGACAAGTTGGGACAAAGGGCCGGATTCCATGCTCGACATTCCATGACTTGTACAAATGATTCCTAAATTGAGTCCTGCACCAAGTAACTGCCAACAGAGGGCAGCAGTCACACACGGGAGGGAAGCCGTGTGTTGCAACCTTGGCGTTCAATGATCTGAGGGGTGAGTGATGAGGGTGGAGGAAGGAAAGCACTGAGGGAGGGAAAGATAATTCAGACCGTCAAATGTTGTGCCAGAGGAACTCAGCGGGTTGAAGTGTATCTGAGGAGGGAAAGGTGTTGTCGGTGTTCGGGTCTAAACCCCTGCATCAGGACTGAATTACGAATCACCCAGTGGGGAGCAGACTCTGCTTCTCACTGTCTGGGGACGACTGTGTTCCCAGCCCAGAGGGAGCGATGATACCAGCTCACTTTCAACCTCAGCGATCCGGAAAGTGGTCTTTTGTTCACATAATGGAACAGTTGTTCTTAATTATTTACAGGACATTTGAGCAGAAAACTGAAGACCATGAGAGACTCGCCAATGAATTAAAAAAGGACTTGGAGAAAGACCACCATTCCTTTTGCAGCGATTATGTCTATATCGGATGGTACAACACACGGGGACTTGTGCAAATAGTATTTGCAACAAAGTGAAGCATAATCTCTATCTGCTACATTTACAGGTTCCAAACAGTGAGATGTGCTAAACTCTATTCTTCACTTTAACAAGGGTCTCCCACCCATTACATCAACAACTGTGGCATCTTAATGGAGCAAAACCTGTTCTGGGAATCAAGGGATATGGGTAAAAAGCAGGAACGGGCTACTGAATTTGGATGATCAACCATGATGATATTGAATGCTGGCTCAAAGGGCATAATGGGTACTCCTGCACCTATTTTCCATGTTTCTATGTTACACACATTGGATGAACCCTGTAAGTTTGCCACTGTTGTGGTTTTCAACCTGCCCCTGTACCCTGTGTATAAACTCTGCCCTCTAATGCAGTCGAGAGTTCCCACCTGCCACCCACAGAGCTGCAGTGAAGGGGGCTCACACTTCAGTCACAATGAACCAGTTACATTCACTCCAACGTGAGGCTTTCTCTGGTTGGACATCTGGCTGGGAAAAAGCCATCAAGGCAGAGATATCTGCTCCAAGTCTCCACACTGCACAGTTGTACACGGGGTGGGGGCCTCCTCTGGGCAACAGTGTCCTGTCCACTGCAATGTGGAGAGTGTAATCCCTGGGTGCTGCAGGAAAAGCAACTCATTGACTGGAGGAGCTACTAGTGGGCAATTGCTCCTGTTAACACCAGTCCATTCTCAGCTGCTCTTGCGGCATTAATAAGCCGTTGTCTTTTGATTCTTTGTGTGTGCTTTGTTTTCCAAACTGCTGGGAATGTTTTCTCACCGTGAAATAAAGAGGGTGATGCATCACAACACTGGGTCTCGGGGTATATTCTTACTCAGAAACAGAACTGGTCACTGATTACATCTCCAGTCCTACAGTGACTCCTTGGCTCAGCACACAGTTGGGGAGACGCACAATATGTGGCCCTTCATTGATGTTTGGTGAAAGTGCATCAGGAAGTCGTGCTGCATTTGTGCACAGCTTGATGAGACCACATGTCAAATATGATGATTGAAAGCAAAACATTAGTGCTGTCAATAGGTAAGAACTATAGAGAAGAGTGGAGATACTGAAATACGAGTGTATGTTTATTCTCTAGCCTCAATGGTACTCTGGTCTTGCCAGCAACGGAGACTAGTTTCACTGGATAATTGCTAGTTCATAGGTTCATCAGTGATAGGAGCAGAATTAGGCCATTCAACCCAACTCGTCTATTCCGCCATACCATCATGGCCGATCTATCTCTCCCTCCTAACTCCATTCTCCAACCTTCTTCCCATAACCACTGGCACTCATACTAATCAATAATATACCACTGTGCCTTTAAAATACACAAAGACGGCCTCCACAGCTGTTTTTTGCAATGAAACCCACATATTCACCACCCTCTGACTTAATAAATTCTTCCTCATCTCCTTTCTAAAGGTATGTTCTTTTATTCTGAGGCTATGGTCTCTGGTCCTAGACGCTCCCACTAGTGGAAACATCCTCTCCACATTGACTCTAGCCAGGTCTTTCACTATTCGGTTAGTTTCAATGAGGTCCCCCCTCTTCCTTCTAAGTGCTGGTGAGTACAGGCCCAGTGACATCAAATGCTCATCATATGTTAACCCAATCATTGCTGGCATGAGGAGTTTGTGTTCTGAAGAGAGATTTGGTAGCATTGGTCTCTTCTCGCTGGAGCCCTTGAATCCTTGTAACATCTTTGTAAATCATCTTTCCACATACAATAGAACAGAACAACATAGGAGCAGAACCTTCAGCTCCCAATATATTGTGCCGAACAATCATGCTAAATTAAACTAATCTCCTCGGTCTGCAATTGATTCATACCTCACCACTCTTCACACATCCATGCCTGTCTATCTAAAAGCCTTTTAAATGCCTCTATCATATCTGCCCACCAACATAATGTAAATAATGTAACCCCCCCACTCCACTCCCATACACTTTGCCCCTCTGACCTTAAAGCTATGCCCTCCAATCTTTGACATGTCCCACCTGATAAAAGGTTACGACTATCTACCCTTTCTAAGCCTCTCATTATTATGTATACTTCTATCAGGTCTCCTCTAAACTTCTGATGCTGCATAGAAAACAATCCAAGCTAATCCAACTTCTTACAGCTAATATCCTGTAATCCAGGGAGAATTGTGGTAAAGCTCTTCTGCACTCTCTTAAAAGCCTCCACATCCTTTGTGTGATGGGGTGAGCAGAAGGGTGCACAATGATCTAAATATGGCCACACCAATTCATTATATAACTGTAAGTTGATGTCCTGACTTTTCTGCTCAATGCCTTGACCGATGAAGGGAAGCACGCCATACACCTTCTTTACCACTCTGTCAACTCGGTGCCATGTTCAAGGAGCGATGGAGCTGCAACCAAAATCCCCCTGTCCATTCTTGCCATGAACAATCTTGCCATTATCTATATACTGTCCCCTAACATTCCCCCTAAGTGCAACTCCTCACACTTGCTTGGATTAAACTCCATCTACAATTTCACTATCTTTACTGCTTCGGTAAGGCAGCCGGCATAATCAAGGACGTCTCACCATGGTCACTCCCTCTTCACCCATCTCCCATCAGGCAAGAGTTACAAGAATGAAAAAGCACACCTCCAGATTCTGGGGCATTCCAGCTGTTATCAGGCAACAGAACCATCCTATCACCAAGAGAGTCGTCCTGACTTACAATCTACCTCATTGGGGACTTTCAGACTATCTTTAATCAGACTTTACTGGACTCTATCTTGCAGTAAACATTATTCACTTTACTCTGTATTTCTACACTGTAACCATGTATAATCTTTCTGCTGACTGGTTAGCAGGCAACAAAAAACCTTTTTGCCGTACCTCCGTAAACATGACAATAAACAAAGCTAAACTAAACTAAACTAAACTTTACTAAACTACATGTGACTGCTCTGTACATCATGATATTTCTGACAGCAGTCCTCATTGTTCGCAACTCCACCAATTTTGGTGACGTCTGCGAACTTAATAACCAATCCATCTACATTTACATCCAGGACAGTTTCTTCCCAGCTGTTATCAGGCAACTGAACCATCCTACCAACAACTAAAGAGCTGTCTTGAGCTATTATCTACCTCTTTGGAGACACTTAGGCTATCTTTTATCGTACTTTAGCCAATAGA
Source organism: Raja brachyura (assembly GCA_963514005.1). The sequence goes on along the minus strand of OY740785.1, from coordinate 22,496,420 downwards.
CAATAGACAATAGGTGCAGGAGTAGGCCAATCTGGCCTTCGGGCCAGCACCACAATTCAATGTGATCATGGCTGATCATTCCCAATCAGTGCCCCGTTTCTGCCTTCTCCCCATATCCCCTGACTCTGCTATTTTTAAGAGCCCTATCTAGCTCTCTCTTGAAAGCATCCAGAGAACCTGCCTCCCCCGCCCTCTGAGGCAGAGAATACCACAGACTCACCACTCTCTGTGAGAAAAAGTGTTTCCTCGTTTCCGTTCTAAATGGCTTATTCCTTATTCTTAAACTGTGGCCCCTGGTTTTGGACTCCCCCAATATTGGGAACATGTTTCCTGCCTCTAGCGTGTCCAAATCCTTAACAATCTTCTCTCATCCTTCTAAACTCCAGAGTATACAAGCCAAGCTGTTTCATTCTCTCAGCATATGACAGTCCCACCATCCCAGGAATTAACCTTGTAAACCTACGCTGCACTCCCTCAATAGTAAGAATGTCCTTCCTCAAATTAGGGGAGCAAAACTGCACACAATAATCCTGGTGTGGTCTCACTAGGGCTCTGTACAACTGCAGAAGGACCTCTTTGCTCCTATATTTGATTCCTCTTGTTATAAAGGGCAACATGCCATTCACTTTCTTCACTGCCTGCTGTACTTGCATGCTTACTTTCACAGACTGATGAACAAGGACCCCCAGATCCCGTTGTGCTTCCCCTTTTCCCAACTTGACGCCATTTAGATATTAATCTGCCTTCCTGTTTTTGCTACCAAAGTGGATAACCTCACATTTATCTGCATTAAACTTCATCTGCCATGCATCTGCCCATTTCCCCAACCTGTCCAAGTCACCCTGCATTCTCATAGCATCCTCCTCACAGTTCACACTGCCACACAGCTTTGTGTCATCTGCAAATTTGCTAATGTTACTTTGAATTCCTTCATCCAAATCATTGATGTATATTGTAAATAGCTGCAGTCCCAGCACCGAGCCTTGCAGTACCCCACTTGTCACTGCCTGCCATTCTGAAAGGGACCCGTTAATCCCTACTCTTTGTTTCCTGTCTGCCAACCACTTCTCTATCAATGTCAGCACTGTACCCCCAATACCATGTGCCCCAATTTTGCCCACTAATCTCCTATGTGGGACCTGATCAAATGCTTTCTGAAAGTCTTGGTACACTACATCTACCGGCTCTCCCTTGTCCATTTTCCGAGTTACACCTTCAAAAAATTCCAGAAGATTAGTCAAGCATGAATTCTCCTTCGTAAATCCATGCTGACTCAGACCGATCCGGTTACTGCTATCCAAATGTTCGGCAATCTCATCTGTTATAATTGACTCCAGCATCTTCCCCACCACCGATGTCAGGCTAACTGGTCCATAATTCCCTGTTTTCTCTCTCCCGCCTTTCTTAAAACGTGGGATAACATTAGCTAACCTCCAATCCATAGGAACTGATCCTGAGTCTATAGACATTGGAAAATTATCACCAATGCATCCACAATTTTTAGAGCTACTTCCTTAAGTACCCTGGGATGCAGACCCCCCATCAGGCCATGGGGATTTATCAGCCTTCAGTTCCATAAGTCTATCCAACACCATTTCCAGCCTAATGTGGATTTCCTTCAGTTTCTCCGTTACCCCAGATCTTCTGGCCACTACTATATCAGGAAGATTGTTTGTGTCTTCCTTAGTGAAGACAGATCCAAAGTACCTGTTCAACTCATCTGCCATTTCCTTGTTCCCTCATCTTTGCTACGTTGTACTTCTTCGCTTTAATTTTGATACAGTCCCTGACGTCCCATGTCAGCCATGGTCGCCCCTTTTTCCCCTTGGAATCTTTCTTCCTCCTTGGAATGAACTGATCCTGCACCTGTATTATTCCTAGAAATACCTGCCATTTTTGTTCCACTGTCATCCCTGCTAGTGTAGCTTTCCAGTCAACTTTGGCCATCTCCTCCCTCATGGCCCCATAGTCCACATTATTAAACTGTAACACTGACACCTCCAATCTACCCTTCTCCCTCTCCAATTGTAGATTAAACCTGACCATGTTTTGCTCACTACCTCCTAATGGCTCATTAACCTCGAGGTCCTTCATCAAATTCGGTTCATTACATAGCACTAAATCCAGAATTGCCATTCTCCCTGGTAGGCTCCAAACCAAGCTGTTCTAAGAATCCATCACAAAGGCACTCTACAAATTCCCTTTCTTGGGGTCCAGTACCAACCTGATTTTACCAGTCTACCTGCATGTTGAAATTTCCCATAACAACCACAGCATTACTTTTGGTACATGCCAATTTTAACTCTTGATTCAACTTACGCCCTATGTCCAGGCTACTGTTTGGGGGACCTGTAGATTAATCCCATTAGGGCCTTTTAATCTTACAATTCCTTAGTTCTAACCATACTGACTCCATATCTCCTGTTTCAATGTCACCCCTTGCAAGGGACTGAATTTCATTCCTCACCAACAGAGCAACGCCAGCATCTCTGCCCACCTGTCTGTCTTTTCGATAGGAGGTTCAGTGCCCAGCCCTGGCCCTCTTGCAGCCATGTCTCAGTAATTTCCACAACATCATACTTGCCAGTTTCTAACTGAGCCTCAAGCTCGTCCACTCTATTCCTTATATTTCGCGCATTCACATACAGCACTTTGACCTCCGTATTCACTTCCCCCCTCGCACCACAACCTGCCTGCCAGAATGTCGGTCCCCTCCAGTTAAGGTGTAACCCATCCCTTTTGTTCAGGTCACCCCTACCCCAGAAGAGATCCCAGTGGTCTATAAGTCTAAATCCTTGCTCCAGCCCCTCAGCCACACATTCAGATCCCCTATCTCCCTGTTCCTTTCCTCACTAGCACCAGTTACAGGAAGCAAACTAGAGATAACCACCCTAGATGTCCAGCATTTCAGTCTTCTTCCCAACTCTCTGAACTCCTGTTGGAGAACCTCCTTCCTCTTCTTCCCAATGTCATTTGTGCCTAAGTGCACAACTACTGCCAGCTGTTCACCTTCTCTCTCGAGGATGTTCTGAATTCGGCTTGTGACATCCTGAACCCTGGCACCAGGAAGGCAACAGACCATCCTCGCAACCCGTCTGCCGCCACAGAATCTCCTGTCCGCTCCTCGGAGAATGGAGTCACCCACCACTACGGCTCTGCCCGATGTCGGTCTCGCCGGTCGAGTCCCATCTCTAGGATTGGAGCCACCGATGTGTCCGCCACTCGGACTGGAAACATCGTCTCCCCGGACAGTTCCCAAGAGGGCATACCTGTTTTCATTCGGCACAGCCACCTGGGTCTTCTGCACTCCACGATTACCACCCTTTCTCTCCGTCACACACCTTGGTTCTTCCCGTATCCTCGGCGTGACTACCTTTCTGTAGGTCCTGTCCAGGAAACTCTCGTTTTCCCGGATGGTCCTGAGACCATCCAGCTGCTTCTCCAGTGCCCCAACACGGTCCTTTAGGAGCTGAAGCTGGACTCACTTGCCACAGTTGTAGCAGCCAGAGGCTCCATCCGTGTCCCTGGGCTCCCACATTCTGCAAGCTTCACTGTCTCATTTGCTCCGACATGTGTTCACCGCGTTCTGTCCTCTCGAGCTTTATGCATAGCCTCCTCTCCTCAGCCACCTCGCCGAAGACTCTCAAGCCAAAGACTCACACTTTGCTCACAAGACTCTCGAGCGAAAGACTCACACTTTACTCACAAGGCCGCTCCCTAACCAATTCACAAACCAAATTCCTCAATTTTAAACTGTTTTCCCCCTCTGACTCACTTCTAACTCTCCTCCCATTCGTGCTAGAGCCAATCAGTGTTTTTTCCTGCTTCTCTTTGCTGCTGTTTCTTCAAAATCGACGGAAGCTACGAGTTAAGTCTGTGTTTTGCCTCTCTTTTTAAACTGTTTTCCCCCTCTGACTCACTTCTAACCCACCTCCCGGTTGGGCTAGACCCAATCCGTGATTTTTCCTGTTTCTCTTTACTGCTGTTTCTTCAAAATCCAGTAGAAATCCATAGTCATTAGAATAAATTGACAACATTCTGAATTCGATCTCTAAATTCTATAGCGATGAATTGGAAGAAATTTAAAGCTTGAGATTTGGAACTGACATGAGATTTGGTTTAGGATTATTTTAATTCTGATTATTAACTTGGTATTTTTATTGTCTCACCCCCAGAGAGGGAGCCAAAGATGGGAATGATTATTCAAAGAACATCAGGGAAGGACAGAACTTGGAAAGGTCTAGTAAAATGAAGGAATATCCACGGAACATGAGGGGTGGCATTGAAATAGTAAGAAAGAGGAAATGTGAATAGCAGAACTCCCCTTCGAGAAATCAAAGTTAACTGCCTAGAAAGAGTTACTGGAAAAAAAGTCTTATTGAATTAGAAGAGGTAAGAAGGGAATGGGTACTTATTGTCAGAGTCTATGTATTTGACCGGTGAATCTAAATTTGTCTAACCCTTGATAGTAAAGCGGCACCTATTATCAAGGTGTAAAGAAATTGTCCCTAGATTCGACATTCTTAATTGGCTTTATAATAATCTACAACATATGGAAATTAATTGATTAAAATTTAAACATCTAGGAATTCCACAACAATTGAATTGAATTGTGTTATTGACCACAAGCTGTGGAATGAGAAGGGTAGGACGGAACCTGAAACTTAAAATATTAAAATTGAAGGCTGAGATCTTCTGGAAGAGTGCTTGGGACTGTGTGAACTTTTGGAATGTTTCTGCTTGCACGAGGCTAGAAGGGCTTGCCAAGCAGATAAAAGGATCGACCCTGCGGTGGTTAGGTATCGTATAGGGGAATTTGTGCTGTGTTATCCAAAATAAAGTTTAGTTGCCCAAGTGCTTGATTCAGTATTTTATTGACTGAAACTAAACTGGGGGGAGCTTAGAACGAGCTATTTACCTTGGGAGCCGTGACGTGGGAGTCTGATGAGGCCGCAGTCTCCGTCTTCTGACTGTTTTTTATCTACACTTTCTCTAAAGTTGTAACACTGTATTCTACACTCTTTTGTATTACCTTTCACATGACCTGATGTACTCATTTTGGTTTAGTTTACTTTGGATATACAGCATGGAAGCAGGCCCTTCAGCCCACTAAGTCTGCACCGACCAGCAATCCTCATACACTAGCACTATCCTACACATACTAGAGACAATTTGCAAGTTACGATGAGGGATTACGTGAAGAAGCCCCACCAGTCCGCATGCGCGTCAGTCTTCAAAGCAACAGTGTGAAATCACAGATAACAGTAATTGAAGTGACATAGTAAGATTATAAACCTGGAACTACCAGATGACCTTTGTGATATGAGGGTTGGGAGCGGAGGACATGTAATCCCTCATCGTAACTCCTCATAAAATAAAGATCAAACTTCAAACTGGTAAGTTCTCGTTTAAACTTACTATTTTACTTCGGAGTCATGTGAGTGATTCCGTGAAGATTTCAAAGCTCTGTTATTTCATGCCATGAGAAACGAGTCTACACAACCGCAGCTGCTTCATTGACAGATGAGGGAAACATTCACAATGAATAAATAATCATAATAGTAACCCCTCTCATCCGAGAGGGACTATACAACTGAACCTAAAATAGAGTTGGCAAAAAAACCCTGGTCTGACAATGGGTTATTATAAGAGTTTGGAAGGTTCGCTCGTTCGACCATCCTGCATCTGCTAGGATGTGGGCCAGCGGAACGTAAATAACCCTTGCTACTGCTGTTGTAGCAGACCTGGTGGAGTGATTTAATTCGTATCTACTCCCATATAAACCAAATCATGTTTCACCGCCTGGGGATGGTCTGAACTGACACCTTCTTATAAGCTTTTTGGAACTAACAACATTGCTAGTTCAGAGCCTCTAGGCTCTTGGTGACCTTGACATATTGTTGTAAATGTGTGACCTCACATAACTGAAGGTCCCTGAATATGTCATGAAACCAATTTGGGACCTTACTCCCCCTCTGCTCTGCTTAATTAAAACATAAAATATATTAATTATTTGCAGATGTAACCATCCTGTCCAGTCGCAATTATGTAGTGACTGGACCCGTTGCACTGTGACCAACGCCATGAGGATAACCACCTTATGAGATGGCCAAAGTTAGGATGTAGCTGGAGCCCCCGGCGAAGCAGTGCCAACACAATGTCAGTATCCCATACTGCCCTGTACTTGTCCTGGGTGAACTTGTGTTGATGATCCTTTACAAACTCGATAGAGTGGATCCAATTTGCTGCAGCAAATATGATGGGAAGACACATTAAGCACAGTTAATGGCCCTATAACTCAATTATTGTCAAAGACCTATTGGAAAATGAACTTCAAGTCATCAGTATCTGTACTATATTAAATGTAACATAGCATTAAACAAAGCGTTTCCCATCTCCTGCAGAAAACTGCACTGCTTTTTTGGAATGCTGTCCCTGCCCTCTGCAGTGAGTACATACATGGGTCGGTGTGACAACCCCAGCCGTAGGAGCAATCTACTCAGAATCTGCAAAAGAATAAATTGATTTTATCATGCAGAAGCTGGTTTTCCGAGCCACAGGCTGACCAGCAAAGCTTTACGTTTAGAATAACCGTATAAGGTTGTATTTTACTTCGGAGTCACGTGAGTGATTCCGTGAAGAACCCAGTGCACATGCGTGTCAGTACGTCAGCCGCATTGGCGCAAGCACCAGATTGGCAGGGCAGCGCTCCTGCCGGCGGTAAGTTAAATCTAGAAGGTAAGTTTGTTTTTACTTACCAGGGTTTTTTTTCAAGCAGGAGCCTCTCTTCACAGAAGTTTTCCTGCCAGTTTCCCAGCCCGACGAGTGAGCCGGTTATGGACTGTGGGGAAACTCCGGTCCGACCGCGGAAGTGGATAACCGGCAAAAGATCGGGTTGTGAGATAAGCAGTCGCTGACAAGGCAGTCAGTGGCTTCCAGCCTGCAGGGATGCCGTGGAATGGCAAGGCAGTAATGCCAGAGGCTCACAGACGTCGGTCCCCAGGCAGGGAGTAAAATTGGGGGAGAAAGGACTCGTTCAGCCCTTTTGGACTCGGGTGAGTCGGGCTGCAAAGGTTTTTCTCTAAAAATAAAGTTCACATATATGAACTTTCTGAATATGAAAACTTCTTTTCCTGAATAACAACAGATTCATAAGAGTCTCAAAGATTCATTCTATGCAGTTCCCATTACAGAGGTTATCAAAGACAATATAACTGTACGAATAACAGTAAAACATTGCGGAATGCGATAAACTGTTTGTTGGTCATTGGGATTTACCTTTAACTATTAATTAGCATATTACTCCGCCCTGTGGCAAGAGAATGGAGTCAACCTGTTATAAAACTGACTTCTATTTTCATCAAGAGTAATTGCCAATATAGTAGCTATGTTTCAGCTGTGCAAATCAAGGAACTGATATCGTGCAAAGTAGCGACCTCTCAAAGGACATGTAGACCATTGTTAACAACCTTATGCTATTTTCAGCTGAAACTACCTCAGTCACAATGATGAACAAGCAGTATTCAGCATTGCTCCAGTAGTTTGGTGGGTGAAATTCAGTTATTACAAACTGATGCTAAGGGGTCTAAAGTGAGAAGTTCCGTATACCATCTCCAGTTGGAAGTAGTGGAGATTTGCATGAGTTACCAATTCTTCAGTTGTTGGTATCAACTAAATATATGCACTAGATGCACCCCATGGGTAAGGGGCTATTGAGCGAATATACATATTCTACATGCTCAACTTCAAGTTGCTACTTGAAGCATATGTGGTGGCATATGTTAGTCACATGGCAATCAAGTAAAAGTATCCTGTAATAATTTACCTAATCTCCAGTTCAGATCGATGACAACACAGAATAGGTATTGGATCTCAAAATATTATGAAAGGATGGTTCAATGCTACATCGAATATCAACATGTTGGTTTCATGTTTATTCACTGATTGTAAAAATATGTGGCAGAACAGTGCGGAGAAATATAGTCTCGCTACAAAAGGAGGAATGTTCTTTTATGTCTTCCTCCATTTTGCCTCATTAGTCGGGTCTTAAAACAGTCAGCAAGACCTCGCTTTAGGTTTCGTACTGCCATGTTGCCTGCTTTCCTCAGGCATAATAATACAACGGTATACGGTTATTCTAAGAAACAAAAACTTTGCTGGTTCAAACTGTGGTTCAGGAAACCGGCCTCTGCATAATAAAACAGTTATTGACTTACACATTCTGAATGGATTGACTTACGGCTCAGGTTGTCACATCAAAGACAAAGGACAAATGACAAAGGACATTTATTGTCACATACACCAATTGGTGTAGTGAAATTTGTCTTGTCATGCAGCACATAGATAAAGATAGGACATAACATTAAAGAATTTACCATAAAACATAAAAAACATCTCCCCACAATGGTTCCCATTATGAGGGAAGTTCCAGACCCCATCCCCAGTTCACCCATAGTCGGGCCTATTGAGGCCTCCACAGTCGCCGCTATGGGGGTCGATGTTCCAGGCCCTTCTTCGCCGGGTGATGGTGCTCCGGTGACGGGAAAACCCTCTCAGCGGCCCGCACTTCCTTGCTGGAGGCCGCGGCTTCCGATGTCAACAGGCCGTGCTGGATGGAGCTCCACAACTGGCGATCTCGCCGAGAGATCCCAGGCTCCCGATGTTAAAGTTCAGCGCCGTCGCCCGCGGCCGGCCGCTCCACAGTCCCGCAGCTCCGCGATGTTCTCCTGCGGTCTTCAGCTCACCGGAGCTCCAGCGCGGCGACCCAGGCAAGGCATCGCTCGCTCCATTCCGCGATGGTGCTCCAGCGCTGAACCACTGCCGAAGCTGTGGTTCTGGGCGGACCCCGAGGAAATGCCGCTCCAGGCCTGCTGGTAGGCCGTGAGGACGAGTCAACGGTGCAGCCCGGAGAAAGCCGCCTCTCCGACCAGGAAGGGGCCCTAGAAAGCAGATTCCCCTTCCCCTCCCCCACCCCCACATAAAAAAGTCTAGGACTCCGAAAAACAAAAAAACTCAACTAACTAAAAATAAAAAAACGAGAGAAAAAACAGACAGCTGCAGGCTGGGCAGCCATATCCATACAGGACGGCGCCACACGTCATGGATATCAAGTCATGACCATCAAGTCATGGATGTGCTCACTACAGAATGCAGGGATAGCACCCAAAAAAGCAGCACATTCCTATTGAGGGGATCGGAAGCAGTTTTGTTTAAATGTTAATGTTACATTTAATACGATACAGATTACTGACGTCTTCCAGTCATTCTTAAATGGTATTTGACAATAATTCAGTTATAGAGCCACTACAGCTGCAACAAATGGGAACCACTCTGTCGGGTTCAACCCCGGATATCAAGTTGTAAAAGAGATCTTGACACAAGTTCTCCCACTAAAAGAATATGCAGTTTGGATATTGAAAATGTGTTAACATTACTTCACCAGGGGGTTCCAGCTACATCCTTAGTCATGACACTAATATCAGCACAACAAGGGCAAACACTGCAAACGCTGTGGATAGATAGGATGGAATTGGCTGCAGGTGCCATTACATTTTACTTTCTGATCTACACAAGCAGAGCAGACCAGGGGTGGCAGGTTTTAAGATTATTTTTCGGATACCCCACGTCAATGTGGGAGGGCAGGCTTGCAGGCAGCCACCAGAATCCTAAGAAGTGTGGAATCAGCATTATTTATTAATCGACAAACAACCACACAAGGGAAGGTCAGTTCAGACTATTTCAAGGTGGCTGCTGCAGGTTCTGGTTTATGCAGGTATTAACACTGAAGATTGTATATCTCATTCCACCAGGGCAGCATCAACGTCAGCGGCTAGGGCAATGGACATTCCCATCTATCATATCCTAGCAATTTTACAAAATTTTGAGATTTAAAAAATCAAGTCTGCAATTTATCCCATCAGATAAAGCATAAAAAGAAGTTTAATTTGACACCTAATTCACTTTCATATCTTCAGTATTTAAAAAGTTATGGCCATTTTCATACTTGGAAATTAGCATCTTGTTCCCTATTGCTTTTCCATTGACTTAACACAAAAGCTGTGATCAAGGACAATCAAAAGCCCATAACTTTCTTAAAAATTAAGAGAACTGAAAGACATTTTCAGTTATTATAGATTGAAGCATTCTGAAACAAATATGAAAGAATCTTGCTAGGATGACCTGAAATTAAAGCATATAATTAGTTAGTTACACAATTGTAGCTAATTACAAAATTCAATTACTAGATCTAAACATCTATCTGTTTCTTAAGAAAAAAATAACATTTTTAAATAGCGTAAGTGTTCAAATAACATTCACACAAGACTTCACAATAGAACATGATTTTTAAATCTCATTGTCATTAATTTATAGGCCAAATGGAAGGAATTTCATGTTTAATCCACGTAAATTAATGGGCATTTCAATCAGCTTGCAAGTGAGATTTTGTGGTACGCAATCGATTGGAACGTTACGGTTGCAGTGAATTTAAACCCCATATCGGCAGGAAAAATATTGCCGGTTCATATGGGGAATAAATCACTGTTTCGCAACGTAAAATGTGGATTAAAGGCATCTTAAAAAGCACTTTTATACATAAATTAAACGACTTTCCTTTACCTTGTCCCCTACGTGAAATCCGTCCCCGTTGTTGGCGTTCACAGCATTAGAAGCTAATTTTTATTTTATTCCAGCACTGAACTTGTCGGGCGATTTTAAAAAAAAAGTCACATACCGGCAGTCGGAACGAATCTTCAGTAAAAGCTTGCACCCCGAGAAAATAAAACTCCGGAAAGCAGGGGAAAACTGCATTTTAACTGCGCCCCCCCCCCCCCCCCCCCCCCCCCCACCTCAAAGGCGGCAAAGTTGCGCACACGTCCAGTGACAGAGCTGCAACGCTGCTGAAAGCAAGTTTTGTAACATACCTACATATCCTCACGACCGCAGGATCGTCAACTGAATTGATTTTTTATTTTTTTTTACCATTGGACGGGTTACTGACCCGGGGTTTTTGCCCATTCTGTTTTGCGTCCACTTTAGCCTCCCCTGAGATACAGGGGTTGCTATTGATTCTTTATTAACGTAAACCATTAATACATTTGAATCAATATCACGCTTAATGCATTTTTTGATTATTCACTCATCCTGAGTCAATCAATGCAGTGAGACGTTGAGATTTGGATTTGCGGCACGAAATCACAACGTTTCGAACCCTTCACGGAATGACTCCGAAGCAAAATAGTAAGATTAAATGAGAACTTACCAGTTTGAACTTTGATCTTGATTTTATGAGGAGTTACGTTGGTGATTACGTGTCCTCCCTGCCCAAACATCTCTCATAATGGTCATCTGGTAGTTCTCGAGTCACGCATCTTACTATGTCACTTCGGTAATTGTTATTTGTGATTTCATACCGTTGCTTAGAAGATTGACGCACATGCGCACTGGTGGGGTTCTTCACGTAATCACCAACGTAACACCTCATAAAATCAAGATCAAACTTCAAACTGGTAAATTCTCATTTAATCTTACTATTAATATTCCTGACAAACAGTCAGCCACTACAAAAGCATAAGCATGATCTTGCTGACTTTATTTCAAGATCCGACTGATGGGCAAAATGGAGGAAGACATCACAAACATTCCTCCTTCTTGTAGGGATAATGTATCTCTCGCCACTGTTATGCCACATAGTTTTGCAGTTGTGAATAAGCATGAAACATCACATCAATATTCGGTGTTCCATCGAACCATAATTTCATGAATACTTTGTTATCCAACACTCATTCTGTGTTGTCATTGATCTGTACTTGATGATATACCAGTGGCAAATGAGATTATGTAAATTAGTACAGGATGCTTTTACTTGATTGCAACCATGTGACTAACATATGCCACCACCATTGTGTATCAACCTGACGTTGAGCATATAGATTATACATATTTGCTCCATAACCTTTTACCCATATAATGCACCTCAGGTCTATAGATAGTTGATAGCAATAACTGAAGAATTGGCAACTGATATAAATCTGCTCCATCTCCGAACTAGAGGTGACAATCGCAATTTTCCACCTTAGAGCACTTAGCATCAGTTTGTAATATACCTGAGTTTTTACTGACCAAACTAGTGGAGCAATGCTGAATAGTGTTTCTCCATCATTATGACTTTATTAGCTTCAGCTGGTAATAGTATAGGTCTGTTAACAATGACCTAGCAGACACTTGAGAGGTTGCCACTTCACAGTTGAAGCACAGCTACTATATTGCCAATTACTCTTGATGAATAGATGGCTGCTTATAACAACGAGGTTGTTACAGGTTCCCATTAACTCCAATCTCTTGTCCCAAGGTGGAGTGACAGGCTAATTAATAGTTGAAGGTAAATCCCAATGACCAACAAATCTATTGGTAACTACTTAATTTTAACTAGATGGATGAAGGATCCTACAAAACCCTTTCTTGGAATTTCTCAAATATACAGTGGCTTGCAAAAGTTTTCATACCCCTTGAACATTTCCACATTTTGTCACATTACAACTACAAACGTAAATGTATTTTATTGGGATTTTATGTGATAGACCAACACAAAGTGGCGCATAATTGTGAAGTGGAAGGAAAATGATACATGGTTTTCAAATTGTTTTGCAAAAAAAAAGCTGAAATGTGTGGCGTGCAAAAGTATTCAGCCCCCTTTACTCTGATACCCCTAAATAAAATCCAGTGCAACCAATTGCCTTCACAAGTCACCTAATTAATAAATAGAGTCCACTTATGTGTAATCTAATCTCAGTATAAATACAGCTGTTCTGTGAAGGCCTCAGAGGTTTGTTAGAGAACATTAGTGAACAAACAGCATCATGAAGCCCAAGGAAAACACCAGACAGGTCAGGGATAAAGTTGTGGAGAAGTTTAAAGCAGCGTTAGATTATAAAAAAATATCCTAAGCTCCCAAACATCTCACAGAGCACTGTTCAATCCATCATCCGAAAATGGAAAGAGTATGGCACAACTGCAAACCTACCAAGACATGGCCATCCACCTAAACTGACAGGCCGGGCAAGGAGAGCATTGATCAGAGAAGTAGCCAAGAGGCCCATGGTAACTCTGGAGGAGCTGCAGAGATCCACAGCTCAGGTGGGAGAATCTGTCTACAGGACAACTATTAGTCGTGCACTCCACAAATCAGGTCTTTATGGAAGAGTGACAAGAAGAAAGCCATTGTTGAAACAAAGCCATTAGAAGTCCTGTTTGCAGTTTGCCTCAAGCCATGTGGGGGACACAGCAAACATGTGGAGGAAGGTGCTCTGGTCTGATGAGACCAAAATTGAAATTTTTGGCCTAAATGCAAAACGCTATGTGTGGCGGAAAACTAACACTGCACATCACCCTGAACACACCATCCGCACTGTGAAACATGGTGGTGGCAGCATCATGATGTGGGGATGCTTTTCTTCAGCAGGGACAGGGAAGCTGGTCAGAGTTGATGGGGACATGGATGGAGCCAAATACAGCGCAATCTTGGAAGAAAACCTGTTAGAGTCTGCAAAAGACTTGAGACTGGGGCGGAGGTTCACCTTCCAGCAGGACAACGACCCTAAACATACAGCCAGAGCTACAATGGAATGGTTTAGATCAAAGCATATTCATGTGTTAGAATGGCCCAGTCAATGTCCAGAACTAAATCCAATTGAGAATCTCTGGCAAGTCTCTACATGTGCAAAGCTGGTAGAGACATACCCCAAAAGACTTGCAGCTGTAATTGCAGCGAAAGGTGGTTCTACAAAGTATTGACACGGGGGGGGGGGGGGGGGGGGGGGCTGAATACTTTTACACGCCACACTTTTCAGTTTTTTATTTGTAATAAAATTTGGAAACCATGTATCATTTTCCTTCCACTTCACAATTAAGCACCACTTTATGTTGGTCGATCCCAATAAAATACATTTACGTTTGTGGTTGGAACGTGATAAAATGTGGAAAAGTTCAAGGGGTATGAAAACTTTTGCAAGCCACTGTAGTTTGAGGCTGAACAATTGATTTTTGCAAAATAGAGCGTTAGAATATCATCCAGACTAGAGATAACAAGTTTGAACTCTGAGTAGCCGAAGCACCGATTTTAGTAATTTGGTAAATACCTGGGTAAATAATTTAGCCCATCTTTCAATGTTTTACTGTTACCATTCTCCTGATAATTTCAAATGTCTCCGGTGATCCCTGTAAATGGGAACTGAATAAAATGTATCTTTGCGATCCTTATGAAAATCAGTTATTAATCAGGAACAAAGTTTCCTATTCGGAAAGTTTATTCTGCACATACGAGTTTCACAATCTTCTTCATCTTAACAATGAACGGCCACGTCTGCCATCATTCCGTGCCGGCCTAGAACGACAACTCTGGCCCGATTTCCGAGCCTGTCTTATGGCCCTGTCTCACGGTGCGAGTCCACCCACGAGTGATCCCGAGTGAAAGAAAAAAATCACACTCGTGGTTGTCTATGAGATTCCAGGTTTATGTTCACGAGTTTAAACGAGTTCCCTCGTGTATGTCTAAGTTTGCCGTTTACTTCTAATTTCTGCAATATTACAAGTTCCTCTCCCGAATTACCAAGTTCCTCTCCCGAGTTACTCTTGAGCCAACCGTGAATGAAGGTCTGTTTGAAGTATCAAATAGAGGAGCTGGACAGCATCTCATACAGTAAGTATATTCTGATTCAGTATTGAAAGTTATTCAATTTCAGATCTTAAAAAAACTAGGCAGGATCTCGGCACCGCACTCGCTGCAATTGTGCAGCAAGGAGGCGGTGGCAGCGAAGCAACCATGTTAAAGAAGACAGCTCCATCCTGCAGCTTTGAGTTAAAGATAGAATTCAGCGCGGCCGCATCTATTGATATGACTTAGGGAAAATGCGCACCGTCCAGTGCCAGAGCAGTTATACTTATGATTTGTTTGAAACACGCATCACGTAGTTAGGAGACCAACGGGCGGAGGCTTGCTATATTTTAATTGAATTTACTGCCAGGTCTACACACTGTGGGGAGACGGGAGATGAAATCATTGAATGTGGATGGATGTCTCCACGCCTGCTCGTCCTAAGCGTAAATATTTTTTTAGATGCCTTTCAAGCCGGGCTTTGGTTTTATTCCTTGTTTTTGTTTCTTCGCACACACTTTTCTTCGTGTGAAGGTGTGAGAAGTCCATGCCGGGTGCCAGTCGGCCGCAGCCACTGTTCTTTCACATCAGTTGTACATCAGATTGTTGGGAGATGGAGCTCAGGGTTCGCCTCCTGAGCTGCTTTGGTGACCAGGCATGAGTTGAGGTGGAGGGAGGTTAGGGTTGGTGGGGGGGGGGGGTAGGGTGTGCAGGCATCATTAATCTGTCTGGGGTGACAAGGCTCTTGGGTTAGGCTGGGATCATTCTCTGCTCTCATCTCTCTCTTTCTGTGTGTGCATTAGCAGGGGGTAAGAGCGGTCTACCTCGCTGGGGCACAAGACCTCTGCCGCCTGCCCCTTGCAACCATCAACTTGTTTGTTCCTTTGGTGCGCTTCATCTGCCCTGTTTCCATCCCAGCCCTGCCCCAGCTCTCTAACCCATTCTCTTGGAAATGTTGCTTCCGCCGCTGTAACGAGGAGGGGTCCGGCTGGCTGGCGTGGTGGGTAGGTGAGCAGGGAGGGGGAGTGGGTACAAACCACTGAATCCATTCTCAAAAGTCGGGCAGAGCCGTGTAGAACTCTTGTTACTCTCTGCTTCATATACATGGGAATTCCCTCAGTATGGTCACTTTTCACGCGTCCACCAAAGACTACCAAAGTGTCCGCCCACACAGTTAGTACACATCTCCTACACTTGTCTGCCGTACTAAGTCACCCCAACCCTCAACCCTCTCCCCCCCCCCCCCCCCCCCCAACCTTTCCCTCCCAACTCCAGTCCTGTCCCGACCCCCTGGGAAACTGAAGGGAGTGACAATCAACTGCCACGGATTCAAATATTGTCATACACAAGAAAGGGCAGATGCTGGTTGACAAAAAATGAACACACAGTGCTAGAGTAACACAAAGACGCAGCAGAATTTTGGAAACATCATCCCGTCACCCATTCCTTCTCTCCAGGGATGCTGCCTTGCCCGTTAAGTTAAAGAGTGCCCACGGTAGACTCACGAGTCACTATGGTAAACTCACGGGCTACTACGTTCTTACAACGAGTTTAAAAGTTTAAAATTTTTACTTGAAGAGTAAATTTGACTCGTGGAAATCTTTCATCATGTTGAAAGATTTTCACGAGTTAACAAGTTTCCCGAGTACCTGCCGTTAGCGTTACGAGTCGCTAAGTTACGTCCATGCGTTCCGATGTTCCCGCTACGTTAATTCTACGTGATTACCGCAAATTTGATTTGTTTTAAACTCGGGATCTCTCGTAGGTGGACTCGCATTGTGAGACAGGGGTTTTAGAATGACAGAATTACAAGATATAATGGCATTATGGAAATAAAGTGTGTAGGTTTGGTCAACATACTCAGATACTCCAGGCATGGAGACACATGAAACTGCAGTCTCTGGAGTCTTCAGCCATGAACCTAAACGCTGCAGGAACACGGCATGTCAGGCTGCACCTGTAGACGGAATGGACAGATAACACCTCTTCTCTCACCTTTCATCCCACCAGCCACCACATCCAAGAAATGTCTCTGATATTTCCGCCACATTCGACGTTGTAGTAGGAAAGCTATTGGAGAGGATTCTTTGTGATAGAATTTACCCTTGTGAGATATAAATCACAAACGCTGTTTGAGACAAAGTCAGCAAACGCGGGAGCCAGCAGCCGCCGGGTTCGCGACTCCAGCCGCTGACAATGCAGTCAGCGGCTTCCAGACCGCTGTGGTTCCCATGGAGGGTTAAATCCAAGTGGCGTTATTACTACCAGAGTCACTGATAATGCGGTCATCGGCTTTGAGACCACCAGATACGCTACAGTGCGGTCAGCGGCTCCCAGACCGCTGTGGTCCCCAGGACATGGGGTATAACCAACGATAAAGCGGTCAGGCCTATGGATGCGGGACGAGTCGGGCTGGGAGGGTTCCCCTCTGGTGATGCTTCACATTTTGGGCTAAACTGGATAGAGCTCTTAATGGAGAGGATGTTCCACCAAGACACACTCCAACAGGAGGAGTAGTGTCAGCGCCGGCCTATGGGAGAGCCCGCGCCAGCAGCACCTAGTCAGGGCTGCTTAATGTCTCCCTCTTGGAGGAGGAAAGCACGCGGGGCCAGAATTATTCTGCCGCCGAGTATGTTTCATTCTGGTATAGGTCTCCTGGGAGGCCATATCAGTGCAGGTACCCTCAGGGGCCTGTGCCAGCACCTTTTCAGGGCTGCCTACGATCTCCGCCTTTATGGAGTGGAGTGCAAATGGTCAGTATGTAACTGACTTCCAATTCTAAAGTATGTCTGTGGAACATACGGGAGCACATGTGTATGGGTTCAAGGCAATCCTTGCAGACGAAGGTGTTGCTGCCAGAAGAGTTGGTTACCAGCCATTGGCAGAATACCTGGAAGGGGTAAGCGTTCCCCTCACTCTACAAGTGCCGGCAGTGAACAGAGCTCTAGCCGCCGAATCTTCTATTTAGGTAAGACCTATTCACCAGGCAAAACCTGGATGAGGAAACAAAAGCTGTCGGACGAATCAAGGTACCAACGACGAGCAAAGCTTCATCGGTTCGGCGACAACACATTCCACGCCTCCATTGGCAGTGAGCGGTTCAATGAAGCTATGGCAACGTGAAAACTGGACACACGTTCCATGCGCCCTACCAGTCCTACTCTATAAGGCAGGTAGGTGGGTCCGGCACTTCCGAAACATGGGGTAAGTGGACCACTTACAAGTTGGTAATTTTACACTTGTTTGTACAACACACGTATGGTTAAGGCATTGTCACCTAACCATGTAACACTGCACAATACTAATATTCCAAGCAGGTTTGGAATTAGGTCCAGTATTGTCTTTTAAGGCAGGCTCAGTACTATGGCCAAGATCGCTTCGAGTCAGGATCGAAATATGGCCAGAGTTGTTTTTCACGGCAGGCCTAGAATTATGGCCAGAGTTGCCTTTCGAGGCAGGTTCAGAATTATGAGGTAGGCTCATTATTATGGCCAGGATTGTCTTCTAATGGCCCTGTCTCACGGTGCGAGTCCACCCACGAGTGATCCCGAGCGAAAGAAAAAATCAAACTCGTGGTTTTCTACGAGATCCCAAGTTTATGTTCACGAGTTTAAATGAGTTCCCACGAGTATGTGTAAGTTAATGTTTACTTCTCATGTCTGCGATGTACCAAGTTCCTCTCCCGAGTTACTCTTGAGCCAACAACGACTACTGACGTGTGGAAAAATCATCACATGGTAATAATGATGTCATGCAGTTTTTTTTTCACTATAAAAAGCCTCCCCTGTTTAAATTTCTTAAGGTTACTGAATCAAGGGATATGGGGAGAAAGCAGAAACTGTGTACTGATTTTGGATGATCAGCCATGATCATATTGCAATGGCAATGCTGGCTCGACGGGCCGAATGTGATCACTTCCATTATGTAGAGAGTCTCAGAATGTTAATAGAGATTCCATTCCGTTTACATTGCACTTTGTGCAGGGATCAAATCTTAGCCCAAAGTGTACATTAGGCGGCGAGGATTAATTTCAAAACTTCAAATTATTTCAAACAGTGTTTTATCTGAACAACGGATCAGGGCAGATGCCAGCTCCTTTAAACATCATGCACAGCTCAGTGTGAAGTGGTGTTGGAATTATATATGTGAAATAGTGTTGGGAATTTTATTATCGGTTCTAAATGCTCTGTTTAAATTATAGGTCGTTTAGTTTGTGAAGTGGCGCCGGATTTAACACTTCAGTCTATTAAAATTGAATTATCTCACTGAACGAAAACATGCAATATGTTTCCAGGCAAATATCCAGTAGTTGAGAATTAAAGAGCAATCATTAGTGTTTTTAAACGGGCGGTTGTAGCCAATAATACGGTAACCGAATGATATTTATTAATTGCTAGAGAGGACGATGTAAACATAGTGAGGTTAGTGAGCATCCTCTAATATTAACCGCTCCTCGTACTGTTCTGTTGTGTAGGAAGGAACCGCAGATGCTGGTTTACCTCGACGATAGACACCAAAAGCTGGAGTAACTCAGAGGGTCAGACAGCATCTCTGGAGAGAAGGAATGGGTGACGTTTCGGATCGCGACTCTCCCAGTTGCTACCTGATCTCCTGGTTCCCAAACACTTCCCATTCCCACACTGACATTTCTGTCCAAGGCCTCCTCCAGTCAGAGTGAGGCTAAATGCAAATTGGAGGAACAGCATCTCATATTTCTCTTGGGCAGCTTACAGCCCAGTGGTATGAATATTGATTTTACTTCGGAGTCACTTTACTCCGCAAGCACCAGACTGGCAAGACAGAGCTGTGAACCGGTTGTGGACTATGGGGAAACCCCAGTCTGACTGCGGAAGCGGGTAACCGGAAAAAAGATCGGGTTGTGCGATATGGAGCCGCTGACAAGGCAGTCAGAGGCTCCATATCGCACAACCCGATCTTTTTTCCGGTTACCCGCTTCCGCAGGGAATAAAATTGGTGAGAAAGGACTCATTCAGCCCTATCTGGACTCGGACTACAAGGGTTTTCTCTTACTAATAAAGTTTAATGTATGTTATAGTGTTTTTCTTAAAGTTAAAAGTTAAAAGCAAAGTTTGTCATAAAAAGTTATTGTCATATGTTTCTGACAATGAAATTCTCGTTGTTTAGCACAAGTTGCTGTGAAGGGTTAAACATTGTTTTATCCTTTCACAGGGAAAGCTGTGCACTAAAAATGTTGATTTAGTGAGCCTACACTGTAATAGCACGAGCCTATGGGACATGCCGCGCCAGCAGTGCCTGGGGTAGGGCTGCTTCATGTGTAATAGCGTGGGCCTATGGGACAGGCCGCGCCAGCAGCACCTGACAGGGCTGCTTCATGTATGAAAGTGCCGGCCTACGGAGAGCCGCGCCAGCAGAGCCTGATACAGTGCTGCTTCATTTGTGACATTGCCGGCCTACGGGAGTGCCGTGCTAGCAGCGCCTGGTACAGGGCTGTTTCACGTCAAAAAGCACCGGCTTCTATGAGAGGCAGCGCCAGCAACGCCTGGGACAGGGTTGCTCAAGTTCACACATAAGTCTGCTACGCCCACGGAGTCGGGATATGATTCTGCACCGGGGCTGGACAGCAAGGCCCACAGAGTCGGGGGATGATTCCTCACCGGGGCTGGATAGTGCGTTTGAAACGACTATCCCAAATGCAGCAACTGTTGCATACAGTGCTACAGCAGGGCACACACCAACAGGAGGAGTGTCAGCACCACCCTGAACAAAAAGGCGCCAGCAGAATCTAGTAGAGAACTTTTTGATAGCACTGTCGTAGATGCAGATTAGTTCTGACACCGACTCTGATGGTAAGGTTGAGACAGAAGTTCCACCTCTGCAGGCCGCACCAGCAGCTCCAGTTGACAGAGCTGCTACAGGTCTCCCTCTTGGAGGCAGAGACCAAGACGGGTCAGTATCCAGCTGATACTGAGTCTCAGGGTATGGCTGTGGGGCATACCTCAAGGGATGAAGGGCACGTGTCAGAGGTACCTTTTGTCCTGACAACAAAGTTGCCATCCCAGCAGAATATTCTATTCGGGTATAATGGGTTCATATCACTATAGGTATCCTGCGGTCTGCGGCAGCGCCTGTTTAGGGCTGCCTACAAATCACCCTCTCTGAGGAGGGAAGAGCAAAAGGTCAAGATATAACTGACTCCAGGCTCTAAAGAAGTCAGTAGAACATACTGAAGCACATATGTGCCGGCAGTGAACAACGCCAACAGGGGGATGTGAGAGCCAGCCGCAGAATCTGTTATTCAGGTAGGCCTATTCAACAGGGGAAGAAAACCTGGCAGACGAATCAATTAAGGCCAATGGTGGGCAAAGGTCATCATTTCAGAATGCACCCCAGGCGCTCATCAGCAGTAGGCGGTTCACTGGAGCTGGGGTCAGCATGATAGCTCAGAAATTCCATGCACCTTACCAAGCCGACTCAACAAAGTGGGTCTAGCACTTCCAAAACATGGGTAGTGCACTGTTCACAAGTTGTAATATTTACATTTGTTTGTACAACACACAAAGGACAAAAACATCTGGTTGAAGCACAGTAGTAGCATTCCAAGCAAGTTTGGATTATGGCCAGGGTTATTTTTTAAAGTTAAGGTTCGGAAATCGGGCCAAAGTTCTCATGCAAACCACTCATGGAATAAGGCAGGAGTGGCATGTTTATTATGAAAAATGGAGAGTGTCGGGTGTATGAACTTTCCGAATATGAAAACTTATTTTTCCTGACTAACAACAGATTCAAGGGTCTCAAAGATCTAAAAGACAATATAACTGTACTAATAACAGTAAAACATTGTGGAATGGGATAAACTGTTCATTGGTCAATGGGATTTACCTTTAATTATTAATTAGCCTTTGACTCCGCCCTGTGGCAAGAGATTGGAGTTAATTAGCACCCTGTTATAAAACTGACTTTTATTTCATCAAGAGTAATTGGCAATGTAGTAGCTGTGTTTCAGCTGTGCAAATCAAGGAACTGATATAGTGCAAAGTAGCAACCTCTCAAAGGACATGTACACCATTGTTAACAACCTTATGCTATTGTCAGCTGAAGCTACCTCAGTCACAATGATGAAAAAACAGTATTCAGCATTGCTGAACATGACAATAAACGCATTTGAACTTGAACTTGAACTCAGTCCAGTAGTTTGGTCGGTCGAATTCAGTTATTACAAACTGATGCTAAGGACTCTAAGGTGAGAAGTTCCGAATACCATCTATAGTTGGAGGTATTGAAGATTTGCATGAGTTACCAATTCTTCAATAGTTGGTATCAATTAAATATATACACTAGATGCACCCCATGGGTAAGGGGCTATTGAGCGAATATACATATTCTACATGCTCAATTTCAAGTTGCTACTCTACGATGGTGACATATGTTAGTCACATGGCAATCAAGTAAAAGTATCCTGTAATAATTACCTAATCTCCTTTGCCACTGGTGTATCATCCAGTTCAGATCGATGAATAGATATTGGATCTCAAAGTATTATGAATGTATGGTTCAATGCTACATCGAATATCAACATGTTGGTGCATGTTTATTCACTGATTGCAAAAATATGTGGCACAACAGTGCGGAGAAATAGATTCTCGCTACAAAAGGAGGAATGTTCTTTTATGTCCTCCTCCATTTTCTGTCTCATTAGCCGGGTCATAAAACAGTCAGCAAGACCTCACTTGGGTTTGTACTGTCGGACTGGCTAAGCAGCCATGTTGCCTGCTTCATCAGGCATAATAATACAACGGTATACGGTTATTCCAAAAAACAAAAACTTGCTGGTTCAAACTGTGGTTCAGGAGACCGGCCTTTGCATAATAAAACAATTATTGACTTACACATTTTGAATGGATTGACATGGCTCAGGTTGTGACATCAAGCCATGATAATGCTCACTGCAGAGTGCAGGGATAGCACCCAAAAAAGCAGTACATTCCTATTGAGGGGATCGGAAGTGATTTTGTTTAAATGTTAATGTTACATTTAATATGGTACAGATTACTGACATCTTCCAGTTCATTCTTAAATGGTATTTGACAATAATTCAGTTATAGAGACACCACAGCTGCAACAAACGGGAACTACTCTGTTGGGTTCAACCCGGATATCGAGTTGTTAAAGTGATCTTGACACAAGTTCTCCCACTACAAGAATACTACAGAAAATGTGTGAACATTACTTCACCAAGAGGTTCCAGCTACATCCTTAGTTATGACACTAAGATCAACACAACGACAGCAAACATTGCAAACGCTGTGGCTAGATAGGATGGAAATGGCTGCTGGTGCCATTACATTTTACATTCTGATCTACACAAGCAGAGCAGACCAGGGATGGCATGATTTAAGATCATTTTTCGGATACCCCACGGTCTCACGTCAATGTGGGAGAGCAGGCTTGCTATATTATATCAAGGCCACCAGAATCTTAAGAAGTGTGGAATCAGCATTGTTTATTAATCAACAAACAACTACACAAAGGAAGGTCGGTTCAGACTATTTCAAGGTGGCTGCTGCAGGTTCTGGGTTATGCAGGTATTAACACTGATGATTGTATATCTCATTCCACCAGGTCAGCATCAACGTCAGCGGCCAGGGCAATGGACATGCCCATTGACCATATCCTCGCGACCGCAGGATGGTCAACTAAATTGATTTTAACATGCTTTCCATAGGCCGGTTACTGATCCGGGATTTTGCCCATTTTGTTTTGCGTCCACTTTAGCCTCCCCTGAGTTACAGGGGTTGCTATTGATTTCTTTATTAACGTAAACCATTAATACATTTGAATCTATATCATGCTTAATGCATTTTTGATTATTCACTCATCCTGAGACAATCGATGCAGTGAGACGCCGAGATTTCGATCTACTGCATGAAATCACAAAGCTTCGAACTCTTCACAGAATCACTCACGTGACAAGTAAAATAGTAAGATTAAATGAGAACTTACCAGTTTGAAGTTTGATCTTGGGTACACAAAAAGCTGGAGAAACTCAGCGGGCGCAGCAGCATCTAAGGAGCGAAGGAGATAGACGACGTTTCGGGTCGAGACCCTTCTTCAGGGTCTCGACCCGAAACGTCGTCTATCTCCTTCGCTCCTTAGATGCTGCTGCACCCGCTGAGTTTCTCCAGCTTTTTGTGTACCCTCGATTCTCCAGCATCTGCAGTTCCTTCTTTAACACTGAAGTTTGATCTTGATTTTATGAGGAGTTACGTTGGTGATTACGAGCCCTCCATGCCCAACCCTCTCTCATAAAGATCATCTGGTAGTTCTCGAGTCACACATCTTACTATGTCACTTCTGTGTTGTTATTTGTGATTTCATACCGCTGCTTTCACCAACGTAACTCCTCATAAAATCAAGATCAAACTTCAAACTGATAAGTTCTTGTTTAATCTTACAATTTCTCTCACTTCAAGTAACCCCGGCATTCCCTCTCTGTCTATCCCTCCTCCACCCGTCAAACCAGCTGCTCATTTTCACCCAACAAACAGCGAACAATGGTGTTTCCTTTATCATCGTTACTTTTTTGCATTCATTGTTCTTTATCTCTCTACAATACATCATCATCTATATCTCTCATTTCCCTTACCAGTCTAAGAGTCTCGACCCGAAACATCACCCATTCCTTCTCTCCAGACATGCTGCCTGTCCCGCTTAGTTACTATAGCTTTTTGTGTCTATCGTCGCTCTTCTTCAGACTGTTCCGTTGTATTGACCGAAAACAAACGGTGCGACAGTACCGGTGACTTAATGAATGAAATGGAGACACGCGGAATTAAATGGACTTGGAATAACTGGGGCGGTGGGGTTTTATCGAAAAGTGAATACATGACATCAGTGGAAGAAAACGGGCAGGCAAAGTTTCGGGTCAGGGTCCTTCTTCAGACTCCATGACCTGCTGAGTTCTTCCAGCTGTCAAATGGAGACATGGGGGACCACAGATGCTGGCATGTTGAGCGAAACAGAAAGTGTTGGAGCAACTTGATGGGCCGAATGGCCTAATTCTGCTCCTATGACACGAACTCATGAAGTGTCGAAGTAAGCCAGCGGGTCAGGCAGCATCTGTGGAGGGAATGGATAGGCAACGTTTCGGATCGGGTCCCTTCTTTTCGAGCCAAATCAACGTCTGTCCATTCCCTCCACTGATGCTGCCTGTCCCGCTGAGTTACTCCAGCGCTGTGTGAGTTCCTCCAACACGTTGTGTGTGTTTTATGATCATGATTCCAGCATCTGCAGTTTCTTGTCTCTACATTAACTAGGCCTCAGCAAGACTGAGTGTACTAACCGGGAGATTATGTTGCTGCTGCCAAAACAACAGTTGGCAATGTATGCACGGTAGATGTCACATTGCGTGGGAAACGAGGTCTCCAGGGAGACAGACGCAAAGTGCTGGAGTAACTCCGCGGGACAGGCAGCATCTCTGGAGATTTATAAAGCATTACATTTTGGAAAACAAGAAGCTACAGAAGCTGGTTTACAAAAAAAAACAAAGTGCTGGAGTAACTCAACGTGTCAGGCTGTATCTGTGGAGAACATGGACAGGTGACGTTTCGGTTGAAAGAAGGGTCTAAAGTTTGAAGAAGGGTCCCGATCCGAAACGTCACCTATCCGGAGATTACTAATCTTCAACATTTCACTTCTGGCACTCAGGCCAAACCCATGAGTTACTCACGAGTCACTGCAGTAAACTCACGGGCTACTACGGTATTACAACGAGTTTAAACATTTCAAAATTTTCCTTCAGGAGTAAATTTGACTCGTGGAAATCTTTCAACATGTTGAAAGATTTTCACAAGAACAAGTTTCCCAAGTACCTGCCGTTAGCGTTACGAGTCGCTAAATTATGTCCACGAGTTCCGACGATCCCGCTACGGTAATTCTACATGATTACCATGAGTTTGATTTGTTTTTAACTCGGGATCTCTCGCACCATGAGACAGGGGTTTGAGGAGATTAAAATCTATCCCAATGACAAATCATTTGTAACTAAGGACATAAAAAAAGTAATAAATACAAGGAAAGTGGCTTTCAAAAACAAAGATTCTGGAGCACTTAAACAGAAAAATAACTGAAAATAAGATTGAGGGAGCAAAATTGGCACACAGACAGCATCTGGAAGATGCTTTCAGAGCCAATAACTCTAAATAGGTGTGGGCTACAATGAAATCTATGACAGGAATGCCAACACCATCTAAATCTATCGTGACAGGTAACAAACTATTTATTTCCAATTAACTCAACACTTTTTTTTGCCAGATTTGAATCCCTAGATAATTCTACCAAGTGCACTGACATCCTTAAATCTGTTATACCTGCTGTCTCCGATAGAATTGTCATCACTGTTGAAGATGTCAGGAAAACATTTCAGTGTACAAATACAAAGAAAGCTGCTGGGCCGGATGGATGCAGCACTTTCCTCTTGAGGAACTTTGCAACACAGCTGGCTCCAGTGTGGCAACAAATCTTTCAGGCTTCTGTGGACACACACACTGTCCCTCAAATGGAAAACTTTGCATATTAAACCTTTGCCCAAGAATACATGTCCAAAAGAATATAAGGATTTCAGACCCATAGCCCTTACATCGGTGATTATGAAGTCTCTCAAAATAATTTTGCTTCGACATTTAATCAGTACAACAAAAAATAAACGAGACCCATATCAATTTGCCTATATGCAGGGTTGTGGCACGGAACAATGCTGTTGCCTCCTTAGTTCATATTATCTCTAAACACTTAGACAAACCAAACACGTATGCACAAGCCCTCTTTCTAGATTTTTCGTCAGCTTTCAACACAATTCAATCAGGCTCGAGACGCCGCTTTTAAATTTGGCGACGCTGAGGGATACAGCTCATCCAGGGCCAATCTGAAAAAGGGAATTAGGATTGCCAGACTCAATCACAAACAGCGGATTGAGGAGCATTTCCGAGACAACTCCGACCCTAGGCGCATGTGGCAAGGTATTAAGTCCATGGCCGACTACCATAAAATCAACACCCCCCCCCAGACAACGCCTCCCTCCCTAACGAGCTAAACCACTTCTATGCTCGCTTTGACCGGGACAACAAAACTCCAGCCATTAAAGTTGCTCCACCCCCGAATGAACAACCCCTCAGCCTCTCCACCTCTGCTGTACAAGACGCACTGAGCAAGGTGAATGAGCACAAAGCTGCCGGCCCCGATGGCATCCCCGGGCGGGTGCTCAGGGCATGTGCTGGACAACTATCCCTGGTCTTCACTGACATTTTCAATCTGTCACTGGCCCAGGGTGTCGTCCCCACCTGCCTCAAGACATCTACCATTGTGCCAGTGCCCAAACACTCAGCGACAGGGAGCCTCAACGACTACCGGCCAGTGGCACTCACCCCTGTCATCGCTAAGTGCTTTGAGCGGCTGATCCTGGCTCACCTCAAAGCCAGCCTCCCCCCCACATTGGACTCCCACCAATTCGCCTACCGGACAAACAGGTCTACAGAGGACGCCATATCGGCGGCCCTACACTCTGCCCTGACCCACCTGGACAGCAACAACACCTACATCAGGCTGCTGTTTATTGACTTCAGCTCCGCCTTTAACACTGTCATACCCGCTAGCTTGATCACCAAACTTAGCGGTCTTGGCATCTCCACCTCCCTCTGCAATTGGACACTGGATTTCCTCACTAACAGACCACAGTCTGTTAGGGTCAACAACCTCACCTCCTCCACTATAACACTGAACACCGGCGTGCCACAGGGCTGTGTGCTCAGCCCTCTCCTCTACTCCCTCTTCACGCATGACTGCATCCCCAAGTATGGCTCCAACGCCATTATAAAATTTGCCGATGACACCACGGTGGTAGGACTGATTAGTGATAATGACGAATCAGCCTACAGGGAGGAGGTCCAGCTCCTGGCCACCTGGTGTGCCAACAATAACCTCGTCCTCAGCTCCCAGAAGACGAAGGAAATAATTGTTGACTTTCGGAAGAACAGAGGGGGCAGACACACCCCCATCCATATAAACGGGACTGAGGTGGAGAGGGTCTCCAACTACAAATTCCTCGGGGTGCACATCTCGGAGGATCTGTCCTGGTCCCTCAACACCTCAAAGCTGATCAAAAAGGCACAGCAGCGCCTTTACTTTCTGAGGAGGCTCAAAAAAGCCCACCTGTCCCCCCGGATCCTGACGAACTTCTACCGCTGCACCATTGAAAGCATCCTGACCACCTGCTTTACGGTATGGTACAGCAGTTGCACCGTGGCAGACAGGAAGGCACTACAACGGGTGGTGAAAACCGCCCAGTACATCATCGGTGCCCCGCTCCCTGCCATGGATGCCCTCCACCGAAAACGGTGCCTGAAGCGGGCCGGGAAGATCATCAAGGACCCCTCACACCCTAACCATGGACTGTTTGCCCTCCTCCCATCAGGGAGGCTGTACAGGAGCCTCAGGTCCCGCACCAGTAGGACGAAGAACAGCTTCTTCAACTACACCATCAGACTGCTGAACTCGGAGCCCAGCTGATAGACTTGTCTACTCTGTATTTATTTATTTCCGTACTGCTACCACTGCACTCTGTATTTATTTTTTCATATCGCTATCACTAAGAATGACGCTAAACTGCATTTCGTTGTACCTATACTTGTATTTGTGCAATGACATTAAACTTGAATTGAATTGAATTGAATTGAATTGAATCAGACATTTTGGTGTCAAAAATTGTCCAGAAGGAACTAAATCCTTATCTGATTCATTGGTATGCTTCCTTTCGCACTAACAGAGTACAGATAGTAAAGGTGAATAACACCCTTTAATCTGCCATCACAACCAACATCGGGGCACCCCAGGGTTGTGTGAGTTCAGGTATGCTTTTTACCTTTTATACTGATGATTGTCGTACAGATGCACTGAATCAATATATTCTAAAGTACTCAGATGATATAGTTTATTACCTCTGTTGAGTAACTCAGACAACACCAGGCTGCACCAACTCGGCGTGAACAAATTGGTCGAGCGGACTGAAAATAATGCCCTTGACATTAACATAAAGAAAACAGAAGAGATTGTATTTGGCTCACCATCTGACTCTCATAAAGTTTCACTTGTTACCAATAACAAAAAAATCAAGCAGGTGTCTTCATTTAAATACTTGGGGGTAATGATAGACTATCAGTTATCATGGAATAACCACATTGATAAGATTTGCAATAAGACAAAACAAAGAATCTGGTTTCTCCGCCGACTAAGATCATTCGGAGCAAGTAAACAAATCCATTTATTATTTTTTACTGCCGTGATAATGAGTGTTTTGCAGTATTGTAACACTACATGGTACAAGAGTTTGTCTGCTACTTTTAAATCAAAATTGTTCCACAAATACAAATTTGCTCAAAGATTGTAGGTCAACCACTACAAAAATTGAATCTATAATCCTACCTTAAAAACATACTAAGGATGGCCAATAACATTTCCTCTGACACCAACCACGTTCTGAATAGTGAGTACAATTTGTTACCATCAAACCGGAGATATAGGGTTCCAAAATTTAATAAGGGTACAATGAGGTGCTCTTTTGTGCACCAGTCAATCCTTGAACTAAACACGGCGCTTAATCCCAGATCAAACGTACGCTGACGGCCCATAAATGTAGTCTTCTATTATTGTAATGTCGTCGTATGTGGGTATTTTTGGATCCTGTCTTGATATCTTGATGCGTGTCTTCTCTCGCCCCTCTTGTCTTTTTTGTTATGCTGTAAATGGAGCTTCTGTGATGCAAAACAAATTTCAGACTTGCTCTGACAATAAAGTATTATCGTAGCGTATCGTATCGTATCGTATCGTATTTGCCCAGGAGGAGCATTTTGGCCCAAAAGGCCCGTGCCAGGCCAGGAAAATTTCAGAAAAGTGCTTTTCACTGAGATGCCACATTGTTTTTAAGCCCATCAGGCTTGTACTAGCCCAGGAGGAGTCCCTTCAGCCCATCAGTAAGTATTCCCCCTGTATTAAACCTCACCCCAGTATTTTTCTCCCTCCCTTCATTGGCTCCCTGTGAGATCCAGGCCAGCATAGACTTTCCTCCTTCATTGCTGTGATCTGTAGAAAAAGATGAAAAATGTCTAAAATTGATTCTCCACCCTCACCCCCTTCTCTCTCACAGAGTCTCTCACCTATTTTGGGCAGAATTTCTGGCAGTTTCTGAGCTGCCAGCCCACCTGCCCTGAGTGACTGAGCTGCCAGCCCACCAGCCCTGAGTGACTGAGCTGCCAGCCCACCAGCCCTGAGTGACTGAGCTGCCAGCCCACCAGTCATGAGTGACTAAGCTGCCAGCCCACGAGGCCTGAGTGACCGAGCTGCCAGCCCAACAGGCTTGAGTGACAGAGCTGCCAGCCTACCAGCCTACCAGGCCTGAGCGACTGAGCTGCCAGTATACCAGACCTGAGTGACTGAGCTGCCAGCCCAAGAATCCACCATTCGGTCCACAATGTCCACACTAGCCCTCTGGAAACCAGTCCCTTCAGCCAACCACACCCATACTAGTGCTCCAGAAAGCCCACCCACTGGCCACCAATATTAGAATTGGTGGAGAGGTGGAATATTGCGTTGGGGACCAGCCCTCCAATGGGAACATGGGACCCAACAGGTCACATTTAGTATAGTGTTATCTAAGTGTGCGCCAAATTTCAAGTAGATACCAGTCATGTGTCATGAAAGTTAAATTCTAGACCCATTTTAGATGTTTGGCCCACGGCCTACATGGATAAAATGAAAAGATGTGGACGTTGTTTTAAAGCTAAGGTGCCGAACCTGATGCTAAGACCAACTCTTACACATAATCCATATCCTTCCATTCCCTGCATATCTGTAAGTTAATCGAAAAGTCCTTAGAACACCGCTATCATATCATTCTCATCCATCACCCCTGACAACACGTTCCAGGCACTCACCACACCTTCTGTTAAAAAACTTGCCCCACACATCTCTTTTAAACTTTGTCCTTCTCATGTTAAATCTATGCCCTCTTGTATTTTTTTGTATATGGGGGAAAAGCTTCTTACTCTGTATCCTATCTTTGACCTGAAACATTTACTTCTTTTCATTTTCAACAGATGTTCCTGACTTGCCTGATGTTCCCAGTATTTTCTGTTTTTATTTCAGATTTCCATCATCTGCATTGTTCATTTACATACATGAGATAAGGGAAACCAGAATACCTCAAAGGGAGTGGGATTATTAAATATAATCGGTCCTTCCATGCTCAACTTCCTGATACAATTGCTCAGAAATCTATGGAATCAGCACAAAGAGAGTTAATGTCACCAAGTCCATCACAGGGATAGAATCCAGCACCATTTCCATAATGTATCAGCTGCCATTTCATTGGCATTGTACGACACTGCCAGAAGGACACTAGATCAAAAACATCTTCACAAAGATGTTAAATTTGTTTAACCTGCATTAAAGTGACGTCTTCTGTCTGGAAATTAGTCTCAAAGTTCTGGCAGGTGTTTCTTATACGTGGCACCTTATTTTCCAGTATTAAAATCTTAAATGACCTCAATAACAGTGCAATGCAAAACTTGTCTCCTCTCTGTGTTTCAACTTTGGTTGTCTGAGCAATGAGACAAAGAAAGGTCTGGCTCTATAAACACATCTACCTTAAATCCGTGTTTTATTTAGGACCAACTCTCCAGACTCACTTCTTTGACAGTACCGCAAACTGCCCTTTGACTTTGCAAGGTTTAGCTCGTAGTTTCCCGGTCTCTGCCACTTCTCACACTTCAAACTCTCACTCTGGAAGATGGCGGACTGCAGGAGTGGGGCGCCGTTGTGTATGGCTGCTCTGCCTGCAGTCCGTCATTTCACCCTTTTTTTTATTTATAGTCCTGATAAAACAAAATGTTTGTTGGAGGTCTTCTTTTATGTGGTGGGTGGGGGGGATGGGAAGGGGGAAACTTTATTTCCTAGTCGCTACCTGGTCGGAGAGGCGGCTTCCCTCCGAGCTGCTTCTTCACCCCTTCCTCACGGCATACCATCGGACTGGAGCAGCGTTTCCTGTTGGGATCGGCCGGGACTATGGTTTCGGCGGCGGCGTGGCGCTGGGACACAATCACGGAGCGGACAATGCCTTACCGGGTCGCCGTGCGGTAAGCTCCGGAGTGCTGTGACCGCCAACTCCAACATCCGGGGGGCTGTGGCTGTGGGCGTCCAGCAGCCACAGCTGGAACACCACGGAGCCTGGGATCCGAGATTGCCAGAGTCGGAGCTCCGGCCGGCGCGGCCTGAGGACTTCGAGTGCCGCGGTCTCCGGGGGTGGAGCGGCCGCTCCAGACATTTCCAAGCCACTGAGGAGTGTTCGCCCGACGCCGGAGTTCCATCTTCCCGGCAAGAGGGCCTGAAAACATCGGACAGGCTGCGGAGGCCACAAGTGAGCCCCGACCTCGGGTGAACACAGAGGAAGAGGACTGAACTTACTGATGCCTTTCCTCACTGTGGACATTTTTGATTCTGTTGTGGGGGGACTTTCATGTTGAATGCTATAATGTGTTGTGTCATTTTTCTTTTTTTAAATTTTTCTATGGATGTATGGAAATTATTTCTTCTATGTAAAGCACTTTGGTTTCAACCCGAGTTGATTTAAACGTGCTATATAAATAAAATTTACTTACGTACTTACTTACTTACTACTCTTTCATCAGGGAGTTAATGAAAGTCACAACACTTTGCAGCTTTTGTGACTTTGGGGATTGTGGAATTCTGGAGGATTTGTCTGCATTGGAACTGCAGGCATTTATAGTCAATCGGTACAATAGTCAACAAGGGAAAGTGAGCTGGAGTAACGCAGCGGAACAGGCAGCATCTTTGGATAGAAAGAATGAGTGATGCTTCCTGCAGCTTGTAGCCCCTAATCTAGGCATTATTCTGGCTGATCTATCTCTCCCTCCTAACCCCATTCTCCTGCCTCCTTCCCATAACTCTTGACACCTGTACTAATCGCAAATCTATCTATCTCGGCCTTAAACATATCCACTTACTTGGCCTCTACAACCTTCTGTGGCAAAGAATTCCACAGGATTCACCACCCTCTGATTTTAATCTAGAGATGCTGCTCGACTCGCTGAGTTACTCTGTCATTTTGTGTCTATATTTGATGTGAACCAGCATCTGCAGTTCCTTCCTACAAAACAACAATTGGCTGTTGGGTTGCCTTGGACATTATTGGTTATCTGCATTATATTATAACATAGAGAAAAGTTCCTGTCTTCTTACTCCTAACTCAATCTCATTTGGATAATGTACATGAATAATGTTTTGAACTATATTGCATTACACCACATTCTTGCACCATTCTGTTGCTTTGCACTCACCCTTGTGTTTATTGTGGTGTTGATCATCACTGTGTGAATACTGCTACGCTGTGATTTTCATGTGAACAAGAACTTTCAATGCAGCCTGGTGTATCTGACAAAATGTGAATCCCATTCTCCTCACTGCCTTCAGCTGCATCAACCCCACTTTCTCCGTCATCCTTGATACTTGAACGAAAGAAGATTCACACTTGCCATCTATTCTCCCCACTCAATAGGCCACATTGTTTGATGTAATATTTCAAATATTGCCAAACTCAACAAACTTTGATTAACAATCTTTCATCATCTCCTGAATGAAAATAAGTTGATATTTTTCATGAGATGATTTAATTTCAGCTGAGACATTATTTTTAGGTTGAAAAGGGAAATAATTGTGCAGTCAGTGATCCGGATATGATGTGATCCGGCACCGTTCCTGCCCTCCCTTTTCCACTGGGACAAAGTGCAGAGGGAGGGAGGATGTGGAGACTCTGAGCAAACTGAGTCCATGTATGTTGGAGATAGACACAGCAGGTACAGAACCTTTTCAGACTTCTAGTTTCCCTCTCCCCTGACACTCAGGCTGAAGGAGGGTCTCAACCCAAAACGTCACCCATTCCTTCTCTCCAGAGATGCTGCCTGTCCCGTTTAGTTACTCCAGCATTTATTGTCGATCTGGTATTACATCACTGGGAATTTCACAGCCTGATGGAGAGAGGTGGATTCATTTAGAAAAATCAGAGACTTCCCTGGCAACCTCCTGTGAAGAGTGCGTGGTAACTTCAGGCTTCAGTACCTCCTGCCCAACTCATCAGTGAGAAAGGACCTGACCTAGATGGCGAGGAGCTTGATGATAGATGTCACCTTCCTGAGGCAACACTTCATGCAGGTGCTTTTCATGGTGGATATGGCTGTGTCCATGATACAAATTTCACACATTTATAAAGATGTCTTTTGATCCAGTGCCCTTCAGGCAGGAACGTATATTGCCTGCTGAAACAAGAGCTGATATGGAAATGCTGCCTGGTTCTATCCCTGTGATGGTCTTGGTGGAATTAACTCTCTGGCTGCTGATTCCATGTACCAGGTATTTGTGCAAGAACAGACCCATTATATCCAACAACCCCACTGTGCTTTGCAGTAAACCTGGAAATTGTTTTACTCACAACTGAAAAATAAGAAAAGTGTAGGTGTATAAAGTTAGTTTTTAATTGTAGAGAATATGGAAGGTGGTTTGGATGGAACAGAGGGAGTATCTGTGAAAAGGGAGAGCAGGTGAAATGGGCAAATAGGTGCAATTAGAAACTCATTATGTTTCCTTGTCTGTGTTGCATGTGCCCAAGAGCAGGTCTGTGGGGCAGACCCTGGGGTCAGGCTTGGATAATGGAGAGAGAGAAACTGAACGAACATCACAGATGGATGACCTAGGGCAGAAATAGCCACACTGATACAGAGAGAGTGAGTGAGGTATGAGGTATGAGTGAGTTTTTCATGGTGGATATGGCTGTGTCCATGATGGGCTGCGATGAGACCACCACTATCTGCAACCTAATGCCCCTCTGTATTTTACATTCCGTGGGGATTGAAGGAAATATTTAAAGATTTTTTGGGATTGAACATGACAATTATGTGAAGCCTCTGATGCAAGAGTGTGACGTAATCTGTGAGGAGTGGTTTAGTTTAGTTTTATATTCATGTTTTATTGCCATGTAGACTACCAAGGTACAGTAAAAAGCTTTTTTGTTGTGTGCTATCCAGTCAGCAGAAGACTTTTCATGATCAAAATCAAGCCGTCCACCTAGTACAGAAACAGGATGGGGAATGTCGTTGAGTGCAAGATAAAATCCAGTAGAGTCCGATCGAAGATAGTCCGAGGGTCTCTAATATGTTTGTCGAAACAGACTGCTCTATTTCACTACTCGGACAATTCAGGTTGAGTTACAGAGGAGATAGGTTTTGTATGTGTAGGTATGTTGCAAAACTTACCTTGAGCAGCGCTGCAGTTCTGCCGCTCCCCGTGTGCGCGACTTTGGCGCCTTTGGCTTAAAGTGCCGTTTTTCAACAGACCTGGAAAATCGATCAATGTCGGGCGATTTCGTTGCGGAAGAAAAATCGCTCCGACATTTCATCAATGAAGGTATTTTTAAATTACTCTAAATTATTTATTAACTAGAGTAATTTAAAAATCACCTTCAAAAGCCGTGAGCACCAACAACGGGAAGGATTTTCCGTAGGGGAGAAGAAAAGGTAAATAGTTTATTTTTATATTAAAAGTTGGTTTGTCGGGAGGCTTTAATAATATTTTTATGTTGCGAAATGGGGTCCAAAAAAATGTATGAACAAACAGTATTTTTCCTCCCGACTTCACCGCTAACTGCAACGTTCCAATCCACCGCATTCCACTAAAGCCCACTCGCTAGTTGATTTAAATGGCCATTAATTTACAGGAATCAAACACTAAATTCCTTCCATTTGGACCAGAAATTCATGAAAATGAAATTAAAAAATTATGTTATATTGTGGATTATTGTGTGAATGTTATTTGGACACTTAGGCAATTAACAAAAAGTTTATCTTTTCTTAAGAAATGGATAGATGTTTAGATCTACTCATTGAATTTTGTACTTAGCTACAATTAGATAACTAACTAATTATATGCTTTAATTTCAGGTCATTCAAGTAAGATTGTTTCATATTTATTTCAGAATGCTTCAATCTATAATAAGTGAAAATTTCATTGAGTTCTATTAATTTTTAAGAAAGTTCTGGGCTTTTAACTGATCCAGATCACAGCTTTTGAGTTAAGTCAATTGAAAGGCAATGGGGAGCAAGATGCTAATTTCCGAGTATGAAAATGGCCATAACTTTCTTAATACTGAAGATATGAAAGTAAATTAGCCGTCAAATTAAACTTCTTTTTATGCTTTATCAGATGGGATAAATTGCAGACTTGATTTTAAAAATCTCAAAATGTTGTAACATTGCTAGTATGTGAGGTGTTTAGTGGTGAATTGGGATATCAATGCTGGAAAATAAGGTGCAAGGAGAAAAACCTGCCAGAACATCGAGACTAATTTCCAGAAGGGTGATATCACTCTGCACTGTTAAGCAAATTTCACATTTATAAAGATGTCTTTTGATCCATTGCCCTTCAGGCAGGAACATATATTGCCAGTTGAAACAAGAGCTGATATGGAAATGCTGTCTGGTTCTATCCCTGTGATGGTCTTGGTGGAATTAACTCTCTGGCTGCTAATTCCATGGATGTCTGAACAATTGTACCAGGTATTTGTGCAAGTACAGACCCATTATATCCAACAACCCCACTCCTCACTGTGCTTTCCAGTATACCTGGAAATTGTTTTACTCACAACTGAAAAATAAGTAAAGTGCAAATGTGAAAAGTTTGTTTTTAATTGTAGGGAATATGGAAGGTGGTTTGGATTGAACAGAGGGAGTATTTGTGAAAGGGAAGAGCAGATGGAATGGGCAAATAGGTGCAATTAGAAACTAATTATGTTTCCTTGTCTGTGTTGCATGTGCCTAAGTGCAGGTCTGTGGGGCAGACGCTACGGGTCAGGCTGGGGTAATAGAGAGAGAGAAACTGAACCAACATCACAGATGAATGACCTAGGGCAGAAATAGCCACACTAATACAGAGTGAGTGAGGTATGAGTTACCTGAAGTTAGGGAAGAAGGGTCTCGACCCGAAACGTCGCCTATCGGAAGAAGGGTCTCGACCCGAAACGTCGCCTATCTCCTTCGCTCCTTAGATGCTGCTGCACCCGCTGAGTTTCTCCAGCCTTTTGTGTACCATTAGGGAAGTCAATGCAGTCTGGACATCGACAAAGTAGATGGGTTTCGGCCCGAAACGGTGCCTATCTCCTTCGCTCCTTAGATGCTGCTGCACCCGCTGAGTTTCTCCAGCTTTTTTTGTGTACCCCCGTAGTCTGGACATCCCTGTACACTCACCACTGTGCAGCCAGTTTCTGCTCTAACTCCATCTACAAGTCTTCAGGTGGTACCACTGTGGTGGGGAGGATTAGGAACAATAATGAGATGGAGATCTACAGGAAAACGAGACCGAGAGCTCAGTAGTATAGTGTCAGGACAACAACCTCTCCCTCAACGTCAGCAAGATGAAGGAGTGGGTTTGGGAACAGCTCTGCCCAAGACCACAAGAAATTGCAGAGAGTGTAGATGTAGCCCAGTCCATCACACAGACCAGATTTACCACAATTGACATAATCTCCACTTTACACTGCCTTGGAAAAAGAGCCAACAAAATCAAAGACTCACCCCTGTCATTCCTTCTTCCTTTACTTGTTCACAAAGTAAAAGGCAACTTCCCAAACTTTTATCATGTAAAGTAGGTAATATCTGATCAGCTGACGGTGATCAATTCTGCAAAAGTCATCAGGAAGATCTGATAGTAGGGAAGAATGGATTTTCCTCTTTTACATTGTGCTCAGGTTCAAATTCCTATGTGGTTTATCATATGTCTCTGACAACCTACTCCATCTCAGTTGGTGATTCAGACTGAACTGTAGATGGGGAGGTCCAGATCTCAGACTTGGATGCTGGTGGATTGGGATCATCACTCCCCCATCACTCACAAAACTATAACCATCCTTCCTGCTGATTCCCCCTTCCCCAGGCCTCGTTGTCCAGCATGTTAACCCCCCCCCCCCCCCAGAGAAGGTTTACAGGAAAGATCTCAGGCACAAGTGGATTAACATATGATGAGCATTTTGACGACACTGGGCCTGCACTCGCTAGAGTTTAGAAGAATGAGAGGGACCTCATTTAAACGTACCGAATAGTAAAAGGCTTGGATAGAGTGGATGTGGAGAAGATGTTTCCACTAGTGGGAGAGTCCAGAAATAGAGGTCATAGCTTCAGAATTAAAGGACAGTCTAGATGCATGAAAAATGTTGGGGAAGTCCAGAACCAGGGGTCACAGTTTAAGAATAAGGGGTAGGCCATTTAGGACTGAGATGAGGAAAAACATTTTAACCCAGAGAGTTTTGAATCTGTGGAATTCTCTGCCACAGAAGATAGTAGAGGCCAATTCACTGGATGTTTTCAAGAGAGAGTTAGATTCAGCTCTTAGGGCTAAAGGAATAAAGAGATGTGTGGAAAAAGCAGGAACGGGGTACTGATTTTAGATGATCAGCCATGGAAATATTGAATGGAGGTGCTGGCTCAAATCGCCAAATGGCCTACTCCTGCACCTATTTTTCCATGTTTCAATGTTTCTAAATGCGGCCTGACCGGTGCCTTATAAAGCCTCGGCTCTATAAGGTGGGTGGGGGGCAGGATTAGGTCAGAATCACACAGAATCAGGACCAAGCTTAGAATACCTACAATCTGACAGAAATGTCGCTGATGCCACCTTGAACAGAGGGGTGAACACCTAATACATTCTGCTAATACATTCTGTAACTCAGAATTGTTCTTTCTCCACAGATAGAATCGTTCCCATCTATGCTTCTTGGGTAATTTACACCCCATTTGAAAATGGTACTATTAAACCGCAATTCTCGTTTTTTATCACCCTGCCACTTGATGTCCAAAGTCCATCAGATTCAAAGGATCCATCATTTTCTGTCATCCTCAATGCTGAAGATTCAGGATATGCCAGATGAGATTTGTTGGTGTTTATTCTGTGGACACATTTCCAAATTGTTTTCCTGACAATACTAGACTCAGGCACGGTGGGACTGTGGTGAGTGGGCTCGTCTACACGGGTAGGGATCGTGACCATCATTAGCGGTGGTAAGAATGAGTTGGCTCCTAACTCACAACCTTCACTCCCTCTCCTGAGGAAACAACCACTCTCCACACTCCCTTTGCCAAACTACACTTTTAATATGAGAACACTTACTGATACAAATATACTAGGTCTTTTGTTCAGAAAATCTCATCCACATGGCACGCAAGCGCGGCACAGTGGCGCAGCGGTAGAATTGCTGCCTTACAACGTCAGAGATTTGGGTTCGATCCTGACTTCGGGTGCTGTCTGTACGTATTGTCCCTCATGTGTGTAGGATAGTGTTAGTGTGTAGGGATCGCTGGTCGGTGCGGACTCGGTGGGCTGAAGGGTCTGTTTCCGCGGTGTATCTCTGAACTAAATTTAAAAAAACTAAACTTCACTATTGTTTATCATTTTGGGTTAGCATTCCCTTTAATCATTGTCATCTCCAAATAAATAATATTAAATAACCCCCCCCCACTTATTAAAAATCAATAAACATTGCTTATGGTGCATATCTGACATAAAGAAGAGATACTAGAAGCACTAAGCAGGTCAGGCAGCACCTTATAGTTTAGTTTAGTTTAGAGATACAGTGCGCAAGCGGGCCCTTTTATTTCATGCTTTAATTTGGTTTTCAATTATTTAATTTTATTTTAATTTAGTGCTTTAATGTTGTGATTTTGTGATTAGCAAGTCGCAATGGTAAAATAAAATGTTTTGAAAACTTATACGACAGTGGTCACCGGTCCCGAATTTCTCACATCAGTCACTTGCCATGACCTATTTCCAGTGAGTAGTTCAAGCTTTGCGCTCCCCCTTGTTGGGTCTCAACTTATTGTCTGAGGGATCTTCCCTGAACACACTGAGAAAATTCCACCCCAGCTATGCCCTAAGCCCTAAGGCAGTCCTTATCTATATTGGGAAATTTAAAATCCCTGACTATGACAACCTTCTTGTCCTTGCAGTCGTCAGCAATCTCCGTGCCAATTTATCCCCCTAATTCCCAATTACTATTTTGGGTCTTGAAATAGTCCAAATTATAGGGGATTTAATATCCCCTTGTGGAGGCACCTGGTGACAACCCGAGGTCGCAACGAATCATCAGCTCTAGAGGGCAGCGTCTTGGTGTGGGAGATGCTAGTCATGGGGACGGTACCTGATTTGGTATTTAAGGCCAGGCAATGCCTGTGTCCAGGGAGGAGTAGGGAATTGTATTAGAGAGATTAAACACGTTTAGTGCACACAACATGTGTCCGGCTTTTGGCTGGACTCCTGCGAGTCCCTGCTACACTGGTAATCCCCGACGCCCAGGAGTGTAATCATGGAAGGGAAATTTGAGGAAACAATGCATTCTGCTGCTGCCACCTACGAGGCCGATGAGGCCAGACTCAATGCAATCTCACTAAAGCTGCCGACATTTTGGACCTTGCAGCGGGGGGTTTGGTTTCGACATGCCAGATCCCAATTTTACACACCTGGCGTTACAGTCAACGAGACTCGCTATCACGATGTGGCAAGCGCCCTTGACCAGCAGATGACTGGTCAGGTCATTCCTTACCTGGACAATCCGCCAGTGATGGGTAAGTACACAGGCCTCAAGGAGCTGCTGATCCGGATCTACGGGACGAGCCGAATGCAGTGCGCCTGTCAGGTCCTTAACATGGGCGGGATCGGCAAACGGATGCCCTCGGCCCTCATGAGCGAGATGCTCACGCTCATGGGCGACCACCAGCCCTGCCCGCTCTTTGAATTTACCTACCTGCAGCAGTTGCCATCTGTTGGCAGCTCGCGGAGGAGAGCTTTGAAGATCCCATCCGGCAAGTGGCCCACGCTGATGAACTGTGGATCTCTGACCAGCAGCAGGTGGGTGGGCTGGAATACCTGGAACCGCTGGAATCCCTGGAATCGCTGGACCAGACTTATTCAATGTCCTGGCAGGCCAACGACCCAGGACCACACCCACAAGAGGGTCACGCCCACACACGTGCCACGCCCACACACGTGCCACGCCCACAAGATGGCCACACCCACAGGATGGCCACGCCCACATGAGGAGCACGCCCACATGAGGAGCACGCCCACAGGAGGAGCACTCCCACAGGAGGACCACGCCCACAGGAGGACCACGCCCACAGGAGGACCACGCCCACAAGAGCCACAGTCAAGACAAGTGTCACAGGAGAGAAGGATGGCTGAGCAGGACCCAGGAGATCCAAGGAGAAGAATGTGGAGTTTTTACCACCAGTGCTAGGTTTAGCAGCCCGCTAATGCCGTGAACCATGTTCGTTTCCGGGAAACGGCAGTGCCGGCTGCCGATAGTCACCGTGGTGGCCAGCAGGATCTATCGACTCTATGTCTGGGACCTGCTGGGATGGCTCAGGTTCTTGGTGGACACCGAGGTGGAGGTCAGCGTATTGCCCCCATCTGGACTCAACCTTCGTGCTGGTAAGAGGGGCCCCCCGTTAACTGCAGCGAATCGCAGTTCAATCCACACATATGGCGTCCGCACGGTTCCTGTAATTTTCGGCGTGTGCCATTTCACCTGGCTATTCATCTTCGCGGATATGGCCCAACCGCTGCTGGGCGCAGATTTCTTGCGGGCACAGTTGGTCCTCGTGGACATGAGGGGCCAATGTCTTTTGCAAGCGTCAACTTTTGAGAAGATCTCCTTGCGCTCCACTGTGCCCACCGCGCCGGTCAGCAATCCCATAGCGACGGTGGACAATGTCTACGCCCTGGTACTGGCTTAGTTTACAGACATTGTCACCCTCAAGTTTGGCTCGGCCTGCCTGAGACATGGTAGCATGCACCATATTCTGACATTGGGTCCACCGCTCCAAGCCCAGTCCCGTAGGCATGCTCCTGACAAGCTCCACATGAGCATCGTTCGACGCTTCAAAAGCCCAAGAGCCTCCCTGCTGCACATGGTGCCGAAGGCGTTTGGCGGGTGGACGCCATGCGGGGACTACCGCCGTCTTAACGAGGCCATGACTGCTGACCGTTACCTTATTCCCCACATACAGGACTTCTCAGCACATCTGGCCGGGGCTAGGGTTGATTCTTCTCCAAAATCGACCTCACCACATCTCCGGAGGATGTCCCCCAAGACAGCAATTATCACCCCATTCGGGTTGTTCGAGTTCCTGCGGATGCCCTTCGGCTTTAAGAATTTACTCTTCCAACGTCTCAGTGACCATGGCCTCGTAGTTAACCCTGGTAAGTGCCAATTTGGCCTTTGGGACATCAACTTCCTGGGGCATCAGGTGACACGGCGCGGAGCTGTGCCTCTGACGGACAGGGTTGAGGCAATCCGTCAGTTCCCGCGGCCTGCTACGGTACGTGGCCTCCGGGAGTTCATAGAAATGGTCACATATTACCACCAGTTTGTTCCGGCGGCTGCCAAACTTGTGTGGCCGCTTTTCCAGTTGCTGACGGGCAAGCGACGGGAGACACAGTTGGACGCTGTCGCCATGGCGGCATTTGAAGGGGCGAAGAAGGCCTTGGCTCAGGGGACTATGCTCGTGCATCCGTCGTCCGATGCCCCCACAGCCCTTACCGTGGATGCCTCGGAGTCTGCGGTCGGCAGCATTTTGGGACAGTCAGCTAACGGCCGTTGGCGGCCTCTCGCCTTCCTTAGCTATCACCTGCGCAGCGGAGCAGCAATACAGCACTTTCGACTGGGAGTTGCTCGCCTTACACCTCGCAGTGCTGCCCTTCTGATACTTCCTCGAGGGCCGCATCTTCATAGCCTTCACGGACCACAAGCCCCTCACGTTTGCTTTCACGTTTGCTTCCTTGGTCCGCTCGTCAGCAGCGCCAGCTGGCGGCCATTTCAGAGTATACAACAGATGTCTGACACATCGCCGGGAAATTCAACCTCATGGCGGATACTTTGTCCCATCCGGCAATTGCAGCCGTGCTTAGCCCAGCCTTGGGAATAGATTAATCCACCTTGGCGGCGGGCCAGCCGGCGGATAATGAGATGCCGGCGTACCGCATCGCGATCTCTGGCTTGGTGCTTGAGGAAATGCCATTGGGTCCCTCCATTCCATCCAGATCATGGTCACTATGGTGGCCGCAAGGTTTATGTGGCACAGACTTCGGAAGCAGGTCGCTCGCTGGGCCTGGGCTTGCAACTGGTGCCAGAAATCAAAGGTGCATCGACACGTCTGGGCGCCCATTCAAGACTTCGCAGTGCCATGCCAGCGGTTCGATCACGTACACGTGGACATCGTAGGGCCACTGCCTCTGTCCCAGGGTGTTTCACACCAGCTTACGGTGGTTGACCATTTTACGCGGTGGCCGGAGGCCATCCCGCTCATGGACACTGCAACTCAGTTGTGCGCTCATGCCCTCGTGGCAACTTGGATTGCCCGCTTTGGGGTTCCACTTCACATCACGTCAGACCGGGGCACCCAGTTCACGTCTAAACTGTGGTCCGCCATGGCCCACCTGTTGGGGACGCAGCTCCACCACGCGACAGCGTACCATCCCCAGTCAAATGGGTTGGTGGAGCGGTTCCACCGCTGGCTGAAGGCCGCCCTGAAGGCTCGTCTCACAGGCCCTAGGTGGATGGACGAGTTGCCATGGGTCCTGTTGGGGATTCGGACGGCCCCCAAGGAGGATCTGTCATCATCCTCCACGGAGTTGGTATATAGTGCTCTGCTCATTGTCCCCAGAGAGTTTGTCCCTGCTGCTGATGGGTCCCAGGAACCCGCCTCATTGGTGCTGAGCTGCTTGCGGGATAGGGTCGGCTACCTATCTCCCATCCCAACGTCGCGTCATGGAGTGGCCCCTTCCCATGTGCCACTGCCGCTGATGGGCTGCCCCTACGCTTTTCTTTGCCGTGACGCCCACAGGTCGCCCTTGCAGCGCCCGTATGAAGGTCCCTTTCGTGTGCCGTGGCACGGGCCTACTACATTCGATTTGGACATGGGAGGCCAGCGTGAAACTGTCTATGGCTCCTTTGAAACCGGCCCACTTCGACCTGAATGAGCCAGTCCACGTGGCTCAACCACCCCATCCCCGCAGTTACTCCCGTGCCGGACATCAAAGGTGCATCGACACACCCAAATATCCCAGTCTCTGCAGTTTCTCCAATTCGTCATGATTCCATCTATCGCTGATGGCCACAGATATCAGAAGGCGCCTTCTCCGCCTCGACAGTTTCCACTTCCCTGGTTCTGACAGGTTCACCTTCATCATCGATGTACAATCCCCTCCCAACAGAGGGCAGTAGTCACACACATAGGGAGGCGGTTGTAACCTTGGAGATCATTGATCTGAGAGGAGAGTGATGATAGATGGGCGCAAAGAAGGATTGAGGGAAAGAGAGACAATTCAGACCATCAAATAATGTGC
Source organism: Raja brachyura (assembly GCA_963514005.1). Next base: position 22,452,286 of record OY740785.1, on the reverse strand, counting down.
TGGAGGAACTCAGCGGGTCAAATGGCATCTGAGGAGAGAAAGGAATTGTCAGTGTTCGTGTCTAAACCCTGCATCAGGACTGAATTCCGAGTCTCCCAGTGGAGAGCAGACACTGCTTCTCACTGTCTGGGGCCGACTGTGTTCCCAGCCCAGAGGGAGCGATGATACCAGCTCCCTTTCAACCTCAGTGATCCGGAAAGTGGTCTTTTGTTCACTTAATGGAATAATGATTCAATGTTTATTCTGAACTGTTCACAGGACATTCCAGAGAAAACTGAAGAATATTAGCAACTCGCCAATGAATTCAAAAAGGACTTGGTGAAAGACCACTGTTCCTTTAACCGTCATCATGTCTACATCAGATTGTTCCAACATACAGGGACTTGTGCAAATGGCATTTGCAAAAAAGTGAAACACAATCTCTCTCTCAGAGGTTCTGTTACATTTACAGATTCCAAACAGTGATATGTGTTAAACTCTATCCTTAACTTTAGCAAGGGTCTCCCACCTACTACAACAACAGCATTTATTTCTGTGGTAAACAAAAATGCTGAAGAAACTCAGCGGGTGAGGCAGCGTCTATACAGTGAAGGAATAGGTGACTTTTCGGGTCGAGACTCTTCTTCAGACTGATGTGGGGGTGCGTGGTAAAAGAAAGGAAGAGTCGGAGACAGTGGGCTGCGGGAGAGCTGGGAAGGGAAGGGGAAAGAAGGAGAAAGTCTACCTTCGATTTTTCCAGCATCTGCAGTTCCTTCTTAAACATGTATTTCTGTGGCATCTTAATGGAGCAAAACCAGCTCTGGGTGATTTACACATTGGATGAGCCCTGTACGTTTGCCACTGTTGAGGTTTTGAACCAGCCCCTGTACCCTGTGTATAAACACTGTCGGGGCCCCAATCAGCAATTGCCACTGACTACCCCAGACAGAGGAGTCACAGCGGCTGCTGTTCTGTTTAACATGTTTATAATTAACTCCCCCCCCCCCCCCCCCCCCACTGACTTCCAATTTATTTCCCAACGTTCAATGACCTACCAGTTGCCTTGTTGCTGAGAAGCTACTGGAGACCCAGACAGAATCACTCAGTCACTGATAAGAAGCATCACATTAGCTACGTTGGCATCTGGAAGTTGGGGAAAGAGACATCAAGGCAGAGATATGGAGTCATTGAGTGATACAGTGCGGAAACAGAGCCTTCGGCCTAACTTGTCAACACCGACCAACATGTCCTCTTTCACTTGCATGCGTTTGTTCTAACCTTTCTTACCCATGTTCCTGTCTACTTGCATGTTAAACGTTGTGAAACTGCCTGAACTACCTCCTCCGATAGTTTGTTCCATATATTCACCAGTTTTTGTGTGAAAGTTATTCCTCAGATTCCTATAAAATCTGTCCCCCTTCATGTTAACCTTCTAGTTCTCGATTCCTCCATTCTGGACAATAGACTGTGCGTCTACCCGATTTATTCCTCTCATGCTTTATAGACCGCTGTAAGATCACCCATCATCCTCCACGGAATAGAGTCCCAGCCTGCTCAACCTCTCTCTGTAGGTCACACCCTCAAGTGCTGCCAACTTCCTTGTAAATCCTCTCTGCACCCTTTCCAATTTAACAACATCTTTACTGTAACATGGTCGCCAAAACTGAACACAATATTCTAAATGTGACCTCATCAACATCTTATATTACTGCAACATGACCTCCCAACTTCAATACTCAGTACTCTCACTGATGAAAGCCAAGGTGTCAAAAGCTATTTTGACCACCCGATATACCTGTGACCTCTGATTTTTGTTCAAAGTCACCAGACTTTGGCAGGTGTCAGGAGTTATGGGGAGAAGGCAGGAGAATGGGGTTAGGAGGGAGATATAAATCAGACATGATTAAAGGGCGGAATAGACGATGGGCCAAATGGTCTAATTTAGAGATACAGCGCGGAAACAGGCCCTTCGGCCCACCGAGTCCGCACCGCCCAGCGACCTACGCACATTAACACTATCCTACCCACAATATGGGCAGTTTTTACATTGTAACCAAGCCAATTAATCCACAAACCTGTACATCTTTGGAGTGTGGGAGGAAACCGAAATTCCCTGAGAAAATCCATGCGATCACAGAGACTTACTGCAACTTGACCTCCCAACTTCAATACTCAGTACTCACAGAGTTGCACAGGAACTTGTATAAGGAACCTGTATTAGGAACTTGCAAAATGCTACTGAAGATAAAGATCTTGATGCAATCTGTGAGGTGCTGTGGGTTAGCATTCACATAAAGGGGCTAAAGCCTACATACATCGGGGTATTTTACCACCCTCCATTGTCAGGGCAGGAACATTTAAGAAAACTTGAAGCTTCTTTATCTAAGATTCTGAAGTCTGTTTCTGTATCGCTACTGGGTGATTTTAATCACCCTGATATTAACTGGTCCAGCAATTCTCTTCGTACTGGGGGAAGAAATGCCGCATGTCGCAAGATTATGTTGGATTTGGCCAATGATTTTAACCTCACTCAAATGGTTGATAAGCCCACTAGAGACAGAAACATACTTGACCTGTGTTTTGTCAGTCATCCCTCCTTTGTAGAAAGTTGTGATGTGACATCAGGCATAAGCGACCACGATGCTGTTATTGTCCAACCCAAGATTACAGCCAAAGCAGTTAGACCACCGAGAAGGAATATTTTCCTCTACAAAAAGGCAGATTTCTCTTCCATAAATGAACTCCTATCAGAATTTAATGAGAAATTAACAGGAGATTATGTGGCAGCAACAGACATAAACACACTGTGGTTAGATTTTAAACAAGTTCTTGTACAGGCCATGGAATGTTTTATTCTGTCAAAAATGTGTTCCACCAGATATAATTTACCGTGGTAAATTCATCAATTAGGCATGCAATTAGGAAAAAAAAAAAGGCTTTATAACAGAGCAAGAAAATCTGGACAGATTTTAAGAAATTTTGTCATTCAATTGACAGACAAATCAGGAAAGCCAACAAGAATGCATCCATGATGTGATAGGGGAAAGTTTAAAATCAGAAGACACAAAGCCTTTCTGGAATTACATCAAGAAAATGAGTCAGGAAGTATGTGGAATCTGAAGCCTTACATCAATGGGGCGGACAGTATCTTTGGCAGCAGAAAAGGCCGAAGTGTTAAACCAGCAGTTTTGTTTGGTTTTTACTGAAGAAAACCTAGATTAATTCCCGTCATTGAACTCACAACAAACTCCAAAAATCTTAAGGTAACAACAATAAGGGTGCAGAAATTAATGGAATAAATAAAACCAAAGAAGGCATCAGGGCCAGACCAAATACCAGCCAGTGTTTTAAAGAATTGTTCAGCAAGCTTGGCTCCAGTCTTCCAAAATATTTTGCAGAAGTCTGTGGTTTCTGGAGAACTCCCAGAAGATTGGCTGAATGCTATCATTGTCCCATCTATAAAAAAGAAGATAGGATAAATCCTGCAAGTTATCGGCCAGTTTCACTGACCTCCATACCATGCAAGATTCTCGAACATATAATCCACCGACATATTATGGACCATATTAACTTCCACAAGGTACTAACAAGCAACCAACATGGCTTTAGACAGGGTCGATTATGTGACACCCAACTGGCGGGACTCATCGATGATCTACCCAGGTCACTCGATAACAAGGGTCAGACTGACCTGATTATATTAGACTTCAGTAAGGCTTTTGATAAGGTTCCCCATAAGCGGCTCCTGTACAAGCTCAACCATGTAGGAATAGACAGCAACCTCTTAAAATGGATTAAGATCTTTTTGACAAGGAGACACCAGCGAGTTCTCTTGGAGGGAAGACGTCAATTGAAACTTCAGTGACATCAGGTGTACCACAGGGGACTGTCATGGGTCCATTGTTGTTCCTACTGTATATCAATGACATTCCAAATGCAGTTTCGTCCAGAGTTCGACTCTTCGCAGAGGATGCCAAAATTTATAGAGAGATTAAAACACCACAAGACAGATTGTCCTTACAGAAGGATCTGGATGCTCTCTGTGACTGGGGAAAAACCTGGCAGATGTCATTCAATACAACCAAATGTCATACCATGCATGTCTCACACAAGATTAAACCATTTTTTATCGGAATACAACATGGGTAGCCATACATTGCTTGCTGTCAACCATCACCCTTATCTAGGAGTCGACTTAAGCAAAGATTTAAGATGGACGACGCATATTAGTCAAGTGTCGAACAAAGCAAATAGAACTCTCAGCCTTCTCAAAAGAAATTTTCACGCATGTAGTACATCCGTCAAAGAGAATGCCTACAAGTCCTTGGTTAGGCCCAAATTGGAGTATTGTGGAGCCGTATGGGATCCTTTCAACAACAACAACAAGATCACCCTGGAGAAAGTACAACGCCGAGCAGCCCGCTTTGTATGTTATGACGGTCCCTTCATTATCAACTCGCTAAATTTCAATAAACTTTGCTACCAATATTCCTTTTACCCAAGGACAATAAGGGAATGGAATAGGTTACCACCCAACACACGTGCTGCTCCCGATGTTAAGTCATTTAAAAAGGGGATTGAGCAACTAGATCTCCTCAACTTGGTCAAAAAGGCCCACTTCAAAATTGAATCACTACTCTACTCACTCCAACGTGCGCAAGATAACCACTGATGAGGCGTTAGCGCAGTAATCAACCAGAACCAGAAATAGACAGCATCCGTAGTCAGGATCAGAAGCTGGTCTCTGGCGCCATAAGGCAGCAACTCTACTGCTGCGCCACCGTGCTGCCGATTTGTCTGCATTAGAAGTGCAGGTATTCATAGTCAAACGCAATAATAGTGAAGAAGGGAAAATTGGCTGTTGGGGTGACTTGCACTTTATAGGTTAACTGAAAGTTAAACTATAACATAGCAGCAGACTGACAGAGATCATTTTGTTGCTTTGCACTGACCCTTGTATTTACTGCGGAGTTTATCATTAGTGTGAATAATGGTTTCTCTGTGATTTTTATGTGAACAAGAAATTCCATTGCAGCCTGGTGTATCAGACAAAATGTGAATACTTTATTCCCATTCTCCTCACTGCCTTCAGCTGGTACAATCCCACTCCCCCCGTATCCTGGGGACTTGAACAAAAGAAGATTCCCCCCCTTGCCACCTGTTCTCCCCACCCACACACCGTCAAGCAATAGGTCACATTGTTTGCTGTAATATTTCAAATATTATCCAACTCAACAATCTTTTACTGTTCATGCGTTGAAATGCTACCAGATAGTTTTAATGTGATGATTTAATTTCAGCTGAGACACTATATTTGTGACTGATAATGGAAATAATTGTGCAGTCAGTACACTGATGTGATCCGGTAACATTCCTCAACACCCCCCCCCCCCCACCCCCCCCGCCACCTTTCCCTCTGGGATAAACTCCAGAGGGAGTGAAGATGTGAAGACATTGAGCAAACTGGGTCCAACGTTCCCTCCATGTCTGTGTAGCAAGGAACTGCAGATGCTGGTTTACATTGTAGACACAAAATACTAGAGGAACTCAGTGGGACAGGCAGGAACTCTGGATTTTCGGGTCGAGACCCTTCTTCGGACTGAGAGTGAAGGGAGAGGGAGACACAGTGATGTGGATGTGTAAGGTTGGAAAATGAGACAGCAAAGGGGATGAAGATCAAGGAAAATGTATAATAGATCCTTGTTATCTAGGAGAAGGTGCCAACGAAACATACAGTGATATGATTAAATCAGGGGGACAGTCAGACTGGTTGGAGTACTAGGATGGGGGAGGGATGGAGAGACAGTGAAAGCAAGGGTTACTTGAAGTTAGAGAAATCAATATTTATACCGTTGGGTGTAAGCTGCCCAAACAAAATATGAAGGTAGACAAAAATGCTAGAGAAACTCAGCTGGTGAGGCAGCATCTATAGAGATGGGTTGATTATTAACTTTGCAAATGACACCAAAATTGCGGATAATAAGGAAGGCTGTCAAAAATACCATGGGATACTGATCAGTCACACGTTTAGTTTAGTTAGTTCAGTTTAGATCAGTTTAGTTTTGTTTAGTTGATTGTCACGTGTACCGAGGTACAGTGAGAAGCATTTGTTGCGTGCTAACCAGTCAGCGGAAAGTCAATACATGATTACGGTCGAGCTATCACAGTGCACAGAGGGATTAACGCGAATAACGTTTAGTGCAATATAAAGTCCAGTAAAGTCCGATCAACGATAGTCCGAGAGTCTCCAATGAGGTAGATAATAGCTCACGACAGCTCTCTAGTTGTTGGTAGGATGGTTCAGTTGCCTGATAACAGCTGTGAAGAAACTGTCCTGGATGTAAATGTAGATGGAATCAAGTCAAGTCAAGTCACTTTTATTTCTATAGTACATTTAAAAAACAACTTTCGTTGACCAAAGTGCTTTACATTGGTGGAGGTACTAACGTTATACAACAGTGGTTCATAGAGTCAGTACATACATAAATACATACATATAGCCCTCCCTCAGAGGGAGGTTATTAAGTTTGCACGTGATACCAAAATTGGTGGAGTTGTGGACAATGAGGACGTCTGTCAGAAATATCATGATGTACAGATCAGTCACATGTAGTTTAGTAAAGTTTAGTTTAGTTATAGTTTAGCTTAGTTTATTGTCATGTTTACCGAGGTACGGCAAAAAGTTTTTTTGTTGCCTGCTAACCAGTCAGCAGAAAGATTATACATGATTACAGTGTAGAAATACAGGGTAAAGTGAATAATGTTTAGTGCAAGATAGAGACCAGTAAAGTCCGATTAAAGATAGTCTGAAGGTCCCCAATGAGGTAGATTGTAAGTCAGTACCACTCTCTTGGTGATATGATGGTTCTGTTGCCTGATAATAGGTGGAATGAAACTGCCTCAGAATCTGGAGGTGTGCTTTTTCATTCTAGTAACTCTTGCCTGATGGGAGAGGGGTGAAGAGGGAGTGACCGTGTGAGACGTCCTTGATTATGCCGGTGGCCTTACTGAGGCAGTAAAGATAGTGAAATTGTAGATGGAGTTTCAATCAAGCAAGTGTGAGGTGTTGCACTTAGGGAGAATGTAAGGGGACAGTGTATGGTTAATGGCAAGATTGTTAATGGCAAGAATGGATAGGGGGATTTTGGTTCCAGCTCCATCGGTCCTTGAACGTGGCACCGAGTAGACAGAGTGGTAAAGAAGTGGTATGGCGTGCTTCCCTTCATCGACAAAGGCATTGAGCAGAAAAGTCAGAACGTCATCTTGTAGTTTTATAAAAATAGGTGTGGCCAAATTTGGAGCATTGGGCACCCTTCTGCTCACCCCATCACACAAAGGATGTGGAGGCTTTTAAGAGAGTGCAGAAGAGCTTTACCACAATTCTCCCTGGATTACAGGATATTAGCTGCAAGAAGTTGGATAAACTTGGATTGTTTTCTCTGGAGCATCAGAAGTTTAGAGGAAACCTGATAGAAGTATACATAATAATGAGAGGCTTAGAAAGGGTAGATAGTCGTAACGTTTTATCAGGTGGGACATGTCAAAGATTGGAGGGCATAGCTTTCAGGTCAGAGGGGCAAAGTTTAAAGGAGATATTGGGGTGGGGGGGTTACATTATTTACATTATGTTGGTAGGCAGATATGATTGTGGCATTTAAAGGGTTTTTAGATAAACAGGCATGGATGTGTGAAGAGTGGTGAGGTATGAATCAATTGCAGACCGAGGAGATTAGTTTAATTTGGCATGATTGTTCGGCACATTACATTGGGAACTAAAGGTTCTGCTCCTATGTTTTTCTGTTCTATTGTATGTGGAAAGAGTGCAGAGAGGATTTACAAGGATGTTGCCAGGACTCAAGGGCTCCAGCGAGCAGAGACCAATGTAACCAAATCTCTCTTCAGAACACAAACTCCTCATGACAGCAATGATTGGTTTAATATACGATGAGCGTTTGATATCACTGGGCCTGTATTCACTGGCATTTAGAAGGAAGACGGGGGACCTCATTGAAACTTACCGAATAGTGAAAGACATGGCTAGAGTCAATGTGGAGAGGATGTTTCCACTAGTGGGAGAGTCAAGGACCAGAGACCATAGCCTCAGAATAAAAGGACATACCTTTAGAAAGGAGATGAGGAAGAATTTCTTTAGTCAGAGGGTGGTGAATCTGTGCCAAACAGCTGTGGAGGCCTGTGTATTTTAAAGGCACAGATTAGCATATTATTGATTAGTATGGGTGTCAGGGGTTATGGGAAGAAGGCCAGAGAATGGCTTTAGGAGTGTGGGATAGATCAGCCATGATTGTATGGTGGAGTAGACTTGTTGGGGTGAATGGCCTAATTCTGTTCCTATCACTTATGAACCTATGAACTATGCCAGCAATGATCCAGTGAAACTACGTTGCTGGCAAGACCAGAGTACCGTTGAGTCTAGAGATTAAACCTACTCTCGTATTTCAGTATCTCCACTATTTTCTATAGTTCTTACCTATTGACAGCACTAATGTTTTGCTTTCAATCATCATATTTGTGATGTGGTCTCATCAAGCTGTGCACAGATGCAGCAAGACTTCCTGATGCACTTTCACCAATCATCAGTGAAGGGCAACATATTGTGTGTCTCCTCAAATGTGCTGAGCCAAGAAGTCACTGTGGGACTGGAGATGTGACCAGTTACCAGTTCTGTTTCTGAGTAACAATCGACCCGGAGACCCAGTGTTGTGATGCATCACCCTCTTTATTTCACAATGAGAATACATTCCTGGCAGTTTGGAAAACAAAGCACACACAAAGAATCTAAAGACAACGGCTTATTAATGCTGCAAGAGCAGCTGAGAATGGACTGGTGTTAACAGGAGCAATTGCCCACTAGTAGCTCCTCCAGTCAATGAGTTGCTTTTCCTGCAGCACCCATGGATTACACTCTCCACATTGCAGAGGACAGGAGACTGTTGCCCAGAGGAGGCCCCCACCCTTGTACAACTGTGCAGTGTGGAGACTTATGAAGATATCTCTGCCTTGATGGCTCTTTCCCCAAACACCCAGATGTCCTACCAGAGAAAGCCTCACATTGGAGTGAATGTGACTGAGGTGTGAGCCCCCTTCACTGCAGCCCTGTGGGTGGGAGGTGGGAACTGGCAACTGCATTAGAGCGCAGTGTTTATACACAGGGTACAGGGGATGGTTCAAAACCCTAACAATGGCAAATGTACAGGGTTCATCCAATGTGTTTAACATAGAAAATAGAAAATAGGTGCAGAAGAAGGCCATTTGGCCCTCTGAGCCAGCATTCAATATGATCATGGCTGATCATCCAAAATCAGTAACCCGTTCCTGCTTTTTCCCCATATCCCTTGATTCCCAGGTTTGGCTCCATTCAGATGCCACAGAAATATATGTTGTTGTAGTGAGTGGGAGACCCTTGTTAAAGTGAAGAATAGAGTTTAGCACATCTCACTGTTTGGAATCTGTAAATGTAGCAGAACCTCTCAGAGAGAGATTATGTTTCACTTTTTTGAAAATGCCATTTGCACAAGTCCCCGTGTGTTGTACCATGCAATATAGACATAATGGCTGCTAAAAGGTTGGTTGTCCTTCTCCAAGTCCTTTTTGAATTAATTGGCGAGTCTCTCGTAGTCTTCAGTTTTCTGCTCAAATGTCCTGTCAACAATTAAGAACAATTGTTCCATTAAATGAACAAAAGACCACTTTCCGGATCGCTGAGGTTGAAAGTGAGCTGGTATCATCGCTCCCTCTGGGCTGGGAACACAGTTGGCCCCAGACAGTGAGAAGCAGAGTCTGCTCCCCACTGGGAGACTCGGAATTCAGTCCTGATGCAGGGTTTAGACCCGAACACCGACACCTCCTTTCCCTCCTCAGATACACTTTGACTCGCTGAGTTCCTCTGGCACAACTTTTGATGGTCTGAATTATCTTTCCCTCCCTCAGTGCTTTCCTTCCTCCACCCTGACCACTCACCCCTCAAATTATTGCACATCATGGTTGCAACACACGGCTTTCCTCCTGTGTGTGACTGTTGACCTCTGTTGGCAGTTACTTGGTGAAGGACTCATATCTGGAATCCTTTGTACAAGTCATGTAATATCGAGCATGGAAACCGGCCTCTTGTCCCAACTTGTCCATGCCGACCTAAAGGCCCCATCAAATAAACCTTTCAAACAACTGAATGAGAGTGGGAGAGGGGCCATGTGTCTGGGGGTGGAATCTTGTGAAGCTGATGGTAATTCTGTAGAGACTAGAGGTGGGGAAGGAATGAAGTGAAGGCAGCAAGATACCGGGGATGTGGAGGCATCTTTACTATGGAGTAACACGGGGGTCAGGCAGCACCTCAGGAGAACATGGACAGGTGACATTTCAGGTACCAACCTTTCTTTAGACACCAGAGATGCTACCTCACCCGCTGAGTTACTCCAGCACCTTGTGTCCATAAGACATGTAGGAAGAAACTGCAGAGGCTGGTTTACAATGAAGATATACACAAAATGCTGGAGTAACTCAATGGGACAGGCAGCATCACTGAAAATAAGGAATGGGTGATGTTTTAGGTCGAGAAGGGTCTGAAGAAGGGTCTTGACCTGAAACGTCACCCATTCCTTCTCTTCAGGGATGCTCTGTCCCACTCTTGTTAAACCTTACATAGGCTTCCTTTGAAGAATATCAATTAAACAGGAAATTAGAAAGGCTTAAACGGGCCATGAAATGTAATTGTCAAGTTGAATTAAAGTAAATCCCAAGGTAGGTTAATTGGCTTGGAATTTTAAAAAAATGTAAATTATCCCTGGTGTGTGTCAGGTGGTGTTGGTGTGTGGGGATCGCTGATCGGTACAGTCTCGATGGGCAGAAGGGCCTGATTCCATGCAGTACGTCTAAACTAAACTAAACTTTCACCAATCTCCTTGGTCACTTTTAAATAAACACATTCAAATTTGTGAGACTTCATTCCTCATGCACAAAGCTATGCTGACTATCCCTAATCAGTCCTTGCCTTTGCAAATGCTGCAAGATCCTGTCTCTCAGACTGCCCTGCAGTAACGTTCTCAGCAGTGATGTCAGGCTCACCAGCGGGTAGTTCCCTGTCCTCACCTCACTTGTGAAACAAAGGCACAGCAATGGCCACCTTCTAGTCTTCTGCTTTCTCACCCGTGACTAACAAAGATGCAAAACGATTCTGAAGAAGTGTCTCGAACCGAAACGTCACCTATTCCTTTTCTCCAGAGGTGCTGATTGACCCGCTGAGTTACTCCAACATTTTGTATCTATCTTCAGTGTAAACCAGCATCTGCAGTTCCTCCCCATACAAAAGAGTCTCGAACCTGAAATGTTAACTGTTTATCTTTTCACAGACGCTGCCTGACCTGCTGAGTTTTTCCAGCATTTCTGTTTATTTCAGATTTCCGCCATTTGTAGCTTTTATTAATTTTCATTGAAAAATTGCTTTATTTGGCAATGACGCAGATTCAGGAAATCACAAACCAAACATCATGCACTATGGTGATGGAGGTCATTTAGAACTGAGATGAGGAAAAACATTTTTCACCCAGAGAGTTGTGAATTTGTGGAATTCAATGCCTCAGGAGGCAATAGAGGCTGATTCACTGGATGCATTCAAAAGAGAGTTAGATAGAGCTCTTAGGGCTAGCGGAATAAAGGGATATGGGGAGATGGCAGGAATGGGGTACTGATTGTGGATGATCAGCCATGATCACAGTGAATGGTGTAGCTAGCTCGAAGGGCCGAATGGACTACTCTTGCACCTATTTACTACAACTGAACTGAACAACAGGAGCCAGTATATTTGCATCAGTAAGTGTTCTAATACTAAACAGCAAGTGTGGCAAAGGGATGGTTAACAATGTGAGTTTGCAGGAACCGAACCCTCACCAGAGATCGGGTCAGGTGGAAACGAGTGTCGGTCACATCCAGTCTCCAGCTGAACCTGTCAATGTGGAGAGTGGTCGTGTCCTCAGGAGAGGGAGTGAAGGTTGTGAGTCAGGAGCCAACTCATTCTTACCTCCGCTAATGATGGTCACGATCCCTACCCGTGTGGACCAGCCCACTCACCACAGTCCCACCGTGCATGAGTGTAGTGTTGTCAGGAAGACCATGTGGAGACGTGTCAAAAGAACAAACAACAAACTGAAAACAGAATAAAAATTGAATAAAAACCAACTCACCTGAGATAACTTGTATGTTCAGGATGAAAGACGACAGAAACTGATGGATCATTTGGATCAGGTGGACTTTTGACTTGACAAGGCAGTGTAATGAAAAATGAAAAATTCCTGTTTTATCCTTCCACTTTCAAATGGGGTGTAAATTATCCAAGCAGCAGAGATGGGAAAGATTGTACCTGTGGAGAAGAACTTTCTCAGTATGGACAAGACTCAAGAGTAAAGAATATTTAATTGTCATCAACTGAAAACAGAATAATGATATTCTTACTTGTATAACAGACCTGTGAAGGTACATTTCATAGAAAACACACTAATATTAAATTTTCAACAAATTATAAATACCAATATTATTATTAAAACACCAAATCCTTTCAGCAATCAAGACAATCCATTGTTTAGTTAATGTTTGTCGTATTCAAGAGCCGATTGGTTGTTGGCAAGAGGTTCCTGCACCTGGAGATAAATTACAGAAGTCGTGTTCACCTCTTCTTTCTGGGCGGGAAAGGTTAACTCTGTGTCTCTCCACAGCCACTGCCTGACCTGCTGAGTATTACTCTCTCATGTGCATACACATGCGCGCACACACGCATGTGCACATGCATGCCCATGCACATACACGCACACACTCAGACACACGCACAAACTCAAACATACACACAGTCAGTCACAAATGTACAGACACAGCAGTACAGATATGCACACAGACATACACTTAGCATCACACACAGACACTTAGCAAGCAATCACACACAAACTCATGCACGTACACTCACTCAGATACATCTACGCGCACACACACGCACACAATTAGAATCACATGCACGCACACTCGGACACGCACACACCCACCCACAGAGGCACGTCCGCATAAAAATACACACACACATGTACAAACGCAGACACACACATACAGCAGATTGTGGATTTTAGAACTCCAGCTGAATTCCCTTATCAACTCAGCTCAACCTGGAAATGTATGGATGATGAATGAAGTCACACTGGAGAACTGTGAACAGTTCTGGTCACCTCACCACAAGAAGGAAGTGATAGGATTGAAATTGGGAAGACTTGAGTTTGCCACTTTTTCCCAGCAAGGACAGGAATGGTTGACTGGCCTCGTTTCATGCTGTTACATTGAACAAATAACTAACATACCTGCAGCATTATTGAAATGTGAATAATTAAAAAAATTTGCCGAAGGCGATCTTTGTAGCAGTCTTTAAATCCATTCCATTAACAAACGTATAAAGTCATTGCAGGTTTGTTATAGTGTACTCTTCATAATTCTATAGTGATGAAAGGAAAGTGAGGAGTCAATGGAATAGCGGCAAAGTTCAGGGACAGCATCTGTGTTGGGGAGTCTGATTAGTGATCTGACTGGACTGAACGACTCAGTTGAAGTTACAGAAATACAGTTACAGTGTCTGCTCTGTCAGATCTATTTTGTGGTGGTACATTGGACCTGTTCTCCCACTGTCTGTGGTGCACCCAAACCCAGAGGAGTCTGAGTCTACAGACGAGTCTACACTCAACACAACCTGCAGATGAGACACCCTGAGTGTGATTATTATAACCTCACAGACCACACTGCCCCACAGGTTGTCTCTGTGGCCTTGACCGTACCATTCCCCACCCCTGTTCCCCCTCTCTCCCTGTGCTGATACAACCCCACTCCCTGCACCATCCTGTATTCTTGAACAAAAAAGGTTCCAAATTATCATATTGTTTGTTGTGATATTTTAAATATTGGCAGACTTCACGTTCATTGATCCACAGAACAAAAATCTCTATTCATGTTAAACTGTTGTTGGATATTCATCCCTTTTAAATTTTTTTTTTCAAATACACCCATGACTTAATAAATGAATAAAGTGCAAATAACAGATGGAGGGATATTAATGTTCAGAGTTCCGAGCCAGGTTTACTAGCCTGATGGCTGTGGGGAAGTAGCTATTCCTAAACCGGGTTGTTGCAGTCTTCAGGCTCCTGTACCTTCTACCCGAAGGTAGCAGGGAGATGAGTGTGTGGCTAGGGTGGTGTGGATCCTTGATGATGCTGCCAGCATAATTTTCTTAGACTGAAAGTGGAAATAATTGTGCAGTCAGTATACAGGAAATATTCCTTACTTCCCATTCCATCTGGGATAAACTCCAGGAGAGTGAGGAGTGTGGAAGTTAAGGTACTCAGCAAACGGAGTCCAAGGTCCATCTTGGTCTGCCAGGGTGAGTTCCACAACACAGAGCAACGTACAACTAGGATTTCAGGGAGGGGTTTCAAACTATGGGCGAATTTAACCCTGAGCTGAGTGTGGAACGGTAAATATCCTCTCTCCCCCACCATCCACCCCTGCTAATTCCCAAAAGTACTTTCATCATACACTTTAACTGTCGGGAGAGCATATCACATCATGCTCCTGCACGCCTCTGTCATATGTTGATCTGCTCCTGTTCCTACAACCTGCAGCCCCAGGAGAACAGAGAGATTTTAACAGAGTCTCAGCATCTTAGGCTCTGCTCTGGTCACTGTTGGATGCACCCAGTCACTCTCCACACCTCCAGCTGGATCTGCTGTATGAGCCCTGAGTTCAAACCTTTTTATACTGTTTTCTGATGATTTTGAATTAGAATTAGAATTAGAATTAGAATATCTTTATTGTCATTGCACATGGTGCAACAAAATTTAAAAAGTCAACCCAACGGTGCGATTCACAACAATCTTAAAATATAAGGAAGGGTAAAAATATATACATATAAAAAAACAATTCAGTTGAATGTGAGTGTTATTTCTTATTTTGCATTGTTAAGCTCACATATGGCTATGGGGTAGAAGCTGTCTCTGAGTATGTTTGTGTGAGTTTTGAAAGACTGGTACCGTCTGCCAGAGGGCAGCAGTTGCTGAGAAATGGTCAGGTTATATATTATGCAAATATTGTTTTGTTCAGAGCTAATGGAATCATTCACCATCAGAGTGCTGAATCTGAGGAAGCCTGAGATCCTGCAGCAGACAATTAAATGGACGTGTGTGTTAACTGTTGCTGGACGGCAAGCTCTGGGGAAGGTGGAGTCACCAGTGAGGATGGTCATTAATGGCATCGGTTTGTGAGTGGTGGGGGAGTGGTTTTCCTCATTCACCAACATCCAAGTCCCAGCCCTGGGACCTTCCCCATCTTTGAGTCAAGTCCACATGACAGGCCGACGCACCAACTGAGATGGAGAGGGTTGTCAGAGACATTATAGACCTAAATAGAATATTAACCAGAACATATCAATTTTTCCCCAGTCTCAGTTCATGTTATTTCCATTGGGAAGAGTCAGTGGATCAGATATTGCCCATTTTATCCCCTTGCCCAAGGATAAAATGAGAAGATGTGGACCTGTTTTTGTAAAGCTAAGGTGCCAAACCAGATGCTAAGATTAACTCTTATACATAATCCGTATCCTTCCATTCCCTGCATATCCAAAAGTTGATCCAAAAATCTCTAGAATACCACTAGATATCTCATATCATTCTCACCCATCACCTCTGACAGCACGCTCCAGGCACTCACCACACCTCGTGTAAAAAACTTGCCCCGCAGATCTCTTTTAAACTTTGTCCTTCTCATCTTAAAGCTATTCCCTCTAGTATTTAATTATTTTTTTTTATATGGGGAAAAAGCTTCTTACTCTGTATCCTATCTGTGCCTCGTATACTCTCTCCACAACCTCCAACGTTCCGGCGAAAACAATCCAAGTCTGTCCACTTGTCCCCTACATCCCCTCCCCTGCACACTTTCCCAAGCCTCCACATCCTTCCTGTAATTGGCAACCGGAAGTGCAGAGGTGTTGGTCAAAGAGGAGACATAGCCTCATGCGGAGACGGACAAATTGAGTAGGGGATGGCATCCTTGCAAGAGGCAGGGTTGGAGGAGGTGTGGGCAAGTCACTCTCCAGTGACTCATGACTCAGTCACAATCACTGCCTAACTGGCCCTCTGAACCCACTTCACTGGTCCCTTCCTTCCACTGATGTCCCCCATTTTCCATCCATCCCTCCTTCCTCCTTGTCTGCAACTTAAAGCTACCTTCTTTATCTGAAATATCTCTGTAACCTGAAATATTTATTTCTTTTCATTTTCAAAATGTGCTCCCAACTTGCCTGATGTTCCCAGTATTTTCTGTTTTTATTTCAGATTTCCACCATCTGCATTGTTCATTTACATACATGAGATAAGGGAAGCCAGAATACCTCAAAGGGAGTGGGATAATTATATATAATTGGTCTTTCCATGCTCAACTTCCGGATTCAATTGTTCAGACATCCATGGAATCAGCACACATAGAGTTAATGTCACCAAGTCCATCACAGGGATAGAATCCAGCAGCATTTCCATAATGTATCAGCTGCCATTTCATTAGCATTGTTCAACCTTGCCAAAAGAACATTGGATCAAAAACATCTTCACAAAGGTGTTAAATTTGTTTAACCTGGAACAAAGTGACGTTATCTGTTTAGAAATTAGTCTGGATGTTCTGGCAGATGTTTGTTATAAGTGGCACTTTAAAATTCCAAATGACCTCATTAACAGTGCAATGCAAAACTCATCTCCTCTCTGTGTTTCAACCTTGGTTGTCTGAGCAATGAGACAGAGAAAAGTCTGGCTCTATAAACACATCTACCTTGAATCCGTGTTTTATATAGGACCAACTCTCCAGACTCACCTCTTTGACCGTTCCGCAAATTGCCCTTTGACTTAAGTTTTAAGTCACAGTAGCTCGGAGTTCCCTAGTCTCTGCCACTTCTCACAGTTTACCTCTCACTTTTACATCTGGGAATTCCTATTAATGGCATATTGAAAGTCACAACGCTTTGCAGCCTTTGTGACTTTGGGGAATGTAAAATTCTGGAGGATTTGTCTGCATTGGAACTGCAGACATTCATAGTCAAACAGTACAATAGTCAACAAGGGAAAGTTAGCTGGAGTAACGCACCGAACAGGCAGCATCTCTGGATAGAATGGGTGACGTTTCCGGTAGCTAGTACCCCCTAATGCAGGCATCATTCCGGCTGATCTTTCTGTCCATCCTAACCCGATTCTCCTGCCTCCTCCCCATAACATTACATCTGTACTAATCACAAATCTATCTATCTCTGCCTTAAACATATCCACTGACCTGGCCTCCACAGCCTTCTGTGGCAAAGAATTCCACAGATTCACCACTCTCTGAATTTAAGCTAGAGATGCTGCCTGACCCATTGAACCAGCATCTGCAGTTCCTTCCCGCATAGGGAAAATTGGCTGTTGGGATGTCTTAAACATTATTGGTTATCTGCGTTATATTATAACATGGAGAAACGTTTCTGAATCTTATATTGTGATCTTTAGGCTAATGTACCTCCTGCCTGATTTTAAACGCGAGAAGAATGCGTGGTCCAGATGGTGAAGATCCTTGATGGTAGATGCCGCCTTCTTAAGACAGCACCTCATGTTGAAGCTTTCAATGGTGACAAGATACTGAACTCATGATGGATTGGGCTGAGCCCACCACTCTCTGCTACTCTTGTATTCCTGTAAATTGGAAATGCAATATCACCTCATGATACAACCAGTCAGCACATCTGTAATTGTTTGTTGCATTTAGAGACATACCAAACCTCTTTGAACTCACCTCCATCCACCGAAAGGTACCAGGGTGGGATGAGTGTGAGGAGGGAGTGGGGTCTGGGCCACAACTGGTAATGATGGAGTGGAGAGGGGAATGGCGTCGTACTGGTGGGGCAGTGACTGCTCTGTCAGCTCTGGGCTGTGGTCCTCTCACACTCCTGAACTGATCATGTCTTTCATGCCCCTTCCACGTGTTCTATGTAAGCATGGATTGTCTTTCTGCTGAATGGTCAGCACGCAACAATCTTTTCACTGTACGTCGGTTCACATGACAATGAACTCAACTCAAATTAAAACATTCCTGGGAGCTGCAGACATGTCTTCTAACTCCTAACTCAATCTCATATGGGTACTGTACATTAATAATATCTTGCACTGCATTACATTACACCACATTCTTGCACCATTCTGTTGCTTTGCACTCACCCTTGTGTTTATTGTGGTGTTGATCATCACTGTGTGAATACTGTTACATTATGACTTTCATGTGAACAAGAAATTTCATTGCAGCCTGGAGTATCTGACAAAATGTGAATCCCATTCTCCTCACTGCCTTCAGCTGCACCAACCCCACTCTCTCCGTCATCCTAGGTACTTGAACAAAAGAAGGTTCACACTTGCCATCTATTCTCCCCACTCAATAGGCCACGTGTTTGATGTAATATTTCAAATATTGCCAAACTCAACAAACTTTGATTAACAATCTTACATCTTTCCCCGAATTAAAATAACAGTTGATATTTTTCATGAGATGATTTATTTTCAGCTGAGACACTATTTTTACACTGACAAGGGAAATAATTGTGCAGTCAGTTATGATGTGATCCGGCACCGTTCCTACCCTCCCTTTTCCACTGGGACAAAGTCCAGAGGGAGTGAGGATGTGGAGACTCTGAGCAAACTGAGTCCATGGATGTTGGAGATACACAGCAGGAACATAACCTTTTCATACTTCTAGTTTCCCTATCCCCTGACACTCAGTCTGAAGGAGAGCCTCAACCAGAAACATCACCCATTCCTTCTCTCCGGAGATGCAGCCTGTCCCGCTGAGTTACTCCAGTATTTATTGTCGATCTTCGGTATAAACCAGCATCGTTCCTACAACCAAGCATCCTGGAATTTGGAATCATTGACCCTTGGAGTGCTGAATCTGAGGACAACGATAGTGTTCTGGGAGAGAGGATGAGTTGTAACATATGGAGCAACCCCCCAATGGTATTACATCACTGGGAATTTTGCAACCTGGTCGAGTGAGGTGGATTCATGTAGAAAAATCAGAGACTTCCCTGGCAACCTCCTGTGAAGAGTGCTTGGTAACTTCAAGCTTCAGTACCTCTTGCCCAACTGCATCAGTGAGAAAAGGACCTGACCCTGATTGCGAGGACCTTGATGATAGATGTCACCTTCCTGAGGCAACGCTTCATGCACGTGCTTTTCATGGTGGATGTGGCTGTGTCCATGATGGGCTGCGATGAGACCACCACTCTCTGCAGCCTAATTCCCCTCTGTATTTTACATTCCGTGGGGACTGAAGGAAAAAATAATGAAAGATTTATTGGGTTTGAACATGCCAATTATGTGAGGCCTCTAATGCAAGATTGTGACGTAATCTGCGAGGAGTGGTTTAGTTTAGTTTCATATTATTGTCACGTAGCCTTCCAAGGTACAGTAAAAACCTTTATGTTGTGTGCTATCCAGTCACCCGTCAAAGTCTAGCCGTCCACATAGCACAGATACAGGACAGGGAATAACGTTGAGTGCAAGATAAAATCCAGTCCGATTCAGGATAGTCCAATAGTATCCAATGTGTTTCTCGAAACAGACTGCTCTATTTCACTACTCGGACAATTCAGGTTGAAAGTTTCAGAGGAGATAGACAATAGACAATAGACAATAGGTACAGGATTAGGCCATTTGGCCCTTCGAGCCAGCACCGCCATTCAATTGTGATCATGGCTGATCATCCCCAATCAGTACCCCGCTCCTGCCTTCTCCCCATATTCCCTGACTCCGCTATTTTTAAGAGCCCTATCTAGCTCTCTCTTGAAAGCATCCAGAGAACCTGCCTCCACCGCCCTCTGAGGCAGAGAATTCAACCGACTCACCGCTCTCTGTGAGAAAAAGTGTCTCCTCATCTCCATTCTAAATGGCTTACTCCTTATTCTTAAACTGTGGCCTCTGGTTCTGAACTCCCCGAACATCGGGAACATGTTTCCTGCCTCTAGCGTGTCCAAGCCCTTAACAATATGTTATATGTTTCAATGAGGTCCCCTCTCATCCTTCTAAACTCCAAAGTGTACAAGCCCAGCTGCTCCATTCTCTCTGCATATGACAGTTCCGCCATCCCAGGAATTAACCTTGTAAACCTACGCTGCACTCCCTCAATAGCAAGAATGTCCTTCCTCAAATTAGGGGACCAAAACTGCACACAATACTCCAGGTGTGGTCTCACTAGGGCTCTGTACAACTGCAGAAGGACCTCTTTGCTCCTATATTAGATTCCTCTTGTTATAAAGGCCAACATGCCATTCACTTTCTTTACTGCCTGCTGTACCTGCTTGCTTACTTTCATAAACTGATGTACAAGGACACTAAGATCCCGTTGTACTTCCCCTTTTCCCAACTTGACGCCATTTAGATAGTAATCTGCCTTCCTGTTTTTGCTACCAAAGTGGATAACCTCACATGTATCCGCATTAAACTTAATCTGCCGTGCATTTGCCCACTCCCCCAACCTGTCCAAGTCATCCTGCATTCTCATAGCATCCTCCTCACAGTTCACACTGCCACCCAGCTTTGTGTCATTTGCAAATTTGCTAATGTTACTTTGAATCCCTTCATCCAAATCATTGATGTATATTGTACATAGCTGCGGTCCCAGCACCGAGCCTTGCGGTACCCCACTAGTCACGGCCTGCCATTCCGAAAGGGACCCGTTAATCCTTACTCTTTGTTTCCTGTCTGTCAACCACTTCTCTATCCATGTCAGCACTCTACCCCCAATACCATGTGCCCTAATTTTGCCCACTAATCTCCTATGTGGGACCTTATCAAATGCTTTCTAAAAGTCCAGGTACACTACATCCACTGGCTCTCCCTTGTCCATTTTCCTAGTTACATCCTCAAAAAATTCCAGAAGATTACCCAAGCATGATTACCCCTTCGTAAATCCATGCTGACTCGGACCGATCCTGTTACTGCTATCCAAATGTGCGGCTATCTCATCTTTTATAATTAACTCCAGCATCTTCCCCACCACCGATGTCAGGCTAACTGGTCTATAATTCCTTGTTTTCTCTCTCCCGCCTTTCTTAAAAAGTGGGATAACATTAGCTACCCTCCAATCCACATGAACTGATCCTGAATCTATAGAACAATGGAAAATTATCACTAATGCATCCACAATTTCCAGAGCCAGTACCTGAAGTACCCTGGGATGCAGACCATCAGGCCCCGGGGATTTATCAGCCTTCAGTCCCATCAGTCTATCCAACACCGTTTCCTGCCTAATGTGGATTTCCTTCCTCTGTCACCCCAGATCCTCTGGCCACTACTATATCAGGAAGATTGTCTGTGTCCTGCTTTGTGAAGACAGATCAAGGTACCCATTCAACTCATCTGCCATTTCTTTGTTCCCCATAAGAAATTCCCCTTTTTTTGGTCTTCAAGGGTCCAACTTTGGTCAACTATTTTTTTCCTCTTCACATACCTAAAGAAGCTTTTACTAATAGGTATTGTATGTGAGGTGTTTTGTGGTGATTTGGGATATTAATGCTGGAAAATAAGGTGCCAAGGAGGACAAACACCTGCCAGAACATCGAGACTAAATTCCAGACAGGTGATATCATTCTGTTCTATGTTGAGCAAATTTCACACATTTATAAAGATGTTTATTGATCCAGTGCCCTACATGTGGGTTGGTAGAATGCCAACTAAAGAGCAGCTGGTATGGAAATGCTGCCTGGTTCTATCCCTGTGATGGTCTTGGTGGAGTTAACACTCTGGCTGCTGATTCCATGGATGTCTGAACAATTATACCTCGTATTTGTGCAAGAACAGACCCATTATATCCAACAACCCCACTCCTTACTGTGCTTTCCAGTATCCCTGGAAATTGTATTTCTCACAATTGAAAAATAAGAAAAGTGTAAGTGAAAAAAGTTAGTTTTTAATTGTAGAGGATATGGAAGGTGGTATGGATGGAACAGAGGGAGTATCTGCAAAAGGGGAGAGCAGATGAAATGGGAAAATAGGTGTAATTAGAAACTCATTATGCTTCCATGTCTGTGTTGCATGTGCCTAAGAGCAGATCTGTGGGGCTGACCCAGCTGTTAAGGCTGGAGTAATGGACAGAGAGAAACTGAACCAACATCACAGATGGATGACCTAGAGCAGAAATAGCCACGCTGATACAGAGAGAGTGAAGTATGAGCTACCTGAAGTTACCACAGACAATGTAGTCTGGACATCCCAGTATACTCACCACTCTACAGCCAGTTTCTGCTCTAACTCCATCTACAAGTCTTCAGGTGGCACCACCGTGGTGGGCAGGATTATGAACAATAATGAGATGGAGATCTACAGGGAAAAGAGACCGAGAGCTCAGTAGGATAGTGTCAGGACAACAACCTCTCCCTCAACATCAGCAAGATGAAGGAGTGGGTTTGGGAACAGCTCTGCCCAAGACCACAAGAAATTGCAGAGAGTGTAGATGTAGCCCAGTCCATCACACAGACCAGATTTACCACTATTGCGTTAATCTCCACTTCACACTGCCTTAGAAAAAGAGCCAACAAAATCAAAGACTCACCCCGGTCATTCCTTCTTACTTTACTTGTTCACAAAGTAAAAGGCAGATAAATTCTGCAAAAGACATCAGGAAGGTCTGATAGTGGGGAAGAATGGATTTTCCTCTTTTACATTGTGCTCAGGTTGAAATTCCTAAGTGGTTTATCATATGTCTCTGACAACGTACTCCATCTCAGTTGGTGATTCAGACTGAACCATAGACGGGGAGGTCCAGATCTCAGACTTGGATGCTGGTGGATTGGGATCACTGCTCCCCCATTACTCACAAACCCATGACCATCCTCACTGATAGCTCCATCTTCCTCAGACCACGCTGTCCATGAACAGTTGACACACCCGACCATTTATTTCCTGCCCACAGACAAGAGGCAACAGCATTGTAGTGGGAGCCGGAGGGGACCAGAGAGAGCCTGCAGCTTGTTCTTCACTCAGTGAGATCACAGGTATTCTGAGCTTGGTCCTGATTCTGTGTGATCCTGACCTCATTGCTTCCCCCCCCTGGCCCCTCCCACACACACACACACCTTATAGAGCCAAGGCTCCATAAGGCACTGGTCAGACCACATTTAGAAATATAGAAACATAGAAAAATATGTGCAGGAGTAGGCCATTCGGCGATTTGAGCATGCACCGCCATTCAATATGATCATGGCTGATCCACTCTCTCAACAGCAACAATGTCCTTCCTCAAATTAGGTGACCAAAATTGAACACAATACTCCAGATGCGTTCTCTCGAGGGCCCTGTGCAACTGCAGTAAGACTTCCTTGCTCCGAAACTCAAATCCTCTCGCTTTGAAGGCCAACATGCCATTAGCTTTCTTCACAGCCTGCACGCTTACTTTCAGTGACTGATGTACAAGCACACCTAGGTCTCGTTGCACGTCCCCTTTCCTATTCTGATGCCATTCCGATAATAATCTGCCTTCCTGTTCTTGCCACCAAAGTGGATAACCTCACATTTATCCACATTATACTGCATCTGCCATGCTTCTGCCCACTCACCTAACCTATCCAAGTCACCGTGCAGCCTCATAGCATCCTCCTCGCAGCTCACACTGTCACCCAGCTTTGTGTCATCCGCAAACTTGGAGATGTTACATTTAATTCCCTCGTCTAAATCATTACTATTTATTGTAAATAACTGGGGTGCTCTCATTTTGCACACTTTTCTCTTGTGTGGGACCTTGTCAAAGGATTTATGAAAGTCCAGATACACCACATCCACTGGCTCTCCCTTATCCATTCTACTAGTTACATCCTCAAAAAATTCGAGAAGATTAGTCAAGCATGATTTCCTCTTCATAAATCCATGCTGATTTTGACCGATCCTGTCACTAATTTCCAAATGCGCTGCTATTATAGTATTAGAGTATTGTGGGAAATTTTGGGCACCATATCTGAGGAAGGACATGCTGGCTCAGGAGAGGATCCAGAGAAGCTTTACAAGAATGATCTCAGGAATGAGTGGCTTTTGATCGCACTGGGCCTGCACACGCTGGAGTTTCTGGACCTAGTATATACTAATATTATTGAAGCATACAAAGTCCTCCCCCACCTGGGACAGTCTGACCACCTCTCTCTGTTCCTGCTCCCCAAATACACACCTCTGATCAGACGTGTGAAACCTACCGTGAGGACAGTGAAGGTCTGGCCTGAGGGGGCTGTCTCTGTTTTACAGGAACAGTTTCAGCAAACAGACTGGACTGGACCAGTTCTGGACTATATAAAATTCTGCACTGACAACGTCACTACCTACAAAGAGATAAAGACCTTCCCTAACCAGAAGCCGTGGATGAGCAGGGAGGTCAGACTCCTGCTGAAGGCTCGCAACGCCGCTTTTAAATCTGGCGACGCTGAGGGATACAGCTCATCCAGGGCCAATCTGAAAATTGGAATTAGGAATGCTAAACTCAATCACAAACGGCGGACCGAGGAGCATTTCCGAAACAACTCTGACCCCAGGTGCATGTGGCAAGGAATCAAATCCATTGCCGATTACCATAAAGTCAACCGCCCCCCCCCCCCCCCCCCCCCCAGATAACACCTCCCTTCCTGACGAGCTAAACCATTTCTATGCTTGCTTTGACCGGGACAACAAAACTCCAGCCATTAAAGTTGCTCCACCCCCGAATGAACAACCCCTCAGTCTCTCCACCTCTGCTGTACAAGATGCACTGAGCAAGGTGAATGAGCACAAAGCTACCGGCCCCGATGGCATCCCCGGGCGGGTGCTCAGGGCATGTGCTGGACAACTATCCCCGGTCCTCACTGACATTTTCAATCTGTCACTGGCCCAGGGTGTCGTCCCCACTTGCCTCAAGACATCTACCATTGTGCCAGTGCCCAAACAATCAGCGACAGGGAGTCTCAACGACTTCCGGCCAGTGGCACTCACCCCTGTCATCGCCAAGTGCTTTGAGCAGCTAATCTTGGCTCACCTCAAAGCCAACCTCCCCCCCACACTGGACCCCCATCAGTTTGCCTACCGGACAAACAGGTCTACAGAGGACGCCATATCTGCGGCCCTACACTCTGCCCTGACCCACCTGGACAGCAATAACACCTACATCAGGTTGCTGTTCATTGACTTCAGCTCCGCCTTTAACACTGTCATACCCGCTAGCTTGATCACCAAACTCAGTGGTCTTGGCATCTCCACCTCCCTCTGCAATTGGACACTCTGTTAGGGTCAACAACCTCACCTCCTCCACTATAACACTGAACACCGGTGTGCCACAGGGCTGTGTACTCAGCCCTCTCCTCTACTCCCTCTTCACCCATGACTGCATCCCTAAGTATGGCTCCAACGCCGAGTCAGCCTACAGGGAGGAGGTCCAGCACCTGACAACCTGGTGTGCCAACAATAACCTCGTCTCAACTCCCAGAAGATGAAGGAAATCATTGTTGACTTTAGAAAGACACACCCCCATCCATATAAACGGGACTGAGGTAGAGCGGGTCTCCAACTACAAATTCCTCGGGATACACATCTCGGAGGATCTGTCCTGGTCCCTCAACACCTCCAAGCTGATCAAAAAGGCGCAGCAGCGCCTTTACTTCCTGAGGAGGCTCAAAAAAGCCCACCCGTCCCCCCAGATCCTGACCAACTTTTAGCGCTGTACCATCGAAAGCATCCTGACCACCTGCTTTACGGTATGGTGCAGCAGTTGTACCGTAGCAGATAGGAAGGCACTACAACGGGTGGTGAAAACCGCCTAGTACATCATCGGTGCCTCGCTCCCTGCCATGGATGCCCTCCACCGAAAACGGTGTCTGAGACGGGCCGGGAAGATCATCAAAGACCCCTCCCACCCTAACCATGGACTGTTTGCCCTCCTACCATCAGGGAGGCGGTACAGGAGCCTCAGGTCCCGCACTAGTTGGATGAGAAACAGCTTCTACAACAACACCATCACACTGCTGAACTCGGAGTCCCGCCGATAGATTTCTCCAATCTCTCCGTTCACATTGTCTGCATTCTGTATTTTTTTCTATATTGCTATCACTGTGAACTGACGCTAAACTGCATTTCGTTGTACCCATACTTGTATCTGTGCGATGACATTAAAGTTGAATTGAATTGAATTGAGTTTAGAAGAATGAGGGGACCTCATTTAAATGTACCGAATAGTGAAAGGCTTGGATAGAGTGGATGTGGAGAAGATGTTTCCATTAGTGGGAGAGTCTAGGAATTTAGGTCGTAGCTTCAGAATTAAAGGACGTTCCTTTAGCAAGAAGATAAGATGGAATTTATTTTGTGGTGGTGAATCTGTGGATTTCTTTGCCACAGACGTTTGTGGAGGCCAAGTCAATGGATATTTTTAAGGCAGTGATAGATTCTTGATTAGTACGCGTGTCGGGGATTATGGCGAGAAGGCAGGAGAATGGGGTTAAGAGGGAGAGATAGATCAGCCATGATTGAATGGCGGAGTAGACTTGATGGGCCAAATGGCCTAATTCTGCTCCTATCACTTATGAACATGACCTTGGTCTCCCTTAATCATCACATCCTCAAACCTGCCGTTGCCTCGGGATGTATTTTAACAACCCAACCTCTCATCATTCTGAACTCCTTAGCCTTAACCTGCTGAACTTCATGAGTAATAACCCATGATACCAGGAATCAATCCAGTGAACCCTCTCTGCACATTCTACAAGACAGATATAACCTTCCCTACATCAGAGAAACAAACCTGTGCACATTAACTTGTTGTTACAAACATTTCTCTGAATCCCAATCGACATATACCTGTATGTTGCTTATTTCAAATTATATTAAAGAAACAGCACAAAATGTGTCTGGCTTGCTTCATATTCAAGGTATCATCCAGTCCCTTAATTCATAGTGTTATCAGTTCTATACATTTGTAGTGTGTGCAGCTAGTGACTATAGAGCTCAATTGTAGTCATGTACGGTATGATCTGCCAGATAGCGCACACTGTATCCCGCTTTTCACTATAATGAATTAGTTTAGTTTAGAGATATAGCGTGAAAACAGGCCTTCAAGTCCACGCCAACCAGCGATCATCCGTACGCTAGTTCACACTAGAACACTTGAACCAATAGCAATACCAGCCAGTATTCCGGGTAAAACAATATTGCAGACGGTGAATTGAAGAACAAACCAGAGGTGTGCAACTGCTAAAGGAAATGGTCTTTCACACTGAGGATGGCTAAAGTGTTTTAGGACAGAGATTGAATTGTAACACTTGAATTAGGACAATCCACATGGGATATTTTACCACTGCTATTACACCACTGGGAACTGATGTAAGCGTCACCGAGAGGGTTGGATTAATGGGAAAACATCTGTGGTGAGGACCCAGGTTTCCTCAGAGTCTATGTCCTAAGTGTTAATGAGTCCAAAATCTAACATAAGCTTCCACTAAATATGTTTGCATATTATATAAGCAGACTTCATTTTACAGCCATGATATTTAAAATCTTCAAAACATAATATAAAAAGGATTGAGCTCAGGGCTCAAACAGCAGATTCAGCTGAAGGTGTGGAGAGTGACTAGGTGCATCTAACAGTGATCAGAGCGGAGCCCAAGATGTTGAGACTGTTTATCTCTCTCTGTCCTCCAGGGACTGCAGGTTGCAGGAACATATGAACGTGTGGCGGAAGTATGCAAGAGTATGATCTATTATCTTTTGACAACTGTCATTGTGTATGATGCAAGTACCGTTGGGAATCAGGAGGGGTGGATGGTGGGGGTGGGGGGAGTGGATAATTACCATTCAACACAAATTGGGCGGCACGGTGCTGCAGCGGTAGAGTTGCTGCCTTATAGTGCTTGCCGCACCAGAGACCCGGGTTCCATCCTAACTACGGGTGCTGTCTGTATGGAGTTTGGACGTTCTCCCCATGACCTGCATGGGTTTTCCCCGGGATCCCCGGTTTCTTCCCACACTCCAAAGACGTACAGGTTTGAAGGTTAATGTAAATTGTAAATTGTCCCCAGAGTGTAGGATAGTGTTAATGTGTGGGAATTGCTTGTCAGTGTGGACGATGTGGGCCGATGGGTCTAAACTAAACACAGGCTCTATTCGAAAATTGTCCATAGTTTAAATCACCTCTCTGACATTCCACTGTTGTACGTTGTTCTGTGTTGTGGAGATGATTCAGACCAAGAAGGAACTTGGATGGTGTGCATTCGCACCAAGTTGGCGGCTCTCCGCCTCAGGACTTTGCAGAGATACCTGTACTCAGGGCATCCTCCCAGGTGGCACGTGCTGGCGACACACTTTTTCCAACGGGGCCGCTGCCTTCAAGGAGGTACGCGGATTCCAATGGTGGGCGTCAGCCGTGCAGTCCTAATGGGGATGCCCGGCTTCTCCAGGGACTCGTTGAGAGTCTGGAACCTGGTTGCTGTCGACCGGGCCCCCCCCTCCGCCGGCGGAGGGCGACGGCCCGGGAGTGAGTGCAGCAGGTCCTTGTCCCGCCCCAACGGGTGTCGGAGGGGCTCAAACGTGTGGAGTACTTGCGGTTGGGAAAACCCCGCTCAGCCGGAAGTATACATAGGACACAGGCGCCGTAATCCTTCCCGGGAGCCGGTCCCACACAATTTGAGCCGCCTTTCCTCGACACCCTTCATTTCCCTCTGAGACGCGGGGTTGCGTGTCCTGTACGGGCTCTTCCTCCACACCCTGCACTTCCTTGCCCTGGTCCACCGTCCAGACACAGGCATCCTGGGGGATTTCCGGGACCGCTGGGCACCGAGGGGGGTTGAGTGTAACCTGGATAAGGATTGTAATATAGTTGTTTAGCAGTAGGGAGGGAGAGGCACATGCCCTGTCCCTGTGTGGTCTACACACTTGTTCCAGTTGTAAAAAGTGTAACTTTTTTTAACACATTTATGGACATTCAGTTACCACGCCTTGATTAATCCAAGGCAAGAAGACTATTATCTCTAACAACCCCACTTACCACAGGGATCTTCTGGTATCACTGTTGTACAAATCAGGTCTTTGTTATTTGTTGTTGTAAAATTGCACTTTTCTCTTTTACTGTGAATGGTGGTGCTATATTGTAATATAACAAGCAGTAAAACCCAACATGTGCAAGTTAGCTCTACGGTAGGAATAATAATTTCTCGGGCCTGATCAGTTGGATCAACAACTCTGTGGGAAGCTAGAGAGGAAATTGTCAGTGCCCTGGGTAAGATTTGTGAGTCATCATTAAATCCGTTCTTCCCCACCATTCACCTCTGCTGATTCCCAACAGTACTTACCTCAGACACAGTGGCATTCAACAATGGAGAACAGATCATGCTCTTGCATGCTTTTGCTACACATTTACCCGATCCTGTTCCTGCTCATACAGTCCACTCCCAGGTCAAATGGATACAATTATTTGTCCAATATGTCACCTTGGAGGGAGGGAAAGGCACATGCTCTGTCCCTGTGTGGTCTAGACACTTGTTCCAGTTGTAAAAAGTGTAACTTTTTTTAACACATTTATGGACATTCAGTTACCACGCCTTGATTAATCCAAGGCAAGAAGACCATTATCTCTAATAACCGCACTTACCACAGAGATCTTCTGGTATCAATGTGGTACACATCAGATCTTTGTTATTTGTGGTTGTAAAATTGCACTTTTCTCTTTTACTGTGATGCTATAACAAGCAGTAAAACCCAACATGTGTAAATTAACTCTACGGTAGGAATAATAATTTCTCTCACTTCAAGTAATCCTTGCTTTCCCTCTCGCTCTGTCCCTCCCCCACCCTTGTTCTCCGACTAGTTTCACTGTCCTCCTATTTAATTTTTAGGCTTGCATGCCTCATTGTCAACTTCCCTTCACCCTGCAATGAACCATTCTATATTTCCTTGATCATCGTTTACTTTGATCAGTCCTTTTCACACCTTACATTCTCTTTGTCCCTTTCCATATCTCTAGTTTTCCTCTCCATGACTCTCAGTCTGAAGAAGGGTCTCGACACGAACAGTCACCCATTCGTTCTCTCCGGAAGCTGCCTGTCCTGCTGAGTTACTCCAGCAGTTTGAGCCTATATTCATGCATTTCCTCTTGCTACCATTGACACAAAGCTACCAATTGACTACGAATGCCTGAACCTCTAACGCCAACTAATGCCCCTCTGCATTCAACATTCTGCGGGGACTGAAGGAAAGGTTTCCAAAATGTTGTGAGTTTCAATAAGCCATTTATGTGAGGTCTCTTATATAAGGGTGAGAGGCAATCCGTGAGGAGCGGCATTGACAAGGAAACGATGAGTTCCTGTGACTTTAAACTTCTTGAACAAAGCAGTCAAGCAACACTTGCTTGTTCAACGGATACATCATAGTGTAGCCAAAGAAGATAGTTGGAGAGCAGGTAAGAATCTCTTTATTGTCATTGCACATGGTGCAACAAAATTTAAAAGTGAATCCAACTGTGCGATTCACAAGAACAATCTTAAAATATAAGGAAGGATAAAAATACATACATATTAAAAAACAATTGAAAAAACAATTCAGTTTGAATGTGAGTGTTATTTCTTATTTTGCATTGTTAAGCTCACGTATGGCTATGGGGTAGAAGCTGTCTCTGAATCTGTTCGTACGAGTTTTGAAAGACCTGTACTGTCTGCCAGAGGACAGCAGGTGGAACAGGTTGTGTCCAGGGTGGGAAGGGTCCTTCAGGATGTCGGCTACCCTGCCAAGGCAGCGCAAGCTGAAGATGTCCTTCAGGGAGGACAGTGGGCAGCCAGTGATTTTTTTGGCGGTGTTGATGACTCTTTGAAGGGCTCTCCTGTCCGCTGCAGAGCAGCTGGCATACCATGCGGTTATACAGTACGCCAGCACACTCTCGATAGAGCAGTGGTAGAAGGACACCAGCAGCTTCTCTTCCAGGTTGTTTTTCCTGAGGATCCTCAGAAAGTAGAGTCGCTGCTGGGCCTTCTTGACTACTGTGGTGGTGTTTGTGGTCCAGGAGAGATCCTCTGCAATTTGTGTGCCCAGGAAGCTGAAGTCTGAGACCCTTTCCACACAGTCCCCATTGATGAATAGGGGTTGGAGGGCTGCACTGTTCTTACGGAAGTCTATGATAATTTCCTTTGTTTTTGTGGTGTTTAGGATGAGGTTGTTGAACACCACGCTGCCAGTCTTTGGACTTCCTCCTGGTCGGCTGTCTCATCTCCTCCTGAGATACGTCCAACCACAGTTGTGTCGTCCGCGAACTTGACGATGGTGTTGGTGGAGTGGGCGGGGGCACAATCGTGGGTGTAGAGTGTGTAGAGGAGGGGGCTCAACATACAGCCCTGTGGGGAGGCGGTGCTGAGTGTGATGGGGGTGGAGAGGTGATGGCCCAGTCTGACGGTCTGGGGGCGGTTAGACAGAAAGTCCTTGATCCAAAGGCAGATGGGTTGGGAAAGTCCTAAATCCATGAGTTTGGTGACCAGTTTGCTGGGGATGATGGTATTGAAGGCAGAGCTAAAGTCAATGAAGAGCATCCTCACATAGCTCCCCTGGTGTTTGAGGTGGGTCAGTGCAATGTGAAGAGCAGCGGCGATGGCATCCTCAGTTGACCTATTTGCTCAGTAGGCAAACTGGTGTGGGTCGAAGGTGGACGGTAGGCTGGCTTTGATGTGCTGCTGAACCATCCTCTCGAAACACTTCATGATGACTGGTCGTTAAGGGCGCTGATAACAAGCTTTTTTGGTAGTGGGATGATTGTGGCAGACTTCAGGCACGGTGGGATGATGGATTTGGACAGGGACAGGTTGAAGGTTTTCGTGAAGACCTCGGAGAGCTGGTCTGCACATTCCTTCAGAACCCTTCCTGTCACGCCATCCGGTCCGACAAAATGTCCCAGTTTGTCCTTTCAAAGCAGTCCTGTAGCTGTGAGGAAGCTCCTTCAGGCTAAGTTTTAATAGGTCCTTTATAAAGCACGGTTTCAAGAAACATGTGTTTGTAGAACCAGCCCGTTCTCTATTTCACTACTCGGACAAATGAGCTTGAAACTTTGCGAGGAGAGGAGTTTTGTGTGTGTGCTGTTTGTGAGGTTATTTGGGATATTAATGCTGCAAAATAGTAAGATTAAACGAGAACTTACCAGTTTGAAGTTTGATCTTTATTTTATGAGGAGTTGCGATGAGGGATTTCGTGAAGAACCCGCCAGGCACGCATGCGCGACATTTCTTCAAAGCAGCGGTGTGGAATCACAGAACCAACAACAGAGAAATGACTTGTTATAGTAAGATTGAAGAGACTCTATATACCAGTTGATCTTATGGTAGAGGGTTGGGAGTGGAGGGCACGAAATCCCTCATCGCAACTCCTCATAAAATAAAGATCAAACTTCAAACTGGTAAGTTCTCGTTTAATCTTACTATTTCATTTCGGAGTCACGTGAGTGACTTCGTGAAGACTTCAAAGCTCTGTGATTACACGCCCTGGACCACGTCCATGTTCACACACTGCCGTAATACTGATGGAGGAAGTATGTTAACGTATTTCAGACTTGAACAAGCTGAAAAAATAATAACATTATAGTTAGTACAACAATAAACCCCTGAACTCGGGGACAAACGTTTAGGGACAGCACTAACGTGCGTAACGTTGCGGGAAAAACCGGCCACAGGTTTGTTATGAAACCACTGAAATGTAGTTTCATTGGCCCAGCCCGCTATCATGAGGACATGCTCCATGAACACCTCCATGGTCCTCGTTCCTGATGTGGATGCGGCCTTGGTAGAATGACATTTCATATGTTTAGTGTCTTACCTGCTGCATCGAATACCACCTTAAGCCATCTGGAGATAGTCTGCACCGTTACCCTGTGACGTGGGTTTCCATGGCTGACAACAGATCCGCCTCCATATTCCTGATGGCCATTTCCAGACCTGTAGTCGCAGGTCTGTATAGTTTAAGTAACTCTTTCATAAAGAAGTTACTTTTTATGGGTTGATCATTCTATCCAGGTTTAATTCCTGTAGAGTCTGGACCCGTTGTGCTGTATTCAGTGCTATTGCCATCACCACTTTTAAAGGTGAGTAAGTCCAGTGGTACCTCCGTCATAAGCGACCACCTCCTGAGTAGGGTCAACACCACCCTAATCTCTCAGATATTATATCATGGTCGGGAAGGGATGGATAGAACATATCCCTCGTAGTTTGGATACCAGCTGGTGAGATCCCACTCCAATGTTGAGCTAGGATGACAGTGCACTATAGGCACTGTAAGCAGCACTGTAACTGAGGGCTCATCATAATGAAGACCAGTGAGCATGCCAGCACATTGGAGATCGTAGCAGATATGTAGGTCGTCTTGGTCCGACTACAAAAACCTCTCATATCCTGTGTAGGTGAGGTAGTGCTTCCCAGTGGACTTTCTCTGCACGATCTATATGACGTCCATGGTCCTGTATGTTCCAGACCTGGGTACGTTTTCTGCAACACCTGTCCGATGAGGCAGAATGGGGAAAGCATCGAAATCCATTTCCCTCAATGTAGCGAGAACTCGTCCATCGCCACACTTGGAGACCACATTCTGTAGTTTCTCCTGGGTTTCCTCAGGTACTACAGGTTCCTTCAGAACTGGAGGACATCTGGTCCAGCTGCAGAGACTGTGCTCTAGGATATGCTCCATCATGCGCTCCATCCGAGCCATGCGACCACTGCCACATATGCGGACAATAAGTCGACTTCCTCAGGTTCTGGAGAATCTCTGAGGCTTCTGTCATTGCCCCACACCTCGTCGAGGTGATGACAAGGGTGCAAGACCGGATGTCGCTGCCTGCCGCTCCTGCGTGGCTAAGCGACTCCCGCGCGGACCTGCCGCTTACTCCGCCGTCTTCCGGACGGAGGCGGCCCGCTGGTCTAAAAAGACATGATAGCGGTGATGAGTCGGTCCCGGCCGCTGAAGCGTGGTACCCCGACGTCCGCGCGGGCTTGCCGCCTATCCTCCAAAGGCGACGTTCGGTCACGTCCTCCACTACAAGGGGGTGTGGTGACCGAGATGAGACTACACCGACCTGCAACCAGGCAGGCTCCCTCGGTGCTGAGTCTGTGTCCTCCCTTGGGACAAAGCGTCGTTCGGTCACGTCCTGCCGCTAAAGGGGGTGCGTGACCGAGATGAGACTACACCGACCTGCAACCAGGCAGGCTCCCTCGGTGCTGAGTCGGTGTCCTCCTTTGGGACAAAGCGTCGTTCGGTCACGTCCTTCCGCTAAAGGGGGTGCGGTGACCGAGATGAGACTACTCCGACCTGCAACCAGGTAGGCTCCCTCGGTGCTGAGTCTGTGCCGGCCGCACATGTGGTCCTCCAGACCCAGGCCTCAATCCTTCACCGGTCCACGATCTGGTGGCCTGCTCCAGTGGAAGTCGACCCCGGCTCTATGGCGGGTTTACCGACTGCTGTGCGATACTTCCCCTGGTCCTCTCTCTGGTGACCTGCATATTTGGGGAGAGAGAACGTGCCAAGAATATAACACGTTACGCACCTTTGCTCCACTGTCGCTATGGTTAAGTGACAGAGGTAGGGAGTCAGGGTCTTACCTACCCTGCTCCTGTGCGGTTACCACTTATGGCACCATGATCAGTCGTGGTGGAGAATCGGGTCCTGACTGCGCAGGGCTCCCCTGATTTCCGCGTTTTTATCCCGACCCGCAGAGCGGGTGCTGCCGACGTAACGGGCAGCTCCAGGAATGGTGGGCGTTCACTCACATCTGGAGGCGCCGGTATGTAGGCCCTTGCTGGCCTTCCGGTTTGACCCCGTGGCCTGGAATATGAAATTTTCCTGGCCGTTTGTCTGGTCAAGGTGTGCGACCTCATAATACCCACTGTTTTGGCATGGTCGTCTAAATCCTTGACCTGCTTCAGAAGGTCTTCCCTGAATAGTTGTCTGGGTGGTGGTGTTGGAGATGCTCTGCATAGCCCCGCAAATTTGGGATTTAGCGTGAGCTTGATGGCACTTTTTTCGAAATGCATTATTTCGTATAGCGTGTTACATAATAATTCAAGAGCATCCTCCTGTACGGTGTTTCAAGTCCATCCCGTCCACCGACCTCGCAAAAGCGGTAATCCCAGATGTGAGCAGTTTTAGGATTTTCTGTAATTTTTACTTCCTGTGCTCTTATGCCCAGGCTTATATTGCTCCAAATAGGCATGTTCACAATAGGTACATTGAGTGAGTTCCAATTACTCGGTGCCTTGTATCCATTCATGGCCTCCGCAAGGACCTGATCCTGTATGGTGGTTGGTGAGGAAATCAATGGTAGCGGCCAGTTTAGTTTTGAGAGGTTGTCCCGATGATTCGGGTAACGCAAACTTGGCTGCCACGTCCAAAAGTTCTCCCTGAGGAACCTCAGGTGCCACTGGTTCGTGTACCAAGATATCCTCTTCTCCTGGCTGCCTCATGCTACCAATTGATGATGGGGATGTATCCAAAAGTCCCATGAACTGGACATTTCCTGCCGTTGATTTTGCTGCAGGATCCGTTCCATCATCCTCTCCATCCGTTCAATGCGCCCTTCATGGTGCGTAAATGGGAGGTCAGAGCCCTCATGCCCGAAGGAACTCCTGAGGCTCCTATCATCGGCCCGTACCTCATCGAGGTAATCTCGGTGCCGTGACGAAAAGTCGCTGCCAGCCGCCTCAGCGAAGCTGTACGACTCCCGCGCGGATCTGCTCATTCGCCTCCTTGGATGAGCTAGGCCCGACTGCCTCAAAGGGCATATGCGGTGTGAAGTCGGCACCTGACGCCTGCTGCGTGGTGACCCGACATCCGCGCGGGCTTGCCACCTGTCCTACTCCTGGACTCAGGCGGCGTACGGTCCCGTCCTGCCGCTTTTGGGGGATGCAGTGACCGTGGCGAGACTCCACCTGTATGACTCCACCTGGTCCAACTAGGTGGTGAGTCTACACTGGCCCTCCCTGGTCTGCCAGTGGACTCGGGTCTCGGTAGACCACCAGTCCGCAATCTAGCGGTCTCTGGTGAAATTCCTGCCCTAAAAGGGCTTTGTTATTGAGCTCTATCCCTGGCTCTTTCGCGAGGGCTCGGGGAGAAGGGTCGTGCAACAGCATGTGAAACCCGTTTGCTCATATCAGCCTACGATTCTCTCCCTGTTGGAGATAGTGAAAAATGGAGTCAGGGTCTACCTGCTCCGGCGCCGTACCGACTTCCTGCTCTGCGGGTACCCCGCTTGTACACAGCTGTGTCGGTAGGTCGGCTCCCCGACTTTTGCGCCTTTTTCCCGGCCCGTCTAGCGGGTGCTGTCGTTGTAGAGAGCTCCGGGAATAATGGCCGACGACTCCTTTCGGAAGTCCTGCGGCCTGTACTCCTCATTATCCATGTCCCTGTTGGAGAAAACACAATTCAAAACAGAAAGGACAACCAGCTCAAGGTTGCCTGTACTTACCTGAGTGGCCCTAATGAAGGGCTGGCGGTGAGCTGTCATTCTGCCATTGCTGCGCAATGGTGAGCGTTGAGCCCGGACCCCGCAGGGTCAACGAGCTGCCCCATTGTAAAAATAAGTTGGGCTTAGAACAACATGATAATGGCTGCAACTCCATTACCTCTTAATTACAGTACTGGGATAATACAGGCTGTGTAGAGTTGAGTTGGGGCTAACCCCTTACTCTGAGTAAATGCCGACAGCCCACAGTATCGTGTGGGCTGCGGTGTAAGTCGGGCTGCATTTCTGCCATTGCTGACCGCGAATGGCGAGCCTGCAAGCCCCTAGTTCAATATACATGCCGACAGCCCGCAGTATCCTTGCAGGCTGCGGTGTAAAATCGGGCTGTGCTCTGCCGTTGCTTGCTGCATACGGCGAGTCTGC
This sequence comes from Raja brachyura, assembly GCA_963514005.1. The sequence goes on along the minus strand of OY740785.1, from coordinate 22,415,374 downwards.
AAGCCCATATTACAATATAAATGCCGACAGCCCGCAGTATCCTTGCGGGCTGCGGTGTAAAATCGGGCTGTGCTCTGCCGTTGCTTATTTCACACGGCGAGTCTGCAAGCCCATCCTACAATATAAATGCCGACAGCCCGCAGTATCCTTGCGGGCTGCGGTGTAAAATCGGGCTGTGCTCTGCCGTTGCTTATTGCATACGGCGAGTCTGCAAGCCCATACTTACTTATAAATGCCGCCAGCCCGCGGTCTGCGGGCTGCGGCGTAGAGTCGGCTGCCTCTGCCGTCCTCCGCCGGCGAGTGTGAACCCGGACCCACCTAGGTCAACGGGCTCTCCCGACTCCATGAGTTAGAGCCGCCGCTGACTGCCCGCATACCGCGGTCCGCAGTCGGTGTTGAAGCGGCCTGGAGCACTCTGGAAACAGAGTCTCTGTAAAGAAAAAACGGACGGCGGGTTAGTTTTCCACTTACCTGCAGGTCCCAGCAGTGGAGGAGCAGCGCTCCTCCCTGCCCGTCGTTCGCACGCGCGTCGACGATATGTCGCGCATGCGTGCCTGGCGGGTTCTTCACGAAGTCACTCACGTGACTCCGAAATGAAATACAGTGGTTAATTAGGACAAACACTTGCCAGAACATCAAGACTAATTTCCAGTCAGGTGATAACGCTCTGTTCTAGGTTAAGCAAATTTCACACATTTATAAAGATGTTTATTGATCCAGTGCCCTACATGTGGGATGGTACAATGCCAACTAAAGAGCAGCTGATATGGAAATGCTGCCTGGTTCTATCCCTGTGAAGGTTTTGGTGGAATTAACTCTCTGGCTGCTGATTCCATGGACGTCTGAACAATTATACCAGACATTTGCGCATGATATCCAACAACCCTATTCCTCACTGTGCTTTCCAGTATCCCTATCTCACCCTATCTCCAGAACTGGACACAATACTCTAAATGCGGCCTCACCGACACCTTATACAACTGCAACATGACCTCTCAACTTCTATACTAATTATTCTGACTGATGAAGGCCAAAGTGCCAAAAGCCTCTTTGACCACCCTATCTACCCGTGACGCCACGTTCAAGGAACCATGCACCACGCACTTCTAGATTCCACTGCTCTACAACATTCCCCAGAGCCTTACAATTCACTGTGTAGGTCCTGCCCATGTTAGACTTACCAAAATTCAACACCTCACATTTCACGTGTGGGACATTTTGGCCGACGTGGGCAAGTTGGACCGAAGGGTCTGTTTCCACACTGTATCACTCTATGACTATCACAGATGGATGACCTAGGGCAGAAATCGCCTCAATGATGCATAGAGTGTGAATGAGGTATGAGTTACCTGAAGTTGGGGAAGTCAATGTAGTCTGGACATCCCCGTACACACACCAGTGTGCAGCCAGTTTCTGCTCTAACTCCATTTAAAGGTCTGCGGATGACACCACTGTGGTGGGCAGGATTATGAACAATAATGAGATGGAGATCTACAGGCAGAATAGACTAAGAGTTTAGTAGCATAATGTCAGGACAATGACCTCTCCTTCAATGTCAGCAAGATTAAGGAGTGGGTTATTGTCTTCAGGAAACAGGAACAAGGAACCATCACACGGACAAGATTCTCCACCATTGACTCCATCATTGTGCATCTCAATGAAGGCTGCCAAGGACCTTGCCCACTCTGGTCATTCCTTCTTCTCCCTGCTCCTGTCGGGCAGAAACTACACAAGCTTTGAAGTACGCACCACCAGACGAAGGAACCCTGGGTAAAAACTGTGCATTTACCCCATCTATTCCTCTCAAGATTTTATACACCAGAAGAACATTTCGCAGCCTCCGGCAGTCCAAGAATAAAGTCCTAGTTTTCCCAACCTCTCCCTCTAATCAGATTTTCGGGTCAGACCACCATTCTCTTAAAGCTTCTCTGTTCTCTTTTCAGCTTATTGGCATCATTTCGTAGTGGAAGGGTGACTGAAACTGAACAAAATACTCAGCTTCACCAACGACTGCACAAATATACTGCACTTCTGGTCTCACTTCCTGGCTGATGAAGGCCAACGCGTCAAAAGTCTTCTTCACTATTTTATCCACCTGAGAGATAAATTTTCTTGGTTCAAATTTATAAAACATTGGTTCTGTGGGAGATGGGAAAGGCTATATTGCAGTGAAGTGGATGCAGAGGAGATGCAAATCCCTCCAGTGTATCAGGATTCACGAAAAAAAAGGAAGTCAGGAGGGCAAAAAGGAGACAGGAGATAGCTCTGGCAGATAATATTAAAGTTAATCCCAAGAGATTTTACAAGTACACTAGACCAAGTGCGGACCCGTTAGGCACGGCTCCCAAGGCAATATTCCACCACTGACCTATAGCCCCTAACTGTGCAGGTGCGGCTGAGGGAGTCCCGTTGTGACGCCAGAAATCCCCATTGTGACCGAGTCATGGCAACCCTCCCCCAACTGTGTCTCGCCATCCCTCTTCCTACCCCTATGCTACTCCAATCCCCCTCAACCCCAGCACTTCCGCCCCTCCTCTTCACACTCCCTCTTCTTTCCCCTCTCCTCCTCCCTTCCTCATTCCCTCCCTCATCTCTCCCTCCCTATCCTCTCCTCTCCATCCCTCTCCTTTCCCCTACCCTCAGTCACTCGCTCCCTCCATAACCCCTCTCCCCTCCCTACCTCCTCCTCTTCCTCTATCTCCATATGCCTCCACTCCTCACCTCCCCATCCCACTCCCCAACTATCCCTCCTCACCTCCCCCACTTCCCTCCTCTCCCTCTTTCCCCCACTTTCCCCTCCCTCTCTCATCCCCACCCCACTCCTCTCGTGCTATCCCGCTGCTCCCCTACTACTCACCTCCCCCCCATCCCACCCGCCACAATGAAAATTGTGATGTTTTTTGTTGAAATTCTCAATGAAAATAGTGTTTTTTTTTAAATAACCTAAACACTATGTTGCCTGTTAATGAAAATGGAAGAATTTGATTAAAACACATTTTTTTGTGTAAATGAGATTCGGGATCCCATTGTGACGTAATTGTGATGTCAAACGCGGCTAACAGGCAGGGCAAGTGGAAAAGTGGTTTGAAAATAGATTTTTTGTAAAGCTTAATATGTCAATAACTTGTAAAATATACCATCAATTTGAAGGAAACTTGTTTCATTTACATCTTGAAGCCGCGGTCTCCGGTGAGGAGGCACCGATTCAGGACCTATTCAGGACTTACCTGGATTTACCTTGTCTGTACATCTGGACGCCCGCAATGGCGATTGAGGAGAGTTGAGGTCCCCACCACGGGGGAAAATGGAGGACTGGCCAAATTTTGTGCCTTCCAGCACAGTGATGGATGCTGTGGTGGATGTTTGTGTATTTTTTTTAATTGTGTATTGTGTGTTCTTTTTTATTCTACCGCTGCTGGAAAATTCATTTCACTTGCACTTATGTGCAAGTGACGAATAAAACTTGATTGATTGATTGATCACCGGACAACAGTGAGTAAGGTGGGCCACAAATTGTAGGGCTATCGTGTTTTGGCGGTGTTTTGGTATCTCGTGCACACATGCATGCATGCATATATACAAACAAACAAACAAGATGAGAGTTTTAGTAATATACTAAACCAGGTGCGGATCCGTAGGGTCCATCCCCCAAGCCAATATTCCACCATTGACCCGTAGCCCTCAACTGCACAGGGGCGGCTGATGGGTTCCCATTGTGATGCCAGAGATCGCCGTTGAGACACGAGTCACGGCGACCCTCCACCAACTGCGCAGCACGGCCGGCAATTGGGAGCGTGACTGCGACAAGTTAAAAATGGCAATAACTTGTAAAAAATAAGATCAATGTGAATGCATTTCACTCTCACTCTTCAGCTCTCTATTCCCCTCCATCATTATCCTCCCTCTCCTCACCCTCCACCAACCATCCTCTGCTTCCTCCCTTCACCCCCTCCCATCCCCTCCTCCATTACCTCGCCATCCCTCTTCCTACCTCTATCCTCCTCCATTCCCCCCCCCACACCCTCCTCCTCATCCTCCCTCTTCTTACCACTCTCCTCCTTCCCTCCCCACTCTCTCTCTCACATTTCCCATCCTCTCTTTCCCCTACCCTCAGTCACTCCCACCCTCCCTCCATAACCCCTCTCCCCTTCCTACCCCCTCCTGTCCCTCTATACTCCTGCTCCCTCACTCTTCACCTCCCCCTATCCCATCCCCCCCACTCTCCATCCTCACCTCCCCACTGCCTTCCTCTCCCTCTATCCGCCATTCCCTACCTCCCCCACATAATATATGGATTAAGAGAAAAGGGATAAAGAGAGAGAATGGGGTTTCTCAGAAATCAAAGCTGTCAACTGTGTGAAGTAACAGGAGGTGGGCAAGGTATTTGTGAGTATTTTTTCTCTGCTTTTACCAGAGGGAGCTTGGGGCAGTCAATGGAAGTGTCTTGAGGGCAGTCAGTATTATGGTCGAGGAGTTGTTGAAGGTCCTTAAGTATATTGAGATGTACATATCCCCCGGTCCTGATCAGATGTATCCAACAACTCTGTGGGAAGCTAGAGAGGAAATCGCCAGTGCCCTGGGTGGGATTTGTGAGTATTCATTAAATACGGTGAGATGCCGGAAGACTGGAGGGTGGCAAATGTTGTGTGTCTCTTTAAGAAGGGCTGTATGGGAATGCCTGGGAACTACAGACCAGTGAGTCTAGCATCTGTGGTCGGATAGTTGCCAGAGAGTATTCTGAGGGCAAAGATACACATACATTTAGATGGACAGGGGCTGAGTAGGGTTTGTCAGCATGGCTTTGTACGTGGGAGATCATGTCTCACAAATCTGATTGAGTATTTTGAAGATGTGACCACAAAGGTTGATGACGCGAAAGCTGTAGATGTTGTTTATGATTAGTAAGTTTGCAGATTACACTAAAGTGGGTGGCATTGTAGATAGTGAAGCTGGTTGTCAAAACTTGCAGCAGGATTTTGATCGGCTGGGAAGTTGGGTTGTGGAATGGTCAATGGAATTAATACAGAGAAGTGTGAGTTGCATTATGGGAAGTCAGGAATGAATTGCTTTTATCCAAGAAAACATTTGGAATAAGGTTTAACTGTCTGCTCGTTTTATGCTTCTCAAAATGTTATATACTTCTATCAGGTCTCCCTTCGACCTCCTGCGTACCAGAGAAAACAAACCAAGTCGTCCAACCTCCCTGTAACTAATACCACCTATTTCAGACATCATTCTGGTAAAGCTTCTCTGCACCCTTTCCGAAGCCTCCATATACTTCCTGTATTGGGGTGACCAGAACTGCATGCAATGCACCAAAGCCAGCCCAACCAAAGTCCTATAAAGTTGCATCTAGAGTTCCTGGCTCCACAAGGTATGTCCATTTCATCAACTCCACTGCAAAATCTCAACGTATGGCTACTTTGAAGATGTCCTCCTCTTCTCTCCGATGTCCTCCCTCACATCCTCTCTCGCATCTCTATATTCCATGGATGTCTGAACAATTGTATCAGCTAATAGAGCAGAAAAAGACCAATTATATCTAATAACCCCACTCCCTCGAGGTATTCTGGCTTCTCTTATCACATGAATGCTCTCATTCTCTAACAATGCTCACACTCCTCTTCCCTCTAGCCACAACAAGGATAGAGTTCCCCTGGTGTTTATCTCTCACCCCACCAGTCCCCACGTCATTTTGGAGTAAATATAGGGCTTCTGAATACAATAGACAATAGACAATAGGTGCAGGAGTAGGTCATTCGACCCTTCGAGCCAGCACCGCCATTCACTGTGATCATGGTTGATCATCCACAATCAGTACCCTGTTCCTGCCTTCTCCCCATATCCCTTGACTCCACTATCTTTAAGAGCTTCATCTAACTCTCTCTTGAAAGCATGCAGAGAATTGGCCTCCACTGTCTTCTGATGCAGAAAATGCCACAGATTCACTACTCTCCGGGTGAAGGAGTTTTTCCTCATCTCCGTTCTAAATGGCCCACCCCTTATTCTTAAACATAAATTAAAATCCAGAATAAAAGAATGATCAATGTCTTACAACGAGGCAACGATACCAGTGTCTCCACAACTGGGATTCGTAGCATGTAGTGCTAAACCTTATGTTTGACAAGGCCACAATAATTACATTTTTAGAGTCATTTATCCTGTAAATGAATTGATACATATGATTTCTTAGGATAGCTTCTAAAGTACTGACTCCTGCAGCCACAAACATGTTACTAGCGCTACGCCATCTTGGTTTCCTTAGCAGTGTTCTCATGGCATCATTATATGACACCTTTAGTCTCTGCAAACTTGTCTTTCCATAGTTCGGCCACAGGTGCGCAGTATAGAGTGGTGTGCAATATGCTCTAAATAGCGAGATCTTCACCACATCTGCACATGCACCAAACTTATGCAAGAGAATATTCGCCTGTACATACAGCATGCATCGCTGCCTATAAATATCCTCACCATCTGTCATTTGTTCGGTAATAAAGTGCCCAAGATATTTTACCTTATTACAGACACTAAGATTATTGTCAGACAATTAAAAATCAGGTAATTTTATATATTTATCCTCTTTGGTTCTACAGATCATAACAGCACTCTTACAAGCATTATATTTAATATCATGTTCCACACCATACACAGAACATGTAGTAAGAAGCTGCTGTAGACCAGCGCTAGATGGACTAAAGACCACAAGATCATCTGCATACATAATATGGTTCACTAAAATATTACCAATCATGCACCCAGTATTACATGCTTTCAATTGTTTGGACAGGTCATCAATATAAAGATTAAAAAGGACTGGGGACAAAATTCCCCCTTGTCTAACACCATTGCTAACCCCAAATGGGGCTGAGACCCTATTGCCCCATTTTATTTGCATAGTCTGGTGGGCATACCAGTAGGCCAAAATTCTCACAATGTAATTAGGCACCCCTCTTTGACTCATTTCAACAAACAGCTTTCTGTAATTAACACGATCAAAGGCTTTGGAAGCATCAATAAAGCACATAAGGATTGAGGAGTTTTTGCCTCTATATTTGTTTACAATCTCCTTTAGGGCATATATGCAAAAGTCAGTGCCATGTTTTGTTTTAAAACCAAACTGGTTATCTGTGGTTAACAAACTCATTTATTCTATCCAGCAGAACTCTTTCTAAACCTTTTGATAATATGCTGGCTAAAGCTATGGGCCTGTAATTATTTAGGCTACCTACTTTACCAGCTTCGTCCTTAATGACCGGCAATAAAAAAATAGACACCATTGAGTCTGGTAACAACTCTGGGAAGGTAGCAGATGACTGGAAAAAAAGCCAATATGATTCCTAAGGTCAAAAAAGGGGGCAAGGCAGAAGGTAGGGAACCAGCGGAACTATGCTGAACAGTTAGTTCAACACGATATGTTTGGCAAGATGGAGGAATAAATAATCAGAGAGGAAATTGTAGACAAAGAGGGCCTATTCCTGTGCTATACAGTTGTATGTTCTACAAAATAGCTCATCATTTAAGAGAGCTGAAATGACAAATTTTGCTCATATTCTTTGAAGATTGAGGAAGGTACGATAACAAAATTTAAAAGATATTTGGATAGTATATGGATATGAAAGGTTTGGAACAAAACACAGGTCGGCATGAAAGGGTTGGGCCGAAGGGCCTGCTTTAATGCAATATGACTTCATCATTCTATGACTCAATGCACATTTGGTTTGGAGCTCTCTATGCTCTGGAGAGAAAAGTGCTTGTCCAGATAAATGTGAGAGTCCCTACTCCAATACATTCTCATGCAGTGCTTTCAGTTCACAATCACCCACTGAGTGGGACCAGCTCCTCCTCAGATCCCCTATAAACCTGTTATACCTTCGGCCGGTATGGTGGCGCAGCGGTAGAGTTGCTCACAGTTGTATCCTTACTGCTGAATCCACCTTCCCTAGAGCTCACCATCCAGCAAGGTTAATATACAGAATGCAGGTGCATCAGGCAGTGAAGAAAGTGAATGGCATGTTGGCCTTTATAACAAGAGGAGTCGAGTATAGGAGCAACGAGGTCCTTCTGCAGTTGTACAGGGCCCTAGTGAGACTACACCTGGAATATTGTGTGCAGTTTTGGTCCCCTAATTTGAGGAAGGACATTCTTGCTATTGAGGGAGTGCAGCATAGGTTCACAAGGTTATTTCCCGGGATGGCAGGACTGTCATATGCTGAGAGAATGGAGCGGCTGGGCTTGTATACTCTGGAATTTAGAAGGATGAGAGGGGATCTTATTGAAACAAATAAGATTATTAAGGGTTTGGACATATAGAGGCAGGAAACATGTTCCCGATGTTGGGGGAGTCCAGAACCAGGGGCCGCAGGTTAAGAATAAGGGTTATGCCATTTAGAACAGAGATGAAGTCACAGTTTTGTACACAGAGAGTTGTGAGTCAGTTGAATTCTCTGCCTCAGAAGGCGGTGGAGGCCGGTTCTCTGGATACTTTAAAGAGAGAGCTAGATAGGGCTCTTAAAGATAGCGGAGTAAAGGGCCTGTCCCACTTGCATGCGATTGCATGCGTTTGGCGTGACCAAACGTGGTCGCTTGAGGCGTACGGGCACCGTATGGCTGCGCGGGGCCGATCCCACTTAGAAGCGCTGAGTTGTGCGGGGCTGGTCCCGACATCACGCGGGGCTCGAAAAATTTGACAGTGTCCGAAATCTTTGCGCGCCAATGGCCTGTTGGCACGCAAGCGCATTGCGGTTGTACGCAGCGTCTTGACAGCATATGCAGCGTCTTAACTAGCACGTGGCATTGCATGATGACATCACCGCCCGGCATGGCGTTGCGTGATGACGTCCATATTCAGTCGGCCCGCCACCTGCCCAGCTGATTGAGTATGAAGCAAATGACGTCACTTGCGTACTAAGCGCGTACTTAACGCGAACCTTGCGTGAACTCCGCTTCCGTTTGGTCGGGCCAAACGCATGCAATCGTATGCAAGTGGGACAGGCCCTTTAGGGGTTATGGGGAGAAGGCAGGAACGGGGTACTGATTGGGAATGGTCAGCCATGATCACATTGCATGGCTCGAAGGCCTGAATGGCCTACTCCTGCTTCTATTGTCTATTGTCTATTGTATTCAAATTGTCCATTTATTCCTTCTCACAGAGACAAGTGGCTACAATATTGCAGTGGGGACAGGAGAGGATCATCCAACCCCTCAAACCTGCTCTGCTGTTCATTAAGACCATAGCTGTCCTTACCTGGGTCTCAACATTGACCTGTGTGATCCTCATAAGTCTTGGCTGTCCCAAAGTCTAATTCTCTGTTCTCCACATCAGATATGCTTTAACAACATTATCTCTCAACCTGCAAATCTTCAGAGTTTATACCCAACCTGTTGAAATCCACATGTAATAACAGCATTCAATCCAGTGAAACATATCTACAAGACACACAGACAGTTCCTTATATCTCAGAGTCAGCACTCCAAGGGTTAAAGATTACAAACTCCAACTTAAGCTTGATAAAAACAATGTTTGCATAATATTTTAGGTGATTCATTCCTTAGAACTTATATTCAAATAATCTTCATAAAACAGTATAAAAAGGTTTGAAGTCAGGGCTCAAACAGCAGATCCAGTTGGAGGTGTGGAGAGTGACTGGGTGCATCCAAGTGACCAGACCAGAGCCCAAGATGCTGAGTCTCTGTTTAACTCTCTCTGTCCTCCTGGGGCTGCAGGTTGCAGGAACAGGAGCAGATCATGATGTGGGGGAAGCGTGCAAGAGCAGCATTTGTTTACCACTCAAACTAATCATTAAATATGAAGTAAGTATTGTGGGGAAAATGTATTACCTCTGGTGGTGTTTGTAACTGTTTATTGACCACAGTGAGATAGAGTGAAAACAGGAGAAGAGGAAAGTACGCGTGCTGTCTTGATAAGCCTAGATGTGGAAAAGTCTATATGGGATATTAATTTATCCCATTCGTGAATTGTTTTAATGGTACCTCTATTGGCAGAGATTGAAACAAGTCCAATAGCCTTGACAAAATATTCATTTTCACCATATTTATCTTACTACTATAATCCATTGGGTAGGTGGACCATCTTTCTATATCCTTTCTTATGTTTTGGTTGATGTGATTATAATTGGCCCCAAACAACATTGATATATGTTTTGTTATATTTGATTGATTTTTAATCCCATTTAATATTATACTTTTGTTTGATTTCTTCTGGAGGACGACAATTAAATAGGAGAGTTTGCATTTTTGAAATATTCACTTTATATCCTGCATAAAAATATAATTTCTCTATGATCCCCATCATCCTTGGGAATGAGGTGTTTACTTCCGTGAGATACATCATTACATCAACTGCAAAAAGGCCAATTTTATGTTCTCTGTCTCTTATAGTTACTCTCCTCAGTTCCCTATCTTGACGAATCGCTTGAGCCAATGGTTCAATATATAGAGCAAACAGGGTAGGGCTAAGCCAACATCCCTGTCTTGTTCCTCTTCCTAACAGAAATCTCTCAGTTAAGGATCCATTCACCTTTACTCTTGCAGTAGGTTGCTGGTAAACTGCTTTAGTAACTTGCATTGAATCTCCGGTAAAGCCAAATCTTTCTAGTGTTTGATATAAGAATTCCCAATTAACCCTATCGAAAGCCTTTTCCGCATCTAGGCTTATCAGGACAGCACGCTTACTTTCCTTTTGAATCTTGTGTATTATACATAGGGTTCTTCTAATACTGTCCTGTGTTTGTCTGCCTCTTCTAAAACCAGTCTGGTCTTCATCAATTAAATCTGGCATTAACTTTTCAAATCGTTTGGAGATAATTGAAGAATATAATTTATAGTCCACATTAAGAATTGATATCGGTCTGTAGTTGGTACAATTTTCCTTGTCTTTGTTCTCTTTGGGGATTAATGTTATAATTGTCTCTTTCCATGACGGGGGTGTCTTGCCTTCTTTGATAATCCAGTTAAAGGTTCTCAGAAGAAGTGGGTTCAGCTCATTCCAAAATATTTTATACCACTCTATAGGGAAACCGTCGCTGCCTGGGGCCTTGTTTGTTTTCATCCTACCAATTGTCTTCTCTATCTCCTCCAGTGATATTTCTGCTGTGATTATTTTATTTTGCGTCTCTCCAATACAGGGCAAATCTATTGCACTTAAAAAAAGTCCTCATTGATTCCCCATCTACTGTAGAGGTTTGTGTATATAATTATTTATAATATTCCTGGAAGATATATTCTATTTCTTTTGGATCACTCTTCAAATTCTGTGTACAGGGGTCCTTAATTTTGTGTATGGTGTTGTCAGCTTGTTGTTTACATAGCTTTGAAATATTACAACAATGTGATCTATTGCCTGAGGGTACCTGAGTGGGGAGAACAGGTGACAGAAAACAAAATGATTACATGAGTAGCGAGTCCTGTAAATTCTACACGTTCTCTCAGTAGTTCAGTCCATGGAGCCTGCAGCCTCATCAAACACACACATCACAGCTCCCAACACAGATGTTTCACTGCTGTTTACTTTCACTGGTATGTTTCCTTTCACCACCTTAGACCTATGAAGAACATCACCTCCCAGAACTGCGATGGCTCTCTACATTTGTTGAAGAAGCAGATCTGAACACTGCAATGGAAATCGGCCTCCGTAGATTTTTCAATTATTCCCGTTTCAATAATTCTGCAGGTACGTAAGATGTTTCTTCAATGTAACAGCACATAACAAATCTTATAGTGTCTGACCCATCTTATTACAAACCAGTGTGCAGACAGGCAGACAGGATCCACATTTCACCACTAGGTTAAATTTCTGTGCTTCATGGAGGGACTCAAGGACACAAGACAGAAGGAGGCCAATCGGCCCTTCCTGACCGTGCTGGGCAAAAGGTGCAAACTGGGCTCTTCCCAATTTACATCTTATCGATCCTTTCCTGTGGTGAGGTGACCAGATTGTATGTGACTTGTGACTTTATTCATCACCCATTCCATTCCAGTTTGAGCTTCCAGTGTGTGTGTGTGTGCAAATGTGGGTGTATATGTGTGTAAATATGTGTGTGACAAAAAGTGAGTGAAGTGAGAGCAAGACAGAGAGAAAGAATGTGTGTCACAAAGTTATAAAGAAAACCAAACTGGGTTTAAAACACAACTTAGATGTTTGAGAAGTGATGAAAAATAATGTGAGGAAATTAGGAAACGATAGTAAAGTGTGTACATGAAAAAAAGAGACAGATTGAGTGAGTGAGAGTGTGAGAACATTGAAAATCTGAAAGTAAAGACATTTTAAAAAGATGTAAAGGTTAATAAAAACGATTCCTACCTCAGTCCAATTAATTTCCAGGTCCTCGTTTCTCTGAAAAACTCTCCAGATTGAGTGAAGGGACATCTGCGCGGTGTGCACTGTGTGTGGTGGACGTGGTTGTTGAATTTTGTTTGATGAGTGGGATGAGATTATTCCAGTACCATTCACCATGCAACCACCTGCAGTAAAAACAGAGAATACTCAGCAGATCAGGTCGTGACCGTGTATGTTAGGAGAACTGAGTTCATATTTCAGCTTTGGAGGTTCAACTGCGAGCCGTCTTTACGGGTCAATGAAATATTGTCAATATGCCACCTTTAAACCCTCCCACCCCGAAAAGGTGGGGAACGCTCTGCTAACGTAACGGTACTGAAAATTGTTATTTTTCCACAGGTACGATTGTTCCCCTCGCTATACCTTGGTCAATTTCTGCCCCTTCAACATCTCAGATTCCAACACCAGGATTCAGGGCTTTCATTTCACTGCCTGCTGGGATCGAGGATCCACCTGCTCCAACCGATTCATCAGTTCAGCTGCTCCAATTGCCTGAAGTACAAGCTTATGTCAGGTGAGATTTGTTTCTCATGTCAGCATTGTCTTCCCAACAACACTACACTCATGCACAGTGGGACTGTGGTGAGTGGGCTGGTCCACACGGGTAAGGATTGTGACCATCATTAATGGTGGTAAGAATTAGTTGGCTCCTGACTCACTACCTTCACTCCTTCTCATGAGGACACGACCACTCCACAGTGACAGGTTCAGCTGGAGACTGGATGTGACCGACACCAACTTTCCTCTGACCCGATCTATAGTGAGAATTATTTTCCTGATCGTGTAGTTCATAAGATCAATAGATATAAGATCATTAGATCATTAGATCATAAGATCACAAGATCACAAGATCACAAGAGATCGGAGCAGAATTAGCCCATTCGGCCCATTAAGTCTGCTATTCAATCATGGCTGATCTATCTCTCCCTCCCAACCACATTCTCCTGCCTTCTCCACATAACCTTTGCCAACTATACTAATCAAAGATCTATCTATCTCTTCCTTAAATGCAACCACTGATTTAGCCTACATAGCTATCTGCGGCAAAGAAATTTACAGATTCACCACCCTCTGACTAAAGAAATTCCTCCTCTTCTTCTTCCTAAAGGAACGTCCTTTAATTTTGAGGCTATGACCTCTAGTCCTAGATTCTCCCACTAGTGAAAACATCCTCTCCACATCCACTCTATACAAGCCTTTCACCATTGCATATGTTTCAATATGTTTCAACCCTCCTCATTCTTCTAAACTCCAGCGAGTACAGGCCCAGTGCTGTCAAACTCTCATCATGTGTTAACCTACTCATTTCTGGGATCATTCTTGCAAAACTCCTCTGGACCCTCTCCAGAGCCAGTTCATCCTCCTCAGATATAGTGCCCAAAATTGGCAATTCCCCTGGCAGATTATCCCACTGGTATTAAACACTGCACCAAAAACATGCTGACACCCACATTTCAAAGATTCCTACACACACAATGTGTAGGAAGGAACTGCAGATGCTGGTTTAAATTCAGACAGAATAAAACTCTTTCAGTCTGAAGAAGGGTCTCGAACAGAAACATCACCCATTCTTTCTATCCTGAGATGCTACCTGTCCTGCTGAGTTACTCCAGCGTTTTGTGTCTATCTTCATACACACACAACAGGTTTTGCATTCTTGGGTAAGGACAATCTTTGATCCTTGGTGCATCCAAAATATAACATTAGTTCTAATGAAAATCTAAGACTGATAGAAATGGAAATCTGAAATAAAATTAGAAGCTGCTGGAAACATTCTTCAAGTCAACAGCAAATACGGAAAGAGAAACAAATAATGTTTCACCTCTGAGACCCTTCATTAGAAGTGAGAAAGAAAGTGTTAGTCTGGGTAGAAGTGAGTGTCAAAGTCGAGTGCAATCAAGTCAAGTCCATTTATTGCCATATGCACAAGTACAGTGAGGAACAGATACAATGAATCATCACAGGCAAATGGACACATGACGACACATAAAAACGCAAACCATACTGAAACTAGATATATATTCTGCAAGATAGTAAAATAAAAAAAGACTGCAAAACAACAAGACATGAAGGGGAGGCCTTTAGGTGGAACAAAGGTGTATTTTCTGGTGAGAACTCAGTTCTTGCTATACTCAGGAGAAGGAAGTGAGATCAGTGGATAAATAAAGATTGTTCCATATTTCCCACAAAAAGGCCAACATGGCTTAGTCCAGTGCGCATGCTGATTGAGAGAAAGCAATTGGCGATGACAGAGAGGCTGTTTGGTGTGAGGACAGGTTCCGTCAGATGAGTGAGTGAGTTGGTTGAAAGGATCTAGTTGAGTTGGGGTTTTGGAGATGAAGCAGAGGGTACTCAGACCCTCCTGATGTTGAATAGAGATGTCAGGGGTTTGTACATCCATTGTAAAGATGAACCAGTTAGAACCAGGGAACTGGGAATTGTCGAGGTGGGTAAGGCACCTGAATTCACGGATGAAAGTGGGAAGAAAATGGAATAGAAGAGCAAGAATGGAATCAAGGTAGCAAGATGCAAGTTTGATTTGCTGGGCATGTCCCAATGTGCCAAACTAAACATTATCCAGACTTTACAACACCAGCAATACATTACACAAAGGAAATAAACCCAATTGGGCACATTCCATTTGTTCTTTCAAAGTACCAGTGAGAGACCGCTAATACCGTCCAAATTCACTGGCAGGACTGTGGAACCAAAGTCAGCATCATCTCCCAAGCCAATGTCCCGTCATGAGGACCCTGTTCTTTGGGAAGGGTCCAGATTGATTGAGCACCATGTAACTTCTGTGAGGTTGTAAGTGTTATACCCCTGTAGTTTCACAGTCTGAGGGGATGAGGGTGGAGGCTAAGAGGGACTGTGCATGGGAGAGGGAGTTTAGACCCACCCATGCGGTGAAATCTCTGCTTTTCACTGTCCAGGGCCCAGATGGACTGACGACACCAGCTTGCTGTCAACCTCAGCAATTGGGACACAGTTATATCATTAAGTTAACCGCAAAGCTATTGAATATTTATTCCAAATTATTCACAGGACTTTTACGGAGAAAACTGAAGACTATGATCAACTCATCGATGAATTCAAAAGGGACTTGGAAAATGACAGTCGTTCCTTTAACGACGCTGGTGTCTTCATCAATTGGTACAATATAGATGGACTAATGCAAATTGTAATTATAAAGTAATGTAACAGAATATCTCTCTTAGAGGTTCTGTTAAATTTACAGATTACGAACCGTGAGATGTGCTAAAGTCTTTACCTAACTTCAACAAGGGTCTCCCACCAATAACAATAACAACATGTATTTCTGTGGCATTTTACTACTGAGACTGCAAAGAGTTTAAATGTAAACCATCTGCAAAATAGCAAATCTTGTTCCTAACCATTTCTCCTGTTGACAGCTGCTCTTGTGAAAATAATAAGCTGTTGTCGTCTGTTGTTACGTGTCTTTTCCTTTTCAAACTGCTGGGAATGTATTCTCACTGTGAAATAAAGAGGGTGATGCATCACAACACAGGTTCTCCGGGTTGATTCTTACTCTGAAACAGAAATGATCATCAAAGTGATATGATCAGAATTACCAGCTTTAATTTTTTGGATGTGAAAATCTGAGATGACCAGTCCTGGGCCTAGCACACAGATTTCATCATAACGAAAGCACATCAGCACCTTTGCTTTCTATAAAGTTTAAGTAAATTCTATGTGTCACCGAATACGCCTAACAAACCTCTGCAGATACCTGTAACACTGCAGAGAGAATCGTGATGGTTTCATCGTGGAACAGCAATTCCAATGCACAGAATGGCAGGAATATTAGATGTAAATAAATGTTCAATTAATGTAAGACATAACCTAATTCAATTTAAAATTTTACATAGATTATATTATTCTAAAACTAGACTGAATAAAATATTCCCAAATGTTTCCCCCATCTGTGACAAATGTCTTACTCAAAATGCCACTATAGCACATTCCTTTGTCTCGTGTATAAAACTGTATACATTTTGGAATGAAATTTTTGGAATTTTTACAAAACTATTTAACACAAAATTGAACCCCAATACAGAACTGATTATCTTTGGATCAATGGAAGAGGGAAGTAAACTAACTATATTCAAAGAAGCTTTTCTTAATTACGGTCTAATAACAGCAAAAAAACCTATACTCAAATTTTGGAAAAACGCAATCACGCCAACATCCAAAAATGTGGATTTCAAATATGTCTGAAACGCTTCATCTTGAAGAAATGAGATTTCTCCTACTAGGCAAAGTAGACCAATTCTCAAAGACTTGGTCTCCTTTTATCAACTTCTTGCAAGCATAGGGTGCAACATAACATAACCTCAGAAATTAAATGGTTTAGAACCGGGTGACAGATGGGCAAAAATACGAAATAGGTAGATCTCTCCTAATCTCTCTTTTCTTTACTTTCTCCTTCTATTTCAATCTTTTCAGCTTCTCTTTTATGTCCTTTATTTCTTTTGCTATCTGTTTCTACTCGCTTGTCTATCTATTCTGTCACTCTTTATTTCTTTTTTCTTCCATTGTTCTTTTATTATTAAATCAAAAATATGAAGTTGTACAATAATGGAAATATGTACGTATGTATTAGGTACTCAAGTACCGCACTATTGTACTTACTTCTAACAAAAATGAACAAAAAAAAAATGGCAGGAATTTGCAAAGAGCATAGAACTCAACCGAGTCCATCATAGCAACTGCCCTGCCCTCCATCGTCAGCATATACATGTGATACTGCCTCACAAGGGCAACATTTCATCGAGTCGCAGAATCATACAGCGTGGAAACAGGCTCTTCAGTTCAACTTGCACACACTGACAAACATGTTCCATCTACACAGGTCCCACCCGCCTGTGTTTGGCCCACATCCATTTAAATCTATCCTATCCATGTACCTGTAAAAATGTTTCTTAAATGTTGTGATATTACCTGCCTCAACTACCTCCTCCGGTGGTGCATTCCATATATCTACCACCCTTTGTGTAAAAAGGTTGCCCCTCAGGTTCATTTTAAATCTTTCTCCTCTCACCTTAAACCTATGCCGTCTGGATCTCAATTTTCATACTCTGGGAAAAAGGCTGTGTATTTACCCTATCTATTCTACTCATGATCTATTCTACTCATATATCTCCAGAAAATCACCCCTTGTAATTCTGCTCCTAAAGTGTACCCCCCTTAGTCTAGTTCAGTAAGACATTGAGTCAAGCACTGAACCACTAAAATTAATTTTTTTAACAAACAACACATATCCCTATACAATACCTAACCACCGCGGGTTCGATCCTTGTCTCTGCCTGGCCAAGCCCTTCAGCTTCATGCAAGCAGACACTTCCAAAAGGTCACGCAGTTCCAAGCGCCCTTCCAGAAGATCAACACGATCCTAGTGGGGGATACTTTTTACACGTCAACAAAATGTGCGGGACAGAACTACATAGGGGTGGCGCCCACTTACAAGCCAATCACACATATCGATTACAATAAAGTATTATTGACAGTTCCCCAACCCAATTACAAAGAGTCCCAATAGAATGTTTCTACAGAAGCTTCTGGAAAGTAGTCAGCTAACTGAATAATGCAACATTTCCCCAGGCAGTATAAACAATTTAGCCAAGGCTTCACACTTCAGCCAATCATTAAACAGCAGTACAAATGTCCTGCAACAATATTAACATTATTTACAACCCCTTTGCAGCTATCCAATCAAGACAATGCACCTACAACACATTGGAGTTTCGACAGAGTCCTCATACATTCTAACAATTGGGAGGATATCTGCACCTCACTTTATCTGATATATCGATCTGGGACCTAGACTTCCTGGCACCAGGTCACAGCTTGTGGTTTCTTACAGAAAAAGGCTAACAGGCCTTGTTGATGCATAAATCCTTTACTTTATTTTAACACTGTTTTGGCCAGGATTTACATTCCCCCCTTTTATCATATGATAATCAATCGACAATGAAAATCAAAAAGATGCTGATTCACAGAATTTCATCAAGCTTCCTGAATTCTCATGGGCGTAGCTTCAAAATTTCCGTCTGATGAGTCTTCACCTCTCGAGTTTTCGTGGATACAAATCCCCTCCATCCATCTTGATAATCCATCTGTGCTTGATCCATAGTAGAGTTTCTAACAGAGCCTGGAATAAAATAAGTTAGCAGTCCCTATTGTCACTGATACATTTACAGTGGTGGAGATGTACCCATGCATTCTTCCCTTCGACTTTTAACAGAAGGCCCCTCTCTCTGTATACTGCTTCTACTCTGCAATATAATTCTTCCAACAATAGAATCAAAGCTAGAATGTGGTCGGTCATCACTCCAGTCACGCGATGGAAGTTAATCATTTCCATTGTACTTTTGGTTAGGGTATTCACAAGGATTTCTCATAAGAATTTCAGCTGGGTTCAGTCCAGATATCCCTACAGGTGTGATTTCATTTGAAATAGAAAGATGAAAAGAAAACTTATCATATGAAGTTTGATCTTTATTTCATGACAAGTTGAAGTGAGGGACTATGTGAAGAGCCCACCAGCCCATATGCGCATCATCTTCAGAGCAACTGTGTGAAACCACAGATCACTTGCACGAAAATAAAATATAGAAAGATTAATAACCGTTGACTTACCGAATTATCTTTATGAGATTCAGGGTTGGGAGTGGAGGGAACGTAGTCCCTCACTTCAACTTCTCATAAAATAAAGATCAAACTTCAAACGGTAAGTTGTCATTTAATCTTTCTATTTTATATCGAAGTCACGTGAGTGACTATGTTAAGGCTTCAAAGCTCTGTGGTTTCATGCAGTAACCAATCTGTGTGTGAAACACTTAAACAGATAAACCATAAATGGTAGAAAAGACATGGGTTATGAACAACATGATGCTAACTTGCATACATGGCCATTGCCCTTAATCGGACCACAGTCCCAATTGGCTTTGAGTTAGACAACAACTCATGCAACACTGTTCAGAATTCTATCTGCAATCATCCAGGCATATTCAACCAAATTTTATAGCTTCTGAAAGTGCACTATGTAAGCCTCCTGCTATTGCAAGAAGATGATCAAATGGGAATATCCATTCTATTGGCTGCTAATGAGCAAGCCCCCTTGGAAGAGTGAAACTTGAAATTATTTGAATTCACACCCGCTATTAGCTGCTTGCACACTATTCATGTTGAGATGGTCTGCACCAGCAATCTCTTGAGAAGACTATTAAATAACAATAAAGAAACTATCCTTCATCTTATAGGTACTAGCAAGCTCAGTGTACCTGTATACATAATAACACCCCCAATCTCCGATCTGGTGGGTTTGCTGTCAACTCCAAATTGTACCCAACCGTGCCCGTTTTGCTTTATGAGATAATTCCCATAACAAGCTACCCTCATGTCAGTTATTATCCAGAGACCAAGCTGGAGATTGAGTAAAGACTGTGTTCTTTGTGCTGAAATCAGTTGCTAAAAGCATAATCAACTTAAAAGATACTGCTCCCATTAGGAATACAGTAGATGAATATCTGCATAAGGCCCAGGACCGTTGGAGCGAGTGGAGGAGGGTCAGGAGCGGTGAGTACATAAATCCAGTGCGGGGCTTGTTCAGGCAGAGGCCCGGGACCGTTGGAGCGAGTGGAGGAGGGTCAGGAGCTTGTTTTTACCGAAATCCGGAACATTCCATTCTGAATAGGGAGGTTTCTGGTGGAAGCCGCTGATTGGTGGAAGCAGACTAGAGGAAGCAGCTGATTGGGTGGAGCCTCTGGTTAGTATTTCTGCTTTCTGGTTATAGGCACAGTGGGTGAGTAAAGGCACAGTGGGTGAGTAAAGGCACAGTGGGTGAGTAAAGGCACAGTGGGTGAGTAAAGGCACAGTGGGTGAGTAAAGGCACAGTGGGTGAGTAAAGGCACAGTGGGTGAGTAAAGGTGCAGTGCTTTTGGTTTGTATAATAAAGGTGTAGGTTAAAGGTCAAGAGGGAGCAGCTGTTTGAGTCAGATACCTGCTGATTTCTCACAGCAGTTTCCATTATATTATACTGATATTGGATCCAGGGTAAGGCGAGAGAATGTCAGCCAGAGCAGTGTACTGTACTGCATGTCAGATGTGGGAGGTCATGGTGTCGGATGGCCCTCTTGACGTCCACATCTGCATCAGGTGCAGAGAGATGGGGCTCCTAAGGGACCATATTAGGATCCTGGAGCAGCAGCTTGATGACCTCTGCCTGGTCAGGGAGAGTGAAAAGGTGATAGAGGAGAGTTATAGGGAGGTGGTCACTCCAAAACCACAGGAGAGAGACATGTGGGTCACGCTAAGGAAGGGCAAGGGGCAGAGGCATGAACGAGTGAGTACTCCAATGTCAGTACACCTGGCAAATAAGTACTCCTGTTTGAGTACGGATGGGGGTGACAGCCTACCCGGGGGTAGCGACAGCGGACGGGCCTTCAGCACAGAGACCGGCCCTGTTGCTCCGAAAGGTAGGGAAAAAAAGAGGAGGGCAATAGTAATTGGGGACTCTATTGTTAGGGGGTCGGATAGGCGATTCTGTGGACGCAGTCGGGAGACCAAGATGGTGGTCTGCCTCCCTGGTGCCAAGGTCTTGGACATGTCTAAACGTGTCCAAGATATCCTCAAATCAGAGGGAGAGGAGCCTGAGGTCGTGGTACATATAGGTACCAATGACATAGGTAAAAAAAGGGAAGAGGTCCTGAAGGGAGGATTTAAGGGCTTGGGAGGAGAGTTGAGGAAAAGGACCAAAAAGGTAACAATCTCAGGATTACTGCCTGTGCCACGTGACAGTGAGAGTAGAAATGGAGCAAGGTGGAGGATAAATGCTTGGCTGAAAGACTGGTGCAGAGGGCAGGGATTCAAGTTTCTGGATCATTGGGACTTCTTTTGGGGTAGGTGGGACCTGTACAGAAAGGGTGGGTTGCACTTGAACCCGAGGGGGACCAATATCCTGGCGGGGAAATTTGCAAAGGCCACTGGGGAGACTTTAAACTAGAATGGTTGGGGCGAGGGATGCAAATAGCAAAAGCTAGTAGACGGAATGGGAGGCAGGAAGCAGAAAAGGGAAGCACTCGGACACAAGAGGAGAAAGAAAAAAAAGGAAATAAACAGAGAATAAGAGTTAAAGAAGGAACTGCAGATGCTGGAGAATCGAGGGTTACACAAAAAGCTGGAGAAACTCAGCGGGTGCAGCAGCATCTAAGGAGCGAAGGAGATAGGCGACGTTTCGGGTCGAGACCCTTCTTCAGACCCCTTCAGTCTGAAGAAGGGTCTCGACCGGAAACGTCGCCTATCTCCTTCGCTCCTTAGATGCTGCTGCACCCGCTGAGTTTCTCCAGCTTTTTGTGTAACCCCCAACAGAGAATAAGAGATGGGGGGTTTCTTAAATGTGCATATTTTAATGCTAGGAGCATTGTAAGAAAGGTGGATGAGCTTAGAGTCTGGATAGACACCTGGAAGTATGATGTTGTGGCGATCAGTGAAACATGGTTGCAGGAGGGCTGTGATTGGAAACTAAATATTCCAGGATTTCGTTGCTTCAGGTGTGATAGAATTGGAGGGGCAAGAGGTGGAGGTGTTCCATTGCTTGTCAGGGAAGATATTACAGCAGTGCTTTGGCAGGATAGATTGGAGGGCTCATCTAGGGAGGCTATTTGGGTGGAACTTAGAAGTGGGAAAGGTAGAGCAACACTTATAGGGGTATATTATAGACCGCCAAATGGGGAACGAGAATTAGAAGAGCAAATATGTAAAGAGATAGCAGATATTAGTAGTAAGCACAAGGTAGTGATTGTGGGGGATTTCAACTTTCCACACATAGACTGGGAAACACATTCTGTAAATGGGCTGGATGGTTTGGAGTTTGTAAAATGTGTGCAGGATAGTTTTTTGCAGCAATACATAGAGGTGCCTACTAGAGGAAGGGCAGTGCTGGACCTCCTGTTAGGAAATGAGACGGGACAGGTGGCGGAGGTATGCGTAGGGGAGCACTTCGGGTCCAGTGATCACAATACCATTAGTTTCAATATAATTATGGAGAAGGACAGAACTGGGCCTAGGGTTGAGATTTTTGATTGGAGAAAAGCTAACTTTAACGAGATGCAAGATGATTTAAAAGGAGTGAACTGGGACATTTTGTTTTATGGGAAAGATGTAGAGGAGAAATGGAGGACATTTAAAGGGGAAATTTTAAGAGTACAAAATCTTTATGTTCCTGTTCGGTTGAAAGGAACCAGTAAAAATTGGAAAGAGCCCTGGTTTTCAAGGGAAATTGGACATCTTGTTTGGAAAAAGAGGGAGATCTACAATAATTATAGGCAGCATGAAGTAAATGAGGTGCTTGAGGAGTATAAGGAATGTAAAAAGAATCTTAAGAAAGAAATTAGAAAAGCTAAAAGAAGATATGAGGTTGCTTTGGCAAGTAAGGTGAAAGTAAATCCAAAGGGTTTCTACAGCTGTATTAATAGCAAAAGGATAACAAGGGATAAAATTGGTCCAGTGGAGAGACCGAGTGGACAGCTATCTACAGAGCCAAAAGAGATGGGGGAGATATTGAACAATTTCTTTTCTTCGGTATTCACCAAGGAGAAGGATATTGAATTATGTGAGGTAAGGGAAACTAGTAGAGTAGCTATGGATACTATGAGTTTCAAAGTAAAAGAAGTACTGGCACTTTTGAAAAATATAAAAGTGGATAAGTCTCCAGGTCCTGACAGGATATTCCCTAGGACATTGAGGGAAGTTAGTGTAGAAATAGCCGGGGCTATGACAGAAATATTTCAAATGTCATTAGAAACGGGAATAGTCCCCGAGGATTGGCGTACTGCGCATGTTGTTCCATTGCTTAAAAAGGGTTCTAAAAGTAAACCTAGCAATTATAGACCGGTTAGTTTGACTTCAGTAGTGGGCAAATTAATGGAAAAGATACTTAGAGATAATATATATAAGTATCTGGATAAAGAGGGTCTAATTAGGAACAGTCAACATGGATTTATGCCTGGAAGGTCATGTTTGACTAATCTTCTTGAATTTTTTGAAGAGGTTACTAGGGAAATTGACGAGGGTAAAGCAGTGGATGTTGTCTATATGGACTTCAGTAAGGCCTTTGACAAGGTTCCTCATGGAAGGTTGGTTAAGAAGGTTCAACTGTTGGGTATAAATGCAGGAATAGCAAGATGGATTCAACAGTGGCTGAATGGGAGAAGCCAGAGGGTAATGGTGGATGGCTGTTTGTCGGGTTGGAGGCAGGTGACTAGTGGGGTGCCTCGGGGATCTGTGTTGGGTCCTTTGTTGTTTGTTATGTACATCAATGATCTGGATGAAGGGGTGGTAAATTGGATTAGTAAGTATGCAGATGATACCAAGATAGGGGGTGTTGTGGATAATGAAGAGGATTTCCAAAGTCTACAGAGTGATTTAGGCCAGTTGGAAAAATGGGCTGAAAGATGGCAGATGGAGTTTAATGCTGATAAATGTGAGGTGCTACACCTTGGCAGGACAAATCAAAATAGGACGTACATGGTAAACGGTAGGGAATTGAAGAATACAGTTGAACAGAGGGATCTGGGAATAACCGTGCATAGTTCCTTGAAGGTGGAATCTCATATAGATAGGGTGGTAAAGAAAGCTTTTGGTATGCTAGCCTTTATAAATCAGAGCATTGAGTATAGAAGCTGGGATGTAATGTTAAAATTGTACAAGGCGTTGGTGAGACCAAATCTGGAGTATGGTGTACAATTTTGGTCGCCCAATTATAGGAAGGATGTCAACAAAATAGAGAGGGTACAGAGGAGATTTACTAGAATGTTGCCTGGGTTTCAACAGCTAAGTTACAGAGATAGGTTGAATAAGTTAGGTCTTTATTCTCTGGAGCGCAGAAGGTTAAGGGGGGACTTGATAGAGGTCTTTAAAATGATGAGAGGGATAGACAGAGTTAATGTGGACAAGCTTTTCCCTTTGAGAATAGGGAAGATTCAAACAAGAGGACATGACTTTAGAATTAAGGGACAGAGGTTTAGGGGTAACATGAGGGGGAACTTCTTTACTCAGAGAGTGGTAGCGGTGTGGAATGAGCTTCCAGTGGAAGTGGTGGCGGCAGGTTCGTTGGTATCATTTAAAAATAAATTGGATAGGCATATGGATGAGAAGGGTATGGAGGGTTATGGTATGAGTGCAGGCAGGTGGGACTAAGGGAAAAAAGTTGTTCGGCACGGACTTGAAGGGCCAAGATGGCCTGTTTCCGTGCTGTAATTGTTATATGGTTATATGGTTATAATTTACTGATACACATTCCACACTACTATGTCTAGGCTTTAGAGTGTTCATATAAGACACCTTGCATAACGCTAGTCAACAGTGGGTGAATAACCAATCATTTATTGTCCTACTTATGGTACTAGAGAGAATGACAAAGCAGCATAAGCAGTGTCAATTGTGTTATAACATAATTGCTTCTCTAAGCCCAAACTGAAAGAAACACAAACCTCTGCTACTTCTGTTTAAAAGTAGCTCACGTGTACTCTTCACAAACTTCCCATACAACCGTGCAGAGCTAGCTGCACGAGAAATAGGCTGAACTAGCCATCACTCGTGATTTTGAGTAAATAGGAGCTTCATTCAGCCGCCTTTTACAATGGACATCCTGAATGAGTAGGCCAAATTGGCACCATTAAAATTCATGTCGCCTCATCTTTAATATCGTAAGAGGCATCAACTGATAAAACCCCTGAGTCTTATCAGCTACAAAAGCATGTCACCTATAAACTCCATGACACAATGCCCTTTTGATCTGAGTAGGGCAGCATTAGCTTTAGCATCTTTGTAAATAGCCTAGACCTGAAGACAACTCCTAGCCTAGACCTGTAGAGCCTAAACTTTCCACCACTGGCTTTGTCATCAAAAACACCAGATATATCTGTGCCTCTCGTGTATAGATATGGAAAAGTATGCATCTTCAAGATCGATTGAGGCCCTAAATCCTCTGAATCAGCTAAATTGCTGAAAGACAATTTAGACTAGTTAACCAAATACATAATCTGACTAGCCAAATCCTAACTTGATTTGACATGCAACATTTTTCTTCCCCTGAGAATTACGCAAAACTTTCTGGGGTTAAAGCCTTTCGTCTTTGATTTTGCCTCAACTGATGGCATTAGCCTACATACTCCAGATCCTTATGCGACTAGAATTGAAGGGTAGCATCCACTTCGTGTGGGAATACGATTTCCCTGTCAACTCCTCACAAGCAGAATCATCCTCAGGTTAGAAATATCATAATGCAACCATGAACCAGGAGTTGCTGCCACATCAGTGACCAGTCTTTAGGATACACTGAAATTTTAATTCTCTGTCCACGTACCACCACTGAGATATCCCAAATGGTGAGATACACATTTGGAACATCCAAAGTCTGACAGTTCAACTGGACTGGCATATTTTCCAGCCGTATCCAGCATATACCCCTCCTTAGCTGATAATAAGTTAAATCACTGATGCTCTTAGCCAGATCTTCTCCAGTGGATCTCCTATCCCCGAAGGGATGGCAAATTATGTGAAAAGAGACAGATCTCTTTCATATGATTAAACTGCAGCATATCCCCCATATGTTCAGGGGATTCAAATTCCTTGTTGATATCCCCATAGTCGGAGTTACTTATGTAATAATCTCCAGTACTCCCCTCTACTGAGCGGGACCTAAGATAATGCAACCCTGAACAAGGTGTTGCTTCCCCTCTTCTGAGCGGGAGATATTTGAAATGCAAACCTGAGCCAGGTATTGCTTTCCCTCCTCTGAGCGGGAGATATAACGCAACACTGAGCCAGGTGTTGCTTTTACAGGCATCTGCCTGAAGCAGCCTGTAAGTGTCTCCCGAGCCAGGAGCACAATTCTATTATATACTGACTGGACAGGTCGCACCTGCTAATGACTCCGAGTCCGGGCTCGCTCCCTTTTGGAGCCTCAACGGAGGGGAGGAATATAACGCAACCCTGAGCGCTGAGGTGCTGCTTCCTACAGGCATCTGGCTGGCTCCTTTTAGGAGTCTCAACGGAGGTATCTGTCCGACCGCACCCGTCAGCTCTCCGCGACCAGTTGCCTGCTCCTTTGGAACCCCAAAATGGAGGTGAGCCTCAATGGCGGTTGTTGCACTGCCTGTGCTGTCAGCCTACTGAATCTGGCCACCTGCTGCCACTCGGAGCCTAACAGCGGTAGCTGCACCGGCTGAGCCATCAGCTTATTGATTGCGGCCGCCTGCTCCTTTACGAAGCCTCCACGGTGGTAGCTGCACCGGCCAAGCCAGCTTCTCCGGGCCCGCTGCACCTATATGTGGAGTAGCAGCCCGTTCCTGAAACAAAATTCCTTACCTGCCAGTGTCTCTGACCCCTGGTCGCCCTCCTTGTTGGAGCTTCAGCGAAGTTCCATTGCAGACCAAGTCTGACCACATCTTGAGCCCCATGCTTGACACACAGCTCCATTTCCTGAGGTCAAAAGCGACATTGCTGTGCAAGACACGCCTGCCAGCATTTCTGAGCCCAATAGGACAGACTGCTCCTTCAGCCAACAGCCTCTTTGGAGTCTTGCTGGAGCTTACTGTGCAGAGCACGCTACCAGTTTTACTTCCTGCCTGGTTAGCCAAGCCGCTCCTTCAGCCCCTTCTGTTCCTTCGGAGCCATAGTAATCTGAGCTTAATTCCACAGCCTTCTGCCTTTTTTGGCAGATCTGGCTGCCAGTTTCTCCTAGCCTGGATTGACAAGCTGCTCGTTTGGCCAGCTGCTCCTTCGGAGCCTCAGCGGGGCTCACTGGACAGGTCACGCCTGCCAGTACTGTAAGCCTGGACCAACAGGCTGCTAATGCGGGGCCAGCTAGTGACTCCCGACTGCTCCTTTCTGGAGCTTCAACGGAGGAAGCTGTATGGGTAGCGCCCTTCAGCTTCTCCACGTACCGCTGTCAGCTTCCTTCTAGAGCCTCCACGGAGGTGTCTGAACGGTTTGCGCCTGTCAACTTCTCCGCGGTCAGCCGCTTGCTCCCATCTGGAGCCTTACTGGTGGCAGCTGCACGGGTCACGCCCATTAGCTTTCCTAATTCAGGCCGCCTGCGCTCGTTCAGAGCCTCAAGGCGGCAGCTGTATGGGCCGCGCCCGACAGTTTTACTAAGGCCGGCCGCCTGCTCCCATCCGGAGCCTCACTGGCGGCCTCACCAAGTCCGGCCGCCTGCTCCCGTCCGGAGCCTCACTGGCGGCCTCACCAAGTCCGGCCCCCTGCTCCCGTTCGGAGCCTCACCGGCGACTTTACCAAGTCCAGTCGCCCGCTCCCGTTCGGTGCTCCAACGTTGGCAGTTCCACAGGCTGCACCCATCAGCTTCTCCGGGCCCGCTGCACCTATTTTTGGAGCAGCGGCCCATTCCCGAAACAAAATTGTCTTACTTGCCAGAGCAGTTTCGAACTGCTCTGATTCCCGCGCCATGCGTCGACGTATTGACACGCATGTGGGCTGGCGGGCTCTTACGTAGTCACTCACATGACTTCAATATAAAATTACTATGGGGAAGAATTTAATGCAGCCAAATTCAGTCTCCGCCTTTAATTTCGTTAATTTAGTTTTCAGGGTCTGATCTGCCCTTTCTACAAATCCAGTAGCTTGTGGTCGATATTTGCAATACAATTGCTGCTGGATCCCCAGCTGCTTGCATAATTTCCATTAAAATTGTTCTAATATGATGTGGATCATTATTTAAACTACATCGAATAGGGATACCAAATCCTAGGGATAATTTTCTTTAACTCCTTGATAACAATTGTTGTTTATAATCAAGGGCAGATGAGTGTTGATCCACCGGTCAAATGCATCGACTCTGACAACAAATACCCACTACTCTGGCACTTCCTCTGATTTGATGTAATTCTTCTCAAAGTATATTGAACAGACTCACAGACAATAGGGGTTCTTTCTCATCATTAGTCTTCTCCTGCCTCTGAGTAACTTTCTGGATGGTTAGCATCAACCTCTCCGAGGGCAACTTGTTATTCAAACTTTTAGTCTACCTAATCATTTAATACCACCACCTTGCGTTCCCCGGGCATTTCTATCCCGATCGAAGCAACACCGCAATTCCTGATATCTGCTAGGGCCTGTCCTTTCCTTGATGATCACTAAACATTCCCGTCCCATTTCCAACTGTTTTCCTCAGGGTGAGACAAGAAAAGATACCAGGTCAATAATCAAACATTTCAACTACTTTTGAAACAGATTCCATTCTATTCTGATAAGCCTTCCTTAAGTGCCAGATTTTAAAGTCATTCCAATAACACTACCATGGACATGAATCATGTCTTACAATTTAAGGGATCAAATTTACAATTGGTTATAAATTATTATGCAGGGTGGTTAGAATTTAGGTGCAAAATGGGTGTCCCTGAGCCACAGAGTAATGTCCATTCCCATTTTTCTGTATTTAATTTGAGATCGCCCACCCAGACAAAATAGTATAGAACACAGGTCTCTTTAAGTTGGAGCTTTGCTCAATGATCTGTAGAGGCTTCTTGTACTTTCTTAGTTCCAGGAGACTTAGTTCATCTTCTTCACTGGTATGAAGTGTTGAGTTCTTGATTTTCCTAAATTCTGATGTTTGCAGGGTTTGGCACTAGTGTATGTGTGGAGCAGCTCTATCACCGAGTTAATTGTTGTTGAATTTCGTATTAGTATATTGGTCTTCTTCTTCTTCTTAAGTTTGGATCTGCAAGAGTAGGAATACCACCTTTATTGTATTCTGGCATTTCCCAAATCGTTAATGTTGTTGGTGGCCTATGATCTTCTTCGACATCAGTGTTACCCTTCTCTGGGAATCTACTTGGATGGAATTGATGGTTACACTTCCTACCTGAGCTGTGTCTTCTGCCCGTTCTTGATGGTTCACATGCTCATATACCTCATTCCCCAGATGATGACGTAGGCAGGCAACACTATCCTAAACACCTAATAAAAATCAACAACCGCTTAATTAAATATGTTTGACATTTGTTTGGGTCTGCCGTAATGATTGTCCCATTTCATTATAACTCCTACATCTCTTGCACTTGCTGAAATCTCAGTGTAGTTTAAAGCTCCCTCCTCTTCCTCAACTAGTGCCAAATCTGATTCCCATCGAGTTTCTTCACATTTTCAGTTACTTTGTTTCCCTCCTTAGTTTCTATATTGCTCCTTGATTTATCTTACACTCTGCTATATTTTGTCTTCTGAATGGGCACTCCTTACTACAATGACCTAATTGTTTATAATTATGACAAGCTCCCGAGATTACAGTGTTCTTTGCTTTAAAGTGTTTCTCTGGGTCGCTATAAGATTGCTTACAGTTTTCTCCTTATATGATCTTCAGTTTTCACTGTAATAGTACACCCAATTCTTTCATTTTGGTCATTTACTTGAGTGGGTCCTAGGGTAGGGGCCATGTTACTATGTCCATAAATTCTGGACTGGTTGGTGAGTCAGGACTGTGAAAATGGGTTGGTTTGCGTTTGTCTTCTTGGTCCATGATATTCTGGCCAATTCTCTCTTGGTTCTCTTGGATCCCAGAAGTCTCCTGAATTCAACGACTGCCTATAATTCCTGGAATCTTGGATGTTTCCATATCCTCTAGGATCCCGAATGTCCCCATGATCCAGGAAGTGATTTAATTGACCCCTTCTTTCCACTCGTCCCCTTGTCGGACAGGCTCGACTCCAATGTCCTATCCCACCACAAGTATAACACTTATTGGGTAGTGTCATTGGATTTCTTCAACCACTTGGTCCAAGTAAAATTGGTTCTAAAATGGGAGTATTATTGCAATAATGATCTGGATATTCTGGGACTCTAATCTCTCCCATTCCATTCTTTGATAACATTTGAGGACTCCATGGTTCCGAGCCAGGGCTTGGCCCCTCCTTTTTAACCACGTATTCAATTCTTCTTCTAATTGCAGGATGATCTTCCTGTTTTCTACCATCCTTGCAGTGGTATCTCACTGCCCTAGCCATTTGACTGGTACAGTTTTCAGACCAGTCCATGTTTTTGGTTCTGATCGATTCAGCTATATTAGTGGGAAGACAATTCAATAAGTTGGCACAGTATTGTGGGGAATTTACTCTGTTTTGATCATTTACGTCACCTGATTGATCCATATATAACCTTGAAAATCGTTCTAAGAATTCATTTGCTCCCTCTCCCTTTTTTGGTTTTATCTCCAGGATTCTGGCCAAATCAATTGGTTTCTGAAGAGTATTTGCAAGGGCAGTTAAAATGGCCTCTTCTGTTGCACTATCATCTGCTATTATATTTGCCAATGTTTCATGTGTCGGGTGTCCCAAGGCTGCTAAAAATCTGGTGAGTTCTTTTGGAGTGATTATCTGTTGCATTGTCGCCCATAGGTCTCGGGAGTCTGCATGATACACACGGATTGGAGTTCTTAAGTAATCTACAAAGGAAGCAGGTGACTTCTTTCTATCAGGGATCTTATTTAACACTGCTATCATTTCGTGGGGCTTCCATGGGGTATGGACATATATTGTACGGGGATTATTTACACCCACTGCACTGGCCGAATCAAAGGAAGGATTAGGCATTTCCCTGACAGGGAACTGTCTATGAGTTATTTGATTAGTTTTTGTACTTTCTGCCATATCAAGATCTATGTCGGTATCTTCAATTATTGTCTCACCCCCAGATGTATCTTCCTCTTCACTAGGGGGTTCACGATACCTTCTGAATGATTCATTCCTTTTTCTCTCTACTTGTCTAATTCGTCTAGGTCCAGGCTCACAAAAATATTCTTGTGGCTGTACTATGTATTTAATACCTTCCTTCTCTTTAAAAACTGGGGCTACCTTCTTCGTTCTACTCCTGGTACCATGAGCTACTGGACTATCTATTGATGGTGGAGAGGATATATTCAAAGAATGAAGGACGCACCAAACAAATGGGTTACAGTATTCAGGCATTAAAGGTTTGTTATACATACACGTTGGTCCTCTAACATAAAGTTGTTGTTGCTGCTGTGAAGCTGTTGCCTCGTGGGATGGAGCTGAGCCCCTACTGAGGTCGAAGCACACTCACCCCTAAGGGAGAGGGAGGGGGAGAGAGGGAGAGAGGGGGGGGAGAGGGGGAGAGGGGGAGGGGGAGGGGGAGGGGGAGGGAGAGGGAGAGCTCCCAGGGTTCGTTATATATACCTGGACACACCACTATACCCCGTTACATCTCCTCCCTGCCATTGCTCAGTCACGTGACCCTACCCCCGACTGCTGAGGGTTTGTGTGGCTAGTGCCCTCACCACCGGGTGCTGCCACACTGGTGCTCTAGTTGTTGCTATTTGTGGTGCAAGCTCTAACGTGGAATCTGCAGGTGGTGTTATATGTTCTGCAGGCTCTGGATATTTATTATGGGCACAAGTTATACAAAGTGTGGGTGAAGCCTGGGGAACGCGAAAAACATGGTGGGTGCTGCAAACATTTTTAATTTTCACACTTGTCCAATCTTCCAAATATTTGTCTTCTTCCCCCGCGAAGTCAATGCTAACCATCGGATCACTAAATTCTAAATTCACAGGTACTAGTTTCCTTTCAGGAGATCTACCTCTTCCCTGTTCCTTGTGGTTTCTTATATCTCTACCCCTGTCCTTCCGATTGCCTGGAGATCGATTTACTTAATCTTCTTTCAGTTCTATTCCAAGTTTTGAAATTGCCTTTTCCCTATCCGTCATTCTCATAACTTCTCTATTTGCCTTTTGTTCCTCCATATATTATATTTCCTCCATAATCCTATTAACTCCTTCGCTATCTCGCTATTACAATCTTGCCAAATGATTTGTTCTATATACTTTATTCCCTTCAATGTTCTAATGCCTCCCTTCAGCCATAATTTGTCCCCTAATTTCTTATTTAATGCTCCCAAAAATTGTCTCAATCTCTCAGCTTTCTGTGGGAATTCATTGCATACGAATTACAATGGGCTTTCGAAACCCTCAGTCATATCTTGCTCCAGGCTATTCCCCATGTTTCTAGACAAGGGAAACAAACTCCTAAGCCACTCACACCTTAACAATTCACACCTCCCTCTCAATCTCCAAAGCTATCAAGCTCGCTCCCAAACAATGGAGATGGGGTAGCTCTGCTGGTAAGGGATGGAATTCAGTCCCTTGCGAGGGAAGACATAAGGACTGATGAGGTAGAGTCACTGTGGATTGAGTTGAGGAATTGTATAGATAAGAAGACACCAATTGGCGTTATCTACAGACCCCCAAATAGTAGCCCGGATGTAGGGTGTAAGTTGCAGCAGGAGAGTTAAAACTGGCATGTAACAAAGGTAATGCCACTGTGGTGATGGGGGATTTCAACATGCAGGTAGACTGGGAAAATCAGGTTGGTTCAGGACCCCAAGAAAGAGAGTTTGTAGAATGCCTCCGAGAAGGATTCTTAGAGCAGCTTGTAATGGAGCCGACCAGAGAAAAGCCAATTCTGGATTTAGTGTTGTCCAATAAACCAGATATGATAAGAGAACTCGAGGTAAAGGAACCGCTTGGAGGTAGTGATCATAATATGATTTTACTTCGGAGTCACATGAGTGACTACGTGAAGAGCCCGCCAGCCCACATGCACGTCATTATCGTCTAACGCATGGCGCACGACTGGCTGGGAGGCACTCTGCTCCTCCAGAAGTAACTTTAAAAAGGCCCTACAGGTAAGTTTGCACTTATTCTGAGGTTGTTTTTTGTTCTGTAATCTTGGTTACAGAACGGCGAATTTCCGATCACCATGGAAAAGCCCAGGGCGAAGTCTACATGGGCCGCGGGGAAACCGGCTACGGAGGACTGCGGGAGTGCGGGTAGCCGGCAGCCGGCGATTTCGCCACCCGAGTCGCTGACGGTGTGGTCAGCGGCTTCAGACTTAGTGCCTGTTCAGAGCACTATGGTTCCCCAGAAAGGGGGTAAAGCCAAGAGAAAGTCGGAGAGGCCTGTGGACTCGGACGAGTCAGGCCAGGAGGGTTTCCTTCCTACAATGGATAGCGTCCTCGGACGGTTATCACAGATGGAGCACCTGACGGAAAGGATGCTCCATCATGATATGCTCCACCGAACGGAGTTATATCAGCGCGGGTCTCCTCTGGGGCCCGCGGCGGCGCCTGGTTCAGGGCTGCACAATGTCTCCCTCTCTGAGGAGGGGAGCGTAAGGAGTCAATACTAGACTGACTCCGAATTCGGTGGTATGGCTGAGGAGCATACCAGTATGCATAGGGTACACAAAGCACAGGCTTTGCCTGCCATAGCTTCCAAATTTGCGATACCCTTGTAAACAGGGGAGCCGCTACAGGAGGAACTTGCTACAAGCATCAACTACCTCACCAGCTGCAGGAGCAGGTAATGATAGATAAATCTGCCAAATACAATGCACCTGGGAACTGTGCTTCACTAAGTGTACTGCCGTGAATAACTCTATTTGGGGATATATTGAAGGGGGCATCAAGGCCCAGGAAGTAAATCTCCAGAGAATCCTCAAATTGCTGGCCTCGGGCATAATAGCATTTTCCAGGTCCGTGGATGGGGGTCCATTGTCGGATGTACAACAGGATGCCCTGGCATTAATGTGCAATGCACATTTTTAAATCAATTGCTTTCGCAAAAGTGCCATCCGACCTGCCCTGAACCGCAAAGTTGCGGGGTTGTGCAGAGCCAGCAACGTTCAGCCACCGAATCTCCTCTTTGGAGAAACCCTGCCAAAACAGTTCAAGGACTGGCTTCCGGTGGCGCTATTGAGGGTTAGAGTCCAGCGCCAGCTAGCTCCATCTAAAAATCGCGAATAACGGGGATAAAACGGACCTACCTGCTGTTCTGCACCGGCTGCATGCAACACTGCCTGTAACAAGTGAGTGACGTCATCAGACGCGCGACTCCGGTATGTCTATGCAGCACTCCCCCCCCCCCCCCCCCAAACAACTGAAACAGCCGGTAAGGCAAAAAACGGCAACGGAAGAACAAGGCCCGTCTGAAGCCTCAGCCTCAGGTACAACATCATCCTAAGAAGATGTCTCGAAAAAACCAAAGTCTAAAAAATCGTCTGAGATGGAAGATCTTAGGATTTTTCTTGCTCAGGAGATTAAAAATATAACACTAGCTCAGGAAGAGCTAAAAGAATTAAAGAAGGAACTGCAGATGCTGGAGAATCGAGGGTTACACAAAAAGCTGGAGAAACTCAGCGGGTGCAGCAGCATCTAAGAAGCGAAGGAGATGGGCGACGTTTCGGGTCGAGACCCGTCTGAAGAAGGATCTCGACCCGAAACGTCGCCTATCTCCTTCGCTTCTTAGATGCTGCTGCACCCGCTGAGTTTCTCCAGCTTTTTGTGTAACCCAAGAGCTAAAAGAAGAATTGAAGAGTGAATGTCAGAGAAGAACTTCAAAATTTCAAGGAAGAGTTTAAGGAGTTAAAGTTGGAGATGAAGGAAGAAATTAACTCCACAGTCCTTAAATTAACGGAAAAACGGAGGTCGGAAACAGAAGCAAGGCTGAGCCAGCAAATTACAGAGATGGATGCGGAGACGGAAGTTAAAATCAACTCGGTGGAGACTAACTTTAATGCAAGAATGGAGCCTGCTGAGGAAGCATTGAATCAACATGGTACAGCCACAACAAACCTGGAGGAGATTGCTTCAACAAGCGCTGAAACGACAAAGCAGTTTATCAGAGAAAACCAACGCTTATCAGACCTACTGAGCAAAATAACTGAAAAATGCACGGAACTGGAAGGACGTCAGAGGCGTCAGAACCTAAGAATTGTGGGTATGCAAGAAGGGAGAGAGGGGGATCGAGACCCCGGTCAATTTGTAGCAGACTTACTTCAAAAAGTTTAAAACTTGGATTATCAGCCTCTGCTAGCCGGAGCACACAGGGTGATGAGACGTCATCCACGACTGGGTTCCCCTCCAAGACAAATGATAGTAAAGGTACAATACGACCATGTACTGGAGGAGATGATGAAGAAAGTTGTCCGTACCAGGAATCTTACGTATGAGGGAGATAAGATCAGTATCTACCGAGATTACCCTGTGGAGGTCTCCAGGAAGAGAACGCAGTTTAAAGAGGCAAAGAATAAACTGAAGGAGGTGAAAGGATTGAAGTATGGTCTGATGTACCCGGCTGCATTAAGAGTTACCCACGATTATAAAGAACACTTCTTCACTAAGCCGGAGTAAGCACTGGAGTTTGCTCAGAAGATTAAGCCTGCCTGATGACTGAACATTATTTTCAAAATAAATGATGTCAACGAACAATGTAACTGTGTAAGGCTGGATGGTTTTAAGGCCCGGTTACACCTAAGGACAATCGAAACTGGAGATGGATGCTGAATAAGGCCTTTTCTACGGACATTATTAACATAATAACTAATAAATATTAATATTATTGCGCGGTACTATTAATAATTATTACTAATGGTCACTAATTACTCACATTTGAATTACTTAGAATTAGCTAAATGGTTGGATTTAAAGTTAAATTTCACTTTTCTTCACTGTTACTCCACTTTTTTTTCCCTTTGGGAATTTTTTTTTCTTCTAATTCTTATTTTTAAAATATATTTGACTAATGGAATCTGAATATTTTGTAACCTATAATGTTTATTACCCCCCGGTGAAATATCGTTATGGAAATTTTATTTTTAAGAGAGTATGGAGCTAGTTATGTTTTTTTTTACATCGACTACGGAAGTCGGTAGATGGTTAGCTATCACTAACTACACTACTAATCGATGTAGTTTTTTTCTTCCTTTTTGCACACCACTAACCTTTTAATTTATCCTTTTTTTAATATAATACTTTATTATAACTTAAAGCTTATGATTCCATTCTAACTTAATCAATGGAGATATATATGTAAGAAATCTCAATGGGATTTAGAATTCATCTATTCGAGGTTCGGGAGTAAGGTGGGGCTTGTCGAGCTGAACCATCTGCTCTCTTATAGACCTCCCTAACAAAAGATGCAAGACTTAATTATGAAGACCGGGGGTCCGGTAGGCGGCAGAGCATGGTGGCTGATTAGACAGAGAGCTCCGTACAGTCGGATAAATAAACCTCCCCTAAATTCAAAGTAAGCAAGTATTTAAGTTTTAATGAGCATAGTATGAGTGGGGGAGTCAAAACAAAGAGCAGAAAGTTGAAGGAAAAGATGCTCGAAAAGCATGAAACAGAAGGTCAGGCCCGAAGCGACACAGACGACACAGAGAAAACCAAAAACAAACAGGCTGGTGGAAACGCTGCAACAGAGGCCCTCCATGAGGAATTAAAAAGCATAAGTACACAAATCAGCAATTTGAGAAGAGAATTAAAAGCGGACTTCACATCATTCAAAGACGATTTCAAGCGGGATATGAGAGAAGAGCTGGCCGAATTTAAACATGAAATGAATCTTCAGCGAATGCACAAGCAATACAAGACCAAAAAAAAACGGAAGAAGCCGCCAACCGAATGGAGCTGGAATGGAGTGTCGCTGCAAACACTATACTCCAAGAAATGATGAAAGACCAGAAGTTACTTGTCGACAAATTGAATGATCTGGAGTCCAGATCCCGAAGAAATAATTTGCGGATATATGGTGTGCCAGAGGGTGCGGAAGGTAGCTCAGTACCTCAGTTTGTAGAGAAACTGCTCAGAAGGGAAATGTCAATCCCTGAAATGACAGATTTACAGATTCAACGAGCACAGATCCCTGGCACAGAAACCAAGCCCTAGTTCCCCTCCGAGATCCATAATTGTCCACTTTCTCCAGTTTAAAGTTAAAGAGATGGTCCTCAAACAGGCATGACAAAAGAAGATCCAACTTGGAGAACGAATGCTGTCTTTTGACCATGACTATACTACCGCTGTAGTACAACAACGCAAGGCATACAAACATGTTAAACGCTTCTTAAAAGAGGAAGGAATCCGCTTTCAGACACCATTTACCAAAATACGTATTCACTGGGAGAGCGGTCACCAAACCTACAACAACGCAAGGGAAGCCGTGCGAGAGCTACAACAGAGAGGCTATAAAGTGGAAGAGCTGCGGGGAGACACGGACATGCCGCCACTGCGTGAACAACTCCACCGAACGGCGCGGTGGTAGCTCGTCGAGAGACACGGAGAATCAGAGACAATCAGACGGGCATGGGAACGCCTTCAAATATTCCAACTAAAGACTCATGCTTGAACTGAGGCATGGATAACACAATGGCTTCCGCCACAATATGTTAGAATGCTGAGTTCTTATATGTATATTCATAGACAAATCTGTTTATAAGCCTGGTTCTAAAAATATCACCAAGCATCACGGGCTTCATGTGAGTGTAATTAATGTTGATTTAATACAACTTTCTGTATTAGATAAATCCGACTGTTAGGGAGATTAGCAAAATATTAGAGCTGGAATGAATGGAGGGACCCATAGAGGGTTACCCCGCTTATTTAGGAGAGGGCCCATTCTTAGTGTTAGGTTTCCCCCCTCAATTTACAAACGGATTCTGGATCTATGGAGGAGAGAGAATACCCTTTTTTGGGAGTCCATATATGTTTTGATGTTTTGTTTTGTTTTGTTTTGCCAGGTAAATCACCTTTGTTTCTTCATATGTTTTGGTTTGTTGTTCAGAATGGTTCGGGTGTTGAGTTGAGGGGATACAGTGAAATCAATCACACTAAGTGTAATGATGCAATGTCAAGGACTTCAGCTGACGTCTCTAAATGTCAATGGTTTGGGCAATCCAATTAAGAGGGCTAAAGTCATGACTAAATTGAAAAAAGTGAAGATGCATATTATTTACTTACAAGAAACCCATTTATCGCGACAAGAGCATGAGAAACTGAAAAGATTTGGATATACAAGCACATATTATAGCTCACATACTTGTAGTCATAAAAGAGGAGTGGCAATCTTGATATCAAACTCAGTTAAATTCAAAATGTTTAAAGAAATAAAGGACAAAGAAGGGAGGTATATCATAGTAAAGGGCAAAGTTGATAATAATATCCTGACACTGGTGAATATCTATGCTCCCCCAGATAGTGATAAACATTTTTTTCAAAACCCTATTTGATATAATTGCAATGGAAGCAGAAGGAATTTGTATATGTGGGGGTGATCTGAATGTTGTACTGAATCATAGGCTTGATACAACAAGTAAAAAGAAGAATAAGAACCAGTTAACAAAACTACTAAACACTACCTGTGAAGAATTTGGTTTTCTTGATGTCTGGAGGAATTTTCACCCTCTAGAAAGAGACTATACACATTACTCAATACCGCACTCAGTTTACTCCAGAATAGACTATTTCTTAATGCAGAAAGAAGACTGTTACAGGGTAACAGATTGCAGAATCGCTGTGGCAGATGTATCAGACCATAATGCCATTTACTTAACAATTCAAATGAACAGTAGAAGGAAAAACACAGTGTGGCGATTAAATGTTGGAATACTGAATGATAAAATAACTGTTAATGATATTAAATTGGAAATCAAAACTTATCTAGAGGAGAATGACAATGGGGAGGTGGATCCATCCATACTATGGGACACATTGAAGGCTGTAATACGAGGTAGGTTAATAGCGAGGGCATCACATATTAAAAGGGCCAGAATGAAAACATATAATAAGTTGATAACAGACCTGAAGGATTTAGAGCAGAAGTGCAAAAATAATAAGGACCAGAGAACTTATAAGCAAATAGAAGATTTGAGGGGACAAATGGATGGAATATTGGGTCAAGAGGTGGAGAAAAAAGCAAGATCTGTAAAACAGGCACATTATGAGCTTGGCCCTAAATCCACTAAAATACTTGCCCGAAGGCTACGCAAACAACTGGCTGACAACACCATACACAAAATTAAGGACCCCTGTACACAGAATTTGAAGAGTGATCCAAAAGAAATAGAATATATCTTCCAGGAATATTATAAAGAATTATATACACAAACCTCTACAGTAGATGGGGAATCAATGAGGACTTTTTTAAATACTCTGCCCTGTATTGGAGAGACGCAATATAAAATAATCACAGCAGAAATATCACTGGAGGAGATAGAGAAGACAATTGGTAGGATGAAATCAAACAAGGCCCCAGGCAGCGACGGTTTCCCTATAGAATGGTATAAAATATTTCGGAATGAGCTGAACCCACTTCTTCTGAGAACCTTTAACTGGATTATCAAAGAAGGCAAGACACCCCCATCATGGAAAGAGGCAATTATAACATTAATCCCCAAAGAGAACAAAGACAAGGAAAATTGTACCAACTACAGACCGATATCAATTCTAAATGTGGACTATAAATTATATTCTTCAATTATCTCCAAACGAATTGAAAAGTTAATGCCAGATTTAATTGATGAAGACCAGACTGGTTTTATAATAGGCAGACAAACACAGGACAGCATTAGAAGAACCCTACATATAATACACAGGATTCAAAAGGAAAGTACACGTGCTGTCCTGATAAGTCTAGACGCGGAAAAGGCTTTTGATAGGGTTAATTGGGAATTCTTATATCAAACACTAGAAAGATTTAGCTTTACCGAAGAGTCAATTCAAGTTATTAAAGCAATTTACCAGCAACCTACTGCAATAGTAAAGGTGAATGGGTCCTTAACTGAGAGATTTGTGTTAGGAAGAGGAACGAGACAGGGATGTTGTGTTAGCCCTACCCTGTTTGCTATATATATTGAACCATTGGCTCAAGCAATTCGTCAAGATAGGAAACTGAGGGGAGTAACTATAAGAGACAAACATAAAATTGGCCTTTTCGCAGATGATATAATGATGTATCTCACGGAAGTAAACACCTCATTTCCAAGGATGATGGGGATCATAGATGAATTTAATTTTTATGCAGGATATAAAGTGAATATTTCAAAAACTCAAATCCTCCTATTTAATTGTCCTCCTCCAGAAGAAATCAAACAAAATTATAATATGGGATTCAAAATCAATCAAATACCTTGGGATACATATAACAAAAAATATATCAAAGTTGTATGGGGCCAATTATAATCACATCAACCAAAACATAAGAAAGGATATAGAAAGATGGTCGACCTACCCAATGGATTTTAGTAGGAAGATAAATGTGGTGAAAATGAATATTTTGTCAAGGCTATTGTACTTGTTTCAATGTCTGCCAATTGAGGTACCATTAAAACAATTCACGGAATGGGATAAATTAATATCTAGATTTATTTGGGGAGGAAAGAAGGCCAGAATTCGATACACTACAGTTGCCAAAGGACAAAGGTGGAATGGCACTTCCAAATTTTAGGATATATTTCTATGCAGCCCAACTTCGACCACTAATTAATTTGTGTAAGCACAGCTATATAGCTAGGTGGAAAG
This sequence comes from Raja brachyura, assembly GCA_963514005.1. The sequence goes on along the minus strand of OY740785.1, from coordinate 22,374,618 downwards.
AGATTGAGACATTTATCCCCGACCTCCACATCCAAACACTTTTGGGAGAAAAAGCGCTTCCTGGACATATCAGGAGTATAATCGATCCAATAACGATATTTACTTTAGAAACCTGGTTCACTCTTACCAGACAACTTAAACTGAATAAACAACAAAAAGTTTTAAGATGGATAGCTTTGGATAATGAATTTAAACCAGGGATGTATGACTCAACATTTAAAGAGTGGATGAAGAAAGGAATGACTGCATTTTGTACTGTTATTGAAAATGGAGACCTAAGAAGTTTTCAAGATTTGAAGGATAGATTTGCACTTCGGAACCAAGACTTGTTTAGATACCTCCAACTGAGAGATTATTACAATAAAAAGGTAAAAAGGGAGACACTAGAAGAAAATAATCCAGTGATAGAAGTGATAGTTAGTGCGTATCATCAAAAAACATTAAGGATTATTTGTAAACGTTATCATAGTTTAATGGAATGTCAAGCTAAAACTACATTTTATGTAAAATGTAAGTGGGAAAAGGAATTGGACATCACAATCTCAGAAGAAGAATGACATCATATGTGTGTAACACTACAGACATCCACTAATTCACAAAATTGGAGAGAATTTAATTGGAAAAATTTGATTTGTTTCTTTGTAACGCCTAACATAAAAAGCAAGCAAATTCTAAGGCAGCAAACCTGCTGGAGGCAATGTGGTCAAACAGATGCAAATCATGCACATATCTTCTGGAGTTGCCCAAAAATAGAACCATTTTGGGACAGAGTGAATTCAGAATTAACAGAGGTATTAGGATATGCAGTCTGCAAGAAGTGTTTCATTTTATACCAGGGTAATATAAATACAGTGGTGCTGAAGGAAGACCATTACTTTGTTAAAATCCTACTCACAGCTGGCAGAAAGGCCATTACAAGAAACTGGCTTGGAGCGGACACACCCAGACTTAGACAATGGTTAGACATAGTACAAGAAATATTTGTCTTGGAGAAAATGACATATTCTCTAAGAGTGAAAGAAGACGAGTTTAATAGAAAATGGGAAAAATAGATTAGGTATAGAAATAAAGACATCAACACTGTATAATTCTATAGACAATAATGTAAGTTATGGAAAATGTTTTAATACGAAAATAGTTCTGTATACTGCATCATTAATTGTAAACTAAACCCCCCGCTGCACTGTTGTACGTTTCACTGTAATGTTGTATGTTTCTTTGTTTTATTTGTGTTTTATTTGTGTATACATAAAAGCAATAAAAACTAAAGTGCAAAAAGAAGACCGGGGATGAAGGTATAACATTTTGTAGCTGGAATGTTAAGGGTATCAACGAACCAATTAAGAGAGGTAAAGTACTAGCACATTTAAAAGCACTTAAAACAGATGTAATTTTTCTCCACGAAACTCACTTAAAAAAGTATGCAGAACATAGATTGAAAGCTAAATGGATCGATAAAGCATATTACTCTTCATTTACACACAAATCCAGAGGTGTTGCAATACTAATCCATAAAGGGATACCTTTTAAACATATATCAACAATAACGGACAGTGATGGTAGATATATTATAATACGAGGTGAACTATATGCACAAAAATTGACTTATTAATGTTTATGGACCGAATTCTGATAGCCCTTTGTTTTTTAAGAAAATATTTAATACAATTCCGGAATTATCCCAAAATAATTTAATAATTGGAGGAGACTTAAATTGTACATTAGATTCCTATTTAGATAGGTCATCAAGACAACGGAAAACAAAATCCCACTCCAGTGATTTATTAAACGCATATATATATATACTAGTAATATCAAAGATGTTTGGAGAATAGAAAACCCAACTGGAAGAGAATATTCATTTTATTCACCGGTACATAAAACATATTCAAGAATAGATTATGTTTTGGTGGATTCTAAGCTAATTCCATTTACATATAATTCAAAATACCATAATATCATAATTTCGGATCATGCCCCTTTAACATTTATGATTAAAATAAATGGAAGTACGGAGAAACAGGGACAATGGAGACTTAACCCACAAATTTTAAAGGATAAAGTATCTCAGGTATATCTTACTAAACAGATTAATATGTTCTTTGAAACAAACAATAGTCCTGAAACTTCTCCTTCTTTACTATGGGAAACATTTAAAGCATTTACGCGGGGAGCCGTGATTTCTTCACAAGCATTTTATAATAAAAAGAATCGGGACATGCAACAGGCATTGGAGATGGAAATTAAACAACTAGACATAGAGAATGCGACTACACCAACTACGATAAAACATAATAAAATTGAAGCTTTGAAATACAAATTAAATCAAATATATTCAGATCAAGTTGTTAAATTGTATCACTGTACTAAACAATTGCATTTTGAATTTGGAGATAAACCCCAAAAACTATTGGCGCGTCAATTACGGAAACTAGACGGGGAAAAAACAATACACAGGATTAAATCAGACAAAGGAGAATCATTAGTACAACCTAAGGATATTAACAAGAGATTTTTACAATACTATCAAAATCTTTATTCTGCTAAAACTATAGACAACCGGTCAGAGATAGAAGCATTTTTACAAAAATGCAATCTTAAAGGGTTAGATTTGAAAGATAGATCATTATTAGACGCGGAAATAACAGTAAAAGAAATTGAAGAGTCTACCAGATCATTAAAAAATGGTAAATCCCCGGGACCAGATGGCATTGGCTCGGAATGTTATAAAACATTTTATGATTTGATTGTTCCGCATTTAAAGACATTGTACGAACATATCTATCCACAACAAAAATTACCAGAAACGTTAAATGAATTTATTATAACACTTATACCAAAAATAGATAAGGATCTGGATGATCCAGGATCATATAGAGCTATAGCTCTTTTAAATACTGATCAGAAAATATTAACTAAAATCCTAGCACAAAGATTTATAAATTAATAAATTAATAATTAGTGATTAATAAATTAATACACCCGGATCAAACAGGATTTATACCAAAAAGGTATTCTTCATATAACCTGAGACGGTTATTCAATATTATATGCTCAAAAAGAAATATTACCAAAGACCTTGTCATTATTTCATTAGACGCTGAGAAAGCTTTTGACCAGGTGGAGTGGCCCTATTCATTTTTGGTTATGAACATTTTTCAACTGGGTGAGAAGTTTAGTACATGGATAAAACTTCTATATACTAATCCAACAGCTAGAATATCAACAAATCAAATGTTATCAACTAAGTTTAATTTATCCAGAGGTTGTAGACAAGGATGTCCATTATCCCCGTTATTATTTGCATTGGTAATAGAACCATTAGCAGAAAGCGTGAGGTCCAATCCTGAAATATATGGGTATAAAACCAAAGATACGGAAAATAAAATCTCATTATACGCAGATGATGTATTAGTTTGCATTACTAAACCTGGTTAGTATCCCAAATTTACCAAATTTAATAACTCAATATGGCTCGTTATCAGGATACAGAATTAATTGGAACAAAAGCGAAATTATGCCAATAATGGAAAGTAACCCACATATTTTACAACAATTCCCTTTTAAAATAGTAAAAGACAAACAAATATCGTGGAATTTATGTAACAAAGAGATATACTTCTTTATTTAAATCTAATTTTCCGCCTTTACTGAACAAATTAGATAAAAATATTTTGTATTGGAAAACATTACCCATTTCACTGGTTAAAAATTGAAACAGAAGATTGTTTACCTTTTGAAATTGGGTCAATTCTATTTGCTATTACCAAATTAAGCAAAAAAACCTATTAAGATAACCTTATAATAGACAGTGGAATACGCACTTGGAAACAAATAAAGAAAACATTAAAATTGGATTATATACCACAATCTCTTCCTATTGTAAACAACGCAGCATTTAAACCCTCATGGATGGATAAGGGTTTTTTACAATGGAAAAAACATGGAATTACAAAGATGGGTGATCTCTAAAGGAAAAATACATTTCTCTCATTTCAGGAATTACAACAAATTTATGGGCTTCAATCAAAGGATTACTTTAGATAATTACAAATCAGAGACTATGTTAAGTCAATTACAAATTAATATAGATTTAGAAAGATAGAAATTTTTGATGAATATTTGAATAAACACACAAACACAGAAAAATTGATACCATATATTTAGAGTATTTTATTAGATAGCGATGCTCCAAAGACGGATTTATATAGGCAATCATGGGAAAATGAATTAGGTCAAACAATTAAACCAGAAATTTGGGATGAAAGCTTACAACATATACATTACAGTTCATTAATAACCAGACATTCTTTAATACAATTTAAAGTATTACATAGATTGCATTATTCAAAAACAAAACCGAATAGAATTTTGCCAAGTGTTTCCCCTATTTGTGATAAATGTCAACACTTAGAGGCTAACCTAATGCACTCATTCGTAAGTTGTATAAAAATTAATAATTTTTGGATGGAAATTTTTAAGATAATCTCAGAAGTCGTCAATACCAAACTGGTTCCTGACTCAAAATTAATAATATTAGCAGTAACGGAACCAAATCAATTCATTACTTCGTATCAAAGAACTTTTATTGATTATAGTTTAGTAATTGGGAAAAAAATTATATTAAAATTTTGGAAAGGCTCTATAACCTCCACAATTAAAATGTGGACCACAGAAATGTCGGAGACCCTATATTTGGTAAGAACAAGATTTGTCTTAATGGACAAACAAGAACTATTTAAAATAATATGGTCATTTATTGAATATTTGAAGGGGCAAACAGGTTCGGCACGAGAACCCGACTGAAATCAGAATCAAAGAATAGATTAAGTAGTACGTTTTGATAAAACGCGGATATATCTCCAATGATGCAAAATCTGTAGAACATTCCATTCTTTCCCAACTGTTTATATATTTTTTTTGTTTAATCTTTCTCTACCATTTTCTATCTTTATAAAAAATGGAAAAAAATACAGAAGCAAGCACAATTATGATGCAATAATAAATATAAATAATACTGATTATGTATATCTACAAAAACAAAATTATTTTTATTATGTCAACAATGAACATGCACCTTTTTATTATGTAATTGCTTCTAATTAATAGAAAAAATTAACAACAAAAAAAACAGGTCAAGGACTTCGATAAAGAAGCGAAAGCTGTCGGGCTGATAAAGGCACCATCAACCAGCAAAGCTTCACAATTCCGGCGGAAGCACCCCTACACATCCACCTGCAGAAAGCAGTTCACTGAAGCTGGTGAAAGCTCGAAGGCCATATATTATGGGCAGAAGTCTTTTTTAGGCCAAGGCCCAGGCCGGCCCTTTTGGAAGATGTGCCATTCGCGCAATCCTGCACCCCTACCCCCCAAACCTCGGGGGCGGAAATAAAAACCCCAAAACCACCGGTAACCATGGAGGTAGGTGAGTCTGGTTCCTTCCAGAGCATGGGGTGTATGGACCGTTTACAAGTTGGTGGGAGATTACACTTGTTTTTGAATGAATGGAGTTGGATAACGTCAGATCCGTTTATACTGCACAGTATACAGGGGTTCCAAATCATGTTCCTTCCCAATTCATTGCACCCACACAGCATACACCAAACTGGATCATTGTTCATTCACAACAGGAAGGTTTGGATGTGCTAGCAGAAATTCAAAAGTTACATTCAAAAGGAGTAATTGAGAGGTTGAATCATGAACCTCACGAATTTGTTTCTAATATATTTACGACAAAAGAAAGATGGAGGATGCCGTATCATCCTTGATTTGACTCAGCTTAATGCTTTTGTGCAGTATAGACATTTTAAAATGGAAACCTTCATTACTGCCAAACAACTGATTTCCAAAGGATGCTTTATGGCATGCATCGATCTCAAAGAAATTGTTTCAGCTCTTGTTTTTTTTATTGATTGGGGTTTCTCATCCATCCAGTTACATCTAAGTTGATGCCATCCACAGTTATTGACTATTTAGGATTTGCTATTAATTCTGTTCACATGGCTGTGACTCTGCCCTGTGGCAAGAGATTAGAATCAATAGAAGCCTGCAACAACCTTGTTGTTGTTGAGCAACCGTCTATTCGACAGATGGCCAGGGTAATTTGCAAATTAGTGACTGCCTTTCCAGCTGCACAGTTTGGGTCTTTGCATTTTCGGAATTTACAACATGCAAAGGAGCAAGCACTCAAAGATCATGCAGGTAATTTTAACAGACCTATGCGGCTACCAGCCGATGCTATTTCTGAATTACAATGGTGGACAACCAATATTCGGCATTGCTCCAATACTATTTTAGTCACCAAGCCTTCAGTTATATTACAAACTGATTCTAGCGCTCAATGATGGGGAGCTACCAATACCATCTCTAGTTGCGGTGGCAGATGGGATGTGCACGAGTCATCAATTCTTCAGTCACGTGGTATTCATTATTTCGAGATGTTGGGAGCATTCTATGGGTTGAAGGCTTATTGTGCGAATATGCATCATCTGCATGTTCAACTTCAGATTGACAACACCACAGTGGTGGCATATATTAATCACATGGGTGGAATCAAGTCAGTATCCTGTGATAATTTACAACAATACATTAAGGTCACAAAAAGCCTCAGAGGCACTGAACTAGCAGTGTTTGTTAGTTACAAAAAACCTCACAAGAGGGTGTCAGTGCGGACCATCTCGCGGTGGTTAAGACAGGTTTTGGCTTGTGCAGGTGTGGACACTGATATTTTTAAATCTCACTCAGCCAGGGCTGCAACAACATCAGCAGCGAGGGTTTTGGAGGTTCCACTGGACCACATCCATGCAGCAGCAGGGTGGTCAAACAAAATAACTTTCTAAACATTTTATAACATTTCCAGGCCGGGGGTGTTTGCTAATTCAATTTTAAGTGCTGTTTTATAATTTACCCCGGATGTGAGGGCTCATTATTATTTCATATATACCATTTTGTTTAATAAAAGCTTCAGCATGCTTTAAATCTATGTCATGTCCGAATGCATTGTGATTTCACTCCTCAACTGATACAGTGTGTAACGCATGGACTCGTGTTCGCCGCATTAAATCACAGAGCTTTGAAATCTTCACGTAGTCACTCACCTGACTCCGAAGTAAAATAGTAAGGTTAAATGAGAACTTACCAGTTTCAAGTTTGATCTGTATTTTATGAGGAGTTACGATGAGGGATTACGTGCCCTCCACTCCCAACCCTCTCTCATAAAGGTCAGCTGGTAGTTCTAGTTTCTCGAATCTTCCTATATTCAGTTCAACAACTGTTATCTGTGATTTTACACCGCTGCATTGAAGATTGACACGCATGCGGGCTGGCGGGCTCTTCACGTAATCCCTCATCGTAACTCCTCATAAAATAAAGATCAAACTTCAAACTGGTAAGTTCTCATTTAATCTTACTATTAGTTTTAATCTGCAATTTGAGAAGGAGAAGTTAAATCGGAAGTGTCAGAGATGCAGTTGAACAAAGGGGACTATGAAGGCATGAGAGAGGAGCTGGCCAAGGTAGACTGGAAAAGGATCCTAGCAGGAATGACGGTGAAGCAGCAATGACAGGAATTTCTGGGCATAATCCGAAAGACGCAGGATCATTTCATTCCAAAAAGGAAGAAAGATTCTAAGGGGAGTAGGGGGCAACCGTGGCTGACAAGAGAAGTTAGGGATAGAATACAACTATTCTTGCCATAGAGGGAATACAGAGAAGGTTCACCAGACTGATTCCTGGGATGGCAGGACTTCTGTGAGGGATAAGATGATTAAACCACCATCATTGTGAGGGGCCGAGTGGTTGTAGCCACCGACCTTGAGATGGGCCGAATAGTTGGAATCACCAACCTTGTGATTCGAACAAACTGTTACTGTCCTTCAGAGCTGTTGATAACAATGTAGAATAACAAGATGAGGTAAGAAATGTAGCTGACAACACAGAAGCTAGTCTTTAGGTCAAAGGCAATTAAGTAGGTTAGGGAAACAGCGACTGAGCATGCTTAATGAAATAAATGAATATTAACTTTACGCCCCTCATGACAAAGAACCTAATTTAAATGTACATGTGATGTATGATGTGGGAGAAGAGGGAATGATTGATGATGCACGGAGGGGAGGGTTGGATGATTGTGAACCTTGGTACCCTGATTGGAAAGGGTCAGAAGGGGAGGCGTCCGATCAATAAAGACTGTATACTGAATTGTATAAAAATAGACGTTTTTCCTTTGCTCGGTGTGTCTGAACTTGGAGAGGCACCCGATTCTGCAGACTTGCAAATAAAGCATTTCTTGGTTCCACGATTTAGTCTCTGAGTAGTGATTGTGAGCACAAACTATATCTCACACTTCCATATGAAGAAAGACTGGATAGACTCGGCTTGTACTCGCTGGAATTTAGATTGAGGGGGAATCTGATAGAAACTTACAAAATTCTTTAGGGGTTGGACAGGCTAGATGCAGGAAGATTGTTCCCGATGTTGGGGAAGTCCAGAACAAGGGGTCACAGCTTAAGGAAAAGGGGAAAGTCTTTTAGGACCGAGATGAGAAAATCATTTTTCACACAGAGAGTGGTGAATCTGTGGAATTCTCTGCCACAGATGTAGTTGAGGCCAGTTCATTGGCTATATTTAAGAGGGAGCTAGATGTGGCCCTTGTGGCTAAAGGGATCAGGGGGTATGGAGAGAAGGCAAGTACAGGATACTGAGTTGGATGACCGTCCATGATCATGTTGAATGGCGGTGCTGGCTGGAAGGGCCGAATGGCCTACTCCTGCACCTACTTTCTATGTTTCTATGTTTCAAAAAGAAAAGATGTATAACACAGCAAAGAGTAGTTGGAAGCCAGAGGATAGGGAAACTTTCATAGGAGAAAAGAAGGAAATAAAACGGGAAATACGGGCTGAAAAGATGAAGGACAAAGGGAGCTGGCCAGGAATATAAAGAAGGACAGTGAAAGCTTCTTGGGATATGTTAAGGGAAAAAGAGTAGAAAAGTCAAATGTGGGTCCCTTGAAGGCAGACACGGGTGTAATTATTATGGGCAACAAAGAAATGGCAGAAGAGTTGAATAGGTACTTCAAATCTGTCTTCACTAAGGAAGACACAAACAATCTCCCAAATGTACTGGAGGACAGAGCATCTAAGGGGGTAGAGGAACTGAAAGAAATTTTCATTAGGCGAGAAATAATATTGGGTAGGCTAATGGGACTGAAGGATGATAAATCCCCTGGGCCTGATGGTCTGCATCCCAGGGTCCTCAGGAAGGTGCCTCTACAACCAGTGGACGCATTGGTGATCATTTTCCAATGTTCAATAGATTCAGGAGCAGTTCCTGTAGATTGGCGGATAGCTAATGTTATCCCACATTTCAAGAAGGGAGCGAGAGAGAAAACGGGGAATTACAGACCAGTTAGCCGGACTTTGTTGGTGGGAAAGATGCTGGAGTCAATTATTAAAGAGGTAATAATGGGACATTTGGATAGCAGTAAAAGGATTAGTCCAAGTCAACATGGATTTATGAAAAGAAAATGATGCTTGACTAATCTTTTGGAATTATTTGAGGATGTGACAAGTAAAATGGATGCCAGTGAATGTAGTGTATCTAGAATTTCAGAAAAACTTTGATAAGGTCCCACACGGGAGACTGGTGACAAAAAATAGAGCACATGGTATTGGAGGTAGGGTGTTGACATGGATAGAAAATTGGTTGGCAGAAGGGAAGCAAAGAGTAGGAGTGCACGTCTCCTTTTCAGAATGGCAGGCAGTGGCAAGTGGAGTGCCGCAAGGCTCGGTGTTGGGGCCGCAACTTTTTACGATATATATTAATGATTTGGAAGAGGGAATTAGGAGCAACACTAGGAAGTTTGCTGATGACACAAAGCCAGGTGGCAGTGTGAACTGTGAAGAGGATGTTATGAGGTTGCAGGATGACCTGGACAGGTTGAGTGGTCAGATGTGTGGCAGATGCAGTATAATATAGATAAATGTGAGGTTATCCACTTTGGTGACAAAAACAAGGGGGCAGATTATTATCTTAATGGGGTTAGGTTAGGTAAGGAGGAAGTGCAGCGAGACCTGGGCGTCCTTGTACACCGGTCACTGAAAGCTAATGGAACGTTGGCCTTCATAACAAGAAGATTTCAGTACAGGAATAAAAAGGTTCTTCTGCAGTTGTATAGGGCTCTGGTGAGACCACATCTGGAATATTGTGTATAGTTTTGGTCTCCTGAGTTGAGGAAGGACATCCTTGTGATTGAGAGAATGCAGCGTGGGTTCACAAGAGTGATCCCTGGGATGGCGGGACTGTCATATGAGGAAAGATTGAAAATACTAGGCTTGTATTCACTGGAGTTGAGAAGGATGAGGGAGGATCTTATAGAAACATATAAAATTATAAAAGGACTGGACAAGCTAGATGCAGGAAAAATGTTCCCAATGTTGGGCGAGCCCAGAACCAGGGGCCACAACCTTAGAATAAAGAGGAGGTAATTTAAGACTGAGGTGAGAAAAAACGTTTTCACTCAGAGAATTGTCAATTTATGGAATTCCCTGCCACAGAAGGCTGTGGAGGCCAAGTAAGTGGATGTGTTTAAAGGACCTGTCCCACGAGCATGCGATCTGCATGCGGCAAGCACGACCAAAACGGAAGCGGGGGTCGCGCGGAGGTCGGGTGAGTGGTGCAAAGTTGGAGCAAAGTATGCGGTAAGTTCGCAAGGACAGAGAGGGACAAGGAGGCGCACAGAGAGAGGGACACGGAGGCACACAGAGAGAGGGTCATGGAGGCACACAGCGAGGGACACGGAGGCACAGAGAGAGAGAGGGACACGGAGGCACACAGAGAGGGGCATAGAGAGGGACGGAGGCACACAGAGAGGGGCACAGAGAGGGACATGGAGGCACACAGAGAGGGGCACAGAGAAGGGCATGTAAGCAGAGAGGGACATGGAAGCACACAGAGAGGGGCACAGAGAGGGACACGGAGGCAGACAGAGAGGGGCACAGAGAAGGGCACGGAGGCACACAGAGAGGGACTCGGAGGCACACAGAGGAGGCACAGAGAGGGACACGGAGGCACACAGAGAGGGGCACAGAGAGGGACACGGAGGCACACAGAGAGGGGCACAGAGAAGGGCACGGAGGCACACAGAGAGGGACACGGAGGCACACAGAGAGGGACACGGAGGCACACAGAGGGGGCACAGAGAGGGACACGGAGGCAGACAGAGAGGGGCACAGAGAAGGGCACGGAGGCACACAGAGAGGGGCACAGAGAAGGGCATGGAGGCACACAGAGAGGGACACGGAGGCACACAGAGGGGGCACAGAGAGGGACACGGAGGCACACAGAGAGGGGCACAGAGAGGGACGGAGGCACACAGAGAGGGGCACAGAGAAGGGCACGGAGGCACACAGAGAGGGGCACGGAGGCACACAGAGAGGGGCACAGAGAGGGACAAGGAGGCACACAGAGAGGGGCAAAGAGGGCACACACAGAGAGGGACACACAGGCACGCAGAGAGGGTCATGGAGGCACGATGTCGAGGCGGAACGTGCGGCGTCGAGGCGGCTGCGGGCCGACAGGCCGTTGCCACGCGGAATTTTGAACACGGTTAGTTTTTTGGAGCCCTGCGTAATGTCGGGACCAGCTCCGCACAACACAACTCTGGAATTTTGAACATGGTTAGTTTTTCGGAGCTCCAGCAATCGAAGTGGAACCGGCCCCGCGAGACCGGACGGCTCAAGCGACTCAAGCCAAAAAATAATGTCTCAGTTGAAATTAAATCATCTCATGAAAAATCTCAAGTATTATTTTAGTTCAGGGAAATGAAAGATTGTTAATCAAAGTTTGTTGAGTTTGGCAATATTTGAAATATTACATCAAACAACGTGGCCTATTGAGTGGGGAGAATAGATGGCAAGTGTGAATCTTCTTTCGTTCAAGTATCTAGGATGACGGAGAGAGTGGGGTTGGTGCAGCTGAAGGCAATGAGGAGAATGCGTTTGAGGGATTCACATTTTTTCAGATACACCAGGCTGCAATGAAATTTGTTGTTCACTTGAAAATTACTGTGTAACAGTATTCACACAGTGATGATCAACACCACAATAAACACAAGGGTGAGTGCAAAGCAACAGAATGGTGCAAGAATGTGATGTAATGCAATGTAGTTCAAAAATTATTTTTTGGGGTTTGAGCATGCCAATTATAACCATATAACATATAACCATATAACAATTACAGCACGGAAACGGGCCTTCTCGGCCCTTCCAGTCCGTGCCGACCATTTATTTTCCCCTAGTCCCATCTACCTGCACTCAGACCATACCCCTCCATTCCCTTCCCGTCCATATACCTAATTATGTGAGGCCTCTGATGCAAGAGTGTGACATAATCTGTGAGGAGTGGTCCAGATTAGTTTCTTATTATTGCCATGTAGACTACCAAGGTACAGTAAAAAGCTTTTTTGTTGTGTGCTATCCAGTCAGCAGAAGACTTTTCATGATCAAAATGAAGCCGTCCACGTAGTACATAAACAGGATAGGGAATATCGTTGAGTGCAAGATAAAATCCAGTAGAGTCCGATCCGAGGGTCTTCAATGTGTTTGTCGAAACAGACTGCTCTATTTCACTACTCGGATAATTCAGGTTGAAAGTTACAGAGGAGATAGGTTTTGTATGTGAGGTGTTCAGTGGTGATTTGGGATATCAATGTTGGAAAATAAGGTGCAAAGGAGGACAAACACTTGCCAGAACATCAAGACTAATTTCCAGATGGGTGATATCACTGTACTAAGTTAAGCAAATTTCACACATTTATAAAGATATATTTTAATCCAGTGCCCTTCAGGCAGGAATGTATTTTGCCAGCTGAAAGAACAGCTGACATGGAAATGCTGCCTGGTTCTATCCCTGTGATGGTCTTGGTGGAATTAACTCTCTGGCTGCTGATTCCATGGATGTCTGAACAATTTTACTTCGGAGTCACATGAGTGATTCCGTGAAGAAGGCCCGCCAGGCCGCATGCGCAGCATTACATCAGCCGCATGGGTGCAAGCACCAGTCTGGCAGGACACAGCTCCTGCCGCGGTAAGTTAAACTTAAAAGGTAAGTTTGGTTTTTTACTTACCAGGGGTTTTTAGGCAGGAGCCTCTTTTTACAGAGGTTTTTCCTGCCAGTTTCGCAGCCCGACAAGTTGCCTTTTATGGACTGTGGGGAAATCCCAGTCTGACCGCAAATGCGGATACACCGGCAAAATTGATCGGGTTGCGAGATAAGGAGCCACTAACAGTGTAGTTAGCGACTCACCTGCCTGCAGGGATGCCGTATAAACAGCAAGAAATGTAAGCAGAGTCACTGACAGTGGGTTCAGCGGCTCCCAGCCTGTGGGATGCCGTTGGAATGGCAAGGAAGCAACGCTGGAGCCACTGACAGTGGGGTCAGTGGCTCACAGATGTTGGTCCCCAGTCAATAAATTATTGGGACTCATACAGCCCTATTTGGACTTAGGTGAGTCGGGCTATAAAGGGTTTCTCCTTATAATAAAAAGTATGTATTTTATAGTGTTTTTTCTTTAAGTAAAAGCTAAAGGCAAAATAAAAAGTTATTGTTATATGTTCTGACAATGTTATAATTATTTAAGCACAGGTTGCTATGATTTATTTTTACCCTTCACAGGTAAAGCTGTACATTAAGTGTTGATTTAGTGAGCTTACACAGCAATAGCGCGGGCCTATGGGACAGGGCTGCTTCATGTGTAAAATGTGCTGGCCTATGGGACAGGCTGTGCCAGCAGCGCCTGACAGTGCTGCTTCATGTGTAAAATGTACGGGCCTATGGGACAGGCTGCGCCAGCAGCGCCTGACAAGGCTACTTCGTATATGCAAGTGCCGGCCTACGGGAAAGCCGTGCCAGCAGCACCTGTTTCATTTGTGACATTACCGGCCTATGGGAGAGCCGTGCCAGCAGCGCCTGACAGGGCTGCTTCATGTGTGAAGTGCCAGCCTACGGGAGAGCTGTGCCAACAGCGCCTGATGCAGGGCTGTTCATGTCAAAAAGTGCCGGCCTTTATGAAAGGCAGCACCAGCAACGCCTGGGACAGGGTTCTCAAATTCACACATATCTGCTCACCCACGGAGTCTGGAGATGATTCTCCACCGGGGCTAGAGAGCAAGGCCCACGGAGTCGGGGGATGAATTCCTCACCGGGGCTGGATAGTGCGTTGAAATGACTATCCTAAATACAGCAACTGTTATATACAGTGCTGCAAAGGTCTCCCTCTTGGAGGCAGAGACCAAGATGGGTCAGTATCCTGCTGACAGAGTCTCAGGGTATGGCCGTGGGGCATACCCAAAGGGATGAACGGACGTGTCAGAGGTACCTTTCCAGACAATAAAGTTGCCATCCCAGTAAAATATTCTATTGGGCTAAGGCCAATGGGTTTGTATCAGTATTTTTATCCTACGGCCTGCGGCAAATGCACCCCAGGTGCTCATCGGCAGTAGCGGTTCACTGGAGCTGGGGCCAGCATGATAGCTCAGGAATTCCATGCACCTTCCAATCATGCTCCACTAAAAGGGTCTAGCACTTCCAAAATTTGGGTAGTCCACCGTTCACAAGTTGTAATGTTTACATTTGTTTGTACAACACACAAAGGGTAAAAATATTTGGTTGAGGCACAGCCGGAGCATTCCAAGTAAGTGGGATTATGGCCAGGGTTTGGAAATTGGGCAGAAGTTCTCATGCAAACCACTCATGCAATAAGGCAGGATTGGCATGTTATTATGAAGAATGGAGAGTATTGGGCATATGAACTTTCGGAATGTAAAAACTTATTCCTGACTTCAACAGATTCATAAAGTAAGAGATACATGTTATACAAATCACATTACAAAGGTCATCAAAGACAATATAACTGTACTATAACAGAAAAGCTTTGCAATATGGGATAAACTGTTTGTTGGTCATTGGGATTTACCTTTAATTATTATTAGCCTTGTCTCCGCCTTGTGGCAAGAAATTGGGGTTATAGCAATCTGTCACAAAACTGAGTTATTTTCATTAAGAGTAATTAGCAATATAGCAGCTGTGTTACAGCTGAGCAAATCAAGGAACTGATATTGTATAAGTAGCAATTAGATCGTTGCTAACAACCTTGTGCTATTGTCAGCTGAGGCTACTTCAGCCACAATGATGAAGTAACAGTATTCAGCATTGCTGAACATGACAATAACTCATTGAACTTGAAATTCGCTACAGTAGTGTGGTCAGTTGAATTCAGTTATTATGAACTTATGTTTAGATCTCTAAGATGAGAAGTTCCAAATACCATCAGCTACTCAAAGGTAGTGGAGATTGCATGAGTTACCAATTCTTCAGTTGTTAGTATCAACTAAATATATACACTAAATGCACCATTGAGTAAGGTTTTGAGTGAATATACATATTCTTCATGCACAAATTTAAGTTGCTACTCTACAATGGTGACATATGTTAGTCTCATGGTAATTAGGAAGAATATCCTGTAATTAATCTCCTTGCCACTGGTGTATCGTCCAGTTTAGATTGATGATAACACAGAATAAGTGTTGGATCTCAAAGTATGATGAAAGCATGATTCAATACTTCATCAAATGTTCGTCATGTTTATGCATGTTTCACTGTTTGCAAAAATATGTGACACAACAGTGTGGAGAAATACATTCTCACTTCAATAGGAGGAATGGACTTTATGTCTTCCTCATTAGCTGGGTCTTAAAACAGTCAGCAAGACCTCGTTTGGATTCATACTATCGGACTGGCCAAGCGTCCATGTTGCCTGGTTCATCAGGCATTATGGCACAACAGTACAGTTATACCAAAAAGCAAGAACTTGCTGTTTCAAACTGTGGTTCAGGAGACTGGTCTTTGCACAGTAAAACGATTATTGACTTACACATTTTCAATGGATTGACATGCCTCAGGTTGTCACATTTAGCCATGAGGGTGTTCACTGCAGTATACATGGATAGCATCCAAAAGAGCAGTACATCTGTATTGAGGGGATCAGAAATGTTTGTTAAATATTAATGATACATTCGATACGATACAAATTACTGACATTTCCAGTTCATTTTAAGTGATATTGACAATAGTTCAGCTATAGAGAAATTACAGCTGTAACATAAGGGAACGACATTGTCGGGTCCAACACGGATATCAAGTTGTTAAAAAGATCTTGATACAAGTACTCAGATCACAAGATTATGCAGTTGGTTATTGT
The DNA here is from genome assembly GCA_963514005.1 of Raja brachyura. The sequence goes on along the minus strand of OY740785.1, from coordinate 22,358,366 downwards.
AAATGTGTAAACATAACTTCACCAAGGGGTTCCAGCTATATTCCAAGTCATGACTCTAATATCAGCACGACGACGGCAAAACATTGCAAACGCTGTGGCTGGACAGGATGGAATTGGTTGTTCATGCCATTACATTTTACATTCTGGTCTATACTAGCAGAGCATACCAGGGCTGGCATGATTTTTAAGATCATTTTGAATACCCACGGTCTCATTTTTATGTTATCAAGGCCACCAGAATCCTTAGAAGTATGGATTCAGCACTGTATTAGTTAATAAACAATTACACAAGGGAAGGTCGATTCAGACTATTTCAAGGTGGCTGCAACAGGTATTAACATTGACGATTGTATGTCTCATTCCACCAGGTCAGCATCAATGTCAGTATATCATTAGATAGTGTGTTTACATCTCATTATACTAGGGCAGCAGCTATGTTGGTGGCCAAAAGGAAGGGATGTGTCCTTCGACCAAATTCCAGCGGCCGTCGGATGGGCAAATGTTTCAGAATTTATCATCGGCCAATTGTCAATCCAGGGCTGTTTGCCAATGACATTTTAAGTACCTAAATTTTAGGGGTACAGTTGTTTGTTTACATTGTTAAATAAACCCTATCATTACATTGAATACAATGTTATTACTAATGCATTTATTTCTCTTTCATGTCAATGAAATGCAGTGGGATGCCAAGATTGTAATCTGCGGCATGAAATCACAAAGCTTTGAACTCTTCACGGAATCACTCACGTGACTACGAAGTAAAATAGTAAGATTAAATGAGAACTTACTAGTTTGAAGTTTGATCTTGATTTTATGAGGAGTTACGTTGGTGATTACGTGCCCACCATGCCCAACCCTCTCTCATAAAAGATCATCTGGTAGTTCTCGAGTCACTGATCTTACTGTTTACTTCTGTGTTGTATATTTATGATTTCATACCGCTGCTTTGATGTTTGCTGCGCATGCGGTCTGGCGGGCCTTCTTCACGTAATCACAAAGTAACTCCTCATAAAATCAAGATCAAACTTCAAACTGGTAAGTTCACGTTTAATCTTACTATTGTACCAGGTATTTGTGCAAGAACAGACCCATTATATCCAAAAAAACCCACTCCCCACTGTGCTTTCCAGTATACCTGGAAATTGTTTTTCTCACAATTGAAAAATAAGAAAAGTGAAAATGTGTGAAGTTAGTTTTTAATTGTAGAGAATATGGAAGGTGGTTTGGCTGGAACATAGGGAGTACCTGTGAAAGGGGAGAGCAGATGGAATGGGCAAATGGGTGCAATTAGAAACTCCTTATGCTTCCTTGTCTGTGTTGCATGTGACTAAGAGCATGTCTGCGGGTCAGTCTGGGGTAATGGAGAGAGAGAAACTGAACAAACATCACAGATGGATGACCTAGGGCAGAAATAGCCACACTGATCCAGAGAGAGTGAGGTATGAGTTGCCTGAAGTTAGGGAAGCCAATGTAGGGAAGAAACTGTGCAGCCAGTTTCTGCTCTAACTTCATCTACCAGTCTTCAGGTGGCACCACTGTGGTGGGCAGGATTGTGAACAATAATGAGATGGAGATCTACAGGAAAAATAGACAGAGAGCTCAGTAGTGTAGTATCAGGACAACAACCTCTCCATCAACGTCAGCAAGATGAAGGAGTGGGTTTGGGAACAGCTCTGCCCAAGACAACAAGAAATTACAGAGAGTGTAGATGTAGCCCAGTCCATCACACAGACCAGATTTACCACTGTTGACTTCATCTCCACTTCACATTGCCTTGGAAAAAGAGCCAACAAAATCAAAGACTCGCCCCGGTCATTCCTTACTTTCCCAAAGTTAAAAGCAGATTCTCAAACATTTATCTTGCAAAGTAGGTAATATCTGATCAGCTGACGGTGATCAATTCTGCATATGGCATCAGGAAGGTCTGATAGTGGGGAAGAATGGATTTTCCTCTTTTACATTATGCTCAGGTTCAAATTCCTAAGTGGTTTATCATATGTCTCTGAAAACCTACTCCATCTTGGTGATTCAGACTGAACCGTAGATGGGGAGGTCCAGATCTCTAATTTGGATGATGGTGGATTGGGAACACCAGTCCCCCATCACTCACAAACCCATAACCATCCTCACTGCTGACTCCACCTTCCTCAGACCTCGCTGTCCAGCAAGTCGACCCCCTCCCTCTCTCACCCCCCCCCCCCCCCACCCCGGTCAGGCCGCATTTAGGAACATAGAAACATAGTAAAATAGGTGCAGGAGTAGGCCATTTGGCGATTTGAGCCAGCACCGCCATTCAATATGATCATAGCCGATCATCTAAAATCAGTACCCTGTTCATGCTTTTTGCCCCATGTCCCTTGGTACCTTTAGCCCAAAGAGCTAAATCTAACTCTCTCTTGAAAACATCCAGTGAATTGGCCTCCACTGCTTTCTGTGGCAGAGAATTCCAGATGCAAAACTCTCTGGGTGATAAAGTTTTTCTTTATCTCAGTCTTAAATGGCCTACCCCTTATTCTTAAACTATGACCCCTGCCAACACCGGGAACATTTTACCTGCATCGCGACTGTCCAATCCCTTAAAAAATTTAAATGTTTCTATCAGATCCCCTCTCATCCTTCTAAATTCCAGTGAATACAAACCCATTCTTTCATCATATATAAGTCCCGCCATCCCAGGAATTACGCTGCACTCCCTCAACAGCAACAATGTCCTTCCTTAAATTATGTGACCAAAATTGCACACAATACTCCAGGTGTGGCGCTCCAGGGCCCTGTGTAACTGCAGTAGGACCTCCTTGCTCCTAAACTCAAATCCTCTCGCAATGAAGGCCAACATGCTGTGAGAAAAGGGGTTAACAGACATGGTTGATTTAAACTAGGAATAGAAAAAATGTAGCTTAGAAAGAAATAAGGTTTCAACAAAGCCAGACTGTTAGTGGGATAGAAAGTCATGACAGATAGAGAGAACTTTGAGATAGAAAGTAACGACAGATAGAACAGAGCACAGAGAGAACTTTGAGATAAAAAGTAGCAAACAGATAGAAACTTCAGTATAAGCCTTTGACGTCAGGAGATGTTCCGAGGCGTTCCTGGACTTTCTCGTGGGAATGTGGGCTTTATGTTATAATTAAAAAGAGGCAAAATGGTGAGAAAAGAGGGTGTGGCTATAATGTAATGAAATGTATAAAGATAGAATACATCCCGACCCTCGGTGTGCCTCTAGGGGACAGCAAAGGAGAGGCACCTATTCTGCAGAATATTATCTTAATAAAAGCTTCTTTGCTGACTTTGTCTCAAACAGCATTTGTGATTTTTTTTATATCTCACAATGCCATTAGCTTTCTTCACATCCTGCTGTACCTGCATGCTTACCTTCAGTGACTGATGTACAAGCGCACCCAGGTCACGTTGCACCTCCCCTTTTCCTAATCTGATGCCATTCAGATAATACTCTGCCTTCATGTTCTTGGTTACACACTTGTTTTTTTGATTTTACACTTCAATAAATATTATTAGGCACTTAATTAACCTTCACTGTACATTTCCAGCAACATACTAAAACTTGACATTTGGCCTTTTTTCTATGCCATATCCTCATTGCACGTCTGCAACCACCACAGGTTATGGAATGACCTAATAAGAAACATGCCCATGCTACACGTTATTATATCTTCCAACACAGCACGCAGAAACATTAACAATCAGTAGGTATGTTACAAAACGTACCTTTACCGGCGCTGCACTTCTGCCGCTCCCCGTGTGCGTGACTTTCGCGCCTTGCAGAGGGGGGCGGGCTTAAAGTGCCGTTTTTCAACAGGCAGGACAAATCGATGAATGTCGGGCGATTTGGTTGCTGAAGAAAAATCGCTCCGACATTTCATCAATGTAAATAAGCAATTTACAAACTCTAAAAGTGTTCAACACATTTTAATGATAGCACAAGGTATTACATACATCCTCAAATACTGGCTACATTCTTCTAGTGAACCGTATCCAGGAAGGGGAAGGCGTTATGATTGATGTTAACTAGGCGGGGTTAATGGTACTGAGGTAACTATGTTATTGGTTGCATGCAAAACCATCTACATCCTTCCCCTCAGAAAATTTAAAAGAAACAGACCGTTGTCACTACAACAGAATTAAACAGAATCGCCATAACGAACAGGTGGCTTGCTGATCCGGCCCGAGCGCGTACGGATGCCTCCCCCTTCCCCCGGAGGAGCAGAAAAAACAGGGGGACCCGAGACAGCAGGGGAACCAGGGAAGGGCGGTGGGGTTGGAGGAACAGGAGAGGGAGAACCGCGACCGCCAACAGGTGACCCGCGCAGAGGGGAACCGGGCGCTCGATATGGGGACCGAGGCATGCAGGGAACGCTGGCTGGGACAGGAGCCGGCCGCTGGTATGAGAGCGGCGGGGCATAGGGGCCCGGGGCCTGCGGCTTCGGCTCATTAACCGCAAGCAGGTGTTGTCGGCTTCTACGGTAGATGGTTCCCTCATAGTCGACCAGATACGAACGAGGTGAGTCGGCCACCCCAACCACAGTAGCCAGACGGGAGTGACCACTGGCGGTTTGCAATCGAACAACCTGTCCAGGCAACAGAGGATCGAGTGGTCTGCACGACCGATCGTGGGAACGCCGCTGGCTGTCATGTTTCTCTTGAATGCGCCTCTGCACAGAGGCAGGCTCCAGCACCCGAGGTTTCAGCTGACGCTGGGCAATCGGGATGGTAGATCTGGTTGTTCTGGACATCAGACGCTGAGCAGGGGACCCCATGACCGGATCTCTGGAAACATTCCTGAGGTTCAGGAGATCCAAATACAAATCAGAGTTAGACAGTCTCGCTTGTTCCATCAGAAGCTTGGCGCTGCGGACGGCCCGTTCAGCAAGGCCGTTGCTCTGTGGGTACTCCGGGCTGCTGGTGAAATGCACAAAATTCCATTTGTCAGCAAAACTTTTGAACTCACGGCTGGTAAACTGCCTGCCATTGTCAGTCTGCAGCCTGACAGGGGACCCAAACGTGGAGAAGTGTTTCCGCAGCTTCCGGATCACCATCTCCGACATGAGGGATGTCAGCAAATCCACCTCAAACCAGTTTGAGTACGAGTCGACCAGGACAAGGTAGTGGTTACCACGCCACTCGAAGATGTCGGCAGCCAGCGAGGACCAGGCCAAGGCAGGAGCGGGCTGTTGCAGCAGGGGCTGTCGCTGCTGATGTGGAGCAAGACTGTTGCACGTGGAGCAGGCAGAAACACGGTCTCGAATATATTTGGCCATTCCAGGCCAGTAGAATTGGCACTGAGCGTGGGCGAGTGTTGCATCGACCCCGGGGTGTCCGCTGTGGGCTGCGCAGTAGTAAGAATCGAACAGGGAGGACGGGACCACCACTTTATGTCCCTTAACGATAACGCCATTCTGGAGCACCAGTTCGTCACGGACCAGGAAGAAGGGCTGTGTTTCAGGCGGTGCAGCGGAGCGCTTTGTTGGCCACCCTGATTTAATCACAGACGCAAGCCGTTGCAAAACTGGATCGGCAGCGGTGTGCTCGGCCAAAAGCTGCAGCTGCTTGGTGGGAATAAAATTGACGCCCAGTACGAGCAAGTCCTCTGTTTCGTAGGGGTGGTGAGCACAGGAGGCCCGCGGGGCGCGCGATAACGTGTCCGCGATGTGCATCTCGGTGCCTTTCTTGTAGACGATGTCGAAATCAAAGCGCTGGAGCTGCAGCATCATACGCTGCAGCCTGGCAGGGGCAGCATGAATCGGCTTGTTCAGGATTGTCACCAGTGGCTGGTGGTCGGTTTCGACTGTAAATCTGCTGCCAAACAGGAAGTCTCTGAACTTGGAGCAGGCAAACACCACCGCAAGCAGCTCCTTCTCGATCTGAGCGTACCGCTGCTCGGTGTCCGTCATGGTGCGGGAGGCATAGGAGACAGGATGTAACGATCCATCGACAGATTGGAGGCATGCCGCGCCCAGGCCGAACTTAGAAGCGTCACATGTGACGGTGATGGGGCGACTCGCATCAAAAAATCGCAACGTCGGAGTGTTAATCAGTTTCGACTTGAGACAGTCAAACGCCTGCTGGTGCTGTGGGAGCCAGACCCAGGCGATATCCTTTTTTGTCAGCTGCCGCAGGGGAGCACTCAGCTCACTGAGATGTGGTACAAACTTCCCAAGGTAGTTCACCATGCCCAAGAAACGTTGTAGACCTGGCACGTCGGTGGGGGCTGCCATCTCAGAGATGGCCGCTGCCTTCAAAGGGTCGGGTTTTAGTCCGTTAGAGGTGAAAACGTGTCCAACATACGTGACTTCTGAGACACGAAACCGGCACTTCTTTGGGTTCAGCTTCAGGTTGGCCTTTCGCGCCCGATCCAGGACGCGGCGGAGGTTCTGGTCATGTTCGGCAATGTCCTTCCCATAGACTAAGATGTCATCCACGATGATGGCACATGGCAGGCCCGAGAATATCTGCTCCATCGTTCGCTGGAACACCTCACTAGCGGAATTGATGCCGAATGGCATTCGCAGGAATTTGAATCTGCCGAATGGTGTGGCGAAGGTTGTCAGGTCGGAAGATGCTTCGTCCAACGGGATCTGCCAGAACGAGTTCTTAGCGTCTAGGACCGAAAAGACGGTGGCTTGCCCGACCTGAGCCGCCACGTCCTCAACAGACCGCATGGGGTAGTGTGGTCGCCTGATGGCAAGGTTTAAGTCCTTGGGGTTGATACACACACGTATTTCATTCTTGTCTTTCTTTATCGTGGCAACCATGGTGGAGACCCAATCGGTGGGCTCGCTGACCGCTTCTAGCACCCCCTTGTCGACCATGTTGTTAAGCATCGCCTCGACCCTGTCTTTCATGGCGTGGGACACCCTGTGAGGTGCGCGGACCACGGGTTGTACATTTGGGTCAATGGAAATATGGTATGTCAGTGGTAACTTCCCCAGGTCATCGTTGAACAGGTCCTGGTATTCTGCAATCGGGTTAAATGACAGTTGCACTTTGTGGACCGTGTGGTCGAAGGACACCAGGCCAAGATCTTGGCACGCACGGTTTCCCAGCAGGGTAACACAGTCAGAGTTCAAAACATAAAAAATCAAGTTTCTCGTGGCCTTCTGTAGCCTGCAAGTTAAAGTGGCCCTCCCCACAGGCCTGAGAATTTCTCCACCATAGGCGTGTAGAGTAGCATTGTCAGCGACCAAGGCCTCATTAGTCCTTATCTTGTTGAAAAGATTTATTGACAAAACATTGACCTTTGACCCAGTATCTAACTTTGCAAGGAAGGTTACATTGTTGACAGTCACAGACACGGAGGGATCAAGACGTTGGCCAGGTGCCTGGAGGAGGGTAAACACATTCGAATCCTCGGGAGAATTAATTGGATCTGCATCATAGGATTCAGCAACATCGGGCTGTGGGTTGGAACAGCTATCAGATTGTTTAAGCATGTTTAGACTGGGTCTGGAAATCTGTACCTGTCTCCCACGAGAACTGAATAAGCGGCAGGCAGAAGCGAAATGATTCAGTTTGTTACAACAATTACAAGCCTTGCCATAGGCAGGGCACGTCGACCGTCTGTGGTGCATGTAGTTACAGTTAGGGCACCTTTTTGGGGGCACATCAGCAGGACCAGGGTTGGCACGCGGCAGAAAAGCATTGTTTTCCCTCTGAGGCAGGGCTCTACTAAATCCAGCCTGGTGAACAGACTTATCTCCCAAGTCCCGGTGATCATCTGGCAATACAACGACCTCAGACAATCTGCAGGCATGCATGGCTTTTGCTAACGTTAGATCTGGATCCCTAAGAAGCTCACATCGCAGCTTCTGGTCACGCATGCCAGTTACTAAAATGTCTCTAGTGAGCTGGTCTGTCATGTCACCGAAACGGCACCGCTGGGCGAGATAACGCAAATCGGCAATAAAACATTCAACCGGTTCCTCCGGCAGCTGTCTCCTTGTAAAGAACCGTACCCTCTCTAGAATGCGATTCGAGGGCAGGTCACAAATCTCCCTGAACTTACGTAGCAGGCAAGCAGGGTCACTGGCAGATTCTGCAGGGGTAACCACCACGTTGTTGTCGTCCAGGACCGCTGGAGCATAGACGAAAGTTCTGGCTCTCTTCATGGCATCAGGTCCGACAAGGTTGAGTAGGAGGGAGGCTTTGAGGGAGTCAGGATCATTGCGGTGAGCGACGTTGACAAAGTGGGTGAAATCAATTTCAAACGTAGCCCAGCGCTCAGAAATATCAGCATCAAAGACAAGCTGCGCGGGCTTTCTGCACGAGGATGCCATGGTCAGAGACATAAAGCACAAAAGGCACAAATCAAATAAAAGAAATAAAACCCGATGGACAGGTAGGCGCAAGTATCCCACTTCTGACACCATGTAAATAAGCAATTTACAAACTCTAAAAGTGTTCAACACATTTTAATGATAGCACAAGGTATTACATACATCCTCAAATACTGGCTACATTCTTCTAGTGAACCGTATCCAGGAAGGGGAAGGCGTTATGATTGATGTTAACTAGGCGGGGTTAATGGTACTGAGGTAACTATGTTATTGGTTGCATGCAAAACCATCTACAATCAATGAAGGTATTTTTAAATTACTCGAAGTTATTTATTAACTAGAGTAATTTAAAAATCACCTTCAAAAGCCGTGAGCGGAGACAACCGGAAGCATTTTGCGTAGGGGAGAAAAAAAGGTAAATACTTTATTTTTATATTAAAAATTGTTTTTTCGGGAGGCTTTAATAATATTTTTATGTTGCGAAATGGGATCTAAAAAAATGTATGAACCCCAGTATTTTTCCCCCCGACTTCACCGCTAACCGCAACGTTCCAATCCACCGCATTCCACTAAAACCCACTCGCTAGTTGATTTAAATGGCCATTAATTTACAGGCATAAAACACTAAATTCCTTCCATTTGCCCCAGAAATTCATGAAAATTAGATTTAAAAATTATGTTATATTGTGGATTATTGTGTGAATGTTATTTGGACACTTAGGCAATTTTAAAAAAGTTTATCTTTTCTTAAGAAATTGATAGATGTTTAGATCTACTCATTGAATTTTGTAATTAGCTACAATTAGATAATTAACTAATTATATGCTTTAATTTCAGGTAATCCAAGTAAGATTGTTTAATATTTGTTTCAGAATGCTTCAATCTATAATAACTGAAAATTTCATTGAGTTCTCTTAATTTTTAAGAATGTTATGGACTTTTAACTTTTCCAGATCACAGCTTTTGAGTTAAGTTAATTGAAAGGCAATGGGAAGCAAGATGCTCATTTCCGAGTATGAAAATGGCCATAACTTTCTTAATACTGAAGATATGAAAGTAAATTAGGTGTCAAATTAAACTTCTTTTTATGCTTTATCTGATGGGATAAATTGCAGACTTGATTTTTAAAATCTCAAAATTTTGTAACATTGCTACAATCAGTAACCCACTAACTTCAACATTCTTAACACCCAAAACAACACAGAAACTTCACCCAACCATATTCAAACCCCAAAAGTGCATATTTGTGTGGTCCTGACAGTCTACCGACCTGTATAAAAGCAGGTGTGAGAAGGCAAATGAGGACACAGTGCGTCTTAATTCATCCCCAGATTGCTTCTGCCGAGATGGGGGGGAGTGCCTTGCTGTTTCCAGTCCCCGCAGCAACTGGAGTGACACAGAGGTTCCACTTCACTGCTGCACCTTATAACATGCCAATACACCATCACATAAATTAAATCAATGTGGGCACACCGTCTTAAGTGCAGGCCACAGACACATTTCCAAATTGTTTTCCTGACAATGCTAGACTCAGGCATGGTGGGACTGTGGTGAGTGGGCTCGTCTACACGGGTAGGGATCGTAACCATCATTAACGGTGGTAAGAATAAGTTGGCTCCTGACACAACCTTCACTCCCGCTACTGAGGAAACGACCACTGTGAGAAAAGGGGTTAACAGACATGGTTGATTTAAACTAGGAATAGAAAAATATAGCTTACAAAGAAATAAGGTTTCAACAAAGCCAGACTGTTAGCGGGATAGAAAGTAACGACAGATAGAACAGAGAGAACTTTGAGATAAAAAGTAGCAAACAGATAGAAACTTCAGTATAAGCCTTTGACGTCAGGAGATGTTCCGAGACGTTCCTGCACTTCCTCGTGGGAATGTGGGCTTTATGTTATAATTAAAAAGAGGCAAAATGGTGAGAAAAGAGGGTGTGGCTATAATGTATAAAGATAGAATACATCCTGACCCTCAGTGTGCCTCTTGGGGACAGCAAAGGAGAGGCACCTATTCTGCAGAATATTATCTTAATAAAAGCTTCTTTGCTGACTTTGTCTCAAACAGCGTTTGTGATTTTTTATGTCTCACAACCACTCTCCACACTCCCTTTGCCAAACTATCCTTTTAGTATAAGAACACTTACTGATGCAAATATACTAGGTGTTAAAGAAGGAACTGCAGATGCTGGAGAATCGAGGATTACACAAAAAGCTGGAGAAACTCAGCGGGTGCAGCAGCATCTAAGGAGCGAAGGAGATAGGCGACGTTTCGGGTCGAGACCCTTCTTCAGACTGGTCAGGGATCAGGGAAATGAGAGATATAAACAGTGAGGTGGAGAGATAAAGAACAATGAATTAAAGATATGCAAAAAAGTATTGATAAAGGAAACAGGCCATTGTAAGCTGTTTGTGGTGTGAAAATGAGAAGCTAGTGCGACTGGGGTGGGGGGGGGGGGAAGAGATGGAGAAGGAATGTCAGGGCCCGAGGGCTGAGGGAGAGGTGGGGAGGGGAGGGGGCAGTCTGGGTTAACAGAATTGAGAAAATTCAATGTTTAAGCCCAGCGGATGCAGACTCCCCAAGCGGAATATGAGGTGCTGTTCCTCCAACTTGCGGTGTTGCTCACTCTGGACGTGGAGGAGGCCCAGGACCGAGAGGTCAGATACGGAATGGGAGGGGGAGTTGAAGTGCTGAGCCACCGGGAGGTCGGGTTGGTTATTGCGGACCGAGCGGAGGTGCTCGGCGAAACAATCGCCCAGCCTCCGCTTGGTCTCACCAATGTAGATCAGCTGGCATCTGGAGCAACGGATGCAGTAGATGAGGTTGGAGGAGGTGCAGGTGAACGTCTGTCGGACTTGGAATGACTGCTTATGTCCTTGAAAGGAGTGGATGGGGGAGGTGAAGGGACAAGTGTAGCATCTCTTGTGGTTGCAAGGGAAAGTGCCCGGGGAAGGAGTGGAGCGGGAGGGAAGGGAAGAATTGACAAGGGAGTTGCGGAGGGAGCGGTCTTTGCGGAAGGCAGACAGAGGGGGAGATGGGAAGATGTGGCGAGTGGAGGGGTCATGTTGGAGGTGGCGAAACTGGCGGAGGACTATCTGTTGTATGCGCTGGCTGGTGGGGTGAAAGGTGAGGACCGGGGGACTCGGCCCTTGTTGTGAGTGGGTAAATGGGGAGAGTGGGCAGTGTTGCAGGGTATGGAGGAGACCCTGGTGCGAGCCTCATCTATAGTGGGGGAGGGGAAACCCCGTTCTCTGAAGAACGAGGACATTTGTGATGACAGATATACTAGGTCCTTTGTTCAGAAAATCTCATCTACATGGCACGCAAGTGTGGTACAGTGGCGCAGCGGTAGAATTACTGCCTGATAACGGCAGAAATCTGGGTTCAATCCTGACTATGGGTGCTGTCTGGACGTATTGTCCCTCATGTGTGTAGGATAGTGTTAGTGTGTAGGGATCTCTGGTCAGTGCGGACTCGGTGGACTGAAAGGCCTGTTTCCGCTGTGTATCTCTGAACTAAATTTTAAAAAACTAAACCACTATTATCTATAATTTTGGGTTAGCATTCTCTTTAATCATTGTCATCTCCAAATAAAACAATATTAAATAACCCCCCCTATTAAAAATCAATAAACATTGCTTATGGTGCATATCTGACATAAAGAAGAGACGCTGGATGCACTCAGCAGGTCAGGCAGCATCTTTTAGTTTAGTTTAGTTTAGAGATACAGTGCACAAACAAGCCCTTTTATTTCATGCTTTAATTTGGTTTTCAATTATTTAATTTTATTTTTATTTAGTGTTTTAATTTTGTGATTAGAAAGTCACAAAGGTAAAATAAAATGTTTTGAAAACTTATACGACAGTGGACATCGGTCCCGAATTTCTCGTCTTTGACACATCAGTCACTTGCAATGACCTATGTCCAGTGAGTAGTTCAAGCTTTGCGCTCCCCCTTGTTGGGTCTTTAATGTTTTCTGAGGTAGCTTCCCTGAACACACTGAACAAATTCCAACCCAGCTACGCCCTTAGCCCTAAGGCAGTCATTATCTATATTGGGAAAATTAAAATCTCTGACTATGACAACCTTCTTGTCCTTGCAGCCGTCAGCAATCTCCGTGCCAATTTATCCCCAATTTATTCCCAACGGATTTGGATCTTAAACTAGTCCAAATTATAAGGGATTTAATATCCCCTTGTGGCGGCACCTGGTGACAACCCAAGGTCACAACGAACCATCAGCTCTAAAGGACGACGTCTTGGTGTGGGAGGCGCTAGTCATGGGATCAATACCTGATTTGGTATTTAAGGCCGGGCAATGTCCGTGTCCAGGGAGGAGTAGGGAGCTGTATTAAAGAGATTAAACATGTCTAGTGCACACAACTCATGTCCGACTAGTTTTTGGCTGGACTCCTGCGAGTCCCCGCTACACTGGTGACCCCCGACGCCCATGGAAGGGAAATTTGAGAAAACAATGCATTCTGCCGCTGCCGCCTACGAGGCAGATGAGGCTAGACTCAACGCAGTCTCCCTAAAGCTGCCGACATTTTGGACCTCGCAGCCGGGGGTTTGGTTTTGACAGGCCGGATCACAATTTTACATACCTGGTGTTACAGCCGACGAGACTCGCTATCACTATGTGGTAAGCACCCTTGACCAGCAGATGACTGGTCGAGTCATTCCTTACCTGGACAATCCACTGGCCTCAAGGAGCTGCTGCTCCGGATCTATGGATCAAGCCAAATGCAGCGCGCCTGTCAGGTCCTTAACATGGGCGGGATCGGCAAACGGATGCCCTCGGGGAAACGGATGCCGATTTCTTGTGGGCACAGTCAATCCTCGTGGACGTGAGGGGCCAACGTCTTTTCCACGTGTCAACTTTTGAGAAGATCTCCTTGCACTCCACTGCGCCCACCGCGCCGGTCAGCAACCCCATAACGACGGTGGACAATGTCTATGCCCAGGTACTGGGTGAGTTTCCGGACATTGTCACCCTTAAGTTCGGCTCGGCCAGCATGAGACAGGGTGTCATGCACTATATTCAGACATCGAGTCCACCGCTCCACGCCTGCGCCCGTAGGTTCGCTCCTGACAAACTCCTCACAGCAAAGGTGGTTTAGGAGTTTGGAGGCCATGGGAATCATTCAACGCTTCAACAGCCCATGGGCCTCCCTGCTGCACATGGTGCCAAAGGTGTCCGGTGGCTGGAGGCCATGCGGGGACTACGGCCAGCTTAACGAGGCCACAACTGCTGACCGTTACCCTATTCCCCACATACAGGACTTCTCAGCACATCTTGCTGGGGCTAGGTTCTTCTCCAAGATTGACCTAGTCCGGGGATATCACCAGATTCCCATGCTACCGGAGGATGTTATCACCCCTTTCGGGTTATTCGAGTTCCTATGGATGCCCTTCGGCCTTAAGAATGCTGAGCAGGCCTTTCAGTGCCTAATGGACACCATGGTGCGCGGGTTTGATTTCCCACTTGGACGACATCCTTGTGGCAAGTCGCCCACGAGAGGAACACTGCGCCCACCTGCGTCTACCCTTACAACGCCTCAGTGACCGTAATTGAACGCGTAATTAACCTTGGCAAGTGCCAATTCGGCCTTCGGGCCATCGACTTCCTGGGGCATCGGGCGACATAGCATGGAACAGTGCCTCTGCCGGACAGGGTTGAGGCAATCCGCCAGTTCCCGCGGCCTGCTATGGTACGTGGTCTCCGAGAGTTCATAGGGCTGGTCACATTTTACCACCGGTTTGTTCCGACGGCTGCCAAACCTTTGCAGCCACTTTTCCAGTTGCTGATGGGCAAGCAAAGGAGATATTGCAAGGGACCGAGGCCTATCATTCCGGCGGCCTGGTGCCATCGTGTGTTTGAGGTGATCCATGGTATGGCCCACCCATCCACCCAGCCCATGGTTGCTATGGTGGCCGCAAGGTTTATGTGGTACAGACTTCGGAAGCATGTCGCTCGCTGGGCCCAGGTGTGCATCCCATGCGAGACATCAAAGGTGCATCGACACGTCCGGGCGCCCGTTCAAGACTTCGCAGTGCCATGCCTCAGGTTCGATCACGTACACGTGGACGTCGTGGGGCCACTGCCTCTGTCCCAGGGTGATTCACACCAGCTTATGGTGGTTGACCATTTTACGCGGTGGCCGGAGGCCATCCCGCTCACGGACACTTCAACTCAGTCGTGCGCTCATGCCCTCGTGGCAACTTGGATTGCCCGCTTTGGGGTTCCACTTCACATCACGTCAGACTGGGGCACCCAGTTCACATCTGAACTGTGGTCCGCCATGGCCCGCCTGTCGGGGCGCAGCTCCACCACAAGACAGCGTACCATCCCCAGTCAAATGGGTTGGTGGAGCGGTTCCACTGCTGTCTGAAGGCTGCCTTGAAGGCTCGTCTCACAGGCCCTAGGTGGACGACCAGTTGCCATGGGTCCTGTTGGGGATTCGGATGGCCCCCAAGAATGATCCATCATTGTCCTCTGCGGAGTTGGTATATGGTGCTCCCTCACCGTCCCCGAGGAGTTTGTCCCTGCTGCTGATGGGTCCCAACAAACCCCGTCAATGGTGCTGAGCCGCTTGCGGGAAAGGGTCGGCGCCCTGTCTCCCATCCCAACATCGCGTCATGGAGTGGCCCCTTCCCATGTACCACTGCTGCTGATGGGGTGCCCGTACAGTTTTCTTTGCTGTGACTCCCACTGGTCGCCCTTGCTGCGCCCGTATGAAGGTCCCTTTCGCGTGCTGCGGCACGGGCCTACTACATTTGATTTGGACATGGGAAGCCAGCGTGAAACTGTCTGTGGCTCGTTTGAAACCAGCCCTCTTGGACCTGAGTGAGCCAGTCCATGTGGCTCAATCACCCCGTCCCCGCAGTTACTCCCGTGCCAGACATCAAAGGTGCATCGACACGTCCAAATATCCCAGTCCCCGCAGTTGCTACAACTCTCACCACCCCATCTATCGCTGATGGCCACAGATGTGAACTTCAGGCACCTTCTCCACCTCGACAGTTTCCACTTCCCTGGTTCTGACAGGTTCACCTTCATCATGGATGTACAATCCCTTCCCAACAGAGAGCAGCAGTCACACACATCGGGAGGCGGTTGTAACCTTGGAGATCATTGATCTGAGAGGAGAGTGATGATAGGTGGGGGCAGAGAAGGATTGAGGGAAAGAGAGACAATGCAGACCATCAAATAACATGTTGGAGGAACTCAGGGGGTCAAATGGCATCTGAGGAGGGAAAGGAGTTGTCGGTGTTGGAATCTAAACACTGTTAATTCTGAACTGTTCACAGAACATTTCAGAGAAAACTGAAGATGATGAGTGATTCGCCAATGAATTCAAAAAGAACTTGGAGAAAGACCACTTTTCTTTTAACAGCCATCATGTCTACATCAGATTATTCAACACACAGGGACTTGTGCAAAAATTGAAACATAATCTCTCTCAGAGGTTCTGTTTGAATATGTTTATAATTAACTCCCCCCCCCCCCCGCCCCCCCATCCCACTGACTTCCAATTTATTTCCCAATGTTCATTGACCTACCAGTTGTCTTGTTGCCGAGAAGCCACTGGAGACACAGACAGAATCACTCAGTCAGTGATAAGAAGCATCACATTAGCTGCGTTGACATCTGGAAGTTGGGGAAAGAGAAATCAAGGCAGAGATATGGAATCATAGAGTGATACAGTGCGGAAACAGACCCTTCAGCCTAACTTGTCAATACCGACCAACATGTCCTCTCTACATCAGTTTCACTTGCATGCATTTGTTCTAACCTTTCCTACCCATGTTCCTATCTACTCGCATGTTAAACATTGTGATAGCCCCTGCCTGAACTACCTCCTCCAGCAGTTTATTCCGTATATCCACCAGTCTTTGTGTGAAAGTTACCCCTCAGATCCCTATAAAATCTTTCCCCCCTTCACGTTAAACCTATGCCCTCTGGTTCTTGATTCCTCCATTCTGAGCAATAAACTCTGTGCGTCTACCCGAGCTATTCCTCTCATGCTTTATACACCGCTGAAAGATCACCCCTCATCCTCCTGAGCTCCACGGAATAGAGTCATAGCCTGCTCAACCTCTCCCTGTAGCTCACACCCTCAAGTGCTGGCAACATGCTTGTAAATCTTCTCTGCACCCTTTCCAATTTAACAACATCTTTACTGTAACATGGTGGCCAGAACTGAACATAATATTCTAAATGCGACCTCATCAACATCTTATATTACTGCAACATGACCTCCCAACTTCAATACTCAGTACTCTCACTGATGAAGACCAATGTGTCAAAAGCTATTTTGACCACCCCATATACCTGTGACATGATTTCTGGCAGGAGAATGGGGTTAGGAAGGAGAGATAAATCAGACATGAATGAATGGCAGAGTAGAATTGATGGGCCGAATGGCCTAATATAGTGATACAGGGCGGAAAGAGGCCCTTCGGCCCACCGAGTCCGCACCGCCCAGCGATCTCTGCACATTAATACTATCCTCCCATTGGAGTGTGTGAGGAAAAGTCTCGGGAAAAACCTATCTCCTTCGCTCCTTAGATGCTGCTGCACCCGCTGAGTTTCTCCAGCTTTTTGTGTAACCCGGGAGAACGGAACAACTCTGTAGAGTTGTACAAGAACTTGTATAAGGAACTTGTATTAGGAACTTGTATATTGCTACTGAAGAAAAAGATCTTGATGCAAACTGCGAGGTGCTGTGGGTTAGCATTCACATAAAGAGGCTAAAGCCTACATACATCGGGGTATTTTACCGACCTCCATCGTCAGGGCAGGAACATTTAAGAGAACTTGAAGCTTCTTTATCTAAGATTCTGAAGTCTGCTTCTGTATGGCTACTGGGTGATTTTAATCACCCTGATATTAACTGGTCCAGCAATTCCGTTCGTACTGGGGGAAGAAATACCACATGTAGCAAGATTATGGTGGATTTGGCCAATGATTTTAACCTCACTCAAATGGTTGATAAGCCCACTAGAGACAGAAATATACTTGACGTGTTTTGTCAGCCATCTCTCCTTTGTAGAAAGTTATGATGTGACGTCAGGCATAAGTGACCACAATTCTGTTATTGTCCAACCCAAGATGACAGCCAAAGCAGTTAGACCACCGAGAAGGAAGATTTTCCTCGACAAAAAGACAGTTCTCTTCCATAGATGAACTCATATCAGAATTTAATGAGAAATTAACAGGAGATTATGTGGCAGCAACAGACATAAATACGCTGAGATTAGATTTTAAACAATTCTTGTCGGTGCCACGGACCATTTTATTCAGTCCAAAATGTGTTCCACTAGGATTTCCGGTGGCGCCATCATGAGGTGAAGACGCCCTGCCAGCCAGCTCCATAAGAATGTTAAAGAAAACGGGGTAAAAAACGCTGAAAAAAGACTTACTTGCCGTGTGAAATCTCAGCACTGATTAGTACAGAATTGGTGACTGACGTTATCAGCCCTGCGCCCTGCGACATGCAACGGACCCCAGAAGAAAAACTGAAAACCCGGCTACCGACCACTCGGGATCCGGTAGGCCGTTCTGAAGCCTCGGTCTCGGGTAGAACCCGATCCCAGGAAGACATTGCAGGAAAAAAACCTTCTGGAGCTGAAGAAATTAAAACGAAACTGGAGATGGAAGGATTGAAAACTCTTATTGAAAAAGAGATGGCAAGTATCAAAACCGAACTATTGAATTTAAAGAAAGATATGAAAAAGTTGAATATTAAGGAGGAAGTTGAAAAAATTAATGAAGAAGTGAAAGATTTGAAAACTGAAATAAAAGACTTGAAGACTGAAATCACTGAATCTGCTCAAGCACTGAAAAAAGAGATTACGGACAAATTAAAAGAGCAGAACAAACAGATGAAAATTAAAATCGAAACCCTAGTGAAGGACAAGCTGTCCGAAGTTGAAGCAGCATTAAATTTACATTCGACAGATATAAGCATTAATAAAGACTTAGCCGAAGCATCGGCTCGGAACTCAGACAGAGATATACAACGCTTATCTGAACTTCTGGACAAGATAACAGAAAAATGCACGGAGTTGGAAGGCTACCAAAGAAGGTCGAATCTTAGAATTGTGGGTATTCCGGAAGGCATGGAACGGAATACCCCACGAGGATTTACAGCAGATTTACTGCAACAAGTTTTAGCCTTGGATCAGAAACCCTTACTGGCTCGTGCACATAGAGTAAAGAGGCGTTTTACAGGACCTGGTGCTCCGCCAAGACAAATGATATTAAAAGTACAGAATGATTACGAACTGGAAGAAATGATGGGTAAGATTGTAAGAAGTAAAAATCTTACTTTTGATGGAGCACAGATCAGTATTTACCGAGATTATCCTGCTGAAGTTGCCAAGAAACGAAACGCATTCAGGGAGACTAAAAGAATTCTGAGAGAATTGAAGGATGTAAGGTATACTCTGAGATACCCCGCTACCTTGAGGGTGACCCATGACAATCAAGATCATTTCTTCAAGAACCCACAAAATGCACTGGACTTTGCGCAGAGGATTAAGAATCAAGAAGAAGACTGAATAATATTTCACCTTTGAACTATATTAATGAATAAACTGTATGTTTGCATTTGGTTTAAAGGATTACCGGAATATGGACTGGTTATAGTCTGGCTACAATCAAGAAAGATGAAGAAATGAGTGGACTGGGTCCCTGCATCAAAGAGTGGACTGGACTTTCTCTTATGGATATTATTAATTAGAATAATAACAATACTAATAGAAATAATTAATACATAATAAAATACTAATATACTAAAACCTAACCGGTAGTACTGTTACTAACTAAAACAATAATAAATACTAATCACTAAGGCTTAGGTATAAGTAATTTTCTTATTACTTCCCACATATATATACTTTACTCATCAATAATTAATACTAATCTACATAAAATTAAAATAAATAGTAATTAGTAAATATATTTCCTAAGATCATACATTTGATTATACGAATAATAGTTAAGATTTCCTTGATCTTTGCATTTAAATATGTTACAGGATTGATCAAACATTTTAGAATTATATATTCCCGTTAAAATACCTTTTGTAAGACAATAACTTTAAGGACTTATGGAGCTGGCGAGTTAACATCATCTACACTGGAAGTCTGTAGATGGCTAGCCATGCTAGTATGGCTTTCACTAACTGCACCTACTATAGCTGTAGTTTTTCCTTACTTTTCACTATTTACTAACCCTTTTTTCTATCTTCTGTTTTTTTATATTACCTCATGTTTTTATTTTTTTACATCACAGTGGACTCGTAATCAGAAAAGATATATCCGTGCGAGATATTTGAAAATCTTGAAACTCGTCCATCCGGAGTTCGGGGGTAAGGTCAGGTATGTTGAGCTGAGACATGTGAACCATTATAGACCACCTTAAATAAAATGCAGGACTTAAAAAAGAATTGGGGGAATGAGGGAATAATCTTTGGCAGTTGGAATGTTAAAGGTCTTAATGAACCTATTAAAAGGGGCAAAGTATTGGCACATTTGCAAGCACTTAAAATTGATGTTATGTTTCTTCAAGAGACACATCTAAAAAAAGATGCCGAGCATAGATTAAAGGCTAAATGGATTGACAAAATATATCATTCCTCTTTTACTCATAAATCTAGAGGCGTAGCAATACTGATACGTAAAGGTACTTTATTCAAGCATACATCAACTACAATTGATAAAGATGGAAGATTTATTATTGTAACGGGAGAATTATATGCTCAAAAAGTAATATTAGCCAATATATATGGCCCAAATTTTGACAGTCCAATTTTTTTAAAGAAAATATTTAATACAATTCCTGATCATGCACAACATAATTTAATAATTGGAGGAGATTTAAATTGTACTTTAGATCCTTATTTAGATAGATCGTCAGGACAGAGGAAATTTAAATCACACTCCAGTGATTTAATAAATGCATACATTGATACTAGTAAAGTTAGAGATGTTTGGAGAATGGAACACCCAACAGGACGAGATTATTCATTTTACTCCTCGGTACATAAAACATATTCTAGAATTGACTATTTCCTTGTAGATATAAAGCTTATTCCATACATCTATAACTCTAAATACCACAGTTTCATTATTTCAGATCACGCTCCATTAACATTTAATATTAAATTTAATGATAACATGAAAATACGAGGACAATGGAGACTTAATCCACAAATTTTGAAGGATAAATTAATTAATGAATATACTATAAAGCAGACTAAGACTTTTTTTGAAATAAACGATAAACCAGAAATATCTCCATCCCTACTATGGGAAACTTTTAAGGCTTTTACTCGTGGAATTATGATATCTTCACAAGCATTTTATAACAAAGAAAAGCGGAAGGAACAAAATATTCTGGAAACGGAGATAAAACAATTAGATATAGAAAATGCTCTCAACCCTACAATGATAACACATAATAAAATTACTGCATTAAAATATAAATTAAATAAGATATATGCTGACCAAGTGGTTAAATTATATCAATACACAAAACAAATACAATTTGAATTTGTGGACAAACCACAAAAATTACTGGCTCGCCAATTACGAAAAATGGAGGGAGAAAAAATAATACATCGGATTAAATCAGAAAACGGTGAATTCTTAACATAAAATAACGATATTAATGAGAGATTTTTACAATATTATAAAGATTTATATTCATCCAAAATGACTGAAAATCAGATAGGAATTAATACATTCTTAAATGACTGTAATCTAATAGGATTGGATGTAGATGATACAAAACTATTAAATGCTGAAATAACAGTTAAAGAAATTGAGGATTCTATTATATCATTAAAAAACGGGAAAACTCCAGGGCCAGATGGTATTGGTTCGGAATTTTATAAATCATACAAGGATCTGATAACACCTTATTTGAAGATACTTTACGAATATATATATGCGCAACAGAGTTTACCAGAAACACTAAACGAATCCATTATAACACTCATGCCAAAAATGGATAAAGACCTAGATGATCCGGGATCATATAGAGCTATTGCTCTCTTAAATACGGATCAAAAGATATTAACTAAAATATTAGCTAAAAGATTAAGTGTAGTGATTAATAAAATAATACACCCAGATCAAACAGGATTTATACCTAAACGATACTCATCATATAACTTGAGACGATTGTTTAATATTATATACTCGAAAAGGAGTTATAATAAAGACTTAGTAATAATATCGTTAGATGCAGAGAAAGCTTTTGACCAAGTTGAATGGCCATATTTGTTTGCGGTTATGGAAAAGTTAAATTTGGGAGACAAGTTTATAAAATGGATCAAATTACTATATACTAATCCAACTGCTAGAATCTTAACTAACCAAATGATATCCACCAAATTTAATTTATTTCGAGGATGCAGACAAGGTTGTCCCCTATCACCATTATTATTTGCGTTGGC
This sequence comes from Raja brachyura, assembly GCA_963514005.1. The sequence continues at coordinate 22,336,605 of OY740785.1, read as the reverse complement.
TACAGAACCATTAGCCACTCGGGTAAGATTACACCCCGAAATTTTTGGATATGAAACTAACGAAACAAGAAATAAAATTTCTCTATATGCAGATGACGTATTATTATATATTAAAAAACCTGAAATTAGCATACCTAATTTATTGAATTTAATAACTCAATTCGGCTCGTTTTCTGGATATAGAATCAATTGGAATAAAAGTGAACTTATGCCATTAACAGAAGATAATTTAACTATATTAAAACAATTTCCTTTTAAGATTGTTAATGAACAGATTAAGTACTTAGGAATTCACGTTACAAAAAAATATGATTCTTTATTTAAATATAATTTTTTACCTATACTAAATAAATTATCTAAGAATATTCTATATTGGAGAACTTTGATTTGATTTGATTTTATTGCTTGTCATTCGAACCTCAGAGAGGCTCGAACGAAACTCCGTTTCTACAACCAGAACAATTCATAAAAAACACACAAACAATTCAATTGACACAAACATCCATCACAGTGGATCTCCTCCTCACTGTGATGGAAGGCAAAGTCTTCTCTCTCTCCCGCACCATTTCTCTCCTGAGGTCGAAGCTGCAGGCGGGCGGTGCCAAGTCCCAGGCCCGGGCCGGGTGATGTACGGCCCCGCTCTAGGCCCAAAGTCAAAGTCACAGCGTTGGAGCCCCCAGCGGGCGCTGGAATATCCCGCTGGAATGTCCCGCGGACACCGAAGCCGCGCCGGCCGATGTACGGCCCCGCTCCGGGTCGCTCCAACCCCGCGACACGGGCCGGAGAAGCTGTGTTGCGGGAGCTCCGGAGACCGGTCTCTCACCCGGACCCGCGAGCTCCCGATATCACAGTCCACCCGGAGTCGGGAGTCGGGCCGCAGCGGCGAGCCACCACCGCTCCCCACGCGGAGTTCCGGAGCCCGGAGTCGGGCTGCACCGGCGAGCCACCACCGCTCCCCACGCTCCGAGGCCGGCCAGCCCCACGATGGTGAGTCCGCAGCTCATCCCGGTCGGAGGCTGCTCCGCTGTGCTGGGCCCAAAACGACAACGGAGACCCGACAGGGAAAAAAGTCGGGTCTCCCGTGCAGGGAAGAGATTGTAAAGTTTCCCCCCCCCCCCCCACCACCCCCCACACATACACAGTTAGGAACACGATACAAAAAAAAACACGAACAACTACATTTAACTAGACAAAAAATAAAAAAAAAGACAGACAGGCTGTAGGGGCCGCTGCAACGTGAGTCGCGCCCGCCCTTATCTCAATGATAGGTAGAATTAATGCGATAAAAATGATTTTTTCCCACAATTATTATATTTATTTCAAATGATCCCAATATATCCTTCTAATTTTTTTTAAAAGGTTGACTCCATAGTCACTAATTTTGTTTGGGACTATAGGAGCCATAGAATAAATAAAAAATATTTATGCAAATCGAAAATTAATGGAGGTTTAACATTACCTAATTTTATATTTTATTACTGGTCAGTTAATATTAAGAATATGAACTTTTGGTGGGTAGAACTTGATGAAAATCCAAACTGGTTACTTATGGAAAAGGAAGACTGCTTACCGTATGAAAGCAGTTCCATATTATTTTCTAAAATTAAAATATTTAAGAAAACTTATCGAGAAAACCCAATAATTAATAGTGGAATTAATATTTGGAGACAGTTAAAAAGAACGTTAAAACTAGAAGATATCCCATTAGTTCTTCCCATTGTTAATAATGTAAGTTTTAAACCATCCCTGGGAAATTTAGGATTCTTACAATGGAAAAATCAAGGAATTAATAAGATCAGTGACCTTTACAGGGACAATCTGTATCTTTCATTTAAAGAAATACAGGAAATATATGGACGACACTCTAAACATTACTTCAGATATCTACAAATAACTGACTACATTAAAACAACTGCACAGGAATATAAAAAGAGAAAGACGGGAATTCTAGATGAATGCTTAAATAAACACCCAAACACGGAAAAATTAATATCATACATTTATAATATTTTATTAGAAAATGATATACCCAATACGGAAAAGTACAGACAACTATGGGAAAATGAAATAGGTGAAACAATTGAATCTGATATCTGGGATGAAAGTTTACGATATATACATAATTGTTCATTAAATCCTAGACACTCTCGACTTCCGGTGGCGCCATGTTCTAAGAGAGAACCGCGCCAGATCAGCTCCGCGAAAATCTGGAAAAAATCGGGGGTTAAAGGAGGCTACTAACGGTACTTACCGCAGGAGAGCGATTTTAAACGGCTCCGGGTGCGATTGCAAGCTGCGTGACGTCATCAGGCGCGCGACTTCGGTAAGAAATTCAAAATGCATTCCTCCTCCCCCCCCCCCACCGACAAAAAAAGGACAAAGAAGGGAGGTAGGCCTCAAAGCCTCGGGCTCGAGTTTGGCTGCCTCCCAGGAAGAGATTTCACAGAGAAAAAGTGAAATGGAAGAACTTAAAAATTCTCTGCTTGGTGAAATGAAGAAACTGATGAAAGAAATGAAAGATATGAAGAAGGAATATAAAGAAGAAATAAATCTGTTAAGAACGGATATCCAGGCGTCTCACGAGAGAATTAAAGAAGAACTAAAAAAAGAAGCTACAGAAACGGTAAGGATAATGATGAATGAATGGAAAATAAAGGCGGATGCTGAGTTTCAAAACCGGATGGCTGAGGTAAATGACAAGATTTCTGGGATTGAACAAATGCTGGATGCGAAGATAGATCCTATTTCAATCTCACTTGACCAACACAATGATGCAATTAAAGAATTGACTGACTTTGCTGTATCAAGTGCTAAGGAAAGTGAGAAACAACGCGTCGAGAATAAACGTCTCTCAGAGCTACTACATAAAATAAACGAGAAATGTATTGATCTGGAGGGACGACAAAGACGTAAGAATTTGCGTATTGTAGGATTGACCAAGGGGCGGGAAGGAAATCAAGACCCGCGAAAATTTGCTGCAAAATTGCTAAAGGACATTCTGGATCTGGATCAAGAACCCCTGTTGGGTCGAGCTCACAGGGCTTTAAGACGGGCCCCTGGCAAAGGTGCACCGCCAAGACAAATGATTGTAAAGGTGGCCCACGATCACGTCTTTGAAGAAATGATGAAGATAATAATAAGAAAGAAGAATTTGAAATACGAAGGAGATAACATCAGTATCTTCAGAGATTACCCGGCTGAAGTGGCTAAGAGAAGATCTTTATTCACAGAAACAAGAGGTATTCTTCGGAATATAAAGGATATAAAGAATCTCAGATATGGTTTGATGTACCCAGCAACATTGAGAGTGACCTACGACAACAAGGAATATTGTTTTGTTAAGCATACCGACGCACTGGAATTCGCTCGAGACATACAGAAGAAGGCAGAAGAGGAAGCAGAAGAAGAAGCAAGCGAGGAAGGAGAAGAAGAATGAACTGTTATCACCGACCTGCGGTTATGAATTATTCATTGAGAAAGAGGGGGAATAATGGACATGTTGTTATAGTTTGGTATTAATTAGTAAAATTTCAATGGTTCCCCTAATATAGTATTACTTATTATAATATTAATTATAATAGAAATTTATAACTAGTAATTAGTAATATGAATAATAGAAATAATTACTAAGTATTTAAAGTTAGTACCCCACCCCAATATACACAGCATTATAGATAGGAGCTGGAACATTTAACATCCTTTTTAATAAAAACGGAAGTCAATAGATTAATAGCCACGCTAGTGTGGCTTTCACTAATGCACACTACACTATATATTAGTGTAGTTTCTTTTTTTTCTGGGCACCCTGTTAACACCCTTTTCTCTTTTTTTAATTACACTTTTTATATTTTCTTATATATTAAGTATTTGATTTTATGTTATATATTATATGAATATAATTATGAGCGATATTGTATAATTACTTTAAGAAGACATGTATATGGTTTACTGAGGATAGAAATTTTCATCAGGTTGGCGTTTGGGTATACCGCTGGGCTGGAGGGGTCGAGAAGGCTACTCCAAAAAAAACCACCCTAACAGTAAAATGCAAGACATGAATGTGAAGACTGGGGGGGGTGGAATTACCTTCTGTAGTTGGAATGTTAAGGGAATTAATGAACAAATTAAAAGGGGAAAGGTGCTAGCACAGTTGAACAGATTGAAAGCAGACGTGATCTTCCTTCAAGAGACTCATCTTAAAAGAGATGCTCAACATAGATTAACGGCAAAATGGATTTCCAAGGTATATCACTCTTCATTTATACACAAATCTAGAGGAGTTGCAATAATTATCCGTAAAGGTATACCTTTTAAACAAAGTACTATAATAGAGGACAAAGAGGGTAGATATGTAATAATTACAGGGGAATTATATTCACAGAAAGTAATTTTGGTGAATATATATGCCCCTAATTTTGATAATCCATTATTCTTTAAGAAAATATTTAATAATATTCCTATTTCCACGCAATATAATTTAGTTATTGGGGGTGATTTTAATTGCACCTTAGATACCTACCTAGACAGGTCTTCTACAAAAAAGGAAAGCTACCTCGAATTCAAGTAAACTTATAAATTCTTTTATTAATACATCTAATGTTAAGGATATTTGGAGACTAGATAATCCATCCAGACGAGAATACTCGTTTTTCTCGCCCGTATATGGAACTTACACTAGGATAGATTATTTTTTAATAGATTCAAAATTACTACCTTTTACGTATGATGCAAAATATCACAATATTATTATTTCAGAACATTCAAGATAAAACTAAAAGATATACTTAATAAAACTACTACTTGGAGATTTAATCCCCAGATATTAAAGGATAAGGATTGTTGTAGACATGTAGTGGAACAGATTAAACTATTTTTTGAAACTAATGATAAACCTGAAATTTCACCATCGTTACTTTGGGATACATTTAAAGCATTCATGCGAGGTGCAATAATATCCGCACAAGCTTATTTTAATAAAGAAAATAGAAAGATGGAACAAAAGTTAGAAAATGAGATAAAACAACTAGATAGTGAAAACATAAAACACCCTTCTAAAGAGCTAAGTAATAAAATTGCAATAGTAAAATACAGACTAAATAAAATATATTCTAACCAAGTCATTAAACTATTTCAACAAACCAAACAAGTGCATTTTGAATTTGGAGACAAACCACAAAAACTACTAGCACGACAACTTAGAAAATTAGAAGATGAAAAAATGATACATAGAATTAGATCTGCGCATGGAAATATATTGACGATACCAAAAGATATTAATGACAGATTTCTACAATATTATCAAAATCTTTATTCATCTAAATTAACAGGACAAACAGATGGTATGGAAACATTCCTACAAGAGTGTCAAATTAATAGTCTAGATCAGGAAGGTAGACATTTGTTAAACGCTGAAATAACAGTAAAAGATATTGAAGAATCAATTAGTTTGTTAAAGAATGGAAAAGCAGCGGGCCCTGATGGCCTGAGTGCAGAATTTTATAAAAAATTTCAAGAGCTGATTTCCCCAAGATTATATACAGTATATAGATATGCATATGAACAAGGCAAATTACCAGAATCTTTAAATGAATCCACAATTACACTCATTCCAAAGGTAGATAAGGATTTGGAAGATCCAGGATCATATAGAGCGATCGCCCTTCTAAATACTGACCAAAAAATATTAACTAAAGTTTTATCTCGGAGATTAAGTCTGGTGATTTCTAAATTAATACATTATGATCAAACAGGTTTTATTCCAAAACGCTATTCATCCCATAATCTCAGACGCTTGTTTAATATTATATATTCAAAAAGAGTACGGGACAGGGAATTAGCGGTTGTATCGCTAGATGCAGAAAAGGCATTCGATCAGGTGGAATGGTCATATTTATTTAATATAATGGAAAAGTTTCAATTGGGGGATAGATTCTGTAAATGGATAAGAATTTTATATTTGAATCCAACGGCAAGAATCTTAACTAATCAAATATTATCAGCTAAATTTAAGCTCTCTAGGGGATGTAGACAGGGATGTCCATTATCGCCTTTACTATTTGCTTTGATGATAGAGCCTTTGGTGGAAAGAATTAGATCTGAACCTGAAATTTATGGCTATAATACTGACACAACTACTAACAAAATATCTTTATATGCAGATGACGTTTTGATTTATATTATAAAACCGGAAATTAGTATACCTAAGCTGTTTAATGTTATAACTAAATTTGGCACATTCTCAGGATTTAGGATTAATTGGAACAAAAGTGATATTATGCCTATAACTGGAATAAATGTAAATATATTACAACAATATCCATTAAAAATAGTTACAGACAAATTTAAATATTTAGGAATTTATGTAACTAAATCTTATAATTCACTAATTAAATCTAATTACCCTCTATTATTAGATAAACTTAAAAAAAATATTTTGTATTGGAAAACACTTCCTATATCTATGATTGGTAGAATAAATGCTATAAAGATGGTGTTTTTACCACAATTATTATATTTGTTCCAGGCTATTCCTTTTTTTCTCCCAAAGACTTTAAAAAAAAATTAGATAATATTATTAATAGTTTTATTTGGGATTATAAAAATCATAGAATAAGTAAAAAACATTTAAGTAAATCTAAGATAAACGGAGGATTAGCACTTCCAAATTTTTTATATTATTTTTGGGCAGTCCAGATTAAGAATATGAATTTCTGGTGGGTAAATATGGATTATGAACCATCGTGGTTAAAGATGGAAAAAGAAGACTGTTTACCTTATAATGTAGGCTCGATTCTATTTGCCCCAAAAGAAGTACAAAAAAAATTTATAGGGACAATCCTATAATTTATAATAATAGACGTATTTGGAAACAAATAGTTAAGACTTTACATCTAGATAATCTTTCACTTAGACTACCAATAACGAACAACCCATTATTTAAACCCTGTATATTGGATGGAGGGTTTAGACATTGGGATGATTTAGGAATTAAAAGGATAGAGCACCTTTATAGAAAAGGAAAATTTATTTTATTCCAAGAGTTACAAGATATCTACGGATTGTCTCCTCAACACTTGTTTAGGTACTTACAAATTAGAGATTATATAAAATCCAATACACAAGATTATAAAAATAAAGAATCAGGATTATTAGATGAATTGTTTAATTTACACCCAAATACAGAAAAACTAATAGCCTATATATATAACATAATTTTGGATAAGGAGAATCCAACAACTGAAACATATCGTCAAGCATGGGAAAATGAAATTGGTTTATCTATAACAAAAGAAAATTGGGAAGAAAGTTTACAGCGAATACATCGGTGTTCGTTAAATGCCAGACATACATTGATACAATTTAAAGTACTATATAGATTACATTATTCAAAAACTAAATTAAATAGTATCTTTCCCAATCTCTCTTCAATTTGTGATAAATGTAAGAACTTAGAAGCAAATTTAATACACAGCTTTGTTACATGTCCCAAATTGAATTATTACTGGACAGAAATTTTTAAGGTTATTTCTGAAGTTCTTAAAATTAGATTGGATCCTGACCCAAAGTTAATAATACTTGGAATTTTGGATTCAAATTCGGTACTTACAGTAAATCAAAGAAATTTTTTTGATTACTGTTTGATAATAGGGAAAAAAATCATATTGAAATTTTGGAAGGGAACATTATCCCCCACAATTAAAATGTGGGCAGCAGAAATGTTGGAGACGTTACATTTAGAAAGAATCAGATTTGTCCTATTGGACAAATATAATTCCTTTGAACAAATATGGTCTCCATATATACAGTATTTAGAGAAGTAGCTGTTCTTGACATCACAGCTCGACGGGTACCTTGCGGGATCTGATGAGAATAACTTATTTTCATACTAGGATTAATATGCACGTCTTTATTGATATTATCATTTGTAATAGTTTTAGTTACAATATATTTTGTTGATTTTCATTTATATAAATATATATAATATCTTTTTACTTTTTGTAAACCTTTTTTCTTTTCTCTTTTTTCTTTTTCTCTTATATACAATCAAATTATTATTTAATCACTCCCTTATTGATTTAAAACTACTCTACTCTATCCTTATCTTTATTTCCAAAAAAATAGAAGATAATAACTTTTAACGGGTTATTTTAAAAAATATGGAATTAAGTTGATGTTTGTAAAGCTGTTTATACTATTGTAAATTGATTACTTCTAATAAAAGAAATTAAACAAAAAAAAAATTCTAGACACTCTCTGATACAATTCAAAGTTTTACATAGATTGCATTTTTCAAAATCTAAATTACATAGAATATTTTCTAATGTATCTCCTATATGTGACAAATGCCAATACCCAGAAGCTAATTTAATACATTCTTTTACAACTTGTATAAAAATTACGAATTTTTGGTTGGAAATATATATAAGGTAATCTCGAATGTTGTAAATAAGAATCTAGTTCCAGACCCAAAATTAATAATATTGGGAATATTAGAAAGGGATCAATTACTCACAACAGCACAAAGAACTTTCATAGATTATAGTTTAATAATTGGTAAAAAAATAATTTTACTATTTTGGAAAGGCCCCATACCCCCTACAATCAAATTGTGGATTTCAGGAATGGCGGAGACTTTACACTTGGAAAGAATAAGACTTGCACTTTTAGGCAAGTTAGACCAATTTAATGTGATTTGGTCTCCATTCCTTGAATATCTTAAGGGATCAATATGACTCGGTTTGTGGACCTGATCGAGACCTGAACGAAGGATTAGACGAAGAATAATACATTATTGAAAAATGTGTTCCACTAGATATAATTTACCGTGGGTAAATTCATCAATTAGACGAGCGATTAAGAAAATACAAATGCTTTGTAACAGAGCAAGAAAATCTGGGTCAACAGATTTTAAGAAATTTTGGCATTCATTTAACAGACAAATCAGGAAAGCGCATCAAGAATACATCCATAGGGAAAAGTTTAAAATCAGAAGACACAAAGCCTTTCCGGAATTACATCACGAAAATGACTCAGAAGTATTTGGAATCTGAAGCCTAACATCAATGGGGCGGACAGTATCTTTAGCAGCAGACAAGGCCGAAGTGATAAACCAGCAGTTTTGTTCAGTTTTTACTGAAGAAAACGTAGATGAATTCCCGTCATTGAACTCACAACAAACTCCAAAAATGGCAGATCTTAAGGTAACAACAAAAGGGGTGCCAAAATTATTGGAAGAAATAAAACCAAAGGCATAAGGGCCAGACCAGATACCAGCCAGAGTTTTAAAGAATTGTTCAGCAAGCTTAGCTCCAGCCTTCCAAAGGATTTTTCAGATGTTTGTGGTTTGTGGAGAACTCCCTGAAGATTGAAATGCTAATACAACAATTAGCAAGAATATTGAACAATACAGTAACAATACAATAATCAGTGGTTAACTGGCAATATAAACGTGATGGTGTGCCTGCCACCAAAGCAGCAGGCAACGTGGGAGGAAGGTGGGGGAGAGGGAGATGAATGTGGATGGACAAGGGGTGAAACAAAAAGATAAAGAACTGGTTTCAGTCCAACAGCAATACAAAACTTGAAACAGCTGGTCACAGGGCTAAGAGGCTGAAGTGCTTCATCCGGATGGCGAATGTTTTAAAAAAAATCTTTATTTAACAAAGCAAATTCGTATTTCCGTACGAAATGCGGAACATTAGTGTAGGATCCCCCTTAGGCGCGGGGCCCAATTGGGAGCAATCGTTCCAATCGGCTTAAGGCCGGCCCTGTATATTAGACTTCAGTAATGCTTTTGATAAGGTTCCCCATAAGTGGCTCCTGTACAAGCTCAACCATGTAGGAATAGATGGCAACCTCTTAAAATGGATTGAGATCTTTTTGACAAGGAGACACCAGCGAGTTCTCTTGGAGGGAGAGACGTCTATTCAAACTTCTGTGACATCAGGTGTACCACAGGGGACTGTCATGTGTCCATTGTTGTTCCTACTGTATATCAATGACATTCCAAATGCAGTTTTGTCCAGAGTTCGACTCTTCGCAGATGATGCCATAATTTATAGAGAGATTAAAACACCACAAGACAGATTGTCCTTACAGAAGGATCTGGATGCTCTCTGTGAGTGGTTAAAAACCTGGCAGATGTCATTCAATACAACCAAATGTCATACCATGTATGCCTCACACAAGATTAAACCACTTTTATCGGAATACAACATGGGTATCCATACATTGCTTGCTGTCAACCATCAATTATATCTAGGAGTCGAATTAAGCAAAGATTTAAGATGGACGATGCATGTTAGTCAAGTGTCTAAAAACGCAAATCGAACTCTCGCCTTCTCAAAATAAATTTTCACGCATGTAGTACATCCGTCAAAGAAAATGCCTACAAGTCCTTGGTCAGGCCCAAATTGGAGTATTGTGGAGCCGTATGGGATCCTTTCAACAACAACAACAAGATCACCCTGGAGAACGTACAACGACGAGCAGCCCGCTTTGTATGCGATGACTACAAGGGGAAATCAAGCGTGAATAATATGCTGACTTCTCTCGGATGGAATACCCTAGAGCTCCGCAGATTCAGGCTAAGACTTATTGCAATTTCCAAGGAGATACACAAAATCACGCCATCAAATCAGATGTCATCCCAGAGCACAAATAGCCATGAAACAAGACAAAATAACAATCCCTTCATCAACTTGCTAAATGTCAATAAACTTTGCTACCAATATTCCTTTTACCCAAGGACAATAAGGGAATGGAATAGGTTACCACCCAACACATGTGTTGCTCCCGATGTTGTCATTTAAAAAGGGGATTGAGGAACTAGATCTCCTCAACTTGGTCAAAAAGGCCCACTTCAAAATTTAATCACAACTCTACTCACTCGCGAGATAACCACTGATGAGGTGTTTGCGCAGTAAACAACCAGAACCAGAACCAGAAACAGACAGCATCCATAGTCAGGATTGAAAGCTGGTCTCTGGAGCTGTAAGGCACAACTCTACCGCTGCTCTACCGTGCTGCCGATTTGTCTGCATTAGAAGTGCAGGTATTCATAGTCAAACAGCATAATAGTGAAGAAGGGAAAATTGGCTGTTGGGGTGACTTGCACTTTCTTGGTTAACTGAACGTTAAACTATAACATAGCAGCAGAATGACAAAGATCATTCTGTTGCTTTGCACTGACCCTTGTATTTACTGTGGAGTTCATCATTACTGTGTGAATAATGGTTTATCTGTGATTTTCATGTGAACAAGAAATGCCATTGCAGCCTGGTGCATCAGACAAAATGTAAATCCTTCATTCCCATTCTCCTCACTGCTGGTACAATTCCACTCCCCCCATATCCTGGGGACTTGAACAAAAGAAGATTCCCCCCTTGACCCTTGTTCTCCCCACCCACACACCCTCAAGCAATAGGTCACATTGTTTGCTGTAATATTTTAAATGTTATCCAACTCAATAATTTTTTACTGTTCATGTGTTAAAATGCTACCAGATAGTTTTAATGTGATGATTTAATTTCAGCTGAGACACTATATTTGTGACTGATAATGGAAATAATTGTACAGTCAGTATACTAATGTGATCCGGTAACATTCCCCACCTTTGCCTCTGGGATAAACTCCAGAGGGTGTGAAGATGTGGAGACACTGAGCAAACTGAGTCCAATGTCCCTCCATGACTGTGTAGCAAGGAACTGCATATCCTTGTTTACACTGTAGACACAAAATACTGGAGTAACTCAACAGGACAGGCAGAAACTCTGGTTTTTCGGGTCGAGACCCTTCGGACTGAGAGTGAGGGGAGATGGAGACACAGTGATGAGGAAGTGTAAGGTGGGAAAACGAGACAGCAAAGGGGATGAAGATCAAGGAAAATGTAGAATAGACCCGTGTTAGCTAGGAGAAGGTGAGAATAAAACATACAGTGATAAGATTAAATCAGGGGGACAGTCAGACTGGTCGGAGAACTAGGATGGGGGAGGGATGGAGAGAGAGTGAAAGCAAGGGTTACTTGATGTTAGAGAAGTCAATATTTATACCGCTGGGTGTAAGTTGCCCAAGCAAAATATGAAGGTAGACAAAAATGCTGGGGAAACTCAGCTGGTGAGGCAGCATCTATAGAGATGGGTTGATTATTAACTTTGCAAATGACACCAAAATTTTGGGTAATAAGGAAGGCTGTCAAAAATACCATGGGATACTGATCAGTCACACGTATAATTTTAGTTTAGTTAGTTCAGTTTAGTTTAGTTTAGTTTAGTTAGTTAAGTTTAGTTTAGTTTAGTTTAGTTTAGTTTAGTTTAGTTTAGTTTAATTTATTGTCACATGAACCGGGGTACAGTGAGAAGCATTTGTTGCGTGCTAACCAGTCAGCGGAAAGACAATACATGATTACGGTCGAGCTATCACAGTGTACAGATACATGATAAAGGGATTAACGTGAATAACGTTTAGTGCAAGTAAATTCCAACAAAATACGATCAAAGATAGTCCGAGAGTCTCCAATGAGGTAAATAATAGCTCACGACAGCTGTCTAGTTGTTGGTAGAATGTTTCAGTTGCCTGACAACCGCTGTGAAGAAACTGGTCTGGACGTAAATGTAGTTGGTTATTAAGTTTGCAGACAACACCAAAATTGGTGGAGTTGTGGACAATGAGGACGGCTGTCAGCAATATAATGATGTACAGATCAGTCACATGTAGTTTAGTAAAGTTTAGTTTAGTCCAGTTAAGTTTCGCTTAGTTTATTGTCATGTTTACCGAGGTACGGCAAAAAGCTTTCCTGTTGCCTGCTAACCAGTCAGTAGAAAGATTATACGTGGTTACAGTGTAGAAATACAGGAAAAAGTGAATAATGTTTAGTGCATGATAGAGTCCAGTAAAGTCCGATTAAAGATAGTCTGAAGGTCCCCAATGAACTAGATGGTAAGTCAGGACCACTCTCTTGTTGATAGTAGGATGGTTCAGTTGCCTGATAATAGCTGGAATGAAACTGCCCCTGAATCTGGAGTTGTGCTTTTTCCTTGTAGTACTTGCCTGATGGGAGACGGATGAAGAGGGGTTGTCCGTGGTGAGATTGGTCCTTGATTATGCCAGTTTCCTTGCCGAGGCATTAAAGATAATGAAATTGTGGATGGAGTTTCGTCCAAGCAAGTGTGAGGTGTTGCACTTAGGGAGAATGTTAGGGGACAGTATATAGATAATGGCAAGATTGTTCATGGCAAGAATGGATAGAGGGATTTTGGTTCCAACTCCATCGCTCCTTGAATGTGGCGCCGAGTAACATATTTACATTATGTTGGTGGGCAAATATGATAGTGGCATTTAAAAGGCTTTTAGATAGACAGGCATGGATGTGTGAAGAGTGATGAGGTATGAATCAATTGCAGACCGAGGAGATTAGTTTAATTTGGGATGATTATTCGGCACAATACATTGGGAGCTGAAGGTTCTGGTCCGATGTTGTTATGTTGTTTGTGGAGAGAGTGCAGAGAAGATTTACAAGGATGTTGCCAGGACTCAAGGGCTCCAGCGAGCAGAGACCGATGTAACCAAATCTCTCTTCAGAACACAAACTCCTCATGCCAGCAATGATTGGGTTAACATATGATGAGCGTTTGACGTCACTGGGCCTGTAATCACTGGCATTTAGAAGGAAGAGGAGGGACCTCATTGAAACTTACCAAATAGTGAAAAACATGGCTAGAGTCAATGTGGAGATGATGTTTCCACTAGTAGGAGAATCTAGGACCAGAGACCATAGCCTCAGAATAAAAGGACATACCTTTAGAAAGATGAGGAATAATTTATTTAGTCAGAGGGTGGTGAATCTGTGGGATTCATTGCAAAAAACAGCTGTGGAGGATCTTTGTGTATTTTAAAGGCACAGATCGGCATATTATTGATTAGTATGGGTGCCAGGCGTTTGGGAAGAAGGCTGGAGAATGGCTTTTGGAGGGAGAGATAGATCGGCCATGATTGTATGGTGGAGTAGACCTATTGGGTTGAACGGCCTAATTCTGCTCCTATCACTTATGAACCTATGAACTATGCCAGCAATGATCCAGTGAAACTAGTCTACATTGCTGGCAAGACCAGAGTACAGCTGAGTCTAGTGAATAAACATACACTCGTATTTCAGTATCTCCACTATTTTCGATAGTTCTTACCTATTGACAGCACTAATGTTGTGCTTTCAATCATCATATTTCTGGAGTGGTCTCATCAAGATATGTACAAATGCAGCAAGACTCCCTGATGCACTTTCACCAAACATCAGTGAAGGGCCACATATCGTGCGTCTCCCCAACTGTGTGCTGAGCCAAGGAGTCACTGTGGGACTGGAGATGTGATCAGTGACCAGTTCTGTTTCTGAGTAAGAATCGACCCGGAGACCCAGTGTTGTGATGCATCACCCTCTTTATTTCACAGTGAGAATACATTCCCAGCAGTTTGGAAAACAAAGCACACACAAAGAATCTAAAGACAACGGATTATTAATGCCGCAAGAGCAGCTGAGAATGGACTGGTGTTAACAGGAGCAATGGCCCACTAGTAGCTCCTCCAGTCAATGAGTTGCTTTTCCTACAGCACCCAGGGATTACTCTCTCCACATTGCAGTGGACAGGACACTGTTGCCCAGAGGAGCCCCCCACCCGTGTACAACTGTGCAGTGTGGAGACTTGGAGCAGATATCTCTGCCTTGATGGCTCTTTCCCCAAACACCCAGACGTCCAACCAGGGAAAGCCTCATATTGGAGTGAATGTAACTGGTTCATTGTGACTGAAGTGTGAGCCCCCTTCACTGCAGCCCTGTGGGTGTGAGGTGGGAACTGGTAACTGCATTAGAGGGCAGTGTTTATACACAGGGTACAGGGAATAGTTCAAAACCCCAACAGTGGCAAAGTACAGGGTTCATCCAATGTGTGTAACATAGAAACATAGAAAATAGGTGCAGGAATAAACCATTCGGTCCTTTGGGCCAGCATTCAATATCATCATGGTTGATCATCCAAAATCAGTAACCCGTTCCTGCTTTCTCCCCATATCCCTTGATTCCATTGAGATGCCTCAGCAATACATGTTGTTATAGTGGGTAGGAGACCCTAGTTAAAGTGAAGAATAGAGTTTAGCACATCTCACTGTTTCGAATCTGTAAATGTAGCAGAACCTCAGAGAGAGAGATTATGTTTCACTTTTTTGGAAATGCCATTTGCACAAGCCCCCGTGTGTTGTACCATCCGATATAGACATGATGGCTGCGAAAGGGTTGGTTGTCCTTCTCCAAGTCGTTTTTTAATTCATTGGCGAGTCTATCATAGTCTTCAGTTTTCTGCTCAAATGTCCTGTAAATAATGAAGAACAACTGTTCCATTAAGTGAACAAAAGACCACTTTCCGGATCGCTGAGGTTGAAAGTGAGCTGGTATCATCGCTCCCTCTGGGCTGTGAACACAGTCGTCCCCAGACAGTGAGAAGCAGAGTCTGCTCCCCACTGGGAGACTCGGAACTCAGTCCTGATGCAGGGTTTAGACCCGAACACCGACACCTCCTTTCCCTCCTCAGATAAACTTCAACCCGCTGAGTTCCTCTGGCACAACATTTGACGGTCTGAATTATCTTTCCCTCCCTCAGTGCTTTCCTTCCTCCACCCTCATCACTCACTCGTCAGATCATTGAACACCACGGTTGCAACACATGGCTTTCCTCCTGTGTGTGACTGCTGCCCTCCGTTGGCAGTTACTTGGTGCAGGACTCAATTCAGGAATCCTTTGTACAAGTCATGGAATGTCGAGCATGGAAACCAACCTCTTGTCCCAACTTGTCCATGCCGACCCAGAGGCCCCATTGAAACAAACCTTTCATACAACTGAATGAGAGGGGGAGGGGGCCACGTGTCTGGGGGTGGAATCTTGTGAAGCTGATGATAATTCTGTAGAGACTAGAGGTGGGGAAGAAATGATGTCAAGGCAGCAAGATGTTCTTTTGGTGGGGAAGGGCAAATGGAAATACCGGGGATGTGGAGGCATCTTTACTGTGGAGTAACACAAGGGGTCAGGCAGCACCTCAGGAGAACATGGATGGGTGACCTTTCAGGTATGAACCCTTCTTCAGACTCCAGAGAGGCTACCTGACCCGCTTAGTTACTCCAGCACCTTGTGTCCATAAGTTTCAAGATGTGTAGGAAGAAACTGCAGATGCTGGTTTACATTGAAGATAGACACAAAATGCTGGAGTAACTCAGTTGGACAGGCAGCATCACTGAAAAGAAGGAATGGGTGATATTTCAGGTCGAGAAGGGTCTGAAGAAGGGTCTTGACCCGAAACATCACCCATTCCTTCTCTCCAGGGATGCTCTGTCCCACTGTTAAACCTTACATAGGCTTCTTTTGAAGAATATTAAGCAAACAGGAAAGTACACAAACAGGAAATTAGAAAGGCTTAAATGGGCCATGAAATGTAATTGTCAAAAGTCAAAGTAAATCCCAAGGTCTGTACATTAAAAGAAGAGGGTAAAAAAGCGGAAGGTAGTTTTGCTCAAGAATAAAGGAGGGAATATATGCTTGGAGTCAGAGGATGTAGATGAGATATTAAAGGATAACTTCAATATTCACTGAGGAAAGGAACATGGAAAATAGTGACATCTGTATGGAGAATACTGATATTATGCAAGGAATTGCAGATATTGGTTTACAAAATACTGGGGTAACTCAAAGGGTCAGGCAGCATCCGTGGAGAACTATGGAGAACTAATGTACTAACAGGGGTGATTGTGCTTATGTATGGGAATAGTTTTGCTGAGCTGCATGCAAAAACATTTATTTCACTGTACTTGGTACTTGACAATAAAGAAACCATTGGACCATTGAACCACCGAGAACATGGATCGCAACACTTCGGGTCAGGACACATCTTCAGAAATGGGAGTGCAGTTTGAAACCAAGAAGGAAGAGGTATTCGGGCTTGTGCAGAGCATTATGGTGGATAAATCTCCAGTGCCTGTTAGGAGCCAGGTTATTGAGAGAGGCCAGAGAAGAGATAGCAAGAGCCTCGATGAAGATCTTTGTATTCTATCTAGCCACAGGTGAAGTCCGGCAGGACTGTAGAGTAACCAATGTTATTCCTTTATTTAAGAAGGGAAGTAGAGATAATCTAGGACATTATAGGTTGGTTAGCCTCTCATCACTGGCCGGGAAGCTATTGGAGAGGAATCTTCGGGATAGGATTTACTCTAATTTGGATGGGTTATTCGGGTCAGTAAGTGTGACGTTGTCCATGGCAGATAATGTTTTGTGAACTTAGGTTGAGAAGGTGATCAATGAGAGTGGAACAGTGGATGTTGCCAACATGGATTGTGCAGGCAGCACCAGAATTGTTAAAGTATACAGTGGGATATGGATCAGTTCCAGAAATGGACCGAGAATCGGCAGATTGAATTTAATCAATTGAACTCAATTGGGCGGCACGGTGGCACAGCGGTAGAGTTGCTGCCTTACACAGCTTACAGCGCCAGAGACCCAGGTTCAATCCCGACTATAGGTGCTGTCTGTATAGAGTTTGTACCTTCACCCTGTGACCGCTTGGGTTTTTCCCCCCCGAGACCTTCAGTTTCCTGCAACACTCCAAAGGCAAGCAGGTTTGTAGGTTAATTGGCTTAATTTAAAAAAAAATGTAAATTATCCCTGGTGTGTGTCAGGTAGTGTTGGTGTGCGGGGATCGCTGATCGGTACGGACTCGATGGGCAGAAGGGCCTGATTCTGCGCTGTACGTGTAAACTAAAGTAAACTTTCACCAATCTCCTTGGTCATTTTTCAATAAACACATTCAAATTTGTGAGACTTCATTCCTCATGCACAAAGCCATGCTGACTATCCCTAATCAGTCCTTGCCTTTGCAAATGCTGCGAGATCCTGTCTCTCAGACTGCCCTGCAGTAACGTTCTCAGCAGTGATGTCAGGCTCACCAGCGGGTAGTTCCCTGCTTGTCCTCACCTCACTTGCGAAACAAAGGCACAGCAATGGCCACCTTCTAGTGTTCTGCTTCCTCACCCGTGGCTAACAAGGATGCAAAACGATTCTGAAGAAGGATCTCGACCTGAAATGTCACCTATTCCTTTTCTCCAGAGGTGCTGATTGACCCGCTGAGTTACCCCAACATTTTGTGTCTATCTTCAGTGTAAACCAGCATCTGCAGTTCCTCCCTATACAAAAGTGCCTCGAAACTGAAATGTTAACTGTTTATCTTTCCACAGATGCTGCCTGGCCTGCTGAGTTTTTCCAGCATTTCTGTTTATTTCAGATTTCCGCCATTTGTAGCTTTTATTAATTTTCATTGAAAAATTGCTTTATTTGGATGTGACACGGATTCAGGAAAGCACAAACCAAACAGCATGCACTTTTGTGTAAGTGAGAAAAGGGGGAGGCCATTTAGAACTGAGATGAGGAAAAACTTCTTTCACCCATAGAGTTATGAATTTGTGGAATTCACTGTCTCAGAAGGCAGTGGAGGCTGATTCACTAGATGCATTGAAAAGAGAGTTAGATAGAGCTCTTAGGGCTAGCCTAATAAAGGGATATGGGAAGAAGGCAGGAACGGGGTACTGATTGTGGATGATCAGCCATGATCACTGTGAATGGTGGTGCTGGCTCGAAGGGCCGAATGGCTGACTCTTGCACCTATTTACTACAACTGAACTGAACAACACGAGCCAGTATATTTGCATCAGTAAGTTTTCTAATACTAAACAGCAAGAGTGGCAAAGGGATAGTTAACAATGTTAGTTTGCAGGAACCGAACCCTCACCAGAGATCGGGTCAGGTGAAACAAGTGTCGGTCACATCCAGTCTCCAGCTGAACCTGTCAATGTGGAGAGTGATCGTACCTCAGGAGAGGGAGTGAAGGTTGTGATTCAGGATCCAACTCATTCTTACCACCACTAATGATGGTCATGGTCTCTACCCGTGTGGACCAGCCCACTCACCACAGTCCCACCGTGCATGAGTGTAGTGTTAGGAAGACCATGTGGAGACGTGTCAAATGAACAAACAACTAACTGAAATAAAAGAATAAAAATTGAATAAAAACCAACTCACCTGATATAACTTGTATGTTCAGGATGAAAGACAACAGAAACTGATGGATCATTTGGATCAGGTGGACTTTCGACTTCAAGAGGCAGTGAAATGAAAAATGAAAATTCCTGTTTTATCCTGCCATTTACAAATGGGGCGTAAATTATCCAAGCAGCAGAGATGGGAACGATTGTACCTGTGGAGAAGAAACTTTCTCAGTTATGGACAAGAGTCAAGAGTGAAGAATATTTAATTGTCATCAACTGAAAACAGAACAATGATATTCTTGTATTACTTGTATTACTCTCTCTCACGTGCATACACATACGCGCACACACGCACGCTCATGCACATACATGCACACACACACTCATACACTGCAAACACTCAAACATACACACAGGCTGTCACAAATGTACAGACACAGAAGTACATATACGCACACAGACATACACTTAGCATCACACACAGACACGTAGCATCATGCACACACTCACACACAGACACATAACCATATAACCATATAACAATTACAGCACGGAAACAGGCCATCTCGGCCCTTCAAGTCCGTGCCGAACAACTTTTTTCCCTTAGTGCACGTACATTCACTCAGATATATGCACACAAACAAAGAAAATTAGAATTACATGCACGCTTGGACTCGCACACACACCCACACAGGCACACACAAATGTACAAACGCAGACACACACATACAGCAGATTGTGGATTTTAGAACTCCCCCAATGGAACCTCAGCCGGTGTACCTGCACAGCTGAATTCCCTTGTCAGCTCAGCTCAACCTGGAAATGTATGGATGATGAATGAAGTCACAATTGGAGAACTGTGTACAGTTCTGGTCACCTCACCACAGGAAGAGAGTGATAGAATAGTAAGATTAAACGAGAACTTACCAGTTCGAAGTTTGATCCTTATTTTATGAGGAGTTACGTTGAGGGATTTCGTGAAGAAGCCCCGCCAGGTGCATGCGCATTATACTTCAAAGCAGCGGCGTGAAAACACAGAAAACAAATAGCCGAAGTAACATATTAAGGCTTTAAAAATACTAGAAATACCAGATGATCTCTTAGATTATGAGGGTGGGAGCGGAGGGCATGTAATCCCTCAACGTAACCCCTCATAAAATAAGGATCAAACTTCGAACTGGTAAGTTCTCGTTTAATCTTACTATTTTACTTCAGAGTCACGTGAGTGACTACGTGAAGATTTCAAAGCTCTGTGTTTACATGCCGTAGATGCACCCCTTACGATAAACTGCTTTGGTTGACACAGTAGTGAATAAATAATATATTGAGCATTGCTTCAAATATTCATAACTATTTTAAATAATAATAACAAAATCAGTAATAACCCCTCTATCCCATGGGGAAATTACAAACAATAATATAAAACAAAGCAAATGAAATAAATGGAACCCAAAAACAGCATGCCCAAACCGTGGCACTGTCAACACAGGTTTGTCATAAAATTGTGAGAATGTCGATTCTCTAGACTATGCTGCAGCCACGATGATTTGGTCTAGCGGCACGTCCTGAGCCTTTGCCACGGATGTTGAAGCCGCCCTGGTGGAGTGAGATTAAAATACATGAGTGTCGACTCCAGGATAACTGAGAACCTGTTTCAACCATCTAGAAATAGTTTGTACTGACACTCTTTATATGGCTTTCTGTGACTAAAGAGCAGTGTTGTCTCAGAACCTCTGAGACTCCTTGTTAGCTCAAGATATTGGCTTAAGTGTTTAACTACACATAACATTTGGTCAACAGGATATGCTTTAAACGTCACCTTGGTTCCTGCCATACCTGTCCTGCTTTCTTTGATAAAATCATAGACATAAAATGTAATGTCATCTACAGACAAATGCATACAATCTATTCGTAACAATTGTAATGTTTGTACACGTTGTGCTGAAACCAGCGCCATTAGCATAACCACTTTCAGAGTTAATATCTGCATAGACAATGACGCAATTGGAGCCCATTGCTGAAGCAGAGTGAGAACTATACTGATATCCCAGATTTCTGTATATCTAGGTTTAGGAGGGTTTTTGTTAAAAATTCCTCTCACAAATCGGGATACTAACGGATGAGCCCCAATAGGTTGTTGTCCTGAGGACTGCCCTAAATAGGAGGACAAAGCACTCCGAGCACTGTTAATAACACTATAACTCAAGTGCTCATCGAAATGTAATTTAGCAAGGAACTCCAACACATCACTTATGCTTGCAGTATGGTAAAATATATTTGATTGTACACAGAACATCTCCCATTTCTTTACGTGAACCACATATTGTTTTTTAGTACTATTCCTCCAGGCTACAGTGATAACCTCCATGGTCCTGTTTGACAATCCAAAGCCTTGGAATGGTCTGTTCAGAATCTGCAGACCAACAAATTGATATGGTCATGTAATGGGTGACTTTCTCCTGTAACCGGATGCACCAACAATTACTGCAGCTGGGAATCATCATGAATGGCCGAACCATCATTCTGAGTACCAATGGGAACCATGGTTGTGTTGGCCAATCTGGGACCACCAAAACGCCTGTGGCGGAGTCACGCTCTATTTTGGTTTGACATTTCGTAATCAGACAAAATGGAGGAAAAGCATAAAAGTATGAGTGGTAACATTTTTGGTTACTGCTACCGACTCCTCAGCTGACTCTTTAGTGTTGCTGATAATTAAGATATCATCTAATTAAGCCATGACAATGTGATTATGGGCCCTCAATAGCCCCAGCACAGGTTTTTAACAATTTAGTAAATAGCCTAGGTGCTGAACTTAATCCATTAGGCAATGCTTTGTATTGCCACAGCTGTCCCATCCAATTAAATTTCAAGTACCTGCGATAATGAACATGAATTGAGACTGAATAATACGCATCTTGTAAATCAATAGTTGCCATATAACAACCTTGTGAGACCAGCTGCTTTGCAGTAACGAAGGGTCCATCTAAAATGTCTATAGAGAACTGAAGAATCTAAGTGAGTGAGGTCCAGAATTACTCGACAACCCCCATCTTTCTTAGGTCTGGGGAATATATTGGACACAAATTGTTGAGGATGAGTAATGGCTTTCTCAATCACTCCTTTTGGCATAAATTCTCAATCTCATCGTTAACCTGTTCAGTCTCTGGAGCAGAAAGCACCAACATTTTATTTGGGTTGTGCTGCTGAGGTGGATCTATCCCTGAGATAAACTCAATGGTAGAACCTGACACAGTATTTAGTATAAACATATCACATGTTATGCAGCAACATTCATTGTGAAAACAATTGTAATCTACCTCCAATAGGAGGTTGTGCATCAGAACCTTAAACAAAAGTTCCCTGTACCTCCACAGTTGGCCTGTAAGCCTGCTGTCTGCTCATATCGGGGTTGAAGCCGCTCTGTCTTGGTGGGTAACCTCGTTGCCCCACTGGCCTCCACCTGCTCGGTCCAGCACCTGGATCCAACCTTCAGTACACAAACCCTGGTTTGCGAATAGGTGGCCGTGCTATGCTTGGCTTCATCAAACCATGTTTTTCCCCCATCATCAATATCACGTATTTGTTTGACAAGGTCCGTTCCAAACAGGAACTCAGGCATTTGTATATTTGTCGCCTTACATAGTGCAGCAAAACTTTTGATTGAGAGGTGGCCTGATGGCAATTTTTCTAATGCAATTTACTTCAAAGAATGCATTGCCTAATAGAGTCAACATATCTTTTTGAGTTTGAGTAATCATGGTCACTTTGACCATAGTGCCAAATGCGGTAATTGCTGCAGCCACCAGTTGGAGGACGCATTGATGCCGAACCTCCTGTCCTCTCAAAGAAGGACTCATGGGTGCCCAGATTACTGGGTTCACCGTGGGCTCTTTCAGTGATGCACAGTAAACAGGTGTCTTATATTTATAGGTAGTCTCTTGCATCATAAATTGCTGGAGCTGGTGAAACACTAAATAATTGTTATTGTTGGCAAGGTACACCTCCATTGCCTCACCAGTCCCCTCCGGAATAGCAAACTCATTGCAATATCCGGGACACCCGGAGCATGGCTCTTGTGCTCTGGTGTTTGCACATAAGCAGGGACACCAGACATAGGGTCAGCTGCGTGCTGCCCTGCTTCTCCCAAGTCATATATTAGGGAGGCATCCTCCAGTCCTAAACAAGGCGCTGGAAGGAAATCCCCTTGCTGATAGTCCACATATTCCTCTTGATATGGGCCTTGTTGAACAGCTGCCTGGGGAATCACTGGGCCCTTAAACCCTTGTTTTATCAGAGTTTGGAGCATCTTCTCCATATTCTGCATCCTCCCCCACATTCTTTTATTATCTGGAGGGGAGTCACATTCTTCTTCAGACTTGTCTAACAACACGGGTCTAATAGATTTTCTTTTTGCCTTTCTATGTCTGCCGGCGGTCTCAGCCTCCTGAGTAACTGGAACTGGTGTGGAAAGTTAACTTTCTAATGAAACTGCTGTCGGTAAAACGGCACCCGGTACCAGAACCGGCGTTGCTGTGCTAATCTCCCGACCCGATCGATTAAGTGAATCTGTGGACCCACGCTTAGAGCAAACTTTCCTACCTGACCATACCACCAACTCCTACTGACTTCTCGAGCCTGCTTTATGGAGTTAAATACTCTCAGGCAAAGTTTTTAAAACCACTTACCTGCGAGTTTCTACTTACCGCTGGTGGAGCTGTGCCATCCAGACCGTTCGGTGCGACATGCGCGGACGTAATGACGCGCATGCGCCTGGCGGGGCTTCTTCACGTAGTCACTCACGTGACTCCGAAGTAAAATTGAAATTGGGAAGAGTAGAGTTTGTCGCTTTTGCCCAGCATGGACAGGAAGGGCCGACAGGCTTCCTTCTGTCCTGTGTGCTTCAGTCTCTCCATGAAGCACAGAAAATCATCTGGTGACCAAATGTGGATCCTGTCTGCCTGCCTGCACACTAGTTTGAAATAAGATGGGTCAGACAATGAGACATAACCCACATTCCATGCTGTTACATTGAACAAACATCTAACGTACCTGCAGCATTATTCAAATGTGAATAATCAAAAAATCTGTCCAAGGCAATCTTTGTTGCAGTCTTCAAATCCGTTCCATTAACAAACGTATAAAGCCATTGCACATTTGTTAACCTGCGCAATTCATAATTCTAGAGTGATGAAAGAAAAGTGAGGAGTCAGTGGAAAAGTGGTGAAGTTCAGTGGCAGCATCTGTGTTGGGAGCTGTGATCTGGGAGTCTGATGAGTTCGCAGACAACATTCTCTGACTAGACTGAACTACTGAGAGAATGTGTTGAATTTACCGAAACACTGGAATATTTTCATTCCCTATTTTTCGTCATCTTTGCTATAAGCAGATGGTTCCCCGACTTTCCGCACTGCGTGAAAGGCTCCTCTGGAAAAAGAAAGGCTCCAGTGTGGGATGAGTGTGAGGAGTCTCAGCCATTCCCCAGAGGGAGTGGAGTCTGGGCCACAACGTAATGATGGGGTGAAGTGAGGAATGGGGTCCTATTGGTGAGGCAGTGTCTGCTCTGTCAGTTCTGGGCTGTGGTGATACATTGGACCTGTTCTCCCACTGTCTGTGGTGCACCCTGACCAGGAGGAGTCTGAGTCCACAGACGAGTGTACATCCAACACAACCTTCCAGTAGATGGGAGACCCTGAGTGTAGTTATTTAACCTCACAGACCACACTGCCCCACAGGTTGTCTCTGTGGCCTTGACCCCACCATTCCCCACCTCTGTTCCCCCTGTCTCCCAGTGCTGATACTACCCCACTCCCTGCACCATCCTGTATTGTTGAACAAAAAAGGTTCCAAATTATCATATTGTTTGTTGTGATATTTTAAATATTGGCAAACTTCACGTTCATCGATCCACTGAACAAAAATCTTTATTCACGTTAAACTGTTGTCGGATAGTCATATCTTTTTTAATTTCAGCTGTGACATAATTTTCTGAGACTGAAAGAGAAAATAATTGTCCAGTCAGTATACAGGAAATATTCCTTACTCCCCATTCCCCCTGGGATAAACTCCAGAGGGAGTGAGGAGTGTGGAAGTGAAGATACTCAGCAAACTGAGTCCAAGGTCTATCCTTGACTGTCAGGGTGAGCTCCACAACACAGAACAACGTACAACAGAGCATTTCAGGGATGGGTTTCAAACTATGGATGAATTTAACCCTGAGCTGAGTGTGGAACAGCAAATATCCTCCCTTCCTCACCATCCATCCCTGATAATTCCCAAAAGTACTTGCATCATACGCTTGGACTGTCGGGAGAATATAACACATCATGCTCTTGCATGCCTCTACCACATGTTCATTTGATCCTGCTTCTGCAACCTGCAGCTGCAGGAGGACAGAGAGAATTAAACAGAGTCTCAGCATTTTGAGCTCCGCTCTGGTCACTGTTGGATGCACCCAGTCACTCTCCACACCTCCTGCTGGATCTGCTGTCTGAGCCTTGAGTTCAATCCTTTTATATATTTTTTGAAGATGATTTAAATATCATGGCTGAAATTTTTTTATATTGTTTTCCGAAGATTTTTTTGAATATCGTGTCTGAGAAATGAAGTCAGGTTATATATTATGCAAACATCATTTTGTTCTGAGCTAACGGAATCATTAACCATCAGAGTGCTGAATCTGAGGAAGCCTGAGACCCTGCAGCAGACAATTAAATGGACGTGTGTGTTAACTGTTGCTGGACGGCGACCTCTGGGGAAGGTGGAGTCACCAGTGAGGATGGTCATTAATTACATCGATTTGTGAGTGATGGGGGTGGTGTTCCTCATCCACCAACAACAAAGTCCCAGCCCTGGGACCTCCCCATCTTTGAATCAGGTCCACAAGATAGACCGACGCACCAACTGAGATGGAGAGGGTTGTCAGAGACATTATAGACCTAAATGGAATATTAACCAGAGCATATCCATTTTTCCATAGTCTCAGTTCCGGTTTATTTCCATTGGAGGGAGAGTCAGTGGATCAAATATTGCCCATTTTATCCCCTTGCCCAATGGACCATGCGCCAAGGTGCTTTTTTGATTGATTTCGTGACCCACCTCCCATATTTATAACATATAGTGGAAAAATATTATAGAAATCATATCTGAAACTCGTTGAGAAAGAAACCTACACATATTTTTAAAATATGGAAAAAAACTCCAATATTATGGAAACATAGAAACATAGAAATTAGCTGCAGGAGGAGGCCATTTGGCCCTTTGAGCCAGCACTGCCATTCAATGTGATCATGGCTGATCATCCCCAATCAAGAACCTGTGCCTGCATTCTCCCCATATCCCTTGATTCCTCCAGCCCCTAGAGCTCCATCTAACTCTCGCTTAAATCCATCCAGTGATTTGGCCTCCACTGCCCTCTGTGAATTCCACAAATTCACAACTCTCTGGGTGAAAAAGTGTTTTTTCACCTCAGTCCTAAATGGCCTCCCCTTTATTCTAAGACTGTGGCCCCTGGTTCTGGACTCGCCCAACATTGGGAACATTTTTCCTGCATCTAGCCTGTCTCGTCGTTTTATAATTTTATATGTTTCTATAAGATCCCCATCATCAATCTAAACTCCAGTGAATACAAGCCTAGTCTTTTCAATCTTTCCTCATATGACAGTCCCGCCATCCCAGGGATCAATCTTGTGAACCTACGCAGCACTGCCTCAATAACAAGGATGTCCTTCCTCAAATTAGGTGACCAAAACTGTACATAATACTCAGATGTGGTCTTACCAGAGCCCAATACAACTGCAGAAGAACCTCTCTACTCCTACACTGAAATCCTCTTGTTATGAAGGCCAACATTCCATTAGCTTTTTTCACTGTCTGCTGTACCTGCATGCCAACTTCCAGTGACCGGTGTACCAGGTCTCGCTGTCTCTCCCCCTTACCTAACCTAACCCCATTCAGATAATAATCTGCGCACTTGTTTTTGCCACCAAAGTGGATAACCTCACATTTAACTATATTATACTGCATCTGCTATGCATCTGTCCACTCACTCAACTTCTCCAGGTCACCCTGCATCCTCCTAACATCCTCTTCACAGTTCACACTGCCACCCAGCTTTGTGCCATCCGCAAACTTGCCAGTGTTGCTCATAATTCCCTCTTCCAAATCATTAATATATATGGTAAACAGCTGCGGCCCCAACACACAGCTTTGCGGCACTCTGCTCGCCACTGCCTGCCATTCTGAAAAGGACCCGTTCACTCCTACTCTTTGCTTCCTGCCTGCAAACCAATTTTCTATCCATGTAACACCCTACCCCCAATACCCTGTGCTGTAATTTTAGTCATTTGAATCCCTTGTGGGACCTTGTCAAAGTATTTCTGAAAATCTAGATATACTACATCCACTGGCTTTCCTTCATCCATTTTACTTGTCACATCCTCAAATAATTCCAGAAGGTTAGTCAAGCATGATTGTCCTTTCATAAATCCATGTTGACTTGGACTAATCCTTTTACTGCTATCCAAATGCTCCCTTATTACCTCTTTCATAATTGACCCCAGCATCTTTCCCAGCACCGAAGTAAGGCTAACTGGTCTGCAATTCCCCGTTTTCTCTCCCGCTGCTTTTTTGAAAAGTGGAATAACATTAGCTATCCTCCGATCCACAGGAACTGATCCTGAATCTATTGAACATTGGAATATGATCACCAATGTGTCCACTATTTCTAGAGGCACCTCCCTGAGGACCCTCGAATGCAGACCATCAGTCCCAGGGGATTTATCATCCTTCAGTCCCATTAGCCTACCCAATACGATTTCTCACCTGATGAAAAATTCTGTCAGTTCCTCTACCCCCTTATATCCTCTGTTCTCCGGTACTTCTGGGAGATTGTTTGTGTCTTCCTTAGTGAAGACAGATCCGAAGTACCTGTTCAACTCTTCTGCCATTTCCTTGTTGCCCATAATAATTTCACCCGTGTCTGCCTTCAAGGGATCCACATTTGACTTTACTATTCTTTTTCCCTTAACATTTCTAAAGAAGCTTTTATTGTCCTTCTTTACATTGCTGGTCGGCTTCCCCTCGTTCTTCATCTTTTCAGCCCGTATTGCCCATTTGTTTCCTTCTGTTGTCCTATGAAAGTTTCCCAATCCTCTGGCTTCCGGCTACTCTTTGCTATGTTATACATCTTTTCTTTTAGTTTTATTCTATCCCTAACTTCTCTTGTCAGTCACGGTTGCATCCTACTCCCCTTAGAATCTTTCTTTGTTTTTGGAATGAAATGATCCTGCGTCTTCCGGATTATGCCCAGAAATTCCTGCCATTGCTGTTCCACCATCATTCCTGCTAGGACCCCTTTCCAGTCTACCTTGGCCAGCTCCTCGCTCATGCCTTCATAGTCTCCTTTGTTCAACTGCATCACTGACACTTCCGATTTTACCTTCTCCTTCTCTAATTGCAGATTAAAACTAATCATATTATGATCACTACATCCAAGTGGTTGCTTTACCTCGTGTTCTCTTATCAAATCTGGTTCATTTGGACAACACTAAATCCAGAATTGCCTGTTCTCTGGTCAGCTCCATTACAAACTGCTCTAAGAATTCTTTTGTTACACCTTTGTAATACCTTTGTTACATGACATTTTTTAACTCCTGTTGCAACTTACACCCTACACCCGGCCTACTATTTGGAGGTCTGTAGATAACACAATATTCCGAGTAGTCATTGTTCAATCAAAGCACGTTTCACATTCAGTTGGACGCCAGTTGACCAATCATGCACTTTGTTTCAGCCTAGCGAGGCAGGGAGCATTCTGGGATCATGGCGGAGAGGAAAGTTAGTGCAAGAGATTTTAAGTGTCAAAACAATGATACAAATAACCTGACATGATTATCGTACAACATCATTAACCATGACAGTATGTTTGATGATTATTGTGAACTTTCAGTCATCAAGTTTTTGCAAGAGTGAACTGCGCATGCATTTGTATGAAAGAGTTCAACTTTGAGGAAGACTCTGGATAAGGATACTTTGAATACCCAACTGTACTAAAGTAACAATGTTCTCCAAAAAGGAGACCAGTCCAAGACATGATTATTATTGTGAGATTGTAGTGTAGTTGTTTATATCAGTACATCGTGCATACTGATATCTATATACTTACAAAACTCTGATCTTGGATGTGAGTGTATTTATTTGTGTGTGTATTTGTTCGTCTGCATTTCACATCTCCTCGAAAATACGACGCGTTAACAGTGCAATTTTTACATATTTCGATAGAGATTTACGCCATGATGTCAAAAATCACATCATTTGAAAATTTGATGCATTATTTCCTGAGTTATTTATGAAAATGTTCACAAATGTGCAGAAACTTGGTAAAAATAACAGCTTGTTTCCTGTGCTTAGCCCTGCTCGCAACATTGCTGCTATCCAAGTACAATGCGCTCTGCTCACCTTAGCAAGTACAAATGCATTTTTTAAAAGCTTAAAAATTAGGTAGGCTGCAAAAGGCAAAACGAGCAGCCCCTGCACAGTTGTTGGCTATGGGTGAGTGCTGGAATAAGGGGAATGGCTTGCGTTTGGGGACCAGGCCTCCTGTGTGACAGGGACCTAATGGGTCCATGTTGGTCTAGTAAACAATTAAAAATGCCATGTTTCTGTTTGTAAACTTGGCATTCATGACATACCCACCTATGAAATCTAAACGAAAAGATTGGGGAAATAAATGATTATATACGGTCTACTTTTGCTGTTTAGTGTGTCCAAGTTTCAATTGATATAAACCTGGGAGCGAGGAATACAACACATCTCATCGATTATTGTAGCGATGAGAATGGTCAGCATGCTCATTTCAGTTGCAGCGAGCGGGGTGGTTGGATCGATTTTAATCAACAGGTTCACGGCAATGCAGTGAGGAATTATCTCACTGTTTAGAGAGGGGATACACCTCACCGTGACCCCAAAATGTACCAAGGGTCGCGCTTCATTCTCTGAGATGGGTTGGGAGACGGCTCGAGGTCAGGCGGTGATTGAGGTTGCTAAGACTTAATGAACAGTTCGCTTAATCATTCAGATCAAGTCCAGCGATCCTGGACACTGGATCATGCAAAGTACCAAAAACAAAGTTACTTTCCTCTGGTACACGCTCGATGCTGGAGTAACTCAGCGGGACAGGCAGCATCTCTGGAGAAAAAGAATAGGTGACGTTTGGGGTCGAGTCCCTTCTTCAGACTGAGAGACACAGATATCTTTAGTTGCTCTCTCCCCTCACTCTCAAACTGAAGAAGGTTCTGGACCTGAAACGTCGCCTATCCATTTTCTCCAGAGATGCTGCTTGACCCGGTGAGTTACTCCAGCAAGTGTGTCTACCAGAGGAAATAAACTGGCAGTCAGTGGGGTTCAGTAAACTGGGGAATGCACAGGATCTGCCCTCACCCATTAATTAGGTGGGTTCAGGAGCCGGTGAAACCTGGGACCTCTGCGGCAGTCTCACTCACCGTACACCTCCAGTCGGACTCTTGCCTGAGTTTCACCTCCTGAACTTGTTCCAAAAGTCACCTCATATTCCACAGAGACCTCCATAACACCCTGGTCAATTTGTCCCTTCCCACCCAAACCACCCCCTCTCCTGGCACTTTCCCTTGCAACTGCAGGAAATGCTACACTTGTCGCTTTACCTCCCCCCTTGACTCCATCCAAGGACCCAAGCAATCTTTCCAGGCGCGGCAAACCCACAGCAGTCTGAAGAAGGGTCTCGATCCAAAACGTCGCCTATTTACTTCGCTCCATAGATGCTGCCTCACCCGCTGAGTTTCTCCAGCATTTTTGTCTGCCTTTGATTTTCCAGCATCTGCAGTTCCTTCTTAATCATATTCACCAGCGTCCTCTCCCCGTAGATCACAGATTAAAAGACTGAAATTCCCACGGTGAAGAGTTACCAATCCCGTGTAATTGACGTAATAGTATTCAATGTTCCCATTCAAGTCTCGACGCTACCACAGCTCCCAGGTGCAACAGCTAAGGCAAGAAATTGTCAACGGCCTGGAGAACATCAATCAGACCCTACTGCCTGGGAAACTGAAGCTCTGGTGCCTACAATTTGGACTCCTGCCTCAGACAATTGGGCCACTGACCATTTATGAAGCCACAATAACAACTGTGGAAAAGATGGAGCGAACCATAACTTCACACGCAAAGAAATGGCTCAGTGTCCCATGATGTCTAACTAACATCGGCCTCAATGGCAAAGGGGCCCTGGAACTACCTCTCACTAGTCTAACAGAGGAATACAAGTGTTCTAAAGTAAGACTTCAGATGACACTGAGGGACTACAGACAAGACCATCAGTGCTGATGCGCCACCCCTAGTAACTGGCCGGAATTGGACACCATCTGATGCAGTACAGCAAGCTTCATCAGCCCTGAGGCGCAAATACATTGTGGGGCAAGTGCAGCAGGGACGAGGAGGCTTTGGCCTTACGACAAGTAAACCAACTTGGCGAAAGGCCACACATCAGAGCGGAGGACATTGGTGGTTGAGGAGGTGCGGCGACAGGAGGAGGCCGCAAGAAGTGCAAAGGCGGTCTCTCTTGCCAAACAGGGGCAATGGATGCAGTGGGAAGGTGTGGAGCGGAGGAAGATCAGCTGGAAAGAACTATGGGAAATGGAATCAAGCAAGATCAGCTTCATCATCAGAGCGACATATTGTGCGCTTCCATCACCAAAGAACCTCCATCAGTGGTACGGCGAGGATCCAACCTGTGCCCTCAGCCCAACTCCAGCAAACCTCAAACACATCATGGTAGGCTGCAAGGCCAGCCTCACGCAAGGGAAATACACATGGCGGCATAATCAGGTACTAAAAAGCCTGGCAACAGCCCTTGAGAACAGGCGGTGTGCGAGCAACTCCTTGCCTCCGAGAGCAAGCAACCTTCCCCCCCCCCCCCCCCCCCCCGCCCCCTGAGGGCAACAACCTTTGTCCGAGAAGGACAGAAAACACCTAAACATCCTTCCACCGGATCAGAAGAAGGAAACCTATGCAGGGCCTGGAGGATGCTGGCGGACATCGGCCGACAACTAATCTTTCCACCTGAAATTGCTTTAACCAACCTCAGGCCAGACTTGGTGTTCTGGTCTCCTTCACAGAAGACTGCTTACATCATAGAGCTCACAGTTCCATGGGAGAACTCTGTTGAGGAGGCCTATGAGCGTAAGAAGAGCTTGCAGCAGAGGCAACGCAGCGTGGCTGGAACACCAAAGTCTATCCAGTTGAAGTGAGTTGCAGAGGATTTGTTCCATGGGAGAACTCTGTTGAGAACTCAGTTAGTGGGCGGGCACGACTCACTTTGCAGGGGCCCCTACAGCCTGACTGTCTTTTTTTTTATTTTCTGCCAAGTTAAATGTAGTTGTTCGTGTTTTTTTTGTATTGTCTCTAATTGTGTATATGTGGGGGGAGGGGGAAACTTTTAAATCTCTTCCCTGCATGGGAGACCCGACCTTTTCCCTGTCGGGTCTCCGTTGTCGTTGGGGCCTAGCACCGTGGAGCGGCCTCCGACCGGGACGATCTGGGGGCTCCAGTCACGGAACCTGTGGAGTTGCGGACTCACTGTCGTGGGGCTGGCCGGCCTCGGAGCGTGGGGAGCGGTGGTGGCTCGCTGTTGCGGCCCGACTCCGGAGCTCCAGCTCCAGCTCCAGCTGCAGCTGCAGACCAGTGGACTGTCGGGATTACGGGAGCTCGCGGGTCCGGGTGGGAGACCGCTCTCATGAACTCGCGCAAACTAGCATCTCAAGTCCGTATCGTGGGGTTGGAGCGGGGCCATACATCGGCCGGCGTGGCTCTAATGGCCGTGGGTCATTCCAACGGGACATTCCAGCGCCCGCCGGGGGCTCCAACGTTGTGACTTTTGGGCCTAGAGCGGGGCCGTACATCACCCGGTGCGGCCTCAATTGCCGTGGGACTTAACACCGCTCGCCTGGGGCTTTGACCTCGGGAGAGAATTGGTGCGGGGGAGAGAAAAGACTTTGCCTTCCATCACAGTGAGGAGGAGATTCACTGTGATGGATGTTTGTGTGAATTGAATTGTGTGTTTTCTATGAATTGTTCTGTTTGTAAGGATTGTAGAAATGGAGTTTCGTTCGAGCCTCCCAGAGGTTCGAATGACAAGTAATAAAATCAAATCAAATTGTTGCGTCATCTGCCATCAGACTGCTGAAGGAGCTTGAAATCCACGGTCAGGCTCTGCGGAAGACCATAAGGTCACTCTCAGACGCGGCTGAAAGAAGCAGCCGTTGGATTTGGCTCAAGCGGAAAGACCCATGCTGGGCCCCAAGTACGTCATGGTGAATCTTTGGGGCAGTTTGACACGGGACATGCGCTGAGGGCTGATCATCCTGCAGCGGGCCGCCCTTGTATAGTGTTAAAAGGCCGAAACACCCAGTCATGCAAGGGTACACTACTGATGATGTGTCCTGTGCCAAACTGTCCTGAAGGTTACCCATGCCAAGATATACATATACGTATCCCCCCCCACCCCCCGATGTTGAACGTCTACCACTCAATAATCAATGAATGTCATGAAATGCTCCCCACCTACTGGCACAAGGGACTTCTTAACATCTTGTCCTGTGTATTTGATTCAGACATGAGGTAATGAAAGTTAAATTCTAGACACATTTTCGATGTTCGGCCCATGGCCTACAAGGATAAAATGAGAAGATGTGGACCTGTTGTTTTAAAGCTAAGGTGCAGAACCTGATGCAAAGACCAACTCTTACACATAATCCATATCCTTCCATTCCCTGCATATCCGTAAATTGATCCAAAAATATCTAGAATACCACCATCATATCATTCTCATCCATCACCCCTGTCAGCACGCTCCAGGCACTCACCACACCTTGTGTAAAAAACTTGCCCCGCATATCTCTTTTAAACTTTGTCCTTCTCATCTTAAAGCTATTCCCTCTAGTATTTAATTATTTTTTTAAATGGGAGAAAAAGCTTCTTACTCTGTATCCTATCTGTGCCTCGTATACTCTCTCCACAACTTCCAACATTCCGGCGAAAACAATCCAAGTCTGTCCAATTGCCCCCTGTAGCTAGTACCCCTTATTCCAGGCATCATTCTGGTGAACCTCCCCTGCACACTTTCATAACCTCCACATCCTTCCTGTAATCGGTGACCAGAAGTGTAGAGGTGTTGGGCAAAGAGGAGTATATGCAGCAGAGACGGACAAATTGAGTAGGGATGGCATCTTTGCAAGAGGCAGGGTTGGAGGAGGTGTGGGCAACACTCTCCAGTGACTCATGACTTAGTCACAAGCACTGGCTAACTGGCCCGCTCTGAACCCTCTTCACTGGTCCCTTCCTTCCACTGATGTCCTCCATTTCCCATCCATCCCTCCTTCCTCCTTGTCTGCAACTTAAAGCTACCTTCTTTATCTCCCTTTCTTGAATCCCAATAAGGGTCTGTAACCTGAAATATTCATTTCTTTTCATTTTCAAAAGATGCTCCCAACTTGCCTGATGTTCCCTAATATTTTCTGTTTTTATTTCAGATTTCCATCATCTGCATTGTTCATTTACATACATGAGATAAGGGAAGCCAGAATACCTCAAAGGGAGTGGGATAATTAAATATAATTGGTCTTTCCATGCTAAACTTCCTGATACAATTGTTCAGACATCCATGGAATCAGCACACACAGAGTTAATGTCACCAAGTCCCTCACAGGGATAGAATCCAGCAGCATTTCCATATCATTGGCATTGTTCAACCCTGCCAAAAGAACATTGGATCAAAAACATCTTCACAAATGTGTTAAATTTGTTTAACCTGGAACAAAGTGACGTTATCTATCTGGAAATTAGTCTTGATGTTCTGGCAGGTTTTTGTTATACGTGGCACCTTAAAATTCCATATGACCTAAATAACAGTGCAATACAAAACTCGTCTCCACTCTGTGTTTCAACCTTGGTTGTCTGAGCAATGAGACTGAGAAAAGTCTGACTATAAACACATCTACCTTGAATCCGTGTTTTATATATGACGATCTCTCCAGACTCACTTCTTTGACCGTTCCGCAAATTGCCCTTTGACTTAAGTTTTAAGTCACAGTAGCTCGGAGTTTCCTAGTCTCTGCCACTTCTCACAGTTTACCTCTCACTTTTACATCTGGGAATTCCAATTACTGGCATATTGAAAGTCACAACGCTTTGCAGCCTTTGTGACTTTGGGGAATGTAAAATTCTGGAGGATTTGTCTGCACTGGAACTGCATACATTCATAGTCAAACAGTGCAATAGTCAACAAGGGAAAGTTAGCTGGAGTAACACACCGGACAGGCAGCATCTCTGGATAGAATGGGTGATGTTTCCTGCAGCTAGTACCCCCTAATGTGGGCATCATTCCGGCTGATCTATCTGTCCATCCTAGCCCCATTCTCCTGCCTCCTCCCCATTATAAGAAAACCTGTACTAATCACAGACATACCAAACCTCTTTGAACTATCCTCCATCTGCTGAAAGGTTCCAGGGTGGGATGAGTGTGAGGAGGGAGTGGGGTCTGGGCCACAACTGGTAACGATGGAGTGGAGAGGGGAATGGCGTTGTACTGGTTGGGCAGTGACTGCTCTGTCAGCTCTGGGCTGTGGTCCTCTCAGACTCCTGAACTGATCATGTCTTTCATGGCCCTTCCACGTATTGTATGTAAGCTTGGATTGTCTTTCTGCTGACTGGTTAGCACGCAACAAAATCTTTTCACTGGACCTCCGTGCACGTGACAATGAATTTAACTCAAATTAAAACATTCCTGGGTTCTGCAGACATGTCTTCTAACTCCTAACTCAATCTTATTTGGGTACTGTACATGAATAATATTTTGCACTGCATTGCATTACACCACATTCTTGCACCATTCTGTTGCTTTGCTCCCACCCTTGTGTTTATTATGGTGTTGATCATCACTGTGTGAATACTGTTACACTGTGATTTTCATGTGAACAAGAAATTTCATTGCAGCCTGGTGTATCTGACAAAGTGTGAATCCCATTCTCCTCATTGCCTTCAGCTGCACCAACCCCACTTACTCCGTCATCCTCGATACTTGAACGAAAGAAGATTCCCATCGTAAATCCATGCTGACTTGGACTGATCCTGTTACTGCTATCCAAATGTACCGCTATTTCATCTTTTATAATTGACTCCAGCATCTTCCCCATCACCGATGTTAGGCTAACTGGTCTATAATTCCATGCTTTGTCTCTCCCGCCTTTCTTAAAAAGTGGGATAATATTAGCTACCCTGCAATCCACAGGAACTGATCCTGAATCTATCGAACATTGGAAAATTATCACCAATGCACACACGGTTTCTAGAGCCACATCCTTAAGTACCCTGGGATGCAGACCATCAGGCCCTGGGAATTTATCAGCCTTCAGTCCCATCAGTCCACCCAACACCATTTCCTGCCTAATGCGGATTTCCTTCAGTTCCTCTGACACCCCAGATCCTCTGGCCACTACTATATCAGGAAGAATGTTTGTGTCCTCCTTAGTGAAAACGGATCCAAAGTACCTGTTCAACTCATCTGCATTTTCCTTGTTCCCCATAATAAATTCACATTTTTCAAACTTCAAGGGTCCAACTTTGGTCTTAACTAATTTTATCCTCTTCATATACCTAAAGAAACTTTTACTATCCTCCTTTATATTCTTGGCTAGCTTACCTTCTTCGTACCTCATCTTTTCTCCCCATATTTCTAACTTCTACTGCTTGTGAGTGTGTGTGTGAGCACATTCATTTTAGTGACAGTTGGTAGAGGAGGAGTGAGAAATGAGATAAGAGAGAGTAGGAAATAAAATTTAAAATAGGAATAAAGAAAAGCAAAAGCTGATTAAAAACAGTTTTTTTTGCAAAAAACTATTAGAGGCAGAATGATTCAATTGATAATAATAATAATGTATGATTGATGTACACAAAATATTTCTACCATAATATGTGTTTGCCAATTTATTGTTTACCTCTAATAAAAATATATTTAAAAACATTTTTAAAACAGTTTTTTTACCAGAGAGCATGCGAGTTCGGCTGGTGAGTGCTCCCTGTTGCTGCAGGGTGCAATTTATTCCAATATCCCCTCATCTCTGGTTGATACTATTTTCTGAGTGAAGGTCAGGCAGTGGCTACAGAGAGAAACAAAGTTAATATTTCAGGTGAAGGAAGGTTCATCAGAAATCCAATTCATCACCCGCTAAACAACGCGGTGAACAGTCTACGAACAGAACCCTTTCACTGAAAATTGCTTTTTTTCTCATAGATACAATAGTTCCCATCGCTGCACCTTGGACAGGTTACATCCCATTTGAAAATGTGACCATAACTCCAAGATTTTCATTTTTTATTTCACTGCCTCTTCAAGTCCAAATTTCACCTGAAGCAGAAAATCCAGCAGTTCGTGAAGTCATTCATTCTGAAAGGACATTTTATGTCAGGTGAGTTTTGTTAATGTTTATTCTGCTGATGCATTTCAACATTGTCTCCCCAACAACACTACACTCAGACACTGTGGGGCTGTGGTGAGTGGGCTGGTCCACACGGGTAGGGATCGTGACCATCATTAATGGTGGTAAGAATGAGTTGGCTCCTGACTCACAAGTTTCACTCCCTCTGCTGAGGACACGACCAGTTTCCACACCAACAGGTTCAAGTGGAACATTGGATATGACCCAACAAACGATTTCATCTGATACAATCTCAGGTGAGGATGCTGATCCTGGTAACTAGCATTGTTGATAATCCCATTGTCATATTGTCCCATTAGTATCAGAAAGTAATACCGAGTGCAGACAACTGAGCGAGGATGTTTTAGAGGTTTATGAGTTCATGAGGGGGTACAGAGAACGTTCACCAGACTGATTCCTGGGATGTCAGGACTTTCATATGAGGAGAGACTGGATAGACTCGGCTTGTACTCACTAGAATTTAGAAGACTGAGGGGGGATCTTATAGAAACTTACAAAATTCTTAAGGGGTTGGACAGGCTAGATGCAGGAAGATTGTTCCCGATGTTGGGGAGGTCCCGAACAAGTGATCACTGTATAAGGATAAGGGGGAATTCCTTTAGGACCGAGATGAGGAAAACATTTTTCACACAGAGAGTGGTGAGTCTCTGGAATTCTCTGCCACAGATTGAGGCCAGTTCATTGGCTATATTTAAGAGGGAGTTAGATGTGGCCCTTGTGGCTAAAGGGATCAGGGAGTATGGAGAGAAGGCAGGTACAGGATACTGAGTTGGATGATCAGCAATGATTATATTGAATGGCGGTGCAGGCTCGAAGGGCCGAATGGCCTACTCCTGCCATTTCCTATGTTCTATGTTGTTTTATGAGGGGAATAGAATGTGATAATGCAGTCTTTTACCCAGGGTTGGGGAGTCAAGAACCAGAGGATATATGGTTAAGGTGAGAGGGGAAAGATTTAACAGGAACCTGAGGGCAACATTTTCACACAGCAGGTGGTGGCTGTATGTAATGATCTGCCAGAGGAGGTAGGGTTACACAAAAAGCTGGAGAAACTCAGCGGGTGCAGCAGCATCTAAGGAGCGAAGGAGATAGGCGACGTTTCGGGTCGAGACCCTTCTTCAGACTGGTTTTTTAGCCGACGGAGAGTGTCTGAGGTGTCTTGAACATAGGTGGGGAGGGATTTAACAAAGGGGGATAGGATGGAGTCAAGGTATGTGGAAATGTGTTCGGTGGGGCACGAACAGGCAGAGACAATGGGTCTGCCGGGGCAGTCGGGTTTGTGGATTTTGGGGAGAAGGTAAAATCGGGCTGTGCGGGGCTGGGAAACGATGAGGTTGGAGGCTCGGGGGGGTAGGGAGCCGGAGTTGATGAAGTCGGTTATGGTGCTCGAGATGGTGGCCTGGTGCTCGTCAGTGGGGTAATGGTCCAGGGGTAAGTAGGAGGAGGTGTCCGAGAGTTGGCGCGTGGCCTCTGCTTTGTAGAGATCGACGTGCCAGACTGCCAGAGGAGGTAGTTGAGGAGGGTACTATAGCAACATTTGAAAGACATTTGGATTGGTAGCTGGAAAGGTTTAGAGGAATATGGGCCAAACATGCGAAAATGGAACTTGTGTGGATGGGGCACCTTAGTCAGCATGGCAAGTTGGGCCAAAGGATCTCTATGCTGTGTGACTCTATGGCATTGGCTCCATAACTCATATTGATGCAATAGAATACTTCATTGCAAAAGTGCACATGCACACGGTATATAATTTTGTGTTTGTAATTTTGGGTGTAAAATTTTGTCATTTTCCAATGTTCTAGAAATTCAGGATCAGTTCCTGTGAATTGGAGGGCAGCAAATGTTAGGGACTTATAGACCAGTTAGCCTGACATCTGTGGTGAGGAAGATGCTGGAGTCAATCATAAAAGATGAAATAGTGTCACATTTGGATAGCAGTAACAGGATCGGTCCGAGTCAGCATGGATTTACGAAGGGGAAATCATGCTTGACTAATCTTCTGAAATATTTTGAGGATGGAACTAGGAAAATGGACAAGGGAGAGCCAGTGGATGTGTACCTGGACTTTCAGAAAGCATTAAATAAGGCCCCACATAGGAGATTAATGGGCAAAACTAGGGCACGTGGTATTGGGGGTAGAGTGCAGATATGGATAGAAAATTGATTGGCAGACAGGAAACAAAGAGTAGGGATTAACGGGTCCCTTTCAGAATGGTAGGCATAGACTAGTGGCGTACCGCAAGGCTCGGTGCTGCGACCGCAGCTATTTACAATATACATTAATGATTTAGATGAAGGGATTCAAAGTAACATTAGCAAATTTGCAGATGACACAAAGCTGGGTTGGCAATGTGAACTGTGAGGAGGATGCTATGAGAATGTAGGGTGACTTCGACAGGCTGGGTGAGTGCGCAAATGCATGGCAGATGCACTATAATGTGGATAAATGTGAGGTTACCCACTTTGATGGCAAGAACAAGGCAGCAGATTACTATCTAAATGGTGTCAAGTTGGGAAAATGGAAAATACAACGGGATCTGGGGGTCCTTGTTCATCAGTGAATGAAAGTAAGCATGCAGGTACAGCAGGCAGTGAAGAAAGCGAATGGCATGTTGGCCTTCATAACAAGAAGAGTTGCTATAAAAGCAAATAGGTCCTTCTGAAGTTGTACCGGGCCCTAGTGAGTCTACACCTGGAGTATTGTGTGCAGGTTTGGTCTTAAAATTTGATGGACATTCTTGCTATTTAGGGAGTGCGGCGTGGGTTTACAACGTTAATTCCCGGGATGGCAGGGCTGTCATATGCTGAGAGAGTGGAGCGGCTGTGCTTGTATACTCTGGAATTTAGAAGGATGAGGGGGGATGGTATTGAAATATATAAAATTAATAAGGGTTTGGACATGCTAGAGGCAGGAAATATGTTCCTGATGTTGGGAGAGTCCAGAGCCAGGGGCCACAGTTTAAGAATAAGGGCAAAACCATTTAGAACGGAGATGAGGAAACACTTTTTCACACAGAGAGTTGTGTGTCTGTGGAATCCTCCACCTCAGAGGGCAGTGTATGTCGGTTATCTGGATACTTTCAAGAGAGAGCTAGATAGGGCTCTTAAAGATAGCGGAGTCAGGGGATATGGGGAGAAGGCAGGAACGGGGTAGTGATTGTGGATGATCAGCCATGATCTTATTGAGTGCTGGTGCTGGCTCAGAGGGCTGAATGGCCTACTCCTGCACCTATTGTCTATTGTATTCCCATCGATCCTTGACATATCAAAATAAAACACCCTTTTCATTGTAAATCAGGTAACGGTGCAGACCCTGGGCATCTGAAATAAAAACTGAAATCTGGAAGCTTTCAGCTGGTCAGGCAGCATATGTGGAAAGATAAACATTTAACATTTCAGCTACAGAACACAGAGAGCTCAGGATGCATGTACATAGTTCCCACAAAGTGGCAGCACGGATAAATATGATGCAGAAGAAGACGCACTTGTCTTTTTTGGTGTTAGGACATCATTGTAACAGCTATATATGATGGTGGGGAGACCTTGTTGCCCTGATAATTGAAGGATGTAATTAAGCTAGAGTGGGCTCAGAAACAATTCATAAGGCTGTTGCCTGGATCGGAAGGCTGAAAATGCTAAGAGATAAAATGATAGGCTCAAGATTGTTTTCCCTGGTATAAACATGGCTGAAGGTGGAGTTACAAAGGTCTATGAAATTATGCACGGGATCTCCCAGTTGCCTTCCATTTCATCTACCCTTCCCATTCATTTACCGCAACTTTTGTCCTTAGCCTCCGCCATTGCCAGAGTGAGGCCACACGCAAATCTGCTATTTTTAAGAGCCCTATCTATCTCTCTCTTGAAAGCATCCAGAGAACCTGCCTCCGCCATCCTCTGAGGCAGAGAATTCCACCAACTCACCACTCTCTGTGAGAAAAAGTGTTTCTTTGTCTCTGTTCTAAATGGCTTACTCCTTATTCTTAAACTGTGGTCCCTGGTTCTGGACTCCCCCAACATTGGGTACATATTTCCTGCCTTTAGCGTGTCCAAGCCCTTAACAATCTTATATGTTTCAATGAGATCCCCTCTCATCCTTCTAAATTCCAGAGTGTACAAGCCCAGCTGCTCCATTCTCTCAGCATATGACAGACCCGCCATCCCGGGAATTAACCTTGTAAACCTACGCTGCACTCCCTCAATAGCAAGAATGTCCTTCCTCAAATTAGGAGACCAAAACTGCACACAATAGTGCAGGTGTGGTCTTACTAGGGCTCTGTACAACTGCAGAAGGACCTCTTTGCTCCTATATTCGATTCCTCTTGTTATAAAGGCCAACATGCCATTCGATTTCTTTACTACCTGCTGTACCTGCATGCTTACTTTCATAGACTTATGTACAAGGACACCCAGATCCCGTTGTACTTCCCCTTTTCCCAACTTGACGCCATTTAGATAGAAATCTGCCTTCCTGTTTTTGCTACCAAATTGGATAACCTCACATTTATCCGCATTAAACATCATCTGCCATGCATCTGCCCACTCCCCCAACCTGTCCAAGTCACCCTGCATTCTCATAGCATCCTCCTCACAGTTCACACTGCCACCCAGTTTTGTGTCATCTGCAAATTTGCTAATGTCACTTTGAATCACTTCATCCAAGTCATTGATGTATATTGTAAATAGCTGCAGTCCCAGCACCGAGCCTTGCGGTACCCCACTGGTCATGGCCTGCCATTCTGAAAGGGACCCGCTAATCCCTACCCTTTGTTTCCTGTCTGCCAACCACTTCTCTATCCATGTCAGCACTCTACTCCCAGTAACATGTGCCCTAATTTTGCCCACTAATCTCCTATATGGGACCTTATCAAATGCTTTCTGAAACTCCAGGTACACTACATCCACTGACTCCCCCTTGTCCATTTTCCTAGATACATCTTCAAAAAATTCCAGAAGATTAGTCAAGCATAATTTCCCCTTCGTAACTGCATGCTGACTCGGACTGATCCTGTTACTGCTATCCAAATGTGCGACTATTTCATCTTTTATAATTGACTCCAGCATCTTCCCCACCACTGATGTCAATCGCACTGGTCTATAATTCCCTGTTTTCTCTCTCTCGCCTTTCTTAAAAAGTGGGATAACATTAGCTACCCTCCAATACACAGGAACAGATCCTGAGTCTATAGAACATTGGAAAGTTATCACCAATGCATCCACAATTTCTAGAGCCACTTCCTTAAGTACCCTGGGATGCAGACCATCAGGCCCTGGGGATATATCAGCCTTCAGTCCCATCAGTCTATCCAACACCATTTCCTGCTTAATGTGGATTTCCTTCAGTTCCACTGTCACCACAGATCCTCTGGCCATTACTATATCAGGAAGCTTGTTTGTGTCTTCCTTAGTGAAGACAGATCCAAAGTACCTGTTCAACTCATCTGCCATTTCCTTGTTCCTCATAATAAATTCACCTTTTTCGGTCTTCAAGGGTCCAACTTTGGTTTTAGCTAATTTTTTCCTCTTCACATTACCTAAAGAAACTTTTACTAATAGGTATTGCATGTGAGGTGTATTGTGGTGCTCTGGGATATTAATGCTGGAAAATAAGATGCCAAGGAGGACAAACATTTGCACATCTGTGAAAGGGGAGAGCAGATGAAAT
Source organism: Raja brachyura (assembly GCA_963514005.1). The sequence goes on along the minus strand of OY740785.1, from coordinate 22,293,351 downwards.
GGGCAAATAGGTGTAATTAGAAACTCGTTATGCTTCCTTGTCTGTGTAGCATGTGCCTAAGAGCGGGTCTGTGGGGCCGACACAGCAGGTCAGGCTGGACTAATGGAGAGAGAGAAACTGAACCAACATCACAGATGGATGACCTAGGGCAGAAATAGCCACGCTAAAGGAAACGGCCTTTCACTCTGAGGATGACAAAAGTGTTTTTGGACAGAGATTGAATTGTAACATTTGAATTAGGACAATCCACATGGGATATTTCACCACTGCTATTACACCACTGGGAACTGATGTAAGCGCCACCGAGAGGTTTGGATTAATGTGGAAACATCTGTGGTGAGGACCCAGGTTTCCTCAGAGTCATAGAAACATAGAAACATAGAAAATAGGTGCAGGAGTAGGCCATTCGGCCCTTCGAGCCTGCACCGCCATTCAATGTGATCATGGCTGATCATCCAACTCAGTATCCCGTACCTGCCTTCTCTCCATACCCCCTGATCCCTTTAGCCACAAGTGCCACATCTAACGCCCTCTTAAATATAGCCAATGAACTGGCCTCAACTACCTTCTGTGGCAGCGAATTCCAGAGACTCACCACTCTCTGTGTAAAGAATGTTTTCCTCATTTCGGTCCTAAAGGAATTCCCCCTTATCCTTAGACTGTGACCCCTTGTTCTGGACTCCCCCAACATCGGGAACAATCTTCCAGCATCTAGCTTGTCCAACCCCTTAAGAATTTTGTAGGTTTCTATAAGATCCCCCCTCAATCTTCTAAATTCCATCGAGTACAAACCGAGTCTATCCAATCTTTCCTCATATGAAAGTCCTGACATCCCAGGAATCAGTCTGGTGAATCTTCTCTGTACCCCCTCTATGGCAAGGATGTCTTTCCTCAGATTTGGAGACCAAAACTGTACGCAGTACTCCAGGTGTGGCCTCACCAAAACCCTGTACAACTGCAGTAGAACCTCCCTGCTCCTATACTCAAATCCTTTCGCTATGAATGCTAACATACCATTTGCTTTCTTCACTGCCTGCTGCACCTGCATGCCTACTTTCAATGACTGGTGTACCATGACACCCAGGTCTCGTTGCATCTCCCCCTTACCTAATCTGCCACCATTCAGATAATAGTCTACCCTCATGTTTTTGCCACCAAAGTGGATAACCTCACATTTATCCACATTGTACTGCATCTGCCATGCATCTGCCCATTCACTCAGCCTATCCAAATCACCCTGCAGCCTCCAAGCATCCTCCTCACACCTAACTATACCCCCCAGCTTGGTATCATCTGCAAATTTGGAGATGTTGCATTGAATTCCCTCGTCCAAATCATTAATATATATTGTAAATAGCTGGGGTCCCAGCACTGAGCCTTGCGGCACCCCACTAGTCACTGCCTGCCATTCTGAAAAGGACCCGTTTACTCCTACCCTTTGCCTCCTGTCTGCTAGCCAGTTCTCTATCCACATCAATACTGAACCCCCAATACCGTGTGCTTTAAGTTTGTATGCTAATCTCTTATGCGGGACCTTGTCGAAAGCCTTCTGAAAGTCTAGATATAACACATCCACTGGTTCTCCCTTATCCACTCTACTAGTTACATCCTCGAAAAATTCTATCAGATTTGTCAGACATGATTTACCTTTCGTAAATCCATGCTGACTTTGTCCAATGATTTCACCACTTTCCAAATGCGCTGCTATCCCATCTTTAATAACTGACTCTAGCAGTTTCCCCACTACCGATGTTAGACTAACTGGTCTGTAATTCCCCGCTTTCTCTCTCCCTCCTTTTTTAAAAAGTGGGGTTACATTAGCTACCCTCCAATCCTCAGGAACTACTCCAGAATCTAAGGAATTTTGAAAAATTATCACTAATGCATCCACTATTTCTGTGGCTACCTCCTTGAGTACTCTGGGATGCAGACTATCTGGCCCTGGGGATTTATCGGCCTTCAATCCGTTCAATTTACCCAACACCACCTCCCGGCTAACCTGGATTTCACTCAGTTCCTCCATCTTATTTGACCCCCGTTCCACTGCTATTTCCGGCAGATTATTTATGTCTTCCTTAGTGAAGACAGAACCAAAGTAGTTATTCAATTGGTCTGCCATGTCCTTGTTCCCCATGATCAATTCACCTGTTTCTGACTGCAAGGGACCAACATTTGTTTTAACTAGTCTCTTTCTCTTTACATATCTATAAAAACTTTTGCAGTCAGTTTTTATGTTCCCTGCCAGTTTCCTTTCATAATCTATTTTTCCTTTCCTAATTAAGCCCTTTGTCCTCCTCTGCTGGATTCTGAATTTCTCCCAGTCCTCCGGTAGGCTGCTTTTTCTGGCAAATTTGTATGCCTCATCTTTTGTTTTTATACTATCCCTGATTTCCCTTGTTATCCATGGATGCACCACCTTCCCCGATTTATTCTTTTGCCAAACTGGTATGAACAACTTTTGTACTTCATCCATGCAGTCTTTAAATACCTTCCATTGCACATCCACTGTCAACCCTTTAAGAATCACCTGCCAGTCTATCTTGGCCAATTCACATCTCATACCTTCAAAGTTACCTTTGTTCAAGTTCAGAACCCTTGTTTCTGACTTAATTTTGTCACTCTCCATCCTAATGAAGAACTCAACCATATTATGGTCACTCTTGCCCAAGGGGCCACGCACAACAAGACTGCTAACTAACCCTTCCTCATTACTCAATACCCAGTCTAGAATAGCCTGCTCTCTCGTTGGTTCCTCCACATGTTGGTTGAGAAAACTATCCCGCATACATTCCAGGAAATCCTCTTCCTCAGCACCCCTGCCAATTTGATTCACCCAATCTACATGCAGATTGAAGTCACCCATTATAACCGTGTTACCCTTGTTGCACGCATTTCTAATTTCCTGTTTGATGCCATCCCCAACTCCAATACTACTGTTAGGTGGCCTGTACACAGTTCCCACTAGCGTTTTCTGCCCCTTAGAGTTTCGCAGCTCTACCCATATCGATTCCACATCCTCCACGCTAATGTCCTTCCTTTCTATTGCATTAATCTCCTCTCTCACCAGCAACGCTACCCCACCTCCTTTTCCTTTTCGTCTATCCCTCCTGAATATTGAATATCCCTGGATGTTCAGCTCCCAGCCTTGGTCATCCTGGAGCCAAGTCTCCGTGATTCCAACTATAGCATAGTCATTAATCGCTATCTGCACCTTCAACTCATCCACCTTATTACGAATGCTCCTCGCATTGAGACACAAAGCCTTCAGGCTTGTTTTTACAACACTCTTACTCCTTATACAATTATGTTGACAAGTGGCCCCTTTCACATCGATCCCTATTACACTTGGCCATACTCTCCTATCCCTTTGTGAGCTTTCTTCCCCGTTAATTCTGGGGTCATTAACCATCGCTTTACTCTCTTTCCCTCTAACTCCGTCCTCGACTATCCCATTTGATACCCCACCCCCCTTATTCAGTTTAAAACCATCCGTGTAGCAGTGGCAAACCTGCCGGCCAGAATGCTGGTCCCCCACCTGTTAAGATGCAATCCGTCCCTTTTGTACAGTTCCCCCTTACTATAAAAAAAATCCCAGTGATCTAAGAATCTAAATCCCTGCCCCCTGCACCAGTTCCTCAGCCACACATTCAGGTCCCATATCTCCCTGTTCCTGCTCTCGCCAGCACGAGGAACTGGAAGCAAACCGGAGATAACAACCCTGGAAGTCCTGCTTTTCAGCATTTTTCCGAGCTCTCTGAAGTCCCGCTGCAAAAAATTCATCTCCTTCTTTCCAACATCATTTGTGCCAACATGCACGACCACTTCCGGCTGGTCACCTTCGCCCTTGAGGATTGTCTGAGGAGTCTAAGTAATGAGTCCAAAATCCAACATAAGCTTCCACTAAATATGTTTGCATATTATATAAACAGACTTAATTTTAAAGCCATGATATTTAAAATCATTGTCAAAACATAATATAAAAAGGATTGAACTCAGGGCTCAGATAGCAGATTCAGCTGAGGGTGTGGAGAGCGACTAGGTGCATCCAACAGTGATCAGAGCGGAGCCCAAGATGTTGAGCCTCTGTTTGTCTCTCCCTGTCCTCCAGGGGCTGCAGGTTGCAGGAACATATGAACGTGTGGCGGAAGTATGCAAGAATATGATCTGTTATCTTTTGACAACTGTCACTGTGTATAATGCAAGTACCGTTGGGAATCAGGAGGGATGGATGGTGGGGGGGGGAGTGGATATTTCCCGTTCAACACAAATTTGGCAGCATGGTGCTGCAGCGGTAGAGTTGCTGCCTCATAGTGCTTGCCGCACCCGAGACCCGGGTTCCATCCTAACTACGGGTGCTGTCTGTATGGAGTTTGTACGTTCTCCCCATGACCTGCATGGGTTTTCCCCGGGATCTCCGGTTTCTTCCCACACTCCAAAGACATACAGGTTTGTAGGTTAATTGGCTTTGCCATAAATGTAAATTGTCCCCAGAGTGTAGGATAGTGTTAGTGTGTGGGAATTGCTGGTCAGTGTGGACGATGTAGGCCAAAGGGTCTATATCTCAAACTTAAACTAAACACAGGCTCGATTTGAAATTTGTCCATAGTTTAAATCACCTCTCTGACAATCCTCTATTGTACGTTGTTCTGTGTTGTGGAGATGATTCAGGCCAAGAAGGAACTTGGATGGTGTGCATTCACACCAGGTTAGTGGCTCTCTGCCTCAGGACCTTGCAGAGATCCCTGTACTCAGGGCATCCTTCCAGGTGGCACGTGCTGGCGACGCACTTTTTCCAATTGGGCCGCTGCTTTCAAGGAGATACGCGGATCCCGATGGTGGGCGTCAGCCGTGCGGTCCTGCTGGGAATGCCCGGCTTCTACAGGGACTCGTTGAAAGTCTGGAACCTGGTTGCTGTTGACCAGGGCCCCCCCTTCGCCAGCGGAGGGCGACGGCCCGGGCGTGAGAGGAGCCGGTCCTTGTCCCGCCCCACCGGGTGTCGGGGGTGCTCAAGTGTGTGGAGTACCTGTGGTTGAGAAAACCTCGGACCGTAATCCTTCCCGGGCGCCGGTCCCACACAATTTGAGCCGCCTTTCCTTGACACCCTTCATCTCCCTCCGAAACGCAGGGAGGCGTGTCCTGTACGGGCTCCTCCTCCACACACTGCATTTCCTCGCCCTGGTCCACCATCCGGACACTAAGTGGCGGTCGGTGTTGCCTTCCGGTCGCAAGGGGGGGTGGGCCAGTGGGGGTCCCTCTATTCAGGGTTTCTCCGCCTCTACATCGGGGACCTGGGGTGGGGGGTATTGCACCGGGGTGTTCCCTGCAACCTGTTTCTCTCACGGTTCACAAACTCGCCAGCCGCCTGCCACTTTTGCGGGCTGGAAGAGTCTGTGTACCACGTGTACATGGAGTGTGTGAGGCTGAAGCCACTGTATGTATACCTGAAGGGGCTGCTCCTGGCTGCATTTTTCACCTATCATCCTCATCTTTGGACACCCTGTGCATAGGGGAGAGGGTAGGGCTGAAGATGTCCTGGTTCGGTTGCTCCTGGGCCTGGCCAAGCTGGCCAGCCACGAGTCAAGGCGCGAGGCGGTGGAGGGCTTTACCCTAACCGGCTGCCTGCCCCTTTTCCGGGGTCACGTCCGTGCCTGGGTGAGGTTAGAAAGGGAATACGCCCTGTCCACGGGCACCCTGGGGGAGTTCCAGGACCTCTGGGCTCCTCAGGGTGTTGAATGTATCCTCAATAAGGATTGTAACATAATTGTATTGTAGTTTATCATGGATATATGTTTGTATTGTATTATGCTGGTGGGTTCTGGCTTGTTTTATTGTACTGTAAAATATTTCTTTTTAATAATTGAATACAGTTTTTGATTTAAAAAATAAGAAGGAACTTGGATGGTGTGCATTTGCTTCAAGTTGGCGGCTCTCTGCCTCAGGACCTTGCAGAGATACCTGTACTCAGGGCATCCTCCCAGGTGGCACATGCTGGCGACGCACCTTTTCCAGCGGGGCCGCTGCCTTCAAGAAGGTAGGCGGATCCCGATGGTGGGCGTCAGCTTGTGCGGTCCCGAAAGGAATGCCAGGCTTCTACAGAGACTTGTTGAGAGTCTGGAACCTGGTTGCTGTCGACCGGGCCTCCCCTCTGCCGGCGGAAGCCGACGGCCCGGGAGTGAGTCCAGCCGGTCCTTGTCCCGCCCCAATGGGTGTCGGAGGGGCTCAAATGTGTGGAGTACTTGCGGTTGGGAAAACTCCCGCTCAGCCGGAAGTATTCATCGGATCCAGGCGACGTAATCCTTCCCGGGAGCTGGTCCCACACAACTTGAGCTGCCTTTACTCGACACTCTTTATTTCGCTCCAAGACGCGGGGATGCGCGTCCTGTACGGGCTCTTCCTCCACACCCTGCACTTCCTTGCCCTGGTCCACCGTCTGGACACAGGCATCCTGGGGGATTTCCGGGACCGCTGGGCACCGAGGGGGGTTGAGTGTATCATGGACAAGGATTGTAATAGAGTTGTTTAGTAGTTTACTTGGAGGGAGGGAGAGGCACATGCCCTGTCCCTGTGTGGTCTACACGCTTATTCCAGTTGTAAAAAGTGTACTTTTTTTTAACACATTTATGGACATTCAGTTACCATGCCTTGATTAATCCAAGGCAAGAAGACCATAATCTCTAACAACCCCACTTACCACAGGGATCTTCTGGTATCACTGTAGCAATGTTACAAGATGTTGAGATTTTAAAAATCAAGTCTGCAATTTATCCCATCAGATAAAGCATAAAAAGAAGTTTAATTTGACACGTAATTCACTTTCATATCTTCAGTATTAAGAAAGTTATGACCATTTTCATACTCGGAAATTAGCATCTTGTTCCCCATTGCCTTTCAATTGACTTAACTCAAAAGCTGTGATCTAGAACCGTTAAAAGCCCATAACTTTCTTAAAAATTAAGAGAACTCAATGAAATTTTCAGTTATTATAGATTGAAGCATTCTGAAACAAATATGAAACAATCTTACTTGAATTACCTGAAATTAAAGCATATAATTAGTTAGTTATCTAATTGTAGCTAATTACAAAATTCAATGAGTAGATCTAAACATCTATCCATTTCTTAAGAAAAGATAAACTTTTTTTAAATTGCCTTAATGTTCAAATGACATTCACACAATAATCCACAATATAACATAATTTTTAAATCTCATTTTCATGAATTTCTGGGCCAAATGGAAGGAATTTAGTGTTTAATGCCTGTAAATTAATGACCATTTAAATCAACTAGCGAGTGGGTTTTAGTGGAATGCGGTGGATTGGAACGTTGTGGTTTGCGGTGAAGTCGGGAGGAAAAATACTGTTGGTTCATACATTTTTTTGGACCCCATTTCGTAACGAAAATATGATTAAAACCTCCATAAAAACCAACTTTTAATATGTTTGGTGTGAGGACAGGTTCCGTCAGATGAGTGAGTGTGTTGGTTGAAAGGACCTAGTTGAGTTGGGGTTTGGGGATGAAGCAGAGAGGACCCAGACCCTCCTAATTTGGAATAGAGGTGTCAGGGGTTTGTACATCCATGGTGAAGATGGGTCAGTTTGAACCAGGGAATTGCAAATTTTCGAGGTGGGTGAGCCACCTCAATTCACGGCTAAAAGTGAGAAGAAAATGGACCAGAAGAGCAAGAATGGAATCAAGGAAGATGTAAGTTTGGTTTGCTGGGCATGTCCCAATGTGCCAAACTAAACATTACCCAGACTTTACAACACCAGCAATACATTACACAAAAGGAAATTAACTCTATTGGGCACATTCCATTTGTTCCTTCAAAGTTCCAGTGAGATATCGCTAATACTGTCCAAATTCACTGGCAGGATTGGGCGACCAAAGACAGCACCATCACCCAAGCCAATGGCCCGTCATGAGGACCCAGTTCTTTGGGAAGGGTCCAGATTGATTGAGTACCATGTAACTTCTGTGCGGTTGAGAGTGTTGGAACCCTGTAGTTGCACATTCTGAGGGGATGAGGATGACGGTGGAGGATAAGAGAGACTGTGCATGGGAGAGCGAGTTTGGACCCACCGATGCTCTGCTTTTCACTGTCTGGGGCCTAGATGGACTGATGACAGCAGCTTGCTGTCAACCTCAGTAATTGGGACACAGTTATATTGTTAAGTTAACCGAGAAGCTATTCAATATTTATTCCAAATTGTTCAGAGGACTTTTACGAAGAAAACTGAAGACTATGATCATGTCATTGATGAATTCAAAAGGGACTTGGAAAATGACAGTCTTTCTTTTGACAACACTGGTGCCTTCATCAATTGGTACAATACAGATGGACTAATGCAAATTGTAATTACAAAGTAATGTAACAGAATAGTAAGATTAAACGAGAACTTACCAGTTTGAAGTTTGATCTTGATTTTATGAGGAGTTACGATGAGCGATTACGTGAAGAAGGCCATCAGCCCGAATGCGCGTCAATCTTCAAAGCAGCGGTGTGACATCACAGACTAACAGTTGTTGAACTGACTACATAGTAAGATACGAGAGACTAGAATACCAGCTGATCTTTATGAGGGTTGGTAGCGGTGGACACGTAAACGCTCATCGTAACTCCTCATAACATAAAGATCAAACTTCAAACAGGTAAGTTCTCCTTTAATCTTACTGTTTTACTTCGGAGTCACGTGAGTGACTACGTGAAGACTTTGAAGCTCTGTGGTTTCATGCCGTGGACGGAAGTCCAAGCCACACACTGTATTGGTTGACCAAGGATGAGAGATAAATGCAATCAGACATGACATTTTTTTTAAACATGTTGAGCTTTTAATGGACAAATTATAATAACAGTGGGTCGTCTTATCTAGGGATACTACATAACAGAACTTAAAAAGGTGTTGTCAAAAGCCCCAGGTTTATGATAAAACATCTGAAATGTGCGTTCTCTAGACCATCCTGCAGTCACTAGGATCTGGTCTAGCGGGACGTCCGTCATCCTCGCTGCTGACGTGGATGCAGCCCTGGTGGAGTAAGATTTGAAATAATCAGTATTTACTCCTGCACGTGTCAGTACCTGTTTCAGCCACTTCGAAATGGTCTGAACTGAGACCTTTTTGTGAGGTTTCTTAAAACTAATAAATACTGCTAGTTCCGAGCCCCCGAGGGTCTTAGTGACCTTAATATATAGCTGGAGGTGTGTTACCACACATAGCCGGAGGTCCAAGGGGTAAACCGCTTTAGGCCGGATGTACCTGGTCTGCTTTGCTTGACTAGTTCATACACGTAAAACGTGATACTATTGGCAGACATGGCCATCCTATCCTGTCGAAGTTTGTGTAACAACTTTGCCCGTTGAGCTGACACCACCACCATGAGCATCACTACTTTGTACGTGAGTTGGACCAGGGACAGGGATGTTGCCGGTGCCCACTGGCGGAACAGGGTTAACACTGTGTCTACATCCCATATTTCCGTATATCTGGGCCTGGGAGGGTTCGTGTTGAAGATGCCCTTCATGAGCCTGCACACCAGAGGATGAGACGCAACAGGGTGGTGTCCAGATCCCTGCCACAAATATGCGGATAGTGCACTTCTGGCACAATTGATAGCACTATAACTCAGCTTCTCATCAAGGAATAGACTTGAGAGAAACTCTAACACATCGGTTATCTGTGCTGAGTCATATGATATATTAGCTTGTGAACAGTACACTTCCCATTTCCTAATGTAGGAGCTGTACTGTTTCTTCGTACTGTCTCTCCAGCCTGCAGCGAATACATCCATCATGCGATCAGACAATCCGAGCCGCAGGAAAGGTCTTCTCAGACTCTGTGAACGAATACATTTGGTCATGGAGAGGATGTTTCCCTCCCCCTGCCCCCCCCCCCCCCTTTGATCAGGGCGGACTGTAGATGCTGCCTTGGGAATGGCCATAAAGGCTGACCACCCCCAGTGAAATATGTGAATCACGGTTATGTAGGCCAAACTGGTATAACCAGGAGCCTGTGGCAGAGTCTAGCTTGATCTTCAGCAAACATAGACTTATGAGGCAGAGTGGGGGAAACGCATAAAGCACATCCTTCCCTACTGTAGCGGGAATACATCCGCCTCCATTTATTGGCCTTGTTCTTGTGCAAACGCACTTTGGTGACTAGTGATTGTCTGCATGCAGACAAATTCATATCCGGTGTTCCATATCGGTCGATAAAGTCATAAAACATGATATGATTACTTCCGTTCTGTGTCCGCCACCAAGTGCCACCTGAGTTAGCCATTTATTACAGGATACAGGTTTGATACCACCCATGTGATTAACGTATGCCACCGCTGTGGTGTTGTGATTTTAAGGTTGAATATGCAGATGATGCATATTCCCGCAATAAGCCTTAACCCATAGAGTGCGCCCATCAACTCCAAGTGGTTAGTACTTGACCATAGAAGAACTGATGACTCGTGCGTATTTCATCTGTCACCACAGCAGTTTGCAGAGTAGCCTATATGGACAGTCGATACTGCACAACAGTTGTCAAGAATGGTTTGATTATTCATTACTGAATTTGGCTTGAATACCGAAACTCTCGATGCATAAATGGACCGGGTGTATGCCATGAGGGTGGAAACTGAGCCAGACTAGAATTTTAATTTAGAATTGACATAGTTGTGCAGTATAAACGAATCGGATGTTAATTCACCAACCAACGCAAATTCTCCCCAACCAGTGAGTGATGCACACCCTGCATGTTCTAAAAGAACCAGATCCACCTACCTTCATCGTTACTGGTGGCTTCGTGGCATGTATCTCCGCCCTCGAGGTTTGGGGGGTAGAGGTGCTGGAGTGTGCGAGGTGCGCATTTTGGAGGAGGAGGGCCGGCCTTGGCCATGCCCTAAAAAAGACTGTTGTGCATAATGTTCGGCCTTCATACTGGTACCAGCTTCGAGAAAACGATTGCTGCTGGAAAGCCGAAGCTCTGCTTGTCGACGGAGCCCAGATTAACCCCACGGCTTTTGCCTTGTTATCCAGACCTTTGACCTGTTTGGGTAGATCTTGGCTTTACACAACCCTGCAAACTTTGGATTCAGGGTGGGACGGATGGCATTCTTGCGATAACAATTGATCTCGAAGTGCGCGTTGCATAATAATGCCAGTGCATCTGACAAAGGGACGCCGTCCACTGATCTGATGAAGGCTGTGATGCCTGAAGCCAGCAGGCTCAGAATTTTCTGGAGTTTTACCTCCTGGTTCCAGATGCCTCCCCTGATGTGGTTCCATATTGAGCTGTTTACAGCCGGCACACTTAAAGATGCACAGTTGCTACGCGTGTGGTGCCTCATGGTTATATCCACCATCACTTGCTCTCAGAGCTGATGTGAAGCCAAGTAGTTTATGTTGGCTGCAAATTCTGCCTCGAGCGACTCCCCAATTTGCGATGACATCGCAAATTTTGATGCTATGGTGGTTATGTCTGCTTCTCGCAGCCCGTGCATCATAGTATGTTCCTCAGACATACTGCCGAACTCTGAACCAGCCCAAAACTGGCTTTGGATGCTCCCCTCCTCAGAGAGGGAGACATCATGCAGCCCTGAATGAGGTGCTGCTGCGGGCTCAATCGGAGACACGCACTGGTATGACTCCACTCCGAGGAGTGTGTCATGATGGAGCAACCTCTCTATGAGTTGCTGCATGCGGGACAGGCGTCCATCGATGCTATCCGTAGTGGGAGGTGCACCCTCCTGGCCTGACTCAGCCGAGTCTATAGGCCTCACAGACTTTTGCTTGGCTTTTCCCTTTTTTGGGGTAGCCACAGTGCTCTGCAGTCGCCAAGTCTGGAGTCGCTGGAATTATTATCAGCGACTTTGGTGGTGAGGTTGACGGCAGCCCGCTATACGCAGTCTCGCGGTCTTCTGGAGTTGGTTTCCCCGCAGCCCGTCTCGTCTTCACTTTCTTGTCCATTTCCCCGTTGAAAGCTTGAATCGATTCTGCAAACAAGGTTTGGAACGAACATACGACCTCAGATTAAGTTCAAAAACGTACCTGCGGGTCTTTTAAACTTACCGCTGGAGGAGCGATGCGCCTACCAGCCAGTCGCGCCCTGCAGCCGACGTAATTGACGTGCATGCGGGCTTACGGCCTTCTTCACGTAGTCACTCACGTGACTCCGAAGTAAAATACGTCATCTGCATATAATTATATTTTATTATTGGAATGTTTAGTATTGTAACCGTGAATATTCGGATGCCTTCTTATATGGGCTCTATCGCAAGAGCAAATAGCAGGGGCAATAATGCACAACCCTGTCTATTGCCCCTGGATAAGTGAAATTTCAGAGAAAGTATGTGGTTGGTCAATATTCTGGCAGTCAGCCTGCAATATAATAATTTTATCCATGAAATAAAGTTCTCTCCCATATGAAATTTTTGCAGTACTGTGAAGTGGTATTCCCATTCTACTTGGTCAATGCTTTTTCTGCATCTAATGAAATAATTGATAAGTCTTCTTCTTCAATTTTGTGTGAATACATTATATTAAAAATATCTCAGATTATTAAATGAATGTCTCTTGGATATAAACCCCGTTTGATCCGCATGTATTAATTTACTAATGTATTTACTTAATCTTCTTGCCAGAGTTTTCGCTAGTATTTTATGATCTGTATTTAACAATGCAATAGCTCTGTCTGAACCAGGGTCTTCTTGGTCTTTATCTTTTTTGGGTATAAGTGTGATAGTTGATTCCGCTAGTGTTTCTGGTAGTGTCTGTTCTTTAAATGCATATGTGTAAAGCTTATGTAAACATGGTGAGATTACCTCTTAAAATCTTTTATAAAATTAATTACTGAATCCATCTGGTCCTGGAGTTTTACCATTCTTCAGTGAATTTATCGTCTCTTCTATTTCTTTGATTGAAACCTGTGCTCCTAATTCCTCTTGTTCCAACGGATTAAGTTTTGGGAGATTGCAGTTGTCCAGAAAGTTTATAATTTTATTGTTGTCTGTTGTTGTTTTGGATGTATATAAATTTTGATAAAATTGAGCAAATCTTTTCTTAGTCTTTAGGCAGCATTAACACTTCACCTTTATCTGATTTTATTTTTTGAATAGTATGATACTTTTCCACTTTTTTCAGCTGACATGCCAGAAGTTGTGTGGCTTATCGCCGAATTCGAAATTTTCCTGTTTTGTAATTTGAAATAATCTAATAACTCTTGCAGATAAAATTTGGTTTAGTTTAAATTTCAATATTGCTATCTTGTTGTGTTTATCTATAGTTGGATCTTTCGAGTTTTCTAAATCAAGTTGTCTAATTTGTTCTTCTAGTTGCAATTGTTCCGTTCTATTCTTTTTATTTTGAAAAACGGTATGAAATAATAGTACCTCTGATAAATGCCTTAAAGGATTCCCATAATAGGGAGGGTGAGATGTCTGGGGTATCGTTAGTCTCAAAGAAAAGTTCCATCTGTTGTTTTAGGTGTATATATATCTGTCCGGATTGTTTAAAATTTGGGGATTGATCCTCGAAAATAATTTTTTATTCAGCATTCCTTCTGGTTTTAGGAAGAAGGTTAACGGAGAGTGATCAGAGATGACACTATTATGATATTTAGGATTAGTTGCAAAGGGAATTAATTTTGTATCCACTAGGAAGTAGTCAATATGTATGTAGATTTTATGCACTGATGAAGAAAAGGAATATTCCCTTCCGGCTGGGTTTGCAATCCTCCATACATCTGCTATATTTGTGTTTTTTATGTATGTATTTAAAAGTTCACTGGATTTTGATTTTATATTAAGTCTCTTTTGTTGGGCAGATTTATCCAGATATTGATCCAGAACGCTATTGAAATCTCCCCCAATTATCACATTTTGGTAATTGTACTCAGAAATTATATTCAGGATTTTATTAAAAAATTGCGGATTATCAAAATTAGGAGCATAAATATTACTATGGTTAGTGGAGTAGAGTGTATCGCTCCAGTAATTATGACATACCTTCCCTCTTTGTCTGCCAGGGTGTTATGTTTAAATGGTATGCCATTACGAATTATAATTGCGGTACCCCTAGATTTAGAGAGATAGGATGAGTGATATGTTTGACCGATCCAATTTGCCTTCAGCCTGGTCTGAGCTTGCAGTTTCAAGAATCTTGTCCATTTTGATTGGCTCATTAGCACCCCGTATGTTCCAGCTACAAAACGTAATTCCTTGAATTTTCGTTTGCATGTTGTCTTGCATTGTAAATTACATTGGTACCTTTATGTCAGATGGTGCAACACAATATCTCAAGCTTCTGGGTGTTGAGTGGGTGCTCACAGCTGCTAGATATGTTGATATATCCCTTGTAAATGTGCACTTAAATAAAAATCAAAATCAAACAGTGCCAAATAACATAAAAATTGTGATAAAACAGTATTTAAAAAAAATATATATTGCAAGGAAAAAACCACCAAATGGTGGAAGAAAAATTCTTGAAACCTTCTGTAGGTGTTAAGTTACATTTGGCTCCGTTCCCTTAAACAATTATTGTGAAAAAGAAGGAACAGTTCAAAACCGGGTAATATAGAGAAAACCATCGAACATGTGGTTCTACTAAAATCTTCAACTGGACAAGTATTTACTATTTACTAACAATTACAGTATTTAACTTAGCAGACTTAACCCAGTATATTAAAGTAAGAAACTGCTGATTGGAAGGGGTTAACCAAAATTACAATCTTGGGTGCCTGCCAACTTTTTCATTCCCTTCCAGCTTAATTCCTTGTTAGTTTATCTTGAGTGTAACTGGGAATCTGTCTTCACGAATCGATTACGCATATTTTAGTATATTAGTATATTAGTATAATAATCCAATGGATTTAACTAGCAATCATAAATCTACAGCATGTTCATTAGTGACTTTTAAAAAAACATGGAAAATTGAATCATTATTCGGTTATGCTACTACTTTTTAAATTAATATATATGAGTTAGTCCAGTTATTTATGTGTTAGTATATAATTATTGATATCTTTTTATTCGTGAATTATTACGTTCAGCTCCAATTATTTTAATTTTTCTGTGCTGCGTAACTCCATTTTTTTTTTAATCTATCGTTCAAAAAATGTTTGTCCTTGATTTTACATTCCAAAGTCGATAAGGTGTCTAGACTTCACTGCGTGTGACTTCTTTGGCCATCTTATCGAGAACATTTGTGCTTATATTTATTTAAAAAGTAATATTTTCTCAGCTTCCCCTCTCCAGATATATATAAAAGTTAAACCTCCAAATAACTGTGATATTTTACTTATCCTTTAATATCATTTAATATCAATAAAGAAAGGCTCCAAATCATTCTAGCCAGTTGCCCGGAAACTCGGTCTTGATCTTCTTTCATTCTCTTCATCGCTTCAGACATTTCCTTCATCGCAGTTTCCAGATCTTTAATAGCAGTGCTCTGTTCTGCAGAAATAGTGATAACAGGCTCCAACTTTTCATTGTAATCTTCTTCAATCCGTTCAATTTCTGCTTTTAGCTCGGTCTCTACGTCCTCAATACATTACTTTAGAGTACCAATTGTCTCAATAACTTGCGTATTCCCTAGCTGCATACTTGTAGCCTGTTCGGAAATCTCCTCATGTAACATATCAGCAAAGTCTTTTGACACAGCTGCTCTTAAAGACTGCTCCTGTTCTTTTACCTTTTCTGCCATTTCATCAATGAATCTCCGACCTTCCGTTTCTTCTTCAGACCCTTCTGTCTAGTTTGTGGTGTTTTTTCCCAGCTCCTTAATAAGCAATCTGATCAGAGGTCTTGAAGTAGGTCGTTTGGGTGTGTTCCTATTCCTCATTTAAAAGTGCCGTTATTCCCCGTTATTTTGCAGCGATTTCTGATTACGTCACTTACGGTGAGTATTTTTAGATCGGTCACGTCTTTTTTTTAAGGCTTTTTAGCGCTTTTAGCGCATTGTCAGGAACGGAGCCGAATGCTGCACCTCTCACTGCTCCATAGCACCACATGAAGTTTTTATCCAATTCTATCCAATTATTTTTTAGTACTCAAATTCTAATTCAAAATTTATAAGGAAACATCTTTAGGATTATGAAATTTTGTCCAAAAAAGTATTTTTAGCCTATTTATACTTTAACCACTGCGTTCCCATTACGAGACTCCTCCCCCCGCTTTTACAGGGTGATACTCTCACACAGGCGGGGACTCGAACCCACCTAAGTTCACCCTTGCAAGGGGCTTCTTCCTTCCTACCTGCTTGGCACAGGGTGTCAGCGCGTAATCTCTTTACATTGGCAGTCGATGCCGATTATTGGAGCACCTTTTCTATCTGCACCCCCAGCAACGATGCAGTACCAGGGCTCCCACTTAAAACTTTTTCTCTATTTCCAGCCGGGCAACGTAGGCAGCTTTTTAGGTTGCCAAATGATAGTTTAGGAGGTCATTTAAGACGGCTTGCATGACGCGTGCGATAATGTGCTCGGACGAAGTGCATAGTTACCAGTCAGAATTATGCTCAATTCACATATTATTTCTGCTTCAAATAAAGTCACAAACTAAACATATCCACTAATGAAGACATGATATATACCACAATGACATGCAGCAAAATTATAATACACTATATACAGTATCTCAACTCTTTTCACACGTTGCGATGAATGCAATTTCTATTCTTTCTATCCACTTCCAAACAAAAATGTGGTTGGATTATTCAGCGTATGATCAACCTCGGTGAGACCAAGAGCAGGCTTGGTGATCGCTTTGCACAACACCCCCACTAGGTTCGCAATAACCAACCTGATCTCCCAGTGGATCAGCACTTCAATCCCCTTCCCATTCCAAATTTCATTTCGGAGTCACGTGAGTGACTTCGTGAAGAGCCCACCGGCACGCATGCGCGACATATCGTCGCAACGCATTGCTGCCGACGGCTGGCGGTGGGGTGCGCTCCCCGCCAGCCCTTCATAAGGGACCGCTAAGGTAAGTTATACTAACCTTAAGTTGGTTGGTCCTTGCTGTTTGTGTTTTTCTCTTTCAGCAAGGACATGGACGGGAGTACGAAGGGCCGAAAGACGTCCGTTCGGAATCGCCGGCCATCTGTCCCGGAAGCCTCATTATCGGCTACACCTGTGAAACAGGCCGGGAGGAAGGCGGGGAAACCGGGGAGCCCTGTTACTGCAGGGCCGGACCCGCTGACACACCGCAGCTCCGGCGAGGAGTTCGAGGAGCAGGACTGCGGTGTGCCGCCAGAGCAGGTGGACCCTGCTTCAGTATTCAGGTCGCCAACGGGCCCGTTGGCGGCCTCGGGCAAGGGGTCATGTGCAGCTGCACGGCCCTTCTCCCTCAGCCCTCCGAGTAGGGGGAGGGGAGGAGCCCGCAAGCCTAACCCTTCTGGGGCTAAGGCATTATCTGCCGCCGAGTTGCGGACTGGCTCAATGGCGGGACCCAGGTCCACTGTGAGGTCCAGTGTCGACCCCCCAATCATCGACGCCGGGACGGGTCATTTGGGTCCCGCCACGGTCGCCGAGTCCCCCATGGATGGGAGGACGAGACCACGCGTCGGCAAGGTCCACGACGTGGGCAGCCGGCAAGCCCGCGCGGGCGTCGGGTCTCCATGCTACGGCTGGTGCCGACTCCCCGCAGCATTTGCCCTCAGTGGCAGCGGCCTCAGCTCCCGCCAAAAGGAGGCGGTTGAACACACCTCCCGCGCGGGAATCGCTCAGTTTCGCTGCGGCGGCTGGCAGCGACAAATACCGGCACCGGGTTCACCTCGACGAGGTGCGGGCCGATGAGCGGAGCCTCGGCAGTATTTCCGAGCCTGAGGACTCCGACCGCCCGAGTAGTTAGGGTGAAAGGCGTATTGACCGCATGGAGCGGCTACTGGAGCTTCTGCTACACAACCAACAGCAGCAAGCATCCAGCATCGACAGGCACAGGGCAGTATCACCGGTCTCCATCGCCAGTCTGGAACAGCCCAAAGAGGAAGGATTTGTCGACCCTACACCAGCTCTGTCGGAATTACCGCCGGAAGAGCTGCTGGATGTGGCGGCGAAATTCGCTGCTCCACACACAACTGGGCTTCCTCTTAATCCCAAACTGGCTGCCACTGTGGACTTCCTCACCAACCACCAGCTCCAGGAGGAAGTCCTCTCTCAGGCCATCAATCGGCATAAGGCTCCGTCCAACTGCAACTCCCTCAATGTGCCTGTGGTCAATACGCCAATATGGGGCAACATCGGCACGGCTATCCGAACCCAGGAGTTGAAACTCCAACGGATCCTGAAGCTCCTCACTGCCGGTATTACCGCGTTTGTGCAGTCGGTAGACGGGGAAGACCTAAATCTGGAGCAGGAGGATGCGCTGGCATTGTTATGTGCCACACAACATGAAATTAATGCTTTTAGAAAAAGCAGCATGCGCCCGACACTAAACCCAAAGTTTGCTGGATTGTGCAAAGCGCCGCCTCCGCCGCCGCCCCGACAGCTCTTCGGAGAAGACCTCCCGAAGAGGGTCAAAGAGCTCGATGAGCATGCCAAGACGGTGGGACTCATGCGGTCGCAGATCGCCCCCAGACCGTCGGCCCCGAAAGCTCCATTTGTTCGGCCACGAGGCCCTGTCGCCACATCGACAAGGACCTATCCTTCAGCTCCGCCTCACTATCAACAGCCCCAGCAGCAGCGGGCTTTTTTAGGGCAAGGCCCGCAGCGGCCCCAGTGGAAGATGAGGACACCACAGTATCAGCCCAACCCAGCACCCCCACAACCACCCAAACATGTCAAGGACCGCCGGTAACCACGGAGGTGAGGCGGTCTGGTTTTCATTTATCTGGACATTTAACTTCACATGTTGGTGGGCGCCTCCGTTTCTTTTTGGGGGCATGGGGAACTATCACTTCCGATGAGTTTGTTTTGCAGAGTATTCGGGGTCATCAGATTGAGTTTATTAACGGGGACATTCCTCCATCCCAGCATATGCCTAATCGGACGTTTACGCTGTCTGCCGTTGAATAGGCAGCAGGCTATGCTGAGATCTTAAGGTTAGAACAAAAAGGCGTGATAGAGAAAGCTATGCACGAGCCAATTGAATTTGTCTCCAATATATTTACCAGGCCTAAAAAGGATGGAGGCTTTCGAGTGATTATTGATCTGACCCATTTGAATACTTTTGTAACATACACCCATTTCAAAATGGACACTTTTGAGACAGCCAAGTCATTGATTTCGCATGGCTGCTTTATGGCATGCATTGATTTAAAAGATGCGTACTATTCTGTATCCAATCGGAAACATCACAGGAAGTTCTTAAAATTTGTCTGGATGGGTCAGCTCTGGCAATACAGGGCTTTGCCAAATGGGCTTACTACAGCCCCTAGATTATTTACTAAATTGCTAAAACCCATCATGGCCCAGTTACGGAAGCAGCATCATATCGTGATGGCCTATTTGGATGATATCCTGATTGTTGGCAATACCCTGGAGTCGGCTGAACGGGCAGTTTCAGCCACTGTCGCAATTTTTCAGCGGCTGTGGTTTATTGTCCATCCAGACAAGTCGAAGTTCTGCCCTTCCCAGGTTATGGATTATCTGGGGTTTACGGTGGATTCCAATCGCATGAGGGCCACCATACTGACTAACAAGGTTGGGGATGTCACCCAAGCGTGTCAGGATTTAGCCTGCGCCAGTATACCATCAATTAGACAAACAGCTAAGGTGATTGGCAAAATCGTAGCATTGTTTCCAGCAGCCCAATACGGGCCTTTGCATTATCAAAATTTGCAAAGAGCTTAGATCTCCGCGTTAAAGCGGAACGCCGGTCATTTTGACAGACCAATGCGGCTGCCTTCTAAAGCTAAGATTGAGTTACAATGGTGGGTGCGCCATATTAGTAGCTCATTCAAACCTATTGTTGTGCCCAATCCGATGGTATACTTGCAAACCAATGCAAGCTCCTATGGCTGGGGAGCTACGGACAACTGTTCTAGTTGCGGGGGCAGATGGGACACCCTTGAATCTACTATGTTGTTGTCACAAGGGATAAACTATTTGGAGATGCTTGCAGCATTTCACGGACTTCGTGCTTATTGTTCCAATCTTATTGGTGCTCATGTCCGTATCCAAATAGACAATACCACGGCGGTGGCATATTTAAACCATATGGGCGGTACCAGGTCAATTTCATGTGATGAATTGGCTAACACAATTTAGCTCTGGTGTATTGACAGGAATATTTGGATTTCAGCTACCTATTTACCAGGTGAGCTCAATACTGTGGCGGACACCAGGTCATGCAAGTTTAATGACAATATCGAATGGATGTTGCATCCCCAAATTTTTGCCAAAATTACAGCCAAATTTGGTAAACCGGATATCGACCTCTTTGCGTCACGGTTGAACCATCAGGTACCAACATACGTTTCGTGGGAACCAGATCCTGGGGCAATGGCGATAGATGCATTCTCGCTCGACTGGGGGAAGTGGTTTTTCTATGCATTCCCCCCGTTTTGCCTCATCAGTCGGGTATTGCGAAATATCCAGATGGATGCTGCTAAGGGCATTCTTATTATACCCGACTGGCCCACGCAGCCATGGTATCCGGTGGTCTTTGACATGATCAGTCAGCCTTGGGTCCTCTTAGAGGGTTGCCCACAATTGGTTACTCACCCTGTGTCAGGGGAGCCACATCCCTGCCATAGCTACTTAAATTTATTGGCTTGCAGGTTTTAACCAGGCCATTGCTGCAGTATGGCCTTTCAACTCGAACTATGGATACCATTGGGGCGTTGTGCCGAGAGTCGACCAGGCGAAGATACCTTTCCCACATCAGAAAATGGGAAGCCTACTGCAGCCGCTCTCGCATCACATATGACGATGCATCCATAGCCGACGTATTGGAATTCCTCGCGGGGTTGCACCATGATGAACACTTAAGCTACAGTGCCATCAACAGCACCAGAAGCGCGCTGTCATTCTACCTCAAGATTGAAGTAGGATCCAACAGGCTAGTGTCCAGACTCATGCGTGGTATATTCAATATGAATCCGCCTACACCACGCTATAATATCACCTGGGATGTCAGGGATGTACTAACCCTGCTCAGGACGTGGTCACCCATGCAAGGGCTACAGCTGGACAAACTCACCATGAAACTGGTGATGTTACTAGCACTGACTTCAGCACAGTGGGTACAGACGCTACATAAACTCCGTATCGACAGGATGATCTCTACCCCTGGAGAAGTAGTCTTCTTTATTGATGAGCTACTAAAGCAGCATAGACCTGGGTGCACAGGGCTGCAGCTGAAGTTCCCGGCATACCCCGCAGATGCTAGGCTATGTTTAGCCGCCCATATCCGTCACTATGTCGAGGTGACGAGACGCATCAGAGGAATGGATAAATACCTGCTTGTCACTCACAAGAGACCTCACCATCGAGTGTCAGTCCAGACGATATCCAGGTGGCTCCGGATCGTCTTGGGTAAGTCAGGTATCGACACTAATGTGTTCAAGTCCCATTCCACCAGGGCTGCATCGACGTCGGCGGCGAGGGTCATGGAGGTGCCCATGGACCATATTCTCGCCACAGCAGGATGGGCGAATGAAGCTGTGTTCCAGCGATTCTACAATAAGCCTGTTGCTGCTCCCCTACAGTTCGCGGAGGCCATGCTGAAAGCAGGTCAAGAACGTGGGGATGTCCCCGAATAAGGGGTTTTTGCTTTGTTATTAATAAATATTCTTTTTGTCTTTCAGTATAACCTGTTTGAGCAAATTGTTTACTCCCATCCATCCTTGCTAGTGGTGTGTAAGCATGGACGTGGTCCAGGGCGTGTAATCACAGAAGCTTTGAAGTCTTCACGAAGTCACTCACGTGACTCCGAAATGAAATAGTAAGATTGAACGAGAACTTACCAGTTCGAAGGTTGATCTTTATTTCATGAGGAGCTACTGGCATTTTCTACATCGGTGAGACGAAGTGTAGGCTTGGCGATCGCTTCGCCCAACACCTCCGCTCAGTTTGCAATAACCAATCTGATCTCCAGGTGGCTCAGCACTTCAACTCCCCCTCCCATTCCAAATCCGACCTTTCTGTCCTGGGCCTCCGCCATGGCCAGAGGGAGGCCCACCGTAAATTGGAGGAGCAGCACCTCATATTTCACTTGGGCAGTTTACAGCCCAGCGGTATGAACATTGACTTCTCCAATTTCAGGTAGTCCCTGCTTTCTCCTACCCTTCCCAGCTCTCCCTTGGCCCACTGTCTTCGACTCTTCCTTTCTTCTACCCGCTCCCACCCTCACATCAGTGTGAAGAAATGTCTCAACCTGAAACATCGCCTATTTCTGTTTTCCCTGACTAAATTGGAGAGGCTAGGACTTGAAAATGGGGTGAAGTTTCAAGGTTGCTGGGAGATTTGGTCAATTTGAAGTTGCTCCCTGCAGAGCTGGGATAACCTGCAAAGAGGTGACAGCGTGTCCAGAGCTTAGATACAATTAGATTTGCAAGTAAAGAATGGGAACATCTGAAAACCTTGTCAATTAGGTGCAAAATGCATAGAATGGATTGGATGGCTGCAAACTAGATATACACCTTGTAAATAATAGTAAATAATGTTGCAGAATTACACTTTGCTGAGTGTTGATTAGATGAGGTATTGAGCCTTCTGGGTTTTCTGTAGATCAGGGTAAATGTTTCTAAGTTGGCTTCCTTATGAAGTCCGTTTTGAATACAATGTATTGAGCTGTTGTATCATTGGGTTAGGGGAATGTCTGTTATGTATGGGGTTAATCAATATCTGTAATAGGGTTATTAAGAGACCACCCCCATGTGGTTCGGCCCCTCGATGTTCCGGGACATATAAAAGTCCACTAGAGTTGACCTGTATTGCGCTTTTGGTAAAATAAAATTTAGTTGTTTCAAGTGCTTGGTTTGGTGTTTTTACTGAAACTATACTGGGAAGAAGCTTAGAAACAAGCAAATTACATTGGGTACTCATCCGGGATCTCAAAAGGGTCAAGGGTGTTGAGCTGTTTCCATGACGAGTGCAGAAATCTGGCCCATGTTGCAGTTTTCCAGTGTTAGAGGCCCAAAACATTGGTCGTAGATGGCAGACTGCAGCTGCTTTAACGTGAGCCAAACGCGCTTCATCGGGCGAGGAGTGGCCTCAATTGTGTTCCGAATTGGAGAAGCATTAAAATACAGGTCTTGCCTTCGATCGGATCGTTGCCGGGAGCACGAATTGAAAAGGTGCGCTCTGAACAACGGCATCGATAACTCACAGCGTGAAGCGGCTAGGCGCTGGATCCTCGGTGCTTAGCACAGAGGTGTGTCTTTGTGTAGGTATCTGAGTCTCTCCCTGAAGTGACGGACGAAGAGCCTCGAGAAGGTACCGGGCTTGGACGGCCAGCATATTGATTGGCCGGTAACGTGGAATTCTAATTCCTGTGTATAGAATTTTGAAGTTGGTGCATGTCCGTGATCGATTCCAAATAGCGGCTGATTAACAGTGAATAGTAACCCTCTGGTCGATTGTTGACTGGTACCTGATAGCGAAGACTACCTGAGGGTGGGAGCCTCCCTACTTGACGAAAAGTAATCCGAATAGCGAAGGGTACCCCTAATTCTGTCGAACTGAGAGAGGAGGGATAAAGGTCCCCCTATAGAAGTCCAGTCTTAGCAGAGGGATAGGAACATTCGGGAGGAAAAGTAATCATTTAAGGAATAGCACCCCTCAGCAAAGAGTAAACTAGGAAGGGTAAAATCTTCGGTATCAGAGGGAGAGGTTCACTGCGTGATAACAGCATGATGCAGTGTTGAGATCGAGTGTTTGTGAATTGTGCGCTAGTGCTTTAAATCATTTTGTAACTTGTAAAAATCTAGCTTTCCGTATTGTCATAGGATTCGGACTTTGTAAATATTCTATGTATGTAAATAAAATTAGAGTAATTAAAAGTTAAGATTTAGATCGTGTTAAGTCCGCGGACTGTCATTGTGTTGCTGCTTGTGCGAGTGTTTAGATTTAAAAGCTTGAAGTAAGAGTGTGTTTAAGTTAGATATTCGTATTTGTTTAAGATTGTTTTGTAAGAATCTGCATCGCCGTGGTTCGATCAGGGGATGTACTCCTTTGAGTCGGGGGAGGAGTCATCCCGCTGATTGATCACACCTTGAGGAAGATTAATTAGAGTGGGGTTTACTAAATATTTATAATTTATATTGGGGTGTGTTTTTGGTTATTGATAATCGGGGGAATATTTTTGTTCTTAATTATAGTTCTGTTAACGTGGTTTGGGTTCATCCGTCTGTGCAAACTTAAAGTTCATTAAGTGAGAGAGAGATTGCTGCTTGAGAGACTACGAGCGGGAGTTCGATCCTTTGTTTGAAAGTTTGGAATTGAATGCAGTGATTGTGATTTAACAGATAAGGGAGTTGGGAGAGAGACTGAATAGGAGCGAGTGGTTTGAATAATTGATAGGAGTGCATAGGAGTGGCTGGAGACAGTTGAAAGGAAGCGATTGCTAGAGTAAGTGAGAAAGACCGTTGACCATTGTGTGGGAGAGATTCTATTGACCCTGGAGTCTGAGAGGAGTGATTGAAATAGGTGTTAGTGTCTGGAACCTTTATTTTGTAATTTGTGTTTTGACCATTGTTCTGAGAATGGGGAATGTCTCTGAGAAGGATCAATCAAACAGATTGGAAAGGCCGATACGGATAAATTGCGGGGAGCTTCCAAATGAAGCAGATGGACTGAGAGGATTATTGGGGAAATAAATGCAACTTGAAAGACCAACTTTGGTCATGGGGGGACTAAAGTCTTTAATTGGGATAAACTATATAGAGATGATCGTTAAAAAATATGGGAATAGTGAGGAAGGAAACAAGTTAATTGGGATGTGGAGGATATTCTTCACCAAAAGAAAAACAATAAAGGAATTATTTTGCTGTCCACCCTACGAATGGCGGCTTGTAGGTTGGGAATGGGAGAAAACAATAGAACTGATCCTTCCCAGGACATTTCAGACCGGGGACAGGGAGAATTAGTAAACCAACAACAGGAACAGAAGCAGGAGCAACTGCAGGAACAGGAGCAGGAGAGAGTGTCATCTTTCGGAGGGGAGACTACTGAAACGGTTCTTAAAAGGAAGGTGCTGACGGAAACTAAATTGGTTAAATTCTGTAAGAATGAAATAGGGTCTGCACATCTTGAAGGGAGAAATATTTATCATATGTCAGGGTGTGCAGAATTGTTTGGAGTGGAGCTAGAGCCACAGTATTCCTCACAGAACTCTCATGTTCCCAATTCAGAGAAACCGTCTGCGAGCGAGACACGTGGGAGGAGTCACCGTTATCTTCAGCTCCTCCCCCTAAATTTAAATTTGAAATAAACACCTCGGGGAGAGATCTTCTATCTCCTAGGATTGCCCCACAGGTTGAGGACAATAGGGGAAACCAAGGAAGAAGACTCCATCAACATGGGTGCCAAAACTAATTGGGGATTCCAGTAGGAGAGTCGGGGGGGGAGGGGTAGGGAGGTGGAGGGGGAGGGGGGAGGAGGGTGGGGGAGGGGGATGAGGAGTAGGAGACAGGGAGGGGGGGAGGAGGGGGGGAGATGGAGAGGGGGAGGGGAGAGGGTGGGAAGGGGGGAGGGGAGGGGCAGGAGAGCGGGTGAGAAGGGGAGGGGGTGTAGAGGGGGAGGAGAGGGGGAGAGGGATGGGAAGGAGGAGATGGGGAGGGTGAAGGGAGAGAGCTGGGGGTGGGGAGGGGGAGGAGAACGGGAAGGGGGGAAAGAGGGGTAGGGGAAGGGGGGTGGAAGAGGGGGGAGAGGGGTGGGGGAGGGGGGAGAGAGGGGGAGGGGAGGGGGAGGGGAGGGGGAGGGGAGGAGGGATGTAGGGGAGGAGGGAGAGGGGAGAGGGAGAGAGGGGGAAAGGGGGAAGAGTGGGGAGGGAGGGGGAGAGTGGTAGAGGGGGTGAGGGAGAGGAGTAGGGCCTCTTCCTCTATTCCGCTCTTCCCACACTCTCCTTCTTCACCTCACCCAGTTTCCCCCTCTCCCTCCCTACCCCCTCCTCTCTCTCAATCCCCCACTCTCCCTCCTCGCCTCCCCAGGATCCCGAGGGACCTCGAGCGCGGCCTTTCCCTGCCCCAGAGCCCGCCGCGCGGGGCCGGAGCTGTAATAGCAGCCGTCGGCCTCAGAGTCAGCCTCAGCGCCTAGGCCTTGGATCCTTGGCGCGGCCTCCCTCTGCCCCCAGAGCCCACCAGTGACCTCTGGTGACCTCGGGATCTGCAGAACTTGCTTGTTCACAGGGAGGGACACAGAAGAGGGACACAGATGGACAGAGAGGCAGAGGGAGGGAGAAGGAGGCTGAGAGAGTGAAATGCCAGTGTGCGTAAACCGCTGAAGCACTCAGAATGTTCTCATAATGCTGCGGTTTTCAGTGGGGATGAACGGTTGGGGGGGGGAGTGGTCGGGGTGAAAGAGGGGAGGAGGAATAGGAGGAGGGTGGAAGAAGAGGCAGCAAGCGGGCAGAGGGGTGCATGTCAACCAAAGTACCTCAAACAAGACGCTGGGTTGGGAGGGGCCTTTAAGGTCGGGGGAGTTCGTTGACAGCAGCCGCTTTAAGCCGCTAAGGCCAGACGCACTCGGGTTCTCGGGTGAGCATACAGTGTAAATGCAGCAGCAGATTGGCTGCTTTAAATTAATGAGATCTACTTTAGGTGGGAAAAAAACATACTAAACTATTGGAACTCTGATCAAATGGGTTTTTATCATCACTAAGGCAGAATCGCACTGTTTTTCTAAATGGTCAAAGTCAAAGTCAAAGTCAAAAGAGTTTATTGTCATGTGTCCCTGACAGGACAATGAAAATCTTTCTTTGCATAGCACAACAGAACATAGAAGGCATTGACTACAATTCTATACATAAATACACCCATGACTTAATAAATTAATAAATTGATCATGTGTTAACGGATTTCAACAGAGGCGGGGGGTCGGGGCTGGGGATCGAGCAAAGGCATTGTGACGTCAGCAGCAGTATGATTTTAAAAATTGTGATGTTTTTTACTAAAAAAGTGGGGAAATAATTAACCAAATTTTCAAATGGCTAGATTCACGAGGAAAAAATCTACTGGAATATGTAAACATTTCCCCATTACCACGTCGGGTTTAGGAGGAGATACCATGACAACTAAAAGCAATATCCGTGAAATAGAATGTGTACGCATGAACGTCCGAACGAAGAGAGTTTTAAAGGAATTTATGCCCATGAAAGCGCGGGAGGTGAAGACTCATTCGACCGAACTTGCAAAGTTATGCCCATGAAAACACGGGATGCTTGACAAGATTCCGGGAAGAAACATCAGCTTGCGTTGCTGATAGATGGGAAATGTAAAGCACATTTATGAATATATGGTTAGCTGATTATTGAGCCATTTTGGTTATCATTAATGATGGGTTATCATTATGATAAAAGGAAAGAATGTTAATCCTGGCTAATTTGGAAAGGCTAGGACTTCAAAATGCGGTGACGTTTCAGGGTTTTTTGGGAGACTTCATCAATTTGGAGTTGCTCTCTGCAGAGCTGGGACAAGCTGCGAAGAGGTCCCAGCGTGTCTGGAGCTTAGATACAATTTGCAAGCAAAGAATGGGAATATCTGCAAACCCTGTCAATTAAGTGCAAAATGCATAGAATGGATTGAATGGCTGCAAACCAAACATACACCTTGTAAATAATTGTAAATAATGTTGCAGAATTACACTTTGCCGAGGGTTGATTGGATGAGGTATTGAGCCTTGTCTGGGTTTTCTGTAGATCAGGGAAAAGGTTTCTAAGTTGGCTTCCTTACGAAGTCCGTTTTGAATACAATGTATTGAGCTGTTGTATCATTGGGTTAGGGGAATGTCTGTTATGTATGGGGTTAATTGATATCTGTAATTGGGTTATTAAGAGACCACCCCCATGTGTCTCGCCCCCTCGAGGCCCCGGGACATATAAAAGTCCACTATCACGAGGCTCAGTGTCGATCTTCTGGGGGAGCTTTGGGACTGCGTGAACTTCTGGAGTGTCTGTCTGAGCGAGGCCCTAGAGGGCTTGAACAAGCAGTCACAAGGATCGAACCAGCTTCTGGAGTGTCTCTGTCTGAGCGAGGCCTGGAGGGCTTGAACAAGCAGACACAAGGATTGAACCAGCTTCTGGAGTGTCTCTGTCTGAGCGAGGCCTGGAGGGCTTGAACAAGCAGACACAAGATCGAACCAGTGGTAGGATAGGTTCAATAGTTGAACTGGAATGTGCTTTTGGTAAAATAAAATGTAGTCGTTTCAAGTGCTTGATTCAGTGTTTTTACTGAAACTAGACTGCAATTTACATTCCCTTTGCTCTATAGATGCTGCCTCATCCGCTGAGATTCTCCAGCATTTTTGGCTACCCATTCACACAAGTTCTGTTATCCCACTTTCCTCACCCACTCCCTACACATTAGGGGCAATTTTACAGACAAGCTAAACTACAAAGCCAATGTGTCTTTGGGATGTGGGTACAAACCCACACGATTGCAGGGAGAATGTGCAAATTCAACACAGACAGTGCCCGAGGACAGGATCGAACACAGATCCCTGGCGTGTGTGGCAGCAAGTCCACCAGCTGTGCTACTATATTTTGTTTTCCAACACACAAAAAAATTATACGTTGATAACTTTGGTTCCAAAAAAAAAGAAACTATCCATTTTCAGTCTTAAATCTCTAACTGATGCTATGCCTTTTACTGCTACTGTATGTTTTAATTCAGTTCAAGACTATGGGGCAGTACAGTGGCCATAAAGTTGCTGCCCAAAAGTGCCAGAGACCCAGAATTGATCCTGAATATGGGTGCTGGCTGTATGGAGTTTGCTCCTTTTCCCTTTGATCGCATGGGTTTTCTCCGTGTTCTCTTATTTCCTTCCACATCCCAAAGGTGCGCAAGAACCTTTCTCAGACCCAAACCAAAATGTAATATTTTCCTTTTGTCCAGAGATTCTGCTGTCTTGTTGAGTTACTCCAGCTTTTTGTGTCTATCTTCGGTTTAAACAAGCATAATAATAATAATAATACATTTTATTTATAGGGCGCCTTTCAGGACTCTCAAGGACAACTTACAATGAACACAAGCATGAAACAAAAACAACATATACAGCAACAATACACAATTCGGAGAGAGAGCAGCGGCAGCCAATCGCGCCAGCGTTCACTCTCGCCTCCAGCAGCCATGTTATCCGAGCCATCTGCAGCACACCAATAAAAATAAAACACAACAGTAAAGAATTTAACATAAAACATTAAAACATCCCTCCACAATGGTTCCCACTGTGGGGGAAGGCATGAAGTACAGTCCCCATCCCCATGTCCACCCTAAGTAGTCGGGCCTATTGAGGCCTCCACAGTCGCCGCTACGGAGGCCCGATGTTCCCAGCCGCTCTCACCGGGTGATGGTACTCCGGCGTCGGTAGACCCTCTCAGCGGCTTGGGGTGCCAGGAACAGCCGCCTCCTTACCGGAGACCGCGGCTTCCAAGCCAACAGGCCGTGCTGTACGGAGCTCCACACACTGGCGATCTCGGCGAGAGATCCCAGGCTCCACAAGTGTAAAGTTCAGCGCCCCCGCCCGCTGCTGGCCGCTCCCCAGACCCACGGCTCCGCGATGTTTTTCTCGCCAGTTTTTCTCAGCATCTGCAGTTCCTTCCTGCACACACAATACTATACGATATAACTTTATTAATCCCAAGAGGGAAATTGTGTGTGTGTCATCTCTCCTTTAACAGAGTAACAAAAATTGAACACAATGATCTAAATTTGGCCTCACAACTGTAACATAACATCCCAACGTCTATACTCAAAACGCTTACTGTTGACGGTCTTCTTGACCACCCTATCAACCTGTGATGCCACTTTCACGGAACTATGCACCTATATGTTTAGATCCCTCTGCTCTACAACACTCCCCTGAGCCCTACCATTCGCTGTGAAGATGCTGCCATGGTTTCACTCCCAAAATGCAAGAACTTGCATTTATCTGTATTAAATTCCAGTAACCATTGCTCAGCCCACCTTCCCAACCAATTAAGATCCTGGTGCAATTTTTGACAACCAGCTTTGCTATTTACGATGCCACCCACTTTCGAGTCAACATGACCAGCTTTGCCCTCATAATCCATTTTAGTTACTTCTTCAAAAAACTCAATCAGATTCATGAGTCATGATCTCCATGTACAAAACCATGTTGTCTACCCCTAATGCCCATCTATCCAAATTCATATATATCTTATTCTGCAGAGTACTCTTCAGTAACGTCGACCACATATGTTAGGCTCACTGGTCTATAGATCCCAGGCTTTTTCTTGCAGTCCTTCATTGAGGCACAATATTCCCCATCCTCCAAACTTACGGCACCTCACCCGCATCTAATGATGATTCATGTACTCATCCAGAGTGCCTGCCATTTTTTCTCTAGCTTCCGACGGAATCCTCGGATATATTTAATCATGCCCGAGATATTTATTCACCTTCATTCACCTAAAAACATTCAGCATCTCCTTGAGTGTAATACTGACTGTCCTCAAGACAGTTCCATTAACTGTGCCAAGTTGTCCAATCTTCATAGGGTTACACAAAAAGCTGGAGAAACTCAGCGGTGCAGCAGCATCTAAGGAGCGAAGGAGATAGGCGACGTTTCGGGTCGAGACCCTTCTTCAGACTGGTCAGGGATCAGGGAAACGAGAGATATAAACAGTGATGTGGAGAGATAAAGAACAATGAGTGAAAGATATGCAAAAAAGTATTGGTGATAAAGGAAGCAGGCCATTGTAAGCTGTTTGTGGTGTGAAAATGAGAAGCTAGTGCGACTGGGGTGGGGGGGGGAGATGGAGAAGGAATGTCAGGGCCCGAGGGCTGAGGGAGAGGTGGGGAGGAGGCAGTCTGGGTAAACAGAATTGAGAAAATTCAATGTTTAAGCCCAGAGGATGCAGACTCCCCAAGCGGAATATGAGGTGCTGTTCCTCCAACTTGCGGTGTTGCTCACTCTGGCCGTGGAGGAGGCCCAGGACCGAGAGGTCGGATACGGAGTGGGAGGGGGAGTTGAAGTGCTGAGCCACCGGGAGGTCGGGCTGGTTATTGCGGACCGAGCGGAGGTGTTCGGCGAAACGATCGCCCAGCCTCCGCTTGGTCTCACCGATGTAGATCAGCTGGCATCTGGAGCAACGGATGCAGTAGATGAGGTTGGAGGAGGTGCAGGTGAACCTCTGTCGGACTTGGAATGACTGCTTGGGTCCCTGAAAGGAGTGGATGGGGGAGGTGAAGGGACAAGTGTAGCATCTCTTGCGGTTGCAAGGGAAAGTGCCCGGGGAAGGAGTGGAGCGGGAGGGAAGGGAAGAATTGACGAGGGAGTTGCGGAGGGAGCGGTCTTTGCGGAAGGCAGACAGGGGGGGAGATGGGAAGATGTGGCGAGTGGAGGGGTCACGTTGGAGGTGGCGAAACTGGCGGAGGACTATCTGTTGTATGCGCTGGCTGGTGGGGTGAAAGGTGAGGACCAGGGGGACTCGGCCCATGTTGTGAGTGGGGGAATGGGGAGAGAGGGCAGTGTTGCAGGGTGTGGAGGAGACCTTGGTACGAGCTCATCTATAGTGGGGGAGGGAAAACCCCGTTCTCTGAAGAACGAGGACATTTGCGATGACCTGGTGTGGAACACGTCATCCTGGGAGCAGATGCGGCGTAGACGGAGCCCACTATAGATGAGGCTCGTACCAGGGTCTCCTCCATACCCCACAACACTGCCCTCTCTCCTTCATATCTTTCACTCATTGTTCTTTATCTCTCCACATCACTGTTTATATCTCTCGTTTCCCTGATCCCTGACCAGTCTGAAGAAGGGTCTCGACCCGAAACGTCGCCTATCTCCTTCGCTCCTTAGATGCTGCTGCACCCGCTGAGTTTCTCCAGCTTTTTGTGTAACCCTCGATTCTCCAGCATCTGCAGTTCCTTCTTTAACACTTTGTCCAATCTTCATATCTTGCTCCACAGTAAACACAGAGGAGTAATACTCATTGAGGAACTTGCCCATCCCCTGTGGCGTCACACAGAGATGACCGCTTTAGTTTCTTCGCGGGGAGGTATTCTCTCTCGTGTCACCCACTTTCCCTTAATATACTCGCAAAATATCTTTAGATTTCCTTTAGTATTATCTGCCAGAGCTATCTCCTGCCCCCTTTTTGCCCTTCTGATTTACTTATCATGTAGACTCCTCGGTTGCCGAAGCTCATCCCCCCAGGGATACACTTGATCCCAAGTGATGATCAGGAAAGACCTGATTGAAAAAGGGAAAAGCTGGGAACACAGAGCAATGGGGTGCTGGTGGGTGAAACCATGGAGAGGTCGATGTGGGAATGTAGACCTCACTCTGACCTGGTTCAACACTTGAATACAAAACTGTAAAGAGATTATAGGTAAACCATTACACAACAGCTAAACTTGCTCCTGGCCCATTGCTCCTGATCACAACCTATTCTTGGGAAGTTAATAAGCCATTGTCTTCAAAGCGTTTGCATGTCTTTTGTTTTCCAAACTGCTGGGAATTATTCTAACTGTGAAATAAAGAGGTGATGCATCACAACACTCAGTCTGTTGGCCAATTCCTACCGAAAAACAGAACTGGTCAACAGGATTATATAATCAGAGTTGTCAGGTTTAATATTGGATGGACTGTTTTGACTGCAGTACAACGATAATGAAGTAGACACATCAGTGCCTCTTCTTTGAAGTTTAAAGTGGTTTGGTCACAGAATATCAACCAAAACTCTGTAGATGCACTGCAGAGAGTATTTTGACTGGATGCATTATGGCCTGTTATGGCAAATTCAATGTACATAATCACAAGAGCCTACAAAGAATGATGGACTCAGCCTGGTCCATATCAGTTGGTATAGGAAAGACCTAAGGATGCACAAGAGAAAATGCTGAAATGATACAAAAGGCTTAAATGATATAGGAAAGACTTCCTCAAACTGAAATATACAACAGTTGGAGTGCAGTCTCACTACCGTGCTTATGTAGTAAGAAAACTAAACAGAGCGCAGATCAAAGCCACTGTTGTATTGCAAAGACAATACAGATCCTACTTCTTGATGAATAACCAGAAAGGTGATTTAAGAAGATAAATAGATGAACAGAAAAGGCTTAAACGATACAAAGAACGGTTAAATAAATGTGTGACGATGAGCAAAAAGCTGTAAATAGAAAAGTCTAAAGTAGAGAGGCTTGTCGGTTGAGACAAAAGTATGAAGGACCGATTGCGATTAGAACACTTCACTATAGTCCAGCATGGAGCCTCCTTCACTGAGCAATGGACAAATGGTTATGCATTGCAGAATGTTATTGTACAGCAAGAGTAGATAAACACGCAGCACCAGGAAATTGAGCAACAGAGGAAGCTGCTAGAAAACGAATACCTGCAGTCATGTGTCAGATCCCACTTACAAATAAGGAACAGAAACAGACGAAAACAAAGCAATTGGAGCAGAGAAGGAAATGTTACCTTTAGCAGAATATCAGGAACAGGAAGAAATCTGCAAATTAGATTAGGACATTTAAAAAGGGAAGAGGCAGAAATACAGGTAGAGCTAGAGTGATTGGAAAGAGTGCGCAATTTACACAGAAGGGAACGGAAAAGGATAACACATAAATCAAAGGGTAATGTATTTGGTTTAAGGAAGATGAGTGGAATGAAAAATGATAAGTGCTAAGTTAAGATACGATTATTACAGTTATGAAGATGTAATGTAAGATGACTGTAATAATATAATTTTGCAACAGTATGTTAATTAATCAGATTTAATGTAATCAAAATAGTGTTATCTGCCGCCAAGTTAAAGGGGGAGCAGTGTAATGTATATAATGTAAATGGGGTTACCCGCCTCCAAGTTAAAGGGGGAGCAGTGTGATGTATGTAATATAATTAGCATATGTTGTGTCTTGTGCGAAGGCACACATGCGCTGGAAGAGACTCAAGGTGGCATCCTAGAATAAAGAAGCTTGTTAGTTTACTCCTGTATCTGAGTGTTCTTTTCAGTCAGTTCCAAGCACCCAAATACACTACAATTGTGATCATGGCCGATCGTCCCCAATCAATAACCCATGCCTGCCTTCTCCCCATATCCCTTGATTCCACTAGCCCCTAGAGCTCTATCAACCTCTCTCTTAAATCCAGTGATTTGGCCTCCACTTCCCTCTGTGGCAGGGAATTCCACAAATTCACAACACTCTGGGTGAAAAAGTTTTTTTCACCTCAGTCTTAAATAGCCTCCCCTTTATTCTGCGGCCCTTGGTTCTGGTCTCGCCCAACATTGGGAACAGTTTTCCTGCATCTAGCTTGTCCAGTCATTTTATAACTTTACTTTGGAGTCACGTGAGTGATTCCGTGAAGAAGCCCCGCCAGTTCACATGCGTGTCATTAAGTCATTCACATGGCGACGCACCGGACTGGCAGGCGCATCGATCCTGCCAGCGGTAAGTTTAAACCTACAGGTAAGTTTCTATTTTTATCCAGGTGTTTTTTCTTGCAGGAATCTTTTTTATAAGAGGTTTCCTGCTGGATGTCGGGGCGAAGTCCGGATGGACCGTAGGAAACCGGTTGGGCCATGGGTGATACTCCGGTCAGCACCGCGGAAGCGCGGGTAACCGGCGGCCATCAGGGTTCGCTACCGCAGTGACCGCTGTGGTTCCCGTGGAGGGGGTGAATCCAGCAGCAGTATAACCGCCAGTCGCTGACAGTGCAGTCAGCGGGTCTCAGACTGATGGTGTGCCCATGAAAAAAGGTAAATCCAACCACAAGCCGGTCAGGCCTATGGACTCAGGGAGTCAGGCCAGGAGGGTTCCCCTCCTTCAATGGGTAGCGTCTTCGGACATTTGGCCCACATGGAGCACCTGATGGAGAGGTGGCTCCACAATGATATGCTCCAAAGGAGGGGGCTATCAGCCCGGGTCTCCTCAGGAGTCCGTGGCAGCAGCACGTGTTTCAGGGCTGTCCAGAAAAGATGCTCCAGCAAGAGGAGCTTTATACCCGCGGATCTCCTCGGGGGCCCATGGCAGCAGCACCTGTCGAAGGGCTGTCTGGGAAGAGCTCATGATGGAGAGGATGCTCCATCATGATATGCTCCAGCAAGAGGAGCTTTATATCCGTGGGTCTCGTCGGGGGCCCGTGGCAGCAGCACCTGCAGAAGGGCTGCATGATGTCTCCTTCTATGAGGAGGTGAGCACACGGAGCCAGTTTTGTTCTGACTCCGAGATCGGAGGTATAGCTGATGAGCATACCACGAGGCAGGGGCCTGCGGCAGCACCTGTTCAGGGCTGCCTACGAATCTCCCTCTCTGAGGAGGGGAGTGCAAGTGGTCAGTGGTTAACTGACTTCAATCAAGGTACCAACGATGAGCAAAGCTTCATCGTTGCAGCGACAACACACCCCACGCCTCCATTGGCAGTAAGCAGTTCACTGAAGTTGGTGGCAGCATGAAAGCTGGGCAGAGTTCTTCAAGCCGAGGCCCAAGTTGGTCTCAGGAAAAATATGGGACCATCTACAAGTTGGTAATATTTACACTTGTTTTTTGTACAAATGATAATGATAACATGTGTTTAGGTTATGTGTTGTGTGAAAGTAGAATTCCCTTGGTAAGGATGGAAGGGGCCCTAGTCAAAGATTCAGAATGTTGTTTAACTCGCATGTGCAGTATAAATTTTCCGAATAGGAAACTTTGCATCTGGTTTCAGTAGGATGTTCCCATTTACAGGGATCGCCGGAGACATTTGAATTTATCAGGATAGGGCAATGTTAAAAAACATTGCAAAATTGGTTAACTTCAGTTCCTCGGTTATTTACCAAGTTACTAAAACCAATGCTTGAGCTGGTCAGATCTCAAAAAACATTTGTTATGTCTTGTCTGTATGTTGGTAAAATCAACTGTTTCAGCCTCAAACTATATTTAAGACAAATTAAGGTGATACCAACTAAATTTGTTGACCATTGGGATTTCCCTTTAACGATTAATTACCCTGTGACTCTGCCCTGGGGTAAGAGATTGGAATGAATAGGAGCCTGTAACAATCTTGTTGTGATAAACAGCCTTTTATTCATCAAGTGTAATTGGCAATATAGTAACTGTGCTTCAGCTGTGCAAATGGGGGATCTTACGTTGTGCAAAGTAGTAATCTCTCAAGTGCCATTTAGGCCTTTGTGACAGACCTTATGCTATTACCAGCTGAAGCTACCAAAGTCAGAATGGTGGACAAACAGTATTCAGCATTGCCCCAGTAATCTGGTTAGTAAAATTTCAGTTGTATTATAAGCTGATGGGGCTCTAAGGTGAAAAATTATGAATGCCATTTCTAGTTCGGAGGCAGAGGAGGTTTGCATAAGTTAACAATTATTTAGTTATTGGTATCAACTACTTAGAGACACTAGGAGCATTCTATAGGTTAAATGGTTGTTGTGCGATTATGCATAATCTGCATGCTCAACGTTGAGTTGATACACTATGGTGGTGGCATATGTTAGGCACATGGGTGCAACCAAGTCAGAATATCCTGTAATAATTTACCTAATCTCATTTTGTGTTGGAGTATCATCACAATGGAACACCGGATATCGATAAGTTTGTTTCCAGGCTCATTTGCCAGTTGCAAAATATATGGCATAACAGGGGCGAAAGATACATTCTCGCTACAAGGAGAAGGAAGTTATTTTTGTCTCCCTTCATTTTGCATCATCAGTCGGGCCTTGCAATAAAGTCAGAAAGATCCCGCTTTAGGTTGTCGTTCTGTCTGACTGGCCTATGCAGCCATGCTTCCCACTTTTGTCAGGAATAATAATACATCCTTTTACGGTTATTCTAAACGTAAAACTTTGGTGGTTCAGCCTGTGGCTCGGGAAACCAGCCACTGGATGATATAATCAATTTATTGACTTATAGATTCTGAGTAGACTGCTCCTGTGGCTCAGATTGTCAGACCGATCCATGTATGTGCTCACTGCAGAATGCAGGGATAGCACCAAAAAAGAAAAGCATTACATTTCCTCTTCAGGAGATGGGAAACGTTTTGTTTGAATGAGAATGTTACATCTAATACGGTACAGGTAACTGATCTCTTGGGGTTTGTTTCAAATGGGTCTTTGATAATAAATTAAGTCATAGGACCATTCACTGTGTCAACGTGTCTTCCCATCATACTTGCTGCAGCAAACAGGACCCACTCTGTCGGGTTTCACCCTCTGACACCGAGTTTATAAAGGTTACCTTTCACACAAGTTCTCCCAGGACAAGCACAGGGCAGTATGGGATATTCACATGGTATTAACACCATTTCACCAGGGGGCTCCAGTTACATCCTTAGCTTTGGCTCGGCTCTCATAAAGTCGTTATCCTCATGGCACTGGTCAGCGCAACGGGTTCACTCACTCCATGTTGTGACTGGACAGGATGGTTACATCTGCAACTAATATTATATTTTAATGTTTAGTTAAGCCGAGCAGACATGAGGTCTCAAACTAGTTTCATGACATACCCCATGGAACCTTTCAGTTATGTATGGTCACACATATACAACAATACGTCAAGGTCACCAAGAGCCTTAGAGGCTCTGAACTGGCAATGTTTGTTCATTACAAAAACTTTATAAGAAGGTATTGGTTCAGACGATCTCCAGGTGATTAAAATGGGTTTTGGCTCATGCTGGAGTAGATACTGATATTTTCAAATCTCATTCCACCAGGGCTGCTACAACATTAGCAGCAAAGGTTATGTACGTTTCCGCTGGACCATACCCTTGCGGTTGCAGGATGGTCGAATGGAGAGACTTTCTGAACATTTCATAATAACCTATTGCCAGACCAGGTGTATTTGCCAACTATATTTTAGATTCAGTGGTTAAGTTCACTCCCGGATGAGAGGAGTTATTATTATTATTATTATTATTTATTCATTATGAATGTTTCCCTCATCTGTCAATTAAGGCAGTTGTGGCTGTGTGGACTCGATCTCACGGCATGAAATCACAGAGCTTTGAAATTTTCATGGAATCACTCACATGACTCGAAAGTAAAATAGTAAGATTAAATGAGAACTTACCATTTTGAAGTTTTATCTTTATTTTATGAGGAGTTACGATGAACGATTACGTGCCCTCCGCTCCCAACCCTCGTATTATAAAGATCATCTGGTAGTTCTAGTCATCTCTAATCTTACTATGTTAGTTCAACTACTGTTATCTGTGATTTCACACGGCTGCTTTGAAGATTGATGCGCATGCGGACTGGCGGGGCTTCTTCACGTAATCGCTCATCGTAACTCCTCATAAAATAAAGATAAAACTTCAAAATGGTAAGTTCTCATTTAATCTTACTATTTTATATTGTTCTGTAAGATCACCCCTCATCCTTCTAAACTCCAGTGAATACAAGCCTAGTCTTTTCAACCTTTCCTCATATAACAGTCCCACCATCCCAGGGATCAATCTCGTGAAACCACGCTGCACTGCCTCAATCACAAGGATGTCCTTCCTCAAATTAGGAGACCAAAACTGTACACAATACTCCACATGTGGTCTTAACAGACCCCTATACAACTGCAAAAGAACCTATACATTCCTATACTGAAATCCTCTTGTTATGAAGTCCATCAGCTTTCTTCACTGCCTGCTGTACCTGCATGCCAACTTTCAGTGACTGGTGTACAAGGACACCCAGGTCTCGCTGCACCTCCCCCTTACCTAACCTAACCCCATTGGGATAATAATCTGCCCCCTTGTTTTTGCCACCAAAGCCGATAATCTCACATGGATCTACATTATACTGCATCTGCCACGCATCTGCCCACTCACTCAACTTGTCCAGGTCACCCTGCAACCACCTAACATCCTCTTCAGAGTTCACACTGCCACCCAGCTCTGTGTAATCCGCAAACTTGCTCGTGTTGCTCCTGATTTCCTCTTCCAAATCATTAATATATATGGTAAACAGTTGTGTCCCCAACACAGAGCCTTGCGGCACTCCACTCACCACTGCCTTCCATTCTGAAAAGGACCCGTTCACTCCTACTCTTTGCTTCCTGTCTGCCATCCAATTTTCTATCCATGTCAACAACCTACCCCCAATACCAGGTGCTCTAATTTTAGTCACCAATCTCCCGTGCAGGACCTTATCAAAGGCCTTCTGAAAGTTTAAATACACTACATCCACTGGCTCCCCTTCATCCATTTTACTTGTCACATCCTCAAAATTCCAGAAGATTAGTCAAGCATGATTTCCCTTTCATAAATCCATGTTGACTTGGACTAATCCTTTTACTGCAATCCAAATGCCCCATTATTACCTCTTTCATAATTGACTCCAGCATCTTTCCCACCACCGGTCAGGCTAGCCGGTCTATAATTCCCCGTTTTCTCTCTCGCTCCTTTCTTGAAAAGTGGGATAACATTAGTTATCCCCCAATCCACAGGAACTGATCCTGAATCTATTGAACATTGGAAAATGATCACCAATGCATCCACTATTTCTGGAGCCACCTCCCTGAGGACCCTGGGATGCAGACCATCCGGTCCAGGAG
The DNA here is from genome assembly GCA_963514005.1 of Raja brachyura. The sequence goes on along the minus strand of OY740785.1, from coordinate 22,253,770 downwards.
ATTTATCATCCTTCAGTCCCATTAGCCTACCCAATACTATTTCTCGCCTAATGAAAATTTATTTCAGTTCCTCCACCCCCTTAGATCCTCTGTACTCCAGAACACCTGGGAGATTGTTTGTGACTTCCTTAGTGAAGACTGATCCGAAATACCTGTTCAACTCTTCTGCCATTTCCTTGTTACCCATAATAATTTCACCCGTGTCTGCCTTCAAGGGACCCACATTTGACTTTGCTACTCTCTTTTCCTTAACATATCTAAAGAAGCTTTTGCTGTCCTTTATATTCCTGGCCAGCTTCCCCTCGTACTTCATCTTTTCAGCCCCAGTAATACTGACTATAAAGTTATTGTAATGCTGATTACTCTATATTTATTGGTGTATTATTGCATTAATAGGGCCGGTAAAGCTTTTCACTGTGCCTTGGTACACGAGACAATAAACTAAGCCAAACTAAAGCTGCAGCAAGTAAGAATTTCATTGTTTCATTGCCATTGCATTGGAATTCTCTGCCACAGAAGGTAGTTGAGGCCAGTTCATTGGCTATATTTAAGAGGGCATCAGATGTGGCACTTGTGGCTAAAGGGATCAGGGGGTATGGAGAGAAGGCAGGTACGGGATACTGAGTTGGATGATCAGCCATGATCACATTGAATGGCGGTGCAGGCTCGAAGGGCCGAATGGCCTACTCCTGCACCTAGTTTCTATGTTTCTATATGTAAAATTAAACTCTCTTCATTCTTGACCTCTCTTGACTGTTGAGCAATAGGATGCAAACTGCTAGTCTTTGGATCCTTGGTGAGACCACACCTGGAGCACCTAGACACAACAAGTTGAAGTAACTCAGCGAGTCAGACAGCACTTTTGGAGAAAAGGAATAGGTGATGTTTCACATCGAGATCTTTCTTCAGACTGAGATTCAGGGGAAAGGAAATTTAGAGATATAGATGATGATGTAGGGAGATACAGCATAGAACAAATTAATGAAAGATATGCAAAAAAGTAATGATGAGAAAGGAAACAGGCCATTGTTAGCTGTAGACTAAAATTACTTGTGCTACAATTCCAGGATAAGCGCTCAACTAAGAAAACCAAGCCCAAAACCAAAGTATTATTTAACTAAATACACAAACTAACAATAAATGCCTCCATCTGCAAAAACAACAGCTACCTACATATTAATCAGCTCTTCAAAACGAATCCTGTAGATGCAATTATATAATTGGGGTTATCAACTGCCAACTCTACATATCTAAGCCTTTTCCTTTCATAAACCTCATCCACTAAGTTCTCCCAAGGCACCGTGAGTTCTATAACATACACTACCTACTGACTAACTGAACATAACACTATATCAGGCCTCAAACTAGTAGTAGTTATTTCTTGCAGAACAACAAGCTTTCCCCCTAAATCTACCTGCATATCCCAATCATTGGTCCTATAACTAGCCTGACTCATACCTATCTGCAAACTTCCCTCCACCTTTCTCTTCACAGACGAAATGAATCGTTACACTCCCAGTCCTGACGCCGACTGAATTCACCTGTGCTCTCCTCGTCTCAATTACTGCAGCTATGCACATCAATACGTAGTTATGCTGCCAAGTATACTGACCTTGAGAAAGACTAGTCCTACATCCTGACAAAATATGTCCTCTGAACACAAGGGACACGCCGGGTCCCCACCTACCCATTGTTTGAGGTTCTGCTTGATGGAAGCATATAACCATACAACAATTACAGCACGGAAACAGGCCATCTCGGCCCTTCTAGTCCGTGCTGAACACTTATTCTCCCCTAGTCCCATCTACCTGCACTCAGACCATAACCCTCCATTCCTTTCCCATCCATATACCTATCCAATTAATTTTAAAATGATAAAATCGAACCTGTCTCCACCACGTCCACTGGAAGCGCATTCCACACAGCTACCACTCTCTGAGTTAAGAAGTTCCCCCTCATGTTACCCCTAAACTTCTGTCCCTTAATTCTCAGATCATGTCCTCTTGTTTGAATCTTCCCTAATCTCAATGGAAAAAGCTTATCCACGTCAACTCTGTCTATCCCTCTCATAATTTTAAAGACCTCTATCAAGTACCCCCTTAATCCTCTGCACTCCAAAGAATAAAGACCTAACTTGTTCAACGTTTCTCTGCAACTAAGTTGCTGAAACCCAGTCAACATTCTAGTAAATCTCCTCTGTAACTCTCTCTATTTTGTTGACATCTTTCCTATTATTTGGCGACCAATATTGTACACCATACTCCAGAATTGGCCTCACCAATACCTTGTACAATTTTAACATTACATCCCAACTTCTATACTCAATGCTCTGATTTATAAAGGCCAGCACACCAAAGGCTTTATTTTCTTTATCTACATGAGATTCCACCTTCAGGGAACTATGCACAGTTATTCCCAGATCCCTCTGTCAAACTGCATTCTTCAATTTGCTACCATTTACCATGTACGTCCTATTTTGATTTGTCCTGCCAAGATGTAGCACCTCACACTTATCAGCATTAAACTCCATCTGCCATCTTTCAGCCCACTCTTCCAAATGGCCTAAATCTCTCTGTAGACTATGAAAATCTACTTCATTATCCACAACACCACCTATCTTAGTATCATCTGCATACTTACTAATCCAATTTACCACCCC